>JAQQTO010000059.1:37215000-38465000 GCA_029884595.1 Ormosia semicastrata | reverse complement strand
TCCTGGCTTGAATGTGCCAGCATCACATCTCTTTCCTTTGGCTACAACTTCTTCTAAGCAGTCAATCAAGGCAAGTTCCTCCTCCTTAGCCCATGATTTACGCTCCCTTTTAGGCTTAACCTGTGTGCTTATAGGTTCCATACCTATAAAATATTTTAATGAGACATATAATAACTAATTTTAATTCAATTTGTAGATGCAACTCAAAAATAAATAGAGCACAAATCAGCAAAGAGCAATAGAATATCAAATAAAGAGCATCATAATAGACACACGTGATAAAAATATCAAGTACAAACCATCAACAGAATGTCAGACTAGTTTGTTCTTATACTAAACATGAATTAATTTGTCAAGTACATTTTTGTCTCAATACACAATATTTAACAAAATTATTACAAATAGACCCTAAGCTCTACGACCAACCCATTCATTATACATCTCATTAGCTAATTCATCTCTCCAAGCAGACCAAGCATTACTAGCCTCAATTGTGTTTATGTAATTCGTGTTCTCCTCATTATTTGGCGTTGGTAAATTGTCCAATTCTTCTTCCATAGGATCTGTTGGCATCTCTATCCTAATCAAATTATGTAGGAGACAACAAGCTATAATTATTCTGACTTGAGTTTTAATAGGATAAAAAGAAGGACTTCTAAGAATTGCCCATCGAATCTTCAACAAGCCAAATGTCCTCTCAATCACATTTCTTGCTGCTGAATGCCTCCAATTGAACACTTCTTGAGGGGTTGCTGCGGCACTACCATGTCTCCATTCATTCAAATGATAACGGGTTCCTCTATAAGGTGCAAGAAAACCTTCCCCATTCGTGTAACCAGCATCCACAAGATAATAACAACCTATTACACCAAAACATACCATTCAATCTTAGTTTATGTCATACATTACATAACTAAACAAGTTAACCATAAAATTTTACCCGTTGAAACTTTTAAGCCATTTTTCCTAGAAATAGCATCACGTAGTACCCTAGAGTCTGAAGTAGAACCTTCTCATCCTGGTAATACATACACGAATTTCATGTCTCTTGAACATACCCCTAACACATTAGTGGCTAATTCTCCCTTCGTGGTTCGATAACTGGATTTATCAACTTCGGGAACATTCACCTTAATGTATGTCCTATCTAATGCTCCAAGACAATTCTATCAACAATAAGACAATAATAAAATTCATAAAACAAAACAACCGACAAAACCACTATAGATGCAAAATAGTCATAATAATACCTTGAACCATTTCCACCTATCATTGGTGCAATCCTCAGTAATAGGAGTTGGAGTCTCGAGTAAATATTTGTGTAGTCTTAAAACAGAATTTAACACTAGATTAAAATATCTACTCACAGTCTCTCCAGAATGCTGAAATTTAAACTTGATAACTCGATTCTTAGCATGATAGGCCAAGATGTGAAGGAACATTGCAATTTGTTCTTCTATTGATACCAACCCATCTTCTTTCAACCTGCCTTCATTACGACAAAGCTCACAAAGCATATGAAATGTTCTCCTATTCATCCTTAATTGCTCAATACATGCAACATCATCATTTAACAACATTCTTAAGAACTCTTCCTTAATATTAGCCCTTATCCTGGATTGTGGTATAAATCTACGCCTATTATATAGCCTATGACTAGCAACACACACAAACAAATAGGACATCATGCAAGCTGCAAACATCTCCAAGAAAGCTTGTTCCAAAATTAAATACTGGATGACTTCCTCAATAAACTCATTTGGATCACTAAACCACCTAGTTGGATCCATCATCACCTAAAACATCAAACACAAATTAAAACATGTTACAATGTGTTACACCACAATAGTTAGACTTTTATATCATATCATAATAAGTTCTTGCTATGGCTATTCATATTCAGTTAGTCAATTAGAATAATCTAAACTTCAACTCAAGTTTTTCTACACCTCGGATATCATGTGAGAAATGCTATCTGTGTAAATAAGGATCATTCTATTTATTGCATTTTTTAGTTTTTGTTGTGTATTTTACACAGCCACAGGGTTGGTATAGTGTAAATAATTATTGTATGTTACAATTGGTGTTTGTGAAATTATTTGATTACTCTGGGCCTTTTCTTGGCTTCAGGTGGGAGGAGAGCCTCATCATTATCTTTTGGAGGATCCTTTTATTTAATTTTTTCTATCCTCCTAATTGTTCACAAGCAAATATAGTATAGTTTCACATGAAACGTGTTGTGTAGTACTATTTCTGTTACACACTATAGAGTAGTATATGGCTTTACTACATTACTCCTACTCCATATTCATTAGTAATATTGTGGTATAAAAGAATAGCAAAAAAATTAACTTTATTTTTAAAGTGGGTAAGTTAAGAGTATTTATTTTTAATTTAATTGGATGCCATTCTCAGTCAAAGATGGGGAGCTGGATCATTAGTAATTTTTCTTATTTTATTTTCTTGCTATTTATTGATTTCCAGTTAAATTATAATGCAATATCTTTTCTTTGATAATATTCAAAATTACCCTTTTTGTCCAGTCAAGTATGTCAATCCAATGACCAATATGTGTATCATTAGAGCTTCAAGAGAGGAGTTTCAAAAAGTACGGGTCTGCCATTACAATGGTCAGAGATATTGGAAATTGCCCGGTGATATTTAACTTGCTGGATTTATCTGGTAAGAGCATATACTACATGATTGACATTCTAGTTTTTTTTAAAATATAAATTCCTATTTTAAATTATTGGAATAGAAAAGAGGAAGTTTGTTGGGTAATATCTTCAAAATTAAGAAATTCTGGTAATTTAGCATCTTGCTATCATTTCCCATTGTCATTAAGTTTGACAAATATGTGTCCAGAGTTCATTTTTCTGTTTGTAATCATTAAATCCTGTTCTACCCATCACTTATCTTGTTAGAAAACCTATGTTTTATATCTGGATTTGTCAATCAATCACAATAGAATGTCTTCATATTTCATAAATCATAACTAATACATTGCCCCCATATTGTTGTGGGTTTATGATGAAATTTATTATCAAAATACAAAGAAAGTATGTAATGGAGGTCAACTCATCAAGGCACCAATAGTGTGAGTAATAGTAAAAGCAAAAGATATGTTCATACCTTGGAATAGAGAAAAATTTGAGTTTTCGGGTTTTGCAGTAATAGTGGATTAACAATTCCTAAAAAATTAATTAATAATGGTTAGAGATGACAAGTAAGGTGGAACACATGGCAACTTGATAGAATGACATGGACTGTGTTTTGGTATGAAGCTTCCTATAAACAGGGGAGTGGAATTTTTGGAGGGAAATTGGTTCACAGGAATTTGACAGTGCCATTGTTGGCGTGGCATGGACTGTGTTTTGTAATATATATATATATATATATATATATATATATATTAGCTATGCATCACTTAGTTTTGTAATAGACATCAAACTAACCAAGTTATACAAATAGGGAGCTATTTGGAGAGTTGAGTTTCAAACTAACCAAGAGATACGTGACACCATTTCAGTAGTCTAATTTTTCATATATTAGTGGCTTTTGACCCTTCTAAAGTTTGTGATTTCTGTAACTGCATTTCTTGAAATAAAATGGGTTGAAAAATAGGCCAAAGCAAAGCAAGAAACAAGAAAGCACACTCTTTCCTTTTACGCTTACTACTATTTTAATCATTTATATATGTGTTGAACACCCTTCATTCCTTTTCTATTTCCTAGCTAGCTCCCAATGGACAGTAAAAAATGTGTCCTCTGGCTATATTTCTCATTTGTTTACTTTCGTTATCAAGTAAGTTTGTAACTTACACATTCCTTTTTCTGTTTCGGTATCTTATTTTTCTAAACTATATAACACCAATTTTCCACTAATTCTACAGGAGCAAAAGCCTCAAGCAAAATGGAAACAGGAGCTACAAATTCCTTTATGCTATATAACACATTCCTTTATGCTAGCACACTTTACAACCTACATACCCCTTAATCTTATAAAATGGAAACTAGCCAGGAGGTACAAATTAGTCACCAGGCAAAACAAAGTCTTTTAGTATAACCATTCAATCCCTAGTTTCATTGTAAATGAATTTAGCACTCTTTCAATCAATTCATGCATAATCACAATTTGCAACAGGTAAATCTCAATCATAATAAACACCTTTTGTCAACACATTCGGAAGACAAGACAAGATACAACAAAGAACAATAATCACACGATGATGCAAAAGAATGTCACGAAGAGGGTTGCGAAGAGGGTCAAGCGAAGACGATGATTTTGGGGATAATTGGTTACTGCCCAAAACACACTTTCTGCTGCACAAAACACACTTGCTTCAACGTCACCAGAAAAAAAAAAGAAATTGAAAGAGGAAAAGATTGAAGGAGCAAGACGTTGGGGGTTACTGAAGCAGCAAGATGTACATAGAACAACCACGCTTACCTTTGGCAGAGACGTCGATAATGGGCGAGATTGAAGCAGCAAGACGGTGGGGGTACTGAAGCAGCAATGATGGAGCAGGTCACTGAAGCAGCAAGAGGTTGGGGGTTACGAAGGACAAAGTGGGAAGTGAAATTGTGTGCATTATCAGCTTGTTTTTTATCGGGTCTTATCAGGGTGAAAGGGTGAGGATTAAGTTATCAGGTGATAGTGGGATAAAAATGAGTAACCTGATAGTATTATACTATCATGTGATTGTACCAAACATTGAATAAGACCTGATAGTATTTTCTTATACTATCAGGTCTTTCTTATACGATGTACCAAACACAGCCTAAGTGTATTGTTGATCAGTTTTTTCCACTAATAACTTTGCTAAATCTCCTTCTAGTTGAGGTCTTATCTAGGCAAAACTTTCTCTTGGGTCTAACTCTTTGGCATTGACTCTAATGTTTTTCTTCCTAAGGCTTTCTGATTTCTCCTCCTCCCCGATCCTCAAACATTCACTATAACATTCCCTTGCTTCAATTTGATCGGCATGTACTACTCCCACCATATCATCCACTGTTGGAAACTTCATAGCTAAATGCAGTGTTAAAACTATAGCTCCCAAGGCATTGATAAACGATCTTCCCAAAATTGTATTATATTGACTATGACAATCCATCACCAGAAACTGTATATCAATAGTTCTGAAAGAAAGCGACTTACTTAAAACAACATTCTTATCCCCATGAGTTGTAATATACTGAAGATTGTACTTAACTCAATATCCTTTCACGCTTACTCTCTCTTTCTTGAAAACTCGAACAAACCCTTTGAAAATGGCTTTGGCTTATCTTTTGATAACCCAAATGGCTTTAGTATAGTACTGGACGGACTTTTGCTAGTGGCATAAAAAATTGAATCAGACCAGTACTATACACCTCTTTTAATATTACTTCACATGCAGTGTTACAGGGTGTGTATTCATTATATCGCGGTATTCTTGGATTCTTTGTCAAAAGGCTCGATTCATTGGTTCAAGTCTTCTGAATTAATTTGTCGGTGTTATTCTTCTAATTTGGTAACCCTTCTTTCTCTATTTCCTTCAAAAGTTCTTCGGTCAGCATGTTGCACCCGAGATCTTTTTCTTGACTCATTTTTTCTTTCCTGATTAACCTCAACTGATCATTGAGCCTCCACCCTAGTTCGTTTAGCTTCTTCTCCATGTTGATTTATCCTTTCAATCCTTCAAGTAATTCTTCCAAAGTCTGTGGGCCTCTCTTAGAAAGTGAATTTGCAAAGGCACCAGGTTGTAATCCCACCATTATTGCATACAAGGCCATTGCTACATTCAAGTTTTTGATCTGAATCGCCTTTGAATTAAATTGCTTCAAGAAATCTTTCAATGGCTCACTTTTGCCTTGGCTAATAGTAAAAAGACTAAAGGACATCTTTTGATGGTTTCTGCTTGTAGAAAAATGATTAAGAACCTTTTCCCCCCAGCTCGAGAAAATCATGTATAGACTATAGTTCTAAAGAAGAGAACCATAACAACCCCGTTTTCTTCAATGTGCTAGTGAATGCTCAACTTCTGATCGGGTGTGAGTTTATAGCTAGCGGCATTGGTGAATTAAACATATCAAGGTGCTCCTGAAGGTCTGTCGATCCATCATACAACTCCATCACCGTAGGCATTCTGAAATTTTGGGAAGTGGAATTGACATAATAAGATCAATAAAAGGATATGGTAAGAAACCAGGGTTTCTAACTGCTCCGCCTCAATACTCGTTTGGACTAATCAGGAATTTTGAACTCACTCCTAGTTTGTTTGAAGATCACTTTGCTGGGTCTTCTCTTCCTCCTCTTTTGTGGGCTCTTGACGAGATGACTCATTACGAGCATGCTTATGCTCATCTCTAAGCCTAACCATCTTCTGCCACTGCTCTTCTACTTGGCGTTGCATTTCACGAATAACTAGGTCTTCGTGAGTTGCATTCCCATGGCCATAATCATTATGCGATTCATTCTATCTTCTCCAAGCCATTTCTACCAACCAACTACCAGAACAAGAATGTCCTTAAAAGCAGTAGATACAAAAAACTAGAAATGTAACCAAACAACAATAACAAAAATGCATAATACAAACCAGAACTAGCAACTAGCAATGAAACAGTATAAACAGGTAATTAATCCAAAGATAAAGGCAAAGATTAGATCTACGCAATAGTCATGTAAGAAATGTGTTTCTTAGAGTGTGAAGCAAGAATGCAGCAACTATAACATCATGCTACCACCAATTTTGCTGCACACAAAAAACACTAAAAGATGGTGAAATTTCTTGTTTTATTGAAAATTTCGATAGACGGCGCGAATATTTCGTCTAAGCTCTTAAGTAGAGACCATGGAAGTAATGTGGTAGGTTTCCTTGTTGATTTCAGCCAAAAAGTCCATCTTTCAATAGTGGTTACGTCTTTTATATGGGTTATAATAGTGAGGAAAGTGTGACTTTACCCCTTGCTTTAGTGATTATGAGGTAGTTATAATGTTTCATTGAGAGTATGCTATGTGTCCTTTCTTTTAAAATAGTTCTTAGGCTCCCTTAATGGGTCGATCTTATTAGCCCATTTAGAAATGTATAGTCCAACAAGGATGAGTAGGCCTGAATGCTTTGGATAGTATTTCCTTCCCCATTTTCCCTCACCTTCTGCAATTTAAGCATTTTAGCATTTATTATATTGTGCCAGTTAGGAAGTATGGCGTATTCCCTTGTGGGAACTACATAAATGGGGCGGTTCGATTGATAAGATAGTGCAACCTTGAAAGGCATAGTTGCTTATGGGTCTTAGTTACGTAATTCAGTGTAATTCTATAATTTAGTGAAATATAAGCATTCATGGTTAGAATTGTGCGTAGGTCCTATATGAAGCTTAGTTTAACTTTGGTCCATGGTCAATGGTCGTGGCCTACATGGTAAGCAAGGTCCGAGCTCAATCCTTAGATAAATTATATATAAAGAAAACTTTCTTAAATATTTATTTTTTTACAACTTTTGTAACTAAAGCACATTTTTCTTTGAAAATGAACCAAACATAATTTACGTTTGAGTTTGTACTAGTAATAAGGACATTTTGTTCAACTAATACATTATTATCATGTTTTATCTTCTTGAAAATATTTTAAAGAGATAAACTTTTTTGGATCTGAATTTTAAAGAGATAAACTCAAAGAGTGTATTTGGAAAATAAAAAAATAGGAAATGATTTAATTTGTAAATCAAATTTTATTAAATTTTGTGTTTAGAATGTTAAAAAATAAGAAATGATTTAATTTTTAAAATCTTATAGATTTCATTCTTTTGTTTTAAAAATTTCATCAAATTTGATAAGATTTATTAGGATTTAATTTGATTTGAAATGAATAAACTATTTTACCCTTAGTAATTACCTCTAACCACTTCTCATAAGTGTTAAAATGTAAAATAATAAAATCAAACTAAATCAATTTTTATTTTAATGAATTACAAACACAAAATTTAATTTTTAAATCAATTCAAATACTATTTTTTTAAAGTTTCAAACATAAAATTTGATTTTTAAATCAAATTAATTCAAAAATTAAATCAAATCATTTTTTATTTTTATTCATTTCAAATACAACTCAAAAGAAATAACAGAGATTAAAAAAATAAAATATAGAAAGGAAGGTACAAAAAGATTTTTTTTTTTTATAAATTGATTGATTAGTTGGACTCCCATGTTTGACCCAAAAGCTTAACAGTAAAATTGTTTCTACCCAAGTACTTTATCTTCAGTCATCGACCCAAAAGTTAGGTTAGGACTTAGGACCAAGTATGACATGAACTCATGAAACAAGTCTATTGCGAATGGTAATTGATAACTTTACCTTAAACAATTGATATTTGATATTGTATAATAAATTAATAACTCCTTAAACTTCACCTAATGCCTGTTTCTCTCTTTTGAAAAAGTTTGATTAGCCGTTTAATATTTAGTTTAATGAGAGTAATATGACTATTTGTGTTTCTCTTTTAAATTGGTGGCCAAGTTCACTTCACCATGCGAGTGGAACCCATATCTAATCAAAGTTAAATGATGGATTTTCCACTAAATTAATACCAAAGCAACCCTGAATCCTCTTCTTAACAAATGCCTTTATAATTTGGACTCATCTTTCTGGGACTTGACCTATTGTAAAGTCTTGATCTTGAAATATATCGGGCATTATCATGAATCACGTGACAATTAGATATTAGTGATTGTTCTCTTAACGCAACCACGGAAAGTAGTCGAATTAATCAAATAAAAAGGGGGGGGGGGAAGATAGCTATTACATAAGAAAATGTTAACTATTTATTTCGACTTATCTATATAATATATTCAGTATGAAGTAATTTTAACTTACATCTTGATAATAATAGTCTAATAACAATAGTCTAATATTATTTTAAAGCTCATCTTATTCGATTTTAATTAGATTTAGATATTGAAACATTAAATCACTGATTAAATACTAGAGTATATTCCTAAAAATGTAAAAACACAATGTAAAATTTATTTACTTTTTTAATGTGTATAGGAAGTTTAATTTTAGATTATTTGCAAATTTTGCAAGAGACTATATCAATTGTTTTAGCTCGTACCTTTGGTAAATCATCTTAGTAACCAGTTAAAAAATCTGATGATGGGACTCCCCTCTATCTGTGATCTTTTATGCTTATGCATGCATGTTGGGTGAATTTTTCTGAGGTAGGGGCTGGGTGGAGAGTTCTGATAGCTGACGGCTGTAGCCATTGACAATGCCATGCCCTCATAAGGAATGAGACAAACACAGTGCCTTTAAAAAACCACAGATACAATTCATGACCCTTTATATGGTTTCAGTTACTCAATATCCACGTAGTTTCCTCTCACCCAACAAATTAGATTTCCAATTTCAGACCACAGATACTAGAGACGAGGAAAGTGTTAAAAGAGGATAATGTTTTATATCAATATTTTAAAAATGAACTTGAAATTAAACTGATGAGACTTTTAAGTTATGATTTGATTGGTTTAATTGATTAAATTTATGATTGAACCATAATTTAATCAGATAATTTTCGAATAAAAAACATGATTAATTCATGATCCAACCGATTTAACTAATCAATTCGATCCAATTTTTAAAACACAGGTTTATATCAATTATGAAAGTTACTAACGTGATTCACTAGGATTGGCTCACTACATATTAGAGGGAAAATGAACTTGGTTGGATTGGCTTACTTTTGTCTCTGATAAAATGTCAATTCAGTTCACTTTAAATGAATTGGTGGAATAAATGGGCTGATTCATTAGAAATCTTAAAAAAAATAGTAAATACAAAATAATTTAGCTAGTAATCACTAAATTTTAATTTTATTAGTCATAAACATCATTAAAACATGACTAATAATTTATAAGAAATAAAATTTTAATAAACTTTATCCAAAATGAGCCAATCCATCTTAACTTACCATGGGTTCGTAAGAAAAGTGTGCATAGCAATTAGCAAAGTTGGCTTCCTTTGTATACACCCCCCCCCTCCTCCACAAAAAAAAAAAAAGGTTGGCTTCCTTTTATCACAAGCTGATTTTTTTTGTTACTCAAGCCGTATTTTAAGGTTCAGTCAAGTTGACCCGTGAACCATGGCTGGTGAACAATACTTAATTGGAATGGAGCAAAAAATAGATAATAACTGTGTAGAACTACTAGATTCCATTTACGTTACGGTCTAATATTAAGATATGGCACTTGAGTTCTACACAAAAAATATGAAATTCTGGTATGAGATTTATATGGTGTTAAAATCTTCTACCTCAATTGTTAATTTTGTAAGTGCGATTCTCAGAAAGTTTAAATTAATTTGAATATGGGCAAATAAGTGATTTTTTGAGCATGTAAAATGTTAGTTTATACATTATGAACTAATATTACAAACATAAAAATAAATAAATAAATCAAGTAAAGCCCACGTGAAGATAATAATCCAGATAAGTCATAAGATTGTAGATGTTGGTCCAAGTATCCAAACCTCTTCAATTAGACCACAATTGCTAGAAGAAGCTTCTTTTGCTTCAAAGTTGGACTCAAACAGTTGAAGAGAATACTATTTTGAGGTTTTCTACTCCAACAGATTTGATAAAATTCTAGAAATCCCACCAACTTATTTAGGCTCTTTCCTTGCGTTTTCCTTTGTCATATTTCCTCCATAAAATATTGCTGTTAATCTTTTTATCTTGTTATTTTGAATTTCGGCCCTATTGAACAAGTAAAGTTTGGTACTTCGATCCTTAGCTTTACCAATGTGCTGTCAAAGTCTATGTTTTGTAGATGCGATTGTGGTTACAAGACAAACTTAGCCTAACATGGTGGCAAAGTAGCCCTGCCACTTGTTTTGAACAGAATCAGATAGAAAAGTTTGATAACTGATGTTTTATCGTTTTCTCAGTTACAAAAAAAGAAGCATATCCCATGTCATGCACCACGTTAAAAATCACAAATGTCACCTTAATGGGACCAGAGCTTGCTCCATCAATCAAACATTAACGGGGGCCTTGGTGCGTTTTACACCTACAATAAAATGAAATCTCTTGAACTTCTAATTATGATAACTTGCCATCTTCATAAAATTAAATTATCACCTAAATAAACCACTATTTCTTCTTCTTGCTCTACCATAAAATACCGCATAAAATTGTTTGTTAATATGCTGTTACGTGAAATTCAGTTTGCCAAAACTATTGAAAATTTTATACACTCAAACAGAAGGTTGTCAAAATGGTTAAGAAACCGTTTGTGTGCGTCCTCGCGTGCCTCTCACCGTGAAAAACTCGACCATGCATGTTGACTTACAGTCTGATAAAGCTCAAACAACAGTTACCTTAATTAATTTGGACATAATCACACCCAAAAAAAAAGGACATAAATTGAGCCCCACAAAGATTACTACATTCCTTATCTTTTAAGCTTTACAGCAAAAAAAAAAAAAAAAGGAAGAAAGTTCTCCTAGAGTAGGGAAAAAAACAATACAGACTCAAATGATCTCCAAATTTGATCATTCAAACAGGACAAAGGCTTTTTTGGCCATAAAAAAAAGTGGAAAAAAAATACAAGAACAAAAGAACAAAGGGGAATAGATAAAAAAAGAAGAAGAAGAAGAAGGAATTAACCCTAACATATATAGCTTGGCTTGGAATTTTGGATTGGAATTTTTGTGTTTGATGAATTGATGACTCACCAAGGGCTAGGAATTTCATCAGAGGACATCAACAATTGTTCTAAGTAATCAGCACCTAGATCTTCAAAGACCACGGCATTGTCTATCCTAACATCTCTTTCTTTGTTCTTCTTGACACCTATTTTCCTTCTCAAGGAGTGCTTCCTCTTCAGAGCAACAACAGGGGAGCACCCATCTTCAGGTCTATAATTCATCTCCCTAAGTGATTCCCTCACAGTCTCAACTGGGAAGTTGAGTATTGCGGCAGAACCCCTCATGGAAAAAGCAGCTTGATCATAAGCCAGAGCTGCTGCTTCTGCACTGTCAAATGTCCCCAACCATACCCTTATGCCATGCCTAGTTGAGTCCCTTATCTCCGCCGCAAACTTCCCCCATGGCCGCTTCCTCACACCTCGGTACGACTTCTCCTTCCTAGCGCTATCGCCATTCTCCTCGGAACTCACCTCCTCTTCCTTCACCATCTTGGTGGCGTGAAAGGGTTGGTGGGGAACGTTGGCGTTGGTAATCATGCCATACAGAAGCATCTCTTCGGGGTCGTTCTCGTTGAAGGGAAGGTAATCGTTCTCGAAGTTCCACGAGAACGACTCCGGCGAGCCAAAGGAGGAGGATTCTGAGGAGAAATCGGAGTTGGATGAGTTGAAGATGGCGGAGGAATCCATTTTTGAAGTGCGGAGGAGTTCAAAGTAGGTGGCTGTTAGTGTGAGGGAAACAGAGTAAAGAGAGAGTTGCTCTGTTTTTTGGGACACTCTTGCAACCACCACTCCCTTATATATAAATATATAATATACCCATTTTGGGGCGGCAGTAAAATGGTAAGAGTCGCCGCTAAAGCCAATGGTATAAAAATTTAGGTGAAAGCCAAGAGAGGAAAAGTATGTCATGCTATGATATTTTCATAAGAGATTAGTAAGTGCATTGATTTTTTTTTTTAAAAATAAATCTTAAATGTTTAGGTTGGGAGAATGCTTTTCTCATTTTAAAATTAGAGTACATCATCAACTTTGACGATGATTTACAGTAAAATAATTGACGTCTAACAACACATACTTTTAAATTTTAAATCAAATCAAACAATTGTCATAAATAGAAGGTTAGTCACGTTAGATAAAGTAGAACACAACACCTAATACTTGATAGTAGTAAGTGGCCTTTTTGAGCAGATTCAAATCCTCTGTTTTAATTTTCTTGTCCCTTTTACTATTCTTCTAATTCAATGTTGATAATTTATTAAAAAAAATTGACAACTAAAAAAAAAGTTATTACTAATTATGAGATAATTTTTTTTTAAAATTGTCATCATTCAATTAAAAATTCAATTAACAATATTAAAAATTAAAAATTAAATTTTTTAAATAAAAGTCAATAAAAATATAAACTTATTTAATAAATAAATACAAATAATACATTTTAATGAAAAGAATGTCTATATCCTTAAAATAAGCTGGGGTATAGGAAATATGTACACATTTTTGTCTCTATCGAAAAAAAAATAACAATAAATGACATGGTGGAGATTGTACAGAAATGAGGTTGATATGGCTCACGTGGGTCAATTACTTAAGTCGATGGCGGCTAGGTCAGAAGTGCATTCTCGGGGTCGGGGGTGACCGCAAGTTATTACGTCATTATTTGTAATTTTGTGTTGTTCTTTTGTCTCTCGAAATAAATAACGAATCCTATTAATGGCAAAAATGGGACCATGGAAATTCTATATGATTTTGGATGTGCCCACTGGGACTATTCAACTACTTCTGCCGTGGAGAAAGAGAAATATAACACAACAGCGCTGTTTTTCCTCTTTTTTTATGGTTAAATTATTTTTTTGTCCTTACAATTTTATTAAATTTTTAAATAAGTTTTTATATTTTAAATTTTTTTAATGGAGTCTTTATATTTCTAATATTTTTTAAATAAATTTCTACTGGCTAACGACAATTAGACTTTATTAATAGATGTTTACAGTTATCTGTATGTTAATAATCTGTGTTGTTGTCATTAGTTTTAAGGACTTAATTAAAAAATTTATAATTAATAAGGATTTAATTAAAAACTTATTTAAAATATAGTGATCTATTTAAAATTTATTAAAAGTATGAGAATTCAATTAAAAAGACTTATTTAAAATTTCATAAAATTATAGTGATTAAAAGATTAATTTAATCTTTTTTCGGTTTTACAAATTTTTTATGTTATATAAAAATTTATAAATTATTTCTTATTAATACTAAGATTATAAATATTATGTACCAAAAAATGATTATAAAATTAAATTATTTTATTAGTATATTATTTTTTTATTATTTTTAAGACAAAATAATATAATCAGTATATTTATTATAATCCTACATTTTAATATAAATTTTATCATAAAAATATATTTTATAAAAATGTAAAAAAATTAAATTAATAATTTTTATTTTTATTTTTCAAAATATCCCTACTTCGATAAATGAAAGATTAATATCTCAAATACTATTAGGGGTTTAAATGAAAACATCTTTTAATAGATTATTTTCAGTATACATAAATTTTGAGATTGAAAAAAAATTACATATTTAAAAGATTCAAATTTCTTATACTCGAATCAAAGATAAGTTGGTAAATTAAATGAATAATTAAGATTAATTGTAAATAACACCTTCAATTTAATTCACATGTATTACCTGTTGTTATAAATAAGTTAAAATTTATATTTAATTTATATTTCTTAAAAAATGTATTTATCAGTGTTTTTCTTTTAACATGAAGAACTATAATTCTTTTACGAACTCTGATCATTTCATTTTAGAAACATAATTACGTGAACATCTCCCTCCCCTTCGCCCATAATAAAAGAAATAAAAAATTATGTCTCATAAATCGTAATATATATAATGTTATGTAATTCATATCATAATGGTATGAACTGGATCGGATCGACTCAGTCGGTTGATCGAGAAACTCACGACCTGGCCTTTAGGCCAATCAGATCCTTAGTTTCTACAGTTTTTTAAGTGATTCGATCGAATCAAGTGACCTGCCCAAGACCCAGGTTCCTCTTTTTATTTTTTTGTAATTCAAGCTTCAAAAACATTTTTTCAAAATATATTTTTGTTGAATTTAAACATGATATTTAAAAGTTACTTGTAATAAAATGTATTTTACAATTAGACCACATGTTTTTATTGAACAAAATTCTTAATTTTTAAAATTATATTATTATTTAATAAATTTAATTTAAAAAAATTAAAACTAAATAATTATCATTATTAATTTAGTTACATCAATAATACTTTTTATATAATATTTTTTTATCTAATATATTTTATACAAAATACTTTTTCATATAATATTTTTATAAAAAATTATTTTATTTTTTTATCTAATTTTTTTAATTTAATCACTTAACTCCACGATTAGACTGTTAATATGTTAACCTGAGTTTCTGACCAAATCTGGTTTAAAGTTATACAGATATCGTCCGTATGACAAACAAATATTATATTTAATTATTGGAAGCTGTCAAATCACTTATCACATTCCTCTTTGGTGGCTAGTTTGTTATATTATATATTTTTTTAAAATTAATCTTAATTTAATCCAAATGAATAGTCTAGTAATTAAAAATTAGATAAATTACATATTATTTACCTAAATTTTAACTCATTTATTTTTTATACATAAATTTTATTTTTTAATACATAACTTTCTTAAATTATAACAAAAAGTGTAAATTTATATTTTTTGTTAAATTTAACCATAATCATGTACACGTGTTTAAGAGAAAAATGTTTGAGAATTACATTAAAAAATATCACATGCAAATTCTCACTGTTAATATTGTTAAAAAAACACTAATTTACATTTTTTACCATAATATAGAGAAAATAAAGTTTATGAATAAAAAGTGAAATTGAACAAAACCTTAAAGAATAATGTGTAATTTACTTTAAAAAATTTCTCTTCCATTTTTTTATTTCTTATCAAAGGCCTACGTTAAGCTTTGTGACTATGTAAAGACGAATGCCTTTTGTAAGAATCATTATCTTTGAAAAATTACTTTTTTTTTTAATTTTTTGGGTACAGGGGATAGGGCCTCCAAGAAAAGCTATGTTCTTTATTTTAACTATTCACCTTCGAAACCTTAAGGCTAGTATTTAAGGAAATTAGTTATTTTTTTCTAAATGCACCGAAGCAATGATATCGGTGCATTTTAAGATTGTTCAAATAAGGACCTACTTTTACTTTTTTTATTTTTTTTCTTTAATCAATGTGTCCTCATAAGAAGACTAACTGCCTAACTAAGGGTAGTGATTAAGAAAAATCGTTTTTAAAATGAAAATTACAGGATTGGAACCTTAGTTTTGTGTAATTGTCTAAGAATACTCTTATTGTATTTTTTTTTTTTTTTTGCTAAAAATGATATTCAGAAAGCAGTTTTTCTAATTAAAAAAAAATCACCGTACCAAATTCAAATCCAGTACATATTAAAAATCCTCCTATAAAATACTACATACTATAATAAAAGAAATAAAATTACTGTTTAATTAATCACAGAAGAGAAAATAAAATGTTCATCTTCGAATTAGATGAACGGTTAAAACATTAAAAATAAGTTTGTTACGCGACAAGCCCCTTGATGATATATCTAAAGACCTGAAGCACGTTTTACAAACCAATAAAAGAAAATATGTCATGTAGCACTACATGATGTATAAGTGATTTACTATCTTAGTATTTACAATATGAAAAAAAAAAATACATCAATAAGTTTGTTACGCGACAAGCCCCTTGATGATATATCTAAAGACCTGAAGCACGTTTTACAAACCAAAAAAAAAAAAAAAAGTCATGTAGCACTACATGATGTATAAGTGATTTACTATCTTAGTATTTACAATATGAAAAAAAAAATACATCAATTTATACAAGAGTTGCCGCTAAACAGAAATTTTCTACTTTATATATATATATATATATATCTTTTTGGGTGTTTCTCAAAAGTTTCATACAAAAAGTATGGATAGAGTTTCATTTGATTATAAATCGAAGTAAAATGGAGTTTATGATATGTAAGTTCAGTAAAAAGTATACTAACAACAGTTTAGAGGTAAAAATTTGAGATTATATCATACCACAAGTGATATGATTTAGATATTTTTGGTTCTATTATATAAAATGACGAAGAAATAAAGAGATATGTAAATCATAAAATTCAAGTGGGGTTGATGAAATAAAGAAATGTTTCGGATGTTATTTGTAATAAAAAAGTACTTAGAAAGCTTAAGGGTATGTTTGGATATTTAGTAATTGATGGAATGGAATGGAATGTGATGGGATGGAATGGGATAAAAATACCGTTCCATTGTTTGGATATTTTAGGATGGAATGGAGTAAAGTTACTATTCCATTATTTGGGAAGTAGATGGAATGGTATGAATTATAACTTTATTTTTTCTAAATTACCCTTATTATAAACACACCAATTTTAGGATATAAAGTTAATATAGTAAAATACTAATTATAATTATAATAGAAAAACTGATTCCATCTCATACCCCCCAAATTGGGGGGGAACAAAATTTGGGGTTTTTGGTGGGATGGGATGAGATTCATCTCATCCACTTCCATCCCATTCCATCATTTTTTAACATAACCAAACAATGGAACCTATTTCTATTCCATGTCATCTCATTCTATTCCATTCCACTCAATCCCATCAATCCAAACATACCCTAAAGGAAAATCTTACTGCATAACTTTAAGACCCACAATACTTTTATGGTACTAAATGTTGAGCGGTTAAATGCCAATAAGAGCATAAACTTAGTGTTGCAAAGATGAGAATGTTGCGTAAGATGAGTGGATATACAAAATAAGATGAAATTATGAATGTGTGTATTAAAGAAATAGTAGGGATATCACCTATTAAAGAAAAGATATTAGAATCTCATTTTTGTTGATTTGATCATATGTGGAGAAGACCACTAGAAGTCTTAGTAAGAAGAGTAGATCAGGTAGAAGGTATAGGAAAATCAAGAAAAATTATAGGTGAAATTATTAAAAAGAGCTTAAATTTAAATGGTCTTTATGAGGATATGGTTTGTGACAGAATATAATAATGTTATTTAATTTATATAGCAGATCTCACATAATGAAAAAAAAAGGCTTTTGTTTTTAATGTATAAGTGATTTTAAGAATAGTTTGAGTAGGACTTAGAATATGTAATTTTTTATTATCTCAGATATGTAATTTTGTTGAAGAGGTTTGATATAACTTGAAATATAACTCTTTGGTAAGGGTGAAAATGGGTCAGACCGCTTGTTAGGGGCTTATGGTCTAACTTAGCTGAGGCTTGACATATTTACTAAATAAGTTGGGTTAAGACTTTTTTAAAAGTCTATTTAACTAAAAAGGTCAGGCCTCAAGTCATCTAATAGGCTTTTTAGGATTAGTAGGACGGCCTAACTTATTTAATTATATGTAATATAATATATTAATATATTTTTTAATTAAATTTTAATAAAAGTCAGTAACTAAAAACCCTAAATTAATAAGTTAGAATGAAAATAGTAAGTTAGCAACTCAAGTCAAATTAGTTGCGTCATCCACCACTTGCGACGCATGTCTCTGCCTCTTCATGATCTGAAGTCACTGTCCACCACCGCTATCACCGCTCCACTTCCAGCCCGTGATGCCGCTTCACTGCGACGCTGCTGCTCCACAGGTATCTCTATGTTTCTGCCTCGCGCACACAGCCACACACACAACTTCATTTTTTCATACTTCTGAGTTCTGAGTTTTAACTTAGAAACCCTCGCAATGGTATGCCTCTCTGCCTCTCCACAATCTGAAGCTGTCGTCCACCAAAGTTGCCATCGCTCCATGTCTAGCTTGCAACACTGCTTCACCGCGACACTGTTGCTCCATACGTATGTCTCTGTCTCTACGTCGCACACACAACTATACACACAACTTCATTTTTGCATACTTCTGAGTTTTGACTCAACAAAATTTGAAAACTCACATGGATCCACCCAAGGGGGAGAAGAGATCATTTATCCTGCACTTCAAATATTTCCTCTTCATTTATAGTCTAACACTGCTCATGAAGTACAATAATAATTGTAACATTTGTAGGTTAAATAATAGTAATATATATTCCCCAAAAGATTTATAATTATGTAAGAGTTCTTACAGAATCTGATGTTGACTCTGCTTTGGGATTATTAGAGTAGTAATATAAAATTTTCTATTTTTTCTACAAATCAAGTGTGTTTGGAAAATAACAATCAACATCTCACAGTTGAACTAAAGTATTGAAGGTACAAGAGAATAAAGCTTAGGAAGCCCAATGAAAATGGGGAAAATTTTACAAACTAGTATATAAAAATACCATGCATCTAACAAGTTGATACACAAATGCTCATAATCAATAGAGAAAGTAAGAAGAAAAATATTGTTATCATAATCGCACAAGACTGTAAACATACGAAACATAGTTTCTTTCAAATATATTTTTGGTTACAAGGATCCCAGCAATGGGTTAGTTATTGTTTATTCTTCCTTTAGGCCCCCTCTTTTAATTTGATCAAATTTCTGTAGGCATTTCAAATCAACTAGCTTAAGATCTATATTCTCATTATTCAGGAATATATGACGCATTAACTTAGAACATGACACTAGATCTTTTTTAAACTAAATTCTAGGATGACAAGTGTGAAAAAAGTTTAGAATTTATACTTATCTATTCATTTATTTTGAAATTTGTCTCCCATGATTGAAACAGAATTCTTCGTACCCAACAACCACATGATTACACTGATGTGCATTATTGCATTTTTCCTCTTTCATGAGAACTGAAGTATTTGACATTGTTTGTGTGTTTGAACTAACCTTGTTACCCTTCTTATTGAAGATTCTATACTTCTTTTGCTCTTGTTTGGTGTTATTTTGTGTTATTTGTATTGTTGTTGGATATCTATTGTGGACTTGTGGTACTGTTTGTTGGACAATTTGAGGCCCGAGGCCTTTTAGATTTATGCCGTGGTACTATTTTGATGTTTGTAATTTGAGGCTTGAGGCCTTTTGGATTTGTCTAATTATATTGTTATGTTGTTGGATAATTTGAGGCCTAAGGTCGGTTACATTTGTTATAAATTTGTATTGTTGAATAATTAGACTAGTTAGACTTATATTATTGAATTAGAATATTAGATTTTTAATGTAATATTTTAAAAATCATACACTTGTTGACCTATTTAAAGGCCTAGGTCTGTTGACTTATTTCAAGGCTTAGGTCTGTTAGTTTATGTAAAGGTCTGTTGGCCTATTTAAAGGTAGGTCTGTTAATCTATTTAAAGACCTTATTGCAAAGTAGGTCTTTAAATAGACTTTTAAGTATTGTCAGACTTTTAAAAAGGTCAACACAGACCTTAAAAATCAACCTATTTCAGGCTCATAAGTCAGACTCAAGCTTTATGTTTAGAATATAAGTAAGATCTGTTTAAGGCAAAGTCTGTCGTAACCTGACATGTTTTCACCTCTACTCTTTGGCTATAAATTTTTTTCGTGCTGCTTTTGATTCACATGCTATTGATAATTTTACATTGTTAACTACTTAATCATATGTTTTATTCAGTCTAGCCTGTAGTGTAACAGTTATGTTGATATGATTATAATTTGTTGATCTTTAAACTTTAAGGATTTAATTTTGATGCTTTGTCGGTATAAGGTTTTTTATACTATTAACTAATCATGTATCGCTACATTATTAAAAATATTTGACTCTCATAATAACTGTCTCTAAAGTTACACATGTAGTGATATATGATTGACTAATAATGTAAAAAATTTTACACTAATAGTGTATTAAAATTAAACTCAAATTTTATTTTTTTCCTAGATTCTTTTATTGAATTTAAATTTAATTCAAAGAACTAACAAACTACCTACGAAATATTGCATAGTGGAAGGTACTAGTTAGCTCAGCTGGTAAAGTTCATTGCAAGTAAATATAAGGAGTTAGGATCAAATTCCGCCTTCACCCTTCCCCCTCTCTTATGTGTGTAAATAAATCATTGACCGGTTGAAATCTCAAGAATTAGATGAACTATCTATAGCAAAATAATAATAATAATAATAATAATAATAATAATAATAATGCAATTGCTGTACTAGTTGGCTGTTTTATAAATGTAAAACTTCTTTGCACTAAAAGTGCATAATAATTAAACTCTAAATTTAACTATTTTCTTATGTTCAATGATATCAGTGCAAACGGGAGGTGCTTGATGATGTGAGAAAATGTAAACAATTCTAAGTACACAAATCTAATTGGCCTTTTCTATGCAATGTATCAGTCAATAATAAAATATAAAAGTATCCTAAGAGATTTTATCTGGTTAATTAGTTATCAGTTTACTTCAGGTTGAAAAATTGACAAGAAAGAAGAAAATTGCCTACATTCTTGGCGACTTTCAAGCCTAATTATTTTAGCCGTAAATAATACTTGACAGAGTTATTTCAAGCTCTTTTTATCTCATAAATTTTTGTGCCAGTCTCTGTTTGGAGCGTAAACATGTTGAAAAGAAATTAGAAGTAGGGAAACGAACCACGGCATTTTCCCCACCTAGTTTAATAATTAGTATAATGGTTTATACCTTTGTAGAGTGTGTCAGCAGCTTTGAAACCTGCTAATGACATTGCTTGACTTTTCGAAGATGAATAATGTTTCATCTAAAAATCTGTAAATTTGACTGAATTTTATTGATTCAACTCGACAATATTAGTCTTATACAAATTATGTGTTAACATGTATGCTTATTTTTCACTTTCTCCACTCATGGAGATTACATTTTAACTTTGTTCAAAGCCTTATCCTTTTTACTTGGGTCCGTAAATCCTTGCTCTTTTACCTCTATTCATTTGCAGGATATGACAGCTTGTTTTAAAATAGTGATTTGATTTCTTCTTTATCCAATTCAGTGGCAAAATGCACTTAATGTTCACCGATTAAGGAGAATCTGTTATCACTTTTTGCTGCTTTTCTTTCCAACTCTGTCTTTCAAATAATGTGTTTCCTAAACAAAGTAGCCGTTCTTTTTACCTACGCGAATTTTCAGGCCATGTAAATTTTGGCTGCGAGAGGTTCATGTGAAAAGTTTTAGTAAAGATCGTATATTGCTGCAAATGGATGTAATCTTCCTCTGTGAATACCAAAATGATGATGACCTTTATCTTATTCCCCCAATGCATGAATGAATTTTCTTCGAGAATTGTTTGTTTGAGTCTGTCAAGAGAAGTCACTATCCTTTGCATACGAAAGCTTTCAATTACAGTGGAAATAGGTGCATTGAATGGTCCAGATGCATGCCCCCTTGAACTTGTCTCCAAGTCATCAAAACTAAGATTTTGGCTAAATGTTTTGAAAGTCCTCCAAAAAGAATGGACACTAATATTTTGATGGAGACTTTTCCGATCGACAGTGGCCCATCAATAGGCATCTTTGAAATTTAAGACTTTCTTATACATGCAGCTTCCGATGTCGCTTTCACCAAAATAGGACAAACCAATTTCTTTCAAATTTATGTTTGGCATGTAGTTGGGTTGGTATAAAAAAAAATACTATTCGATTCGGACAATTTCGAGATGTAATTAAAGTCTTAATACAAATGATATTTGCTAAGTCTTGAATTTACATAAACTCTAACTCATTTAAAGTCAAAATTGTAATGAAAATTAAAGTTATCAAAATGATAATTTCGATTTAGAAATTACCAAAAAGTAATTTTGACTTAGTATAAAAAATTGAGACTCAGAGGAACAACTACACTTAAGATTTTCTGAAGACAGAAGCAGATGTCTCGATTAGAAGCCAGTAGTTGTTTTGAAGAATTCAAATTTAAATTCATATAAGAGAGTTTGAATTTGAAATAGAAGTTAGTAGCAGTTACTTGTAGCACAAAGATTACTAATAAAGATTGAGCAATTACTTCACAATGATCACTGATAATGATTAAGCAGTTACCTTTGTTTTAGACACTTATGAAAATCTTGTAAAGGAGGATAGTTACCTAAGATTTCTATAAATACCGAAAGGATATAAATATTTAGAGGTTGAAAATTCTCTACTTAAACACACTTGTAAACATGCTCTCTAATCACTCTAAAATTCACGAGCAAACACACAAGTTAATCAAGTATGTTTTCATCATATTCCTATTTTGTACAATTTATAATTTCAATGTAGATTTAATTCAGTCTATTTATGCTTCCAGTTATTTACTTTTCTACAAAATCTCTTCTACTCCTGATCATTTGATTTCTTTTCAATTGCTTTTTCTTTACTTGTTTTTTTTTATTTTTCTATAAGTTTACATTCTGTCCATTTTACTTTGCTTCACATTTACTTTTGCTTTTGTATTGCTTTCTTTTATTTGTTGTCATTTATCATTCTGCAGTTTATATTTTTTGTCAAGTTTAATTTGCTGCATTTTAATTCCTTGTTCTTTACATTTCATGTCATCTAATTGTTTTCTTTAACTTATTTTCTTTGTTTTATTGTGATTCTAACATTTCAACAAGTTATTTTCATTGCACTTTTATTGCTTTACTTGTTTTTTCTAGTTTCACTAAGTCAACTACTACAATATTATTATACTTCAATTTCGATCTACACATCTTTGTGTTTTACTCAAATTTAATCTTGGCATTCTTAATTTAAAATATAAGTCAAGTACTATAGAATTTATTGAGGAAGTAATATCCTTCCCCGAATCGATCCAGAATTGAATTTGTCCGTTGACAAAACTTTACACTAAACAAGTTGATAATGAGAAATTATTATATACTCCTGAAATAACAACAAATGCATGCTACAAGAAGATATTCACCATTAATTTTAAACACATTCATATATATTTTAAAAAAATAACTCTTAAAATATGCATTTATTAATGTTCCATAAGCATGGAATAATCTCTCATAATAGAGTTCTAAGCCCTTTAATTTTCACCTTCGTTGTATTCTTATTTCTAAGCCAATAATCCAACTCTCATCTATTATTTATTCTAATGTCTTTCTTAATGACCATTATTTCAAGCTTAATGAAGGCCAAAAGGTGGTAATATCATGCAAAGGCAAGGTTCTATTTGTCAATAAAGTATATAAATTATGTGATGGAAAGTAGAAGGAAGATGCCTTCCCTCTTGCATGGGGACAAGGATGCAGGTCCCCTTGCGATTACAATTCAAATTGACTAATAGTTAAGATTTTGACTATTCGTTGTTCTCGTATGGCATGCCTCTATGGGTAATGGCAGTTGAGGAATTACTTGTAATTACCATTTTTGGCTCTTTAAGGTAGGTACATGGAGTATTGCCACTTGCGACTATTCATTTTTTAAATAAGATTTCCATTTCCTTTTCAACATGGTCATAAGCCCAATGTTGTAAAGATGATGATGTTACTGAATGAGTAGACATACAAGATAATATACGATTAAAAATGAAAGTATTAGAGAAAAAGTAAAAACACCTATTGAGAAAAAGATGGTAGAATCTTACCTTAAGTGGTTTGGTCATGTGAGGATAAAATTATTAGAAGCTATTGAGTAAAAAAAAATAGATTAGGTAAAAGATAGTCTCATAGCCCAACAGTTAGAAGTAGAGAGAAATTAAGAAAAATTATAGATGAAACCATTAAAAAAGACTTATATTTAAATGACATTTTTAAAGACTTGATTTATAACAAAACACGATAACGTCGTTTAATCTATGTAACCAATTCCACTAGTGAGAAAATATTTTATTGTTGTTTACATTTCCTTTTCTTCTTCTCCCACACTGATTTCCTCCTCCCCCTCCCCCTCCCCTATTTTTTATTTTGGGGATTTTTGCCATATTTCAGCCACAAATAATTAATGTTAACGTTTTCGTTATACCAGAAAAAAAAATGTATAACTTGATTAATTCATTTTTCTCCTAGCAATAACCAAGTGTAGATCTTCTAAACTATAAAAGAATTGCTAGAAATATGTAGCTTTGTTACTTGACATATTACTTTAACTGAAATATATTTTTATTGTATTAAAAAACCAATTGTTATTCAAAATTCTATTCTGTTTTTCCAAATGCTTATTGATGGTTCCAATAGGACTTAAATAACTAGAGGACAATTAAAGTCCAAAACAAAATGATAATTAAATTTTCACTAATTCACCAATGCATGGATAGAATTCTTCAATTATTTATTTATATAAAAATATATAATTGATGAATTTTCTTAACACAAATATACATTGGTTTATTTAAGTATCAATAAGGGTTGGGTGCAATGGTAATCAATGTGCACTCACAGGGAAAGGACCAAGGTTCAAATTCTGGAAAAAACAATTATTAAGAGGACTTCTTAATCGTGACAGTGTCTAAAGATTAGTCTCACAACAATGCTATTACGAATACCTGGTCAAGACCAAAAAGATTACTATACTTTGATAGAGCAAAATCTTATCTTAGGATTTAGTTTGATTTAGTTTTTGAATTTATTTTTGTTTTCTTATATAGATTACATTTATCTTATCTTCTTGTTATTGTTATTATCTTAATTTTTTGCTAGCTATGTAACCACTTCATCTATATAATAAATTATTATAATTGTAACTCACTTGATTTTAGCTGACCTTAATTTCTATTCAAAACGTCTTCATGGTGTTGAAGCCTACCATAACTAACATCTTAACTCAAGGGTGATAAACACCTCCTTCACCTTCACCACCTCCACCGGTGGTGAAATGCCTAGGCCCATGGAATGGATTACTGCTCCTATGGCAATTGGGAATCTTGAGATGTGTTTGGATCCACATAATCTTAACTACTTCCATTGGCATTGATTTGACAAATATGTCCATGCATGGTTAATAAATCGTCTCATGGAGCCTATTTCAGTAGTTAATGCCATATCCACCACCATAATCTTTGGTGGCTTTTTAAATGGAGAAACTCCCGTGATCTCCTCCCCTCAGACGTATATGTCACTTGACAAGAGGTTTGATAACTTTCAACCTTAGTGCATATTTAATTATCTTTTTGAGAATCTCCTTAATATGACTACAGATGTGAAAACCTTATGTAATGTTCAGTTGACACTCTAATATGTCTCTCATCTTCTAGACTCATTAATTTTTAAGATCTAAACTTGGCCATTGCATGGCACCATCCAATTTGAAGGAATAATAGAGTAAAATCTTACCTTATGATTTAGTTTGATTTAATTTTAAATTTATTTTTGTTATCTTAATTTATTGGCGAGTTATGTAATCATTTCATTTATATAATAAATTCATTATAAATGTAACTCACCCAACCTTTTTATTTAGAATGTCTTCATATTTAAGTCTTACTTTAGAAAACACATAGTCCTACCCACCCATCTTGTGGAAAAGACAAAAAGTCAGCATGTAGCCATGTATTGAAGTACAGGTTGAAATTTTATAGGCTAATAGACTAACATGGTTTTACCTATAGGTTACAGATTCGAAAATAATAATAATATTTACACATCATTTTTATATTATTTTTATTTGCAGGCAATAAAACATGAAAAATATTTATTTCAACACATTCTCTTTCTAACTTTATTTTTCCAATAAAAAAAGATGTAGAAATAATATATAAATATTGATGTGCAAATAACAACATCCATCCTAAAAATGCAAGGTGAGTGTGTCAAATTGTAATATATTTAAAAATAGGTTATTCACTTACTTTATGAGTAACTTTTGAATACTTACACTATTAAATAATTTTATATAAAATATGTGAAATTAATTAATTTTATTATTAAATCATGTAATATTATTTAGATGGCTATGCTTACTAAATTTTAAGAAAATATACATTCATAGGTATGTAATCTAATAGTCAATAATTACTTATATTTTTTAAAAAAGACATATTATATCTTCACAAGGGATTAGGTGCAGTAATTAGTGAAATGCCCTTTTAAAGAAGGACAAAAGTTCAAGTTCTCGAAATGTCACTTATAAAAAATACATAATCATATATCACTTTGTGTATGAAGAGATTGCTCCTGTAAATCTCAATTTGAAGGAATGAATGAAATTGTATCACCACTGTTGTCATACATTTATACAAGAGTTAACTGTTAGATAATATGATGCATTTATGTTTTATTTATTTTATTTATCTTAAGGGTAGTTTAGTCTTTTATTTATTGCATATATATTTTTACCATTTTTTCTATTCTTGTAATGTTGGCTGATTTACTTTTGTAATAGAGAATCTTAGTTACTTTTCTCTTCTCTCTTGTTCTTCCCCTCTTCCTCATATGCATTGCTAATCTTTTATATGGTATCAAGAGCAAGGATGATTCTGACTACAGCTTTCGCGGATCCAACTTTGCAGCATTTTGGAGTGCGATCCAGACGCCATTCCGTTCATTTTGACAGCAACCTAGGTGATTTTTTTTTGTTAGCAATTCGTTCTTCCTTTTGGGGTTCTCTCTGTTAGGGTTTTGTAGATACCCATTTGTGGAAATTGGGGTTTTCTTTTCTCTATTTTGTGATTGTTTGCAATGGCTGGAGAAAAAGATTATTCTTGTCAATCCATTAATGTGCAGTTGAATGGGCAGAATTATTCATATTGGAGTTATGTGTTGAAGAATTTTTTGAAAGGCAAGAGAATGTGAGGTTATATTTCTGGAACCTCTGTTAAGCCAAAAGATGAAAAAGATGGGAAATATGTAACAGAACTAGAAACCTGGGAAGTAAATAATTCGAAGATTATTACTTGGATCAACAACTCTGTTTCGCAGTCTATAGGGGTTCAACTAGAAAAATATGAAACAGCCAAGGAGGTTTGGGATCATTTGAAAAAGTTGTATGTGCAGCCTAATTTTGCAAAGCAATATCAGTTGGAGATAGATATTCGAGCTCTTCAACAAAATAACATGAGCATACAGGAATTTTACTCTGCCATGAGCAATCTTTGGGACCAGTTGGCTCTTACTGAATTTGCTGAGTTACAAGTTTTTAAGCCGCACATTGACCGTAAAGAAGAACAACGTCTGGTTCAATTTTTGATGGCTCTTTGAGATGATTTTGAAAGGCTTCGTGGAACAATTTTGCACCGTAATCCTTTTCCAACTGTTGATTCGGTTGTTAATGAATTGTTAACTGAAGTCTCAATCAGAAAAAAGGGAATGTAGACAAAGAAATCCTCCCCAACCCATTTGTTTTTGTTGTTCCTTCTAACAAAGGTAAATCTCATGGAAAGGTTGGTTACGATGAATGTAGTTTTTGCAAGTAGAAGGGCCATTAGAAAGCTCAATGTCCAAAATTGTTGAATAAGTCACATCAAGCACAACAACCATCTCAATGGAGACCTCCCAGTCAGTTTAGCCAACGAAACTTCAAGCCTCCAACATCAAATGTTGCTGCAGTTGTTCCTCCGTCAGCTGAGAGTACATCATTTTCTAGTCCTACAGTATCTGATCTTGCTGAGCAATTCCAGAGGTTTCTTGCCACACAATCACATGCGATGTCTGCCCAATCCAATATAGGTTTGCCCTCCTCTAGCTCATTAGGTATATCTTCACCCATATGGATCCTTGACTCTGGAGACTCTCATCACATGTCATCTGATTTTAAATCATTTGTGTCTTTACATCCTGCCTCGTCTATGTCAGTCATGACTGTTGATGGCACTCCTATACCATTAGCAGGTACTGGGTCTGTTTCCACATCTCATTTGTCCATTTCAAATGTTTACTACATTCCTAATCTCACTTTGAGTCTTGTTTCTGTTAGTCAATTATGTGATTCTGGTTCCTCAGTTTTATTTTCTTCCACCTTTTGTTTTGTGCAGGATCTGCAATCCAGGAGGCTGATTGGGACAGGCTGTAGGCAGGGGGGACTTTATATTCTAGATGAACTGAGAGTTCCAGATGTTGCAGCTTCTAGTGTCGACCTATTGTCTTTTTGTTTGAATTCCTTGTCTTCTAGTTTTTATTTATGGCATTATCGTCTTGGACATGTTTCTTCTTCCCATCTGAAATACTTAGCTTCTATAGGGACTTTAGGAAAGTTACAATCTAATGATATTTCTGATTGTTATGGTTGCAAACTTACTAAGTTTACTGCTTTGCCTTTTTCTAAAAGTATTTCAGTTTCTGTTGCACCTTTTGACTTAGTTCATTATGATGTATGGGGACCATCACCAATTGCTACCAAAGGTGGTTCTAGATATTATGTATCATTCATTGATGATTGCACTCATTATTGTTGGGTTTATCTTATGAAACATCGTTCTGAATTTTTTGGCATTTATCATATGTTTTGTGCTTTTGTTAAAACTCAACATAATGTTGTTATCAAGTGCTTTTGATGTGATCTAGGTGGTGAATATACTTCTAATAAATTCTCTGAATTACTTGCTTTTGATGGGACTTTTCACCAAACTTTGTGTACTAACACTCCTGAACAAAATGGAGTTACTGAAAGGAAACATCGCCATATTGTTGAAACTACTCATTCCCATATTCTGTCAGCCTTTGTTCCAAGTGAGTTTTGGGGGGAAGCTGTCCTCACTGTAGTACATGTCGTTAACAGAATTTCATCTTTTGTTACTTCAGGTTTATCTCCCTTTGAGAAATTATATGGTTGTGTTCCTGATTATTCAGCCTTGAGAGTCTTTGGTTCTACTTGCTTTGTTCTTTGTCCTCATGTAGAACGTAGTAAATTGTCTTCTCGTTTAGCGATTTGTGTTTTTCTTGGTTATGGTGATGGTCAGAAGGGTTATCGCTGTTATGATCCTGAAAATCAAAAACTTTATATCTCACGTCATGTTGTGTTTCTTGAGCATATTTCTTTTTATTCCATTCTTTCTAGTCAGCATGTCCTTACCAAATCTGATCTCACCCACATTGATCATTTTCACACAGATTCTGACACTACTCCTCTTCCTGTGATCCATAACTAAAATAATTCTGATGTTGAGCTTTGCAGAGTTGACACTAGTAGTTCTATATATCCAGATGCCTCCTCTGTCCCCGCACCTCCCCAAGAACCTTCTGTGATCGTGGATCCTCCTCCTCCTCGTTATCCTCATCATGATTGTAAGTCCACTAAATTACCAGATTTTGTTTATTCTACTTATTCCACTTGTTTTACTTCCTTCTTAACCTTTATTCACAGTTTGTTTAAGCCCTCTTCCTATAAAGAGGCTGTTCTTGATCCCCTTTGGCAACAGGCTATGGCAGAGGAACTTTCTGCTTTGCACAAGATAGATACTTGGGACCTTGTCTCTCTTCCGCCAGAAAAAACTACAATTGGTTCTCATTGGGTATATAAGATCAAAACTAAGTCTGATGGGTCTGTTGAGAGATACAAAGCTCACTTAGTTGCTAAAGGCTTTTCTCAACAATATGGTATGATAGTGGTAAGTATAGTGGTGAGTATTCCCGCCTGTCACGCGTGCGACCCGAGTTCGATCCCTGGCAACGGCGCCAAAAACTTGACAGAGTCAAACATGTTGCCCATTTGCTAATCGCAAGTGCACGGATCGCTCAAGTAATACAGATACAGAGTAAAAGTTTGTTCCCACGAGGATAATTGTTTATAAAGTTAAGTACCAACCAATAGCTTAATCAATTCTATTCAAGGACATAAAAATAAGGAAAGCAATAAATAAACTAAATCTAATCTACAAAAGCAATAAAGATAAACGGTTAGGTTTCAGGGAATCCTTCTTCACCCCCTACATCTACCAACAATATGCAATCCTCCTCATTAACACGCATGCACTGATTAGGTTAGGTTGAGAATCTTCATTAATTAAAAGTCTATGTCTAGGTCAATCAACCCTGGTTTCAATTACCCAACTCACTAAGTTTCCTTGAAAGCTAGCGCAACATCCACTCATGAACGATCTATTCTCAATCACACACTATACATGGCCAATAAGTATATTTCTATCCCATTAACGAATCAACTCATCCAAGCTAATTGAACTCATCGAACATGCATCAACCATACCATATTCATATCAACAAATCCCTATGTCTAGTTCATTTGCAATATTAGGATCATGCAGTTGATGGCCAACCAACAGCAAGCATTAAGCATAGATTATGATTAAACAATAACTAAACATCCACATAAACTCAGAGAAGAACACATCATTAATATATATAGAAAATGATCCAAAATATCATTAAATACAGTTCAGCTATACAATGAACATGAAAACGCAAAGAAAATCATATCCAAGGAAAATAAGGAAGAGAAGAGAGAAATGGAGCTCATTGATTTGTCTCTGAAGCTTGAATCCTCCTTCATCCTTGTTCCTAGCCTCCAATCCACTATCAATGGAGATCTAGCCAAAGCTTTCTAACCTAAAACTAAGAAAAACTAAGAAAACCTAAAATGGAAATGGCTCAAACGACCAAGACCTAAAGAAAAATGACTTAGATACTGAGAAAAACATGAAAAATCCTATTTATAGACTCAGCTTGCAGCACCACGCCGCGACGCGCATTACCTTCCGCCGTGGCGCCCAAAGGGTGGGTCTCTTTACACCGCGACTTACGCATCTTCTGGGCCGCGACGCTGAACTCTCGGGTTCAAGTATGGAATGACTGAGATGCCTCTCTGCGCCGCGACATTCATAACATTGCGCCATGGCGTGGACTGCTGAAAGGCTAATTTGGCCTCCTCTTAGCTTTTTAGCTCAAATGCTCCATATTTGACCTTGTTTGGAGCCCTTACTAACATAGAGAATACACCAAATTAGTAAAATATATAAATCTAGTTAATCAATAATAATTTAAAGCTCAATAACATATAGAAAGGCATTAGAATTAGAATATGACAAATAAAAGCACAAAACCCTCCAAATATGCATTATAAACAAGGACTAAACATTCATTCTAGCACAGAGATAGGACACAAATAACTACATTCTGTGGAGTTATCACACCCCCAAACCTATATTTTGCTAGTCCTCGAGCAAAACAAAATAGAACTAAGTAAATCACTTAACAATTCAAATCAAACATTCATTCAGCAACTATCATTTTTCAATCTTCTTTCTTGCAATTAAACCAAAACTAGTGTGTAATGACTGCATCAATCCTCAAAAAGTGCAAATGCCCTATAAACAGTTTCCACACATATATAATCTTTAACATGCTATCAATCCAGAAAACTCTTCATGCAATTCACATTTTTCACAAACATGCAAGATAAACTTCTCCTAATCAAGTCATACACATTCAGATAAGTTTATAAACATACATGTATATGATTCAAAGAATCCATAAGATTGTAAATCACACAAGATTGAGGATCAAAAATGACTTTATAGCTTGTAATGTAAGGCCTATGGTATGGGCGAAAGAAATGAAGGGGAAAGGATACAATACAAACATTGAGAAACACAATATATTATTTCAAGATAAGAGCCACCAACTGATATCAGTAGGGTATTCAACAGTGAGATCATAAAACTTGCCAGAACCATTTTTCGATGCTTTTCAAACTTTACTTTACTTAAACTTTGCTTTTCTTTTTCATTTTTCTTTTCTTTTTCTCTTTCTTTTGATTTTTTTTTATTTTGCAAAGCATTGCTTTTTCTTTTCTTTACATCTGGTTCCTTCAGGCTCATTTTGAATTGAATATTCATTAACACCCCTAATTATCAGACTCATCTCAAGAAATAGCATACCATGTACTCAACAAACAATAAGGTAGGAAGAAAATGTCATGTTTTCACATGCATTAGAACAGTTAACAGGTTAACGATCACAATGGTTATGAAAAACAAATAAGGTCAAACAACATAAGGCTTCAAAAAGGGACCTAAGGATATCATCATATCAGGATAAGCTTTTTAAGGCTCAATCAGTCCGAACAATGCCCTAATCATTTCTTCAATCATGCACAACCTAGGATTTTGCCTCAAGAGAGTTCAAAAATAATTTCTAGGATCATCAAAACTCTACATGTACATCCATAAACATTCTCAAGACATGCACTCTTATCATTTTCAAAATTACACTTGCATCTAAGTGAGATGTAAATCATGCATTAAAAGCAACTAAATTATTTTACATGCTTCAAGATCACATAAGGTTTCACTGAAAAGGGGGCAAATAGCAACCTTTCATATCATGGACAACCTTAACAACACCAACATTCTTTGCAACATATCATGCATTCAAATAGATTCAACTTTTCAATTCAAGCATGCATAACATCATTTACAAACAGTGAAAATTGAAAATCTTGTCAATAGCGCTTCAGTGATAGTCAAAATAAGATATAATCATGAAAATATGATGACTAAGACCACTGCATACTCAAAATACCAATATATATTAACATTAAGCATAAAAGTAATAAACCATGTAAAGATACTCCCCCAAACTAAAATGAAATGTATCTGTAATGAACATGGTCTATAGGGTACCTGAGACTCTCAAAATAGCAGCCTAACTACTACTGAGCATTACTAAATAAAGAAAAATAGAGAAAATAATAGAAAAAGTAAAAACAGGGGTGTTGCGCCGCGGCGCACCCATGCCTGGGCCGCGGCGTTCACAAAAAACTGCAAAATTCTACAGAAAATGAGCACCAAGGCATGCAAGCAGCACCTTACGCCACCGGCGTGCAACACCTTGCGCCGCGGCGTGACAACCTTAGCTGCTAAATTTAGCAGCAAACACAGTTTTGCTGTTGGAATTGACTCATATGGGTCTCTAGCTACAACAAAACTTATTCAAAAAGCTAAATTACAAAATGTACAACACAAACATAATAAAACACAAAATCAACATATTACCCTATTTAATACCTAAAACAAACTTAAAACTTAAAAACAAACAAAAACTAACACACTAACACATATATATAATAAAATACTAACAAAAGCACATTTACAAAAACATATTAACACAACTACCAAAAACATGAACATATATATACAAACATACAAAACACAACATACTACCTATTTATGCACAAAGTAAAGACACGAAATAAATATAAACATGGGGTTCCCTCCCACGAAGGGCCTGAGTTATAGTCCCAGCAGGACTTTATCACCAAAATTGAATTTGTTGCGGATGAGTAGTCCTCAAGAACTTGATTCAAGGATTATCCTTTCCAGGAGTTGTGAACACCCAATTTTGTCTGGGGCATTTTGTAAAAAAAAAAAAGACTCATTTTCACTTAGTGGCTCACTATCCAACCCATTAGCCCATTAACCCATAACTCATGATCCAACTCGTTAACCCACAACCCATATACCAGCACTCATCCTAATCCCTAAGCACTTATCCTAACTATCCTAAACAAACCTATCCTGAACCAACCAGCACTTATCCTAAACCAACCCCCAACACTTATCTTAAATAAAACCTGACTCATCCTAGACCAACCACAACTTATCATCCTAAACAAATTCTAATCATACTTCAACTCAAACACTTCAGCCTAATCCCCTCCTATAAAAACACATAACTCATGCACAGAAAAGACTCAGAACCTGACTTATTTTTGAGCCTTAACGCACTTCTGCTTACTTTTTTTACTCACGTTGCCTTCCCTACATACTTCTGCCAGAGTTCCAAGCACCCATAACCAATCAATCATCACCATCCTCAAGCCTCCATAATCAAACTTCATCGTTCATCCTCCTCCATCCCTTAACCACGTGAAACCACCTTCAACCTCTTCCAAACTGTGACTACCATCTTGCAATCATCCAACACACCACCCATCTTCATTCTTGCAACCGTGAGCATCCACATCCTTCACAATCCCAACCAAACGTACAGCCAAGCCACCACAAACCCATCAACAACTTCATCATTTTCGCCCTATCAAAACCAAACACCAACCACTAACCACCAACCACCTTCTCTACTCGAGCCAGCATTCCACCATCTTCAACCCACATGAAACTCATCACAATCTCTCTGCCCAACCTCAAATCAGTAACCGATAGATCTCCGGGTAACCCAACAGGACCGACTGGATCGGGTCACCGTCGCACAATTCTGAAATCGTCTCTTCGCGTGCCACCGTCACACACTAGTCGCGGAGCTTGTGTCTCGTTTGAATAGGATTAGTGCCGCAAGCCTTCCCGCACCAGCTACGCCGTCGCGTCTTCGCTACCTTCCAACCCAGTCGGCCGGATGAACCAGGCCAACTCATGGACTGTAGCAACCCACGGACCACCTAGCTCAAACCCACTATTCAGACCACACAACCGAGTCACCAGCATTCCCGATCCAGACCGGCACCGTCGCACCTCCGTCCACTTACCGCCGGCCGTTAGTGACTCCATTGGGTCTCCTTGGTTGGTTCTGTGAAATATCACAGAAAAGGAAACTAAAATAACCCCCCACCATTTGGACCGTGAGTATATCTTCCATTTTTTTTAATTTCAAATTGTGCTTTTGGGAGGTGGGCTTCCGATTGTTTGGGCGAAAAAAAAAAACAAAGAAAAAAAGAAGAAAAAGCCTAAAAACAAAAAAAAAAAAAGATGATAAAACTAAGAAACAAATTAAATGTTTTTTTAAAAAGAACAAAAATGGGTTATATGAGTTGCGACAATTGTTAACCTTTATAACTTTTGTAATTATAATTTACATTATTATTATTATTATTATTATTATTATTATTATTATTATTATTATTATTATTATTATTATTTTTTACCTTCATTTTTTTAAAAGTAAATCGCTAATTGATAAAGGTTTAAAACCTTTCTTTTAAAATAAAAATTTTCGTAACAAACTTGATGAATAATGGGTGACGTCTCTAGCGTGACGCAAGTTTCACTTATTCAATCCTTAATTTGATTAACTAAGTTGCGACGACTTGTTAAATCAATTTTTTTAAAATAATTAAAAATAAAATCATCCATTTTTTTAGATAATTTTTCAATAAAAATTTTGTAACAAATTTGATAATCAGTGGGTGACGTCTCTAGCGTGACGCGAGTTTCACCTATTCAAACCTTAATTTGATTAACAGAGTTGCGATGACCTGCTAATTCAAATTTTCATAAAATAATTTTTTTTAATTAAAATCAACCAACTCACAATATTTTCTAAAGAACTACGTGACTTTGAGTTCCTCATTGCACCTGGGGATACGTAGGAGCAGAATTTCTATTCTGTCAAAGCCAAAAATTAAATTTTCATAATTAATTTGTTTATTTTATTTTATTTTTACAAAAAAAGGTAAAACAAATATTTTCAATGATTATTAAGAATTTGCATAATTAACTTAAGGTACCGTCTTAGGACGGATGTGTTAGGGGTGCCGTGGGATTAAGTTCTCACCATTCTCTATGCATAACCAACTCCCGAATCCAATCTGATTCCAAAGACCATTTTCTAAAAAAGTTTTCTAATTTTTCCTATTCTAAATAAAATTGGTGGCGACTCCTATCAATTTATTTTGTTCGCCTCTCCCGCCGCGAATTCCCTCAAGGGCCTCGTATGATTGAAATCATCCGGCTCTTTATTGAAACTAAAACAAGACATAAAAGAAACATAGATTATATACAACTTGAATTAGAACTAACCAAACTCATTGTCAATATTAGCGATATAGAAACCTTATCCCCGGCAACGGTGCCAAAAACTTGACAGGGTCAAACATGTTGCCCATTTGCTAACTGCAAGTGTACAGATTGCTCAAGTAATATAGATACAGAGTAAAAGTTCGTTCCCACGAGGATAATTATTTATAAAGCTAAGTACCAACCAATAGCTTAACCAATTCTATTCAAGGACATAAAAATAAGGAAAGTAATAAATAAACTAAATCTAATCTACAAAAGCAATAAAGATAAACGATTAGGTTTCGGGGAATCCTTCTTCACCCCTTACATCTACCAACAATATGCAATCTTCCTCATTAACATGCATGCACTGATTAGGTTAGCTTGAGAATCTTCATTAGCTAAAAGCCTATGTTTAGGTCAATCAACCCTGATTTCAATTACCCAACTCACTAAGTTTCCTTGAACGCTAGCGCAACATCCACTCTTGAACGATCTATTCTCAATCACACACTATACATAGCCAATAGGTATATTTCTATCCTATTAACGAATCAACTCATCTAAGCCAATTGAACTCGTTGAACATGCATCAACCATACCATATCCATATCAACAAATCCCTATGTCTAGTTCATTTGCAATATTAGGATCATGCAATCGATGGTCAACCAATAGCAAGCATTAAGCATAGATTATGATTAAACAATAACCAAATATCCACACAAACTCAGAGAAGAACACATCATTAATATATATAGAAAAGGATCCAAAATATCCTTAAATACAGCTCAGCTATACAATGAACATGAAAACACAAAGAAAATCATATCCAAGGAAGATAAGGAAGAGAAGAGAGAAAAGGAAAAGAGAAAGGAAGCTCATTGATTTGTCTCTGAAGCTTGAATCCTCCTTCATCCTTGTTCCTAGCCTCTAATCCACCATCAATAGAGATCTAGCCAAAGCTTTCTAACCTAAAACTAAGAAAAACTAAGAAAACCTAAAATGGAAATGGCTCAAATGGCCAAGACCTAGAGAAAAATGACCTAGATATTGAGAAAAACATGAAAAATTCTATTTATAGGCTCAGCTTGCCGCACCACGCCACGATGCGCACTACCTTCCACCGCGGCGCCCAAAGGGTCGATCTCTTTACGCTGCGACGCACCCATCTTCTGGGCCGCGGCGCTGAACTCTCGGGTTCAAGTATGAAATGGTTGAGATGCCTCTCTGCGCCGCGGCGTTCACCACATTGCGCAGCGGCGTTGACTGCTGAAAGACTAATTTGGCTCCCTCTTGGCTTTTTAGCTCAAATGCTCTATATTTGACCTTGTTTGGAGCCCTTCCTAACATAGAGAATATACCAAATCAGTAACATATATAAATCTACTTAATCAATAACAATTTAAAGCTCAATTTGCTCAATAATATATAGAAAGGCATTAGAATCAGAATATGACAAATAAAATCACAAAACCCTCCAAATATGCATTATAAACAAGGACTAAGCATTCATTCTAGCACAGAGATAGGATACAAATAACTACATTCTGTGGAGTTATCAGATGGGTCTGTTAAGAGATACAAAGCTTGCTTAGTTGCTAAAGGCTTTTCTCAACAATATGGTATGGATTATGAAGAAACTTTTGCTCCTATTGCCAAAATGACTACTATTCGTACTCTTATTGCAGTCGCATCTATCCGCCAGTGGCATATTTCTCAAATGGATGTTAAAAATGTCTTCTTGAATGGTGATCTTTAAGAAGATGTTTATATGGTTCCTCCACCAGGTGTTTCTCATAATCCAGGTGAAGTTTGTAAATTGAAGAAGGCTCTCTATGAGCTCAAACAAGCTCCCCGCGCTTGGTTTGAGAAGTTTTCCATTGTGATTATATCTCTTGGCTTCCACTCTAGCCCACATGATTTTGCTTTGTTTCTCAGGTGTACTTCTCATGGTCGTATCCTGCTCTCCTTATACGTTGATGACATGATCATTACTGGGGATGATGTTGACGGGATTGTGGAGTTGAAACTCTAATTGGCCCATCAGTTTGAGATGAAAGACTAAGGTACTCTTCGTTGCTTTTTGGGGATTGAAGTTGCCTACTCTCCTAGAGGTTACCTCCTTTCTCAATCTAAATACATTGGCACCATTCTTGAACAAGCTTATCTCTCTGACACTAGAACAAATGATACTCCTTTTGAGTATAATGTTCGGTATACTTCTTTTAATGGTGTTCCTTTGTCAGATCCCACTTTATATCATACTCTTGTTGGCAGTTTGGTATATCTTATCATCATTAGACCTGATATTGCTTATGCAGTGCATGTTGTTAGTCAATTTGTTGCTTCTCCTACTACAGTTCATTGGGCAACTATTCTTCGCATTCTTCGTTATCTTCGGGGTACTCAATTTCAGAGTCTTCTCTTTCCTTCATCATCTTCCTTGGAATTACGTGCTTACTTAGATGCTGATTGGGGTGGTGACTCCACCGATCGTAAGTCTACCACATGGTTTTGCATATTTCTGGGGGATTCTCTCATTTATTGGAAGAGTAAGAAGCAAGTTATCATCTCTCGCTCTTCTACCGAAGTTGAGTACCGTGCCATGGCATCCACTACTGCCGAAATAGTTTAGTTGCGTTGGTTACTTTAGTCTATGGGTGTCACTTCCCTTGGACCCACTCCTATGTATTGTGATAATATGAGTGCATACAATTCACTCGCAACTCAGTCTTCCATGAACGCACCAAGTATATTGAGATTGATTGTCATTTCACTCGACACCACTTTCAGCATGAGACCATCACTTTACCCCTTTCGTATCTTCCTCCATGCAAATTGTTGACTTGTTTACAAAGTCGCATTCCACTCCACGGTTTCGTTTCTTAATTAGCGAACTCTCGATGCTTCTTGTTGATGCATCGTGAGTTTGAGGGGGGATGTTAGATAATATGATGCATTTATGTTTTATTTATCTTAAGGGTAGTTTAGTCTTTTATTTGTTGCATATATATTTTTACCATTTTTTCTATTCTTGTAATGTTAGCTGATTTACTTTTGTAATAGAGAATCCTAGTCACTTTTCTCTTCTCCCTTGTTCTTCTTCTCTTCTTCTTCTCTTCCTCATATGCATTGCTAATCTTTTATATTAACAACACATGTTGAAACATGGAATACATGTACAAAATCAAATGGAGTCTTGTTAGCCACTAAGTCTCAAACAAAGTGGAATATTATAGTGATGTGCTTCATTATTGAATGAATTAAAGGTACAAAGATAAGGGCACCAATTGTTTAGTATTTGAGGTGGAGAGGAAAGCATAATACCTAATTCTTGAAGTAGATGACTAAGCTATATAACCTCTGAAGCTGTGGAGGCAATGGTTCGATACTTGGTCTCTATTTGAGAATATTTGAGGAGGAGAGGAAAGTATGACACCTAATTTTTGAAGTAGATGACTAAGACTAAACCTTCAAAGCTATGGAGGCAATGGTTCGATACTTGACCTCTATTGATGATCTAGCAATTGACTTTTGCTTGTGCGAGGCGCATGAGATGGGATTGACACCAAGATAGGTAATGTAAGCCGATGTGGACTTACGATCTTGTTAGTCTCCCACCCAATCAGCATTATAAAAGGTCTGAAGATTAAGGTTGGTGTCACACTTAAGGTAAATATCGTGACTGATAGTGGCCTTGAGATAACGAAGTGTTGGATTAAATGTCTCATGTGATAGGCATATGACTTATCTTATTAGTTTATTAAATAATTAAATTAAGTTAGTGAGTTAAACTCTTATTAGATAAAAAGAAAATAGTAGTTTTACAATTATAATAATTGTTAACTTAATGGAAATTATGAGTGTTTAATAAATAATTTCTGTGTAAAACTCAAGGTCCTATTATTAGCCGTAAAGGGTCTCTTTTCCCCTTATCATCACTAAAGTAGAAAAAGAGTGTAAAGAAAGATAAAAGAATAGAAAGTGAGTTTTAAGATCTTTCTAATATTCTTGGAATATAATTTGTTCTTATTCATGGATAAAAGTTAGTGTCTCCATATTTTCTTGTTTGTGAAAATCATGAATTCTAAGATTTTTATGTTTTAATGATAGTTTTTTATATTAAAATTCTTAAAAAAAATGCAAATTAACATGTGATATCCGAATGATGTTATGAAATTTAAAATTCTCTATTGATGATGGTTATTTTTCTTAATTTGTATGAATCCTAATTTTAAAAATTGAGAATTTTTATTATATTATTATGTTGTTCTGTGTGCATTAATTTTATGGCATATCATTGATACATTACGTCCCTACATATTATTTGATTGTTTCCACACAATGAAAAGCAAAAGTATGCCATTGAATTGTTTTAAGTCTGATATTCTTATTATAAATAGTAGATATATATTTTTTATATCACATTTAATATTATTTATTATATTTATTTTTTATTATTTTTTCTTTTAATCATACACTCTTAAAATATATATATATATAATATCTATACCTATATCTTTACAAGAAATGTGAGATATTTTTTTTGAATTATTTACAATATATAATTGTCGCAACCGGGATCGCGACGGGACGACCGAAAAATATAAAAATCAATGGAGTCACCACCAATGTTTATTTAAATTGGGAAAACATTAGAAAAACCCTTTAATCAGAAAACCGGTCTTTTGAAAATGCGTTTGGATTCTGAGTCGACATGTGTAGGAAGGTATTAGCACTTACACCGCTTGCGCTCCATGAACTCCAGTACCTTAAGTTAGTTGTGCAAATTTTGATAATCTCAAATACATTTATTTTAACCCTTTTAAACAAAAGACTCTGTAATTGTTTTTTTTATTTTTCTATTTTTTTTATTTTTTGAAAAGAACTAAAAGAAACAACCAAATTATGAAAGTTTTTTTTTTTGGCTTGACAGAAATGGGTTTCTGCTCCTACGTATCTCCTGGTGTAATGGAGAACTCAAAGTCACGTAGTTCTTTAGAAAATGATTGTGGGTTGATTGATTTTATTAAAAAAAAGATTTTATTTGAAAGCGAATCCATTTTTTTTTGCACAGGATTCAAGTTAGCACTAGGCTAATCAATAAACCCTTATGATCCAAATGACATTGAAGGTAGTATTCACTACTCAATCATCATCATTGGTCATTGCATGGATCAAAAGATTTTTTTCTTTTCTTTTACCCTTCTCTCTTTTTTTTACCAAACAGTGTATCATTTTTGCCTTAATATGAAATGGACAGCAGCCCACGTGAATCAAATTCAAACTCAACAAGATAATCAACAGTGCAATTTAAAGAAATAAAGGTTTGGGGACTTTGGCAACCATGGCAGCACACGCCAGGGGATGTTTGGGGAGGGATCCGGTTTAAGATTCGACGGTCGGATGAAGGTTGATGAAGATGATGGGGTGACGTCTCGTAGAGGGAAGGACATGGCTTCTTGGGTTTCGACGGTCGGTTGGGGGTATGATGGATCCGGTGTTGAGTTCGACGGTCGGTGAGGGCGACCTAGCCGAGGTTCGACGGTCGGTTTGAGGAGATGGGGTGGTTCTGTTTTGGGGTTCGACGGTCGAGTGGAGGATATGGTGGGATGATTCTGTTTTGGGGTTCGACGGTCGATTGGAGGATGTGATGGTTTGTGAAGCCGGGTCTCGTGAAGGTCGCAATGGTATGGTTCGACGGTCGAGCGAGGAGAGGATTTGGTCAAGGGTTACGGTCCGACCTGTCGGTTCTGGTTGGGTTTGATAGTGTTTGGAGAGGTTATGGAAATTGCTTGGGTGATGGGGATTATAGGATCACGGTTTGGAAAATGGGACCCGACAATCGAATGTGATGGAGATTGGTTGATGGTGTGAAGATTTGGATGGGTTGTCGGTGAGGGGGTAGTAGCTGGTGTGGTTCGACGGTCGGTCGAAGGTGTGATGTAGTTCGACAGTCGGTAGAGGGAATGATGGTATTTTGTGAAGTGGTTCGGCGGTCGGTGCAGAGGGATTCAAGGGTCCGACGGTCGGTTGGTTGAAGGGAAAGCTCGCTTCTTGGGTTTCGACGGCCGGTGAGGGTGTCGGTGAGAGGATGTGACCGGTGTTGGTCGGTGAAGGTCACCGGTGTGGTTCGACGGTGAGGGTGTCTGGTGAAGTTGGTCGGTGAGATGATGGTAACCGGTGTTGGTGAAGTTCGACGGTCGGTTTAGGGAGATTGGATGGTTCGACCGTCGATATGATGGAGTTTGGGGGTCCGACGGTCGGTTGGTTGAGGGAAGGATCCGGCTTCTTGGGTTTCGACGGTCGGTTGGGGGGTATGATGTATCCGGTGTTTTGAGTTCGACGGCCGGCTTAGGGAGATTGGATGGTTCGACCGTCGGATATGACGGAGTTTGGGGTCCGACGGTCGGTTTGTGGGGTTATGAAAGTGAGGTGATGAAGGGTTTATGTGGAGGAGATGATGAATAGTAGTAGAGTGGTTTGTCAGTGGGTTGGACGTGAAGGTAGAGAGGTGGTGTAGTGGAGGTGCTGGAAATGAGGTGCTGAGCTTGAAGATAATGATGAGACGATGAATATTAGTTCTGCCAAAGTGAGGTAGTGAAGATGAAGGTAATAAAAGGGAGATGGATTCACGGTTGGAGAGTGGATATTGGGTTTCAGTCAGGGAGGCTTGAGTGGATATGTAGTATTCATTTCGGTTGAGTGCGAGAGGATTCAGGGGTTGTGTGCAAGTGAGAATAGTTAGCGAAATGAGTTACATGACATAAATGCGAGAAGGTTACCTGTGGAGTTCAAGGTGGAACAGGTTGAAGTGAATGCTATTCCTCGGCCAGAAGGCTTCGTCTCCTTCTTGTTCCCTTCTCTCTGCCTCCCTCAGTGATGGCATGTGCTCTTGGAAGTTTATGGTGATGAAGGATTTATGTGGAGGGTGGGTGAAGGTGCTTTCTTGGTGATGAGGGTGGTGAAAATGGAAGGTGTTTTTCTCGTTCTTGAAGGTGAAAAAATGTGTGAAAAAAGATCCCCTTTTCTCGATGCTCTTCTTCTTTCAAATACCTCCACCCTTTCATCATTTCTCCCCGACATTTCCTTCTTTTTTTTTCTTTGCGTGAGCCTTCCTACGTTGAGCCCCCCATCTCCTCCTTTATCAGAACCTTTTTCTTTTCTTTCCATCCCTTTAGCCCCCCCTTTTTCTGCTTGCTGCCTCAATGCATTTAATGCCTTCTCCTTTACGTGTGCAGGCATAAGGTATTAAATGCAATGCCCCCTTTTTCAAATTTTCTTTTAAAACGAGATCAGTGTTCCCTTTTTAGTAGGCTTACAATTGGGCCAAAAAAGAAGAGTAAAAGAATTTGTTAGCCCGGTCCAAATTGAGTATTCACAGTATTAAGTATCAAAAAATTTTATGGACAAAATTGGGTATCAACAGCTGCCCCCCTTTGCTTTACATTTAACATAAATGGGAAGCAAAGGAATTGATTTAATTTTGTCCATGAAAATTTTCACTTCTTTTCTCTTTTGTTTCTTTTTTTTTTTTTGGAAAGCATATTGACGCAAAAAGAATGGACATTAAATGAGGTAGAAAGTTTGCGGAGTCAGGTATCCACTGAAGCTTGACAGAAAAGAAAAAGGAGACGGGCACAAGGCCCCTGCTTGCTTTGGAAGCAATGGGTACGAGGACCCAAAAAACTAAAAAGCAATGGGTGCGGGGACCCAAAAAGAAAGATAACGGGTGCGGGGACCCGAAAACTTAAAGACAATGGGTGCGGGGACCCGGAAACTTAACAGACAATGGGTGCGGGGACCCGAGAAACTTAAAGACAATGGGTGCGGGGACCCGGAAACTAAAAGACAATGGGTGCAGGGACCCGGAAACTAAGTGTGTGTTTGGGATAGCTGCAAAAATTTGATTATGCTTAATAATCGATTATTGTATAAAAGCTTTTTGTTATAATCGATTATAATTGATTCATTTTTATGTTTGGATGCATTAGCTGTAAAGTGATTTTAAGTTAATCTAATTCGTTTGGATGATATAAAAAAGAATCGCTTTTATGTATTAAATTACTAAAATAGGTATAGAATGATTAAAAAAATTATTTGATTGAGGATAAAATAGTATTTACATATCAAAATGTAAGGAATAATCTATAAGCTAAAATCATAAGCTTCAATCTTCAGCATTATAAAAATCAGCTTTAAAAAGCTTTTATTTTACATTAAATTTCGTATAAAAGTTCAGCTAATTTTACCAAACATGATTAAACACTATTTAAATAGCTTTTTTCTCCAAAAAAGCTAATCATAATCCTATCCAAACATGCACTAAAAGACAATGGGTGCGAGGACCCTGAAACTAAAAGACAATGGGTACGGGGACCCGAAACTAAAAACAATGGGTGCGAGGGACCCGAAACTAAAAGACAATGGGTGCGGGGACCCGTAAACTAAAAGACAATGGAGACGGGGACCCGAAACTAAAAGACAATGGGTACGGGGCCCGAAACTAAAAAACAATGGGTGCGGGGACCCGAAACTAAAAGACAATGGGTGCGGGGACCCGAAACTAAAAGACAATGGGTGCGGGGACCCGAAACTAAAAGACAATGGGTGCGGGGACCCGAAACTAAAAGACAATGGGTGCGGGGACAGGAAACTAAAAGACAATGGGTACGGGGACCCTAAACTAAAACAACAATGGGTGCGGGGACCAAAAACTAAACACAATGGGTGCGGGGACCCTAAACTAAAAAGACAATGGGTCGGGGACCCGAAATTAAAAGACAATGGGTGCGGGGACGAAAAACTAAAAGACAATGGGTGCGGGGGACCCAAAAATTAAAAACAATGGGTGCGGGGACCAAAAACTAAAAAACAATGGGTGGGGACCCGTAAAATTAAAAGACAATGGTGCGGGGACCCAAAAACTAAAAGACAATGGGTGCGGGGACCCGAAAAACTAAAAGACAATGGGTGCGGGGACCGAAACTAAAAACAATGGGTCGGGACCCAAAAATTAAAAGACAATGGGTACGGGGACCCGAAAACTAAAAGACAATGGGTGCGGGGACCCTAAACTAAAAGACAATGGGTGCGGGACCGAAACTAAAGACAATGGGTGGGGACCCGAAATTAAAAGACAATGGGTGCGGGGACCCAAAAACTAAAAGACAATGGGTGCGGGGACCTAGAAAACTAAAAGACAATGGGTGCGGGGACCCTGAAACTAAAAGACAATGGGTCGGGGACCCAAAAACTAAAAGACAATGGGTCGGGGACCCAAAAATTAAAAGACAATGGATGCGGGGACCCAAAAACTAAAAGACAATGGGTGCGGGGACCCGGAAAACTAAAAGACAATGATTTTGTAAATGCATGCGATGCCAGAGATGGTGCATGATGCAATGGATGTGATGCTTGAGTACAATGCATGTGATGCCTGAGGACAATGCATGTGATGCTAGAAATGATGCATGATGCAATGAATGCCCTACTGTAGGGATTCTCATGAGCAAACTGAGTTAGCAGATCTTGTTTTTTGCTTTTTTTGGTTTTTTTTTTGTTTTTTTTTCATTGTTTTTTGGTTCCGCAACCCTTAAGGACTTTTTCCCACAGCAGGATCGCAATTGAACAGCAAAATTCATTGATTGGCCTTATGATTTGACTGATGATTCTTACTTTTCTCATCAACACTTAAAGGGCCTCGAGCCAGAAAACTTTATGCACTGGGCCTTGAGCCTAAAAACTCATGAAGTGGGCCTTGAGCCCAAGGATTTGTTCAATGGGTCATGAGCCAAAGAAATGAATGTACTTGAGGAACTAAACGCTTCTTGGAAAACTTTGACCAACCAAACTCATATTCAAAAGGGATCATTGTTGAATTTCTCTTCATTAAATATGGCTCGTGTAGAAGCTTGTGACTTTCTTCCCCCAAAAGTTCCTATTTCCACCGGACATACTTCAATCTGAATTATCCATTGAGGATGTCATTCTCTTCATCGATTGAAACTTTAGAGTTCCTTTGACTTGAGTTGTTCAACTAGAAGCTACCATTAGATGGTTGAATTGTACTATTGTGTTCATGCTCACCAACTTGAAGCATCATGTACCAGATATGCATGGATTCAAAAGTACAACATGAAAGAGATTTACTACTCGAGTGACCTTTTTTGACCGATTTCGGGAGCATGACTACACGAAGGACATTTACAAAGGATAAAAACACTAGTGGAATAGTACAAAAGTCAAGAGGTTTTTTTTTTTTTTGGACCCAGTTTGGATGTGATTGATCTTTACTTGACAATTGGACATCATGACCATTGTTTTATCAGGTATCTACAAGAATATGCCCCTGTGTATGGTATCAAATGAATTTGACTCAAGGTATGTCCTTTGAGAACAAAGATGCCCCAGTGTAGGCCATTTGACAACAAAAAATGTCCCAGTGAGGAAATTTTTTTTGTAAGGCCCAAATAAGACAAAGCAAACTGTCCCAGTTTAGAACTGAATTGAACATGGTAGAGACTTGTCCCAATGTAGAGCCGTTGAACTAGAAGATTTGCCCCAGTAAGGCCAAATTGAACAGGGTAGACTTGCCCCAATGTAGAGCTAGTTGAACCAAAAGATTTGCCCCAGTGTAGGGCCGAATTGAGCAGGGTAGAGACTTGCCCCAATGTAGCGCCAGATTGAACCAAAGGAAAACATGCCCCAGTGTAGAGCCAGCTTGAACACGATAACAATTTGCCCTAATGTAAGTCCTCTCCTTTTTTTTTTTTTTTTAGACTGCCCTTGTGGGTTTTCAGCCTAACAATTTTGTTGTTTTTTTTTTTCAATTTTTTTTTAAGAGCAAGGATTGAAAATTCAGCAGTGCATAAACTTTTTGTCTCAAAATTAAAGTTGATGAAAATGAAAACGACCTTTCATTGATCAGAATGGACTTTTTAAGGCTTGTAATGTGGCCAATGTTAGGGGTTATGAAATGAAAGGTATAAGGCTCAAACAAGTGTTTAAAGGTTAAGTGGGACCAAGGATCCTTGTTCAAACTTGAACCTTGTCAATTGCTTTTGCACTTTCAAGCACACTTTTCTCTTGTTGTTCTCCATTTTTTTTGTTCTTGTTCAAACTTGAACTTTGTCAATTCCTTTTACTTTCCGCCTCTTTCGCCTTTTCTTCCTTTTTCTTTTATACTTCAAAATAATCACCATGACAATCAACCTTTATTTTGTGTCATCCCCTAGTGTAGGGGTGATCCTTGTCTAGGGTTTATTGAAGAAAACTTTCAAGCTCAAAATAGGACAACGAGGGATAATGGCAAGATGAATTCTTGTGAGAGAAAGAGAAATATAGCCAATCTTCATTTCAAATCTTGATTGCTCATTTTCAAAAATTTAAAATTTGAGACAAAATGATAATACCCACCAAGTGATTATTTATTTGCTCCTTTTTTCTTTTTTTCTTTTTTTTTGATTTTTGTTTTTTTGTTTTTTTGTGTGCAAAGAACACCTGTACTCATGGGTCTCATGACCACAAACAGTCTTCATAATGAGAGTCCTATGGGATTCGAACTAAAAGAAGGCAAGTAAAGGGAAGAAAAGGAAAGATCTGGCAAGAACATGAGTGCCAAGAACATAGGAAAATGAAACAAGGTAAATTGAGATCCACACAAATCCATCACATTAATGCTTCAAGCAAGTTTACATAAATTCAAAAACCCGAATAGTTTTAATAATTGAACAAGCATGGGGTCAGTACAATTAAACCATCATTTCATGGCAACAACTTAGTAAACAAATCAGAATACTAGTCGCTCAAGATTTCCTAGTGCTAGTGGACTTTAGGGTACAGTTCATTCTTGACGGTTAGAAAATTGAATCACCACTTTGTCAAACTTTCTAAGGTTACCCCTGATCAACCATTGTAAACATTCATTCCTATTGCAGATGTGTAGAAACCTCTGACAATGTTTGGTGATTTAGGTAACCGTTGTAGTCCATGAGTTTTTCTGAAGTCCCATTTAACTCATTCGACTTGAAGTCCACCCTCAGTCGGTTCAACATTCTTCATACTTGCCTGTCCGTCATTCATTTGGTGCAGTCTTCCCTTTTTCATTTCCCTTTCAATCATTTCCCCAACTATCACAATATCAGAAAAATTCGACGACACACTTCCAATCATATGATCATAGAATGGTGCGTGCAGTGTATCAGTGAACATAGCAACCATCTCTTTTTCTGACAAAGGGGGTTCTACTTGTGCAACTATTTCCCTCCACCTCTGAGCATATTCCTTGAAGGTCTCAGCATCCTTCTTAGACATGTTTTGTAGTTGCGTTCTATCTGGTGCCATGTCAATGTTGTATTTATACTGCTTTACAAAGGCATCAGCTAAATCCTTGAAACTCCTTATGTGGACACGCTCAAGATGTGTGTACCAATTCGAAGCTGCCCCAGTTAAACTGTCTTGGAAGAAATGGATTAACAGTTTGTCATCGTGAGCTTGTGAAGCCATCTTGCGAATGTGCATTGTCAAGTGATTCTTTGGACAAGTAATCCCCTTATATTTATCAAAATCTGGGACCTTAAACTTTGGGGGAATGACAACGTCAGGGACAAGACAAAGCTCAGTAGCATCCTTGAGGCCATAACAACCTGCTCTTTCAATGACCCGTATTCTCTTTTCCAAGGTTTCAAACCTCTTTTTGAACTGAGGATTTTCAGCAAAAGAATTCAATGGGTATTGAGGCATGACAGTGGGGACAAAATGTTGTACTGGTGGAGTTCCACTGGTACCTGGGTAATGGGCATATGGTTGGATTGTACTCAATGAGTTCGAAGCAGGCATGCCACTGTCAAGGGAATTAGCAACCCATGGTGCTACGAAGCTGGAAGGGAAGCCATATGGTGGGATGAAGAAAGGGAATGGGTGCTGTATTGGCGGGGTTCCATTAGCATTCAGCCGAGTGACTTGAGTTTGGGTAAAGTTCAACAGGTTTGAATTCGGTGTCACTGTTGGCATGCTATTACCAGGGGGATTGGTGGTTAATGATGGTACATAGCTGGGATGGAAGCCATAAGGAGGGAAGGGTGGCACTTGGATTTCTTGAGAACTGGTGACTGAGGGTTGAGTAGTGATTGGCATCACAACTCCTTGAGGATTGAAGCCTTGGTATTGCAGAGGGGTTGGAGAGAAACCAGACAGGTGAGGAGGTGTGGTCGGATGCCCCTTGTTTGCCACTGAGGGATTCCCATTTGTGCTCCTTCTATTTTTCATAGACTGAAGCATCTCCATCATCTTGGACACTTGCTCTTTGAGCTGATTCACCTCATCCTTCAACTCTTGAATTTGATCTTTTTCATCCATGATCCTAGCCTGGGAATGATCCTGTAAGGGTGTCGCGGAAGCAATTTTTCGTTATAGTGCCCATTTTTTCTCTTGGTGAAACATGATGTGAATATGCAATTATCAACATTGACTGAACAAAATTGGCAACATGCATGCATGCAAAGTATTATGCAAATGAAATTTTTTTATTTTTTTTATTTTTTTTATTTTTAAAAAGAATGCTATGAATGTCATGGTAATGTAAAATGATGTATCTTTTTCTTTCTTTTCCCTTTTTTTAGAGTCAAGAATGCGATGAAAATGTAAGATGATATTTTTTATGGGGATGTCATGCAAATGCAAGATAATGTATCTCTCCTTTTTTATGCTAGAAATGCCATGAAAATGCAAGATAAGGTATATTTTCTTTTGTTTTTGAATGCTAAGAATGCTATGAAAATACAGGATGATGCTTTTTGTTAGGAATGTTATGAGAATGCAAGATGATGTTTTTTTTTTTTTTTTATGCTAGGATTGTCATGAAAATATAAAATGATGCTTTTTTTTTATGAATGCTAAGAATGTAATGAAAGTGCAAAATGATCTATCCTAAAAAGCAAGTATGAATGACATGAGAGATAGGTGACTAAAAAGTTAGGAATGAAAATGCTACATGATGTATTTTTTTGAAAAAAAAATTTTTTTTTTACCCAAAAATGATGCATGGATGAGTGACATAAGGAAAGATAAAGAAAAAGTATGCTCCATTTGTGTCCTAATGAGGTGCAACCTAAGGAGATGGATGACTCTAAAGCTTCTATGTCATTATGTTCATTCTATCAGTGCAAGGTTTTTCAGGACGGATCTGTCTTCTAAAAAGTCATGGTCCCCAGATTGCCCCCATCTCGAAAGATAAGGATCCAATTCATGAATTAATCACAAGTAGGGATGAACCCTCTCAATATGACTAGTCCATGATACTGGTAACAATCTGAGTGGTGTCTCAACAAATGTCAAGTGAGCATAAAGCTCCTCAATAACAAAAGTCGAGACCCCTCCTACTCCTCGGGTTCGCACAGACTCGGGTATAGAGCCCAAAAGTGTGTGAGGTAAGTGATCAGTGACGTGTGTGAAAGAGCATACAAACCTGTACAAAAACTTAAAAGATAAAACTACCCCAACCTGCAAAACATATATACAACGTACCAACCAAAGAATCGTCTACCCTAGGGTTTTAACAATTAAGTACAAAATATATATACAAGTCACCATATACATGCTATCAGATATTTACATAAAAGTACTAAATAAAATATATTTACAAACAAATAAGAAAACAAAAACAAAGACAAAGAGGGTAAAATAAATAAATAAAAGATTATCAAAAATTTACACAACTAACAATAATAGGCCTGACTCTCTGAAAGTCCCCAGTGGAGTCGCCAGCTGTCGCAACCGGGATCGCGAAGGGACGACCGAAAAATATAAAAATCAATGGAGTCGCCACCAATGTTTATTTAAATTGGGAAAACATTAGAAAAACCCTTTAATCAGGAAAACTGGTCTTTTGAAAATGCGTTTGGATTCGGGAGTCGATTATGTGTGGGGAAGGTATTAGCACTTACACTCGCCTGCTCCATGAACGGTACCTTAAGTTAGTTGTGCAAATTTTGATAATCTCAAATACATTTATTTTAACCCCTTTTAAACAAAAGACTCTGTAATTGTTTTTTTTATTTTTCTATTTTTTTTATTTTTTGAAAAGAACTAAAAGAAACAACCAAATTATGAAAGTTTATTTTTTTTTGGCTTGACAGAAATGGATTTCTGCTCCTATGTATCTCCTGGTGCAATGGAGAACTCAAAGTCACGTAGTTCTTTAGAAAATGATTGTGGGTTGATTGATTTTATTAAAAAAAAGATTTTATTTGAAAGCGAATCCATTTTTTTTTGCACAGGATTCAAGTTAGCACTAGGCTACTCAATAAACCCTTATGATCCAAATGACATTGAAGGTAGTATTCACTACTCAATCATCATCATTGGTCATTGCATGGATCAAAAGATTTTTTTTTTATTTTTTTTATTTTACCCTTCTCTCTTTTTTTTACCAAACAATGTATCATTTTTGCCTTAATATGAAATGGACAAAGAGCCCACGTGAATCAAATTCAAACTCAACAGATAATCAACAAAGCAATTTAAAGAAATAAAGGTTTGGGGACTTTGGCAACCATGGCAAGACACGCCAGGGGATGTTTGGGGAGGATCCTGGTTTAAGATTCGACGGTCGGATGAAGGTTGATGAAGATGATGGGGGTGACGTCTCGTAGAGGGAAGGACATGGCTTCTTGGGTTTCGACGGTCGGTTGGGGGTATGATGGATCCGGTGTTGAGTTCGACGGTCGGTGAGGGGCGACCTAGTCGAGGTTCGACTCGGTTTGAGGAGACGGGGTGGTTCTGTTTTGGGGTTCGACGGTCGAGTGGAGGATATGGTGGGATGATTCTGTTTTGGGGTTCGACGGTCGATTGGAGGATGTGATGGTTTGTGAAGCTGGTCGGTGAAGGTCGCAATGGTATGGTTCGACGGTCGAGTGAGGAGAGGATTTGGTTTGAAGGGTTACGTCCGACGATCGGCTCGGTTGGGTTTGATAGTGTTTGGAGAGGTTATGGAAATTGCTTGGGTGATGGGGATTATAGGATCACGGTTTGGAAAGTGGGACCCGACAATGAATGTGATGGAGATTGGTTGATGGTGTGAAGATTTGGATGGGTTGTCGGTGAGGGGTAGTAGCCGGTGTGGTTCGACGGTCGGCCGAAGGTGTGATGTAGTTCGACGCCCGGTAGAGGGAATGATGGTATTTTGTGAAAGTGGTTCGACGGTCGGTGCGCAGGATTCGGGGTCCGACGGTCGGTTGGTTGAAGGAAAGCTCGGCTTCTTGGGTTTCGACGGCCGGTGAGGTGTCGGTGAGAGGATGTGACCGGTGTTGGTCGGTGAAGGTCACCGGTGTGGTTCGACGGTGAGGGTGTCGGTGAAGTTGGTCGGTGAGATGATGGTAACCGGTGTTGGTGAAGTTCGACGGTCGATTTAGGGAGATTGGATGGTTCGACCGCTCGGATATGATGGAGTTTGGGGTCCGACGGCCGGTTGGTTGAGGGAAGGATCCGGCTTCTTGGGTTTCGACGGTCGGTTGGGGGTATGATGTATCCGGTGTTTTGAGTTCGACGGTCGGCTTAGGGAGATTGGATGGTTCGACCGTCGGATATGACGGAGTTTGGGGTCCGACGGTCGGTTTGTGGGGTTATGAAAGTGAGGTGATGAAGGGTTTATGTGGAGGAAGATGATGAATAGTAGTAGAGTGGTTTGTCGTGGGTTGGACGTGAAGGTAGAGAGGTGGTGTAGTGGAGGTGCTTTGGAAATGAGGTGCCGAGCTTGAAGATAATGATGAGACGATGAATATTAGTTCGCCAAAGTGAGGTAGTGAAGATGAAGGTAATAAAAGGGAGATGGATTCACGGTTGGAGAGTGGATATTGGGTTTCGCCGGGGAGGCTTGAGTGGATATGTAGTATTCATTTCGATTGAGTGCGGAGAGGATTCGGGGTTGTGTGCAAGTGAGAATAGTTAGCGAAATGAGTTACATGACATAAATGCGTATAGGTTACTGTGGAGTTCAAGGTGGAACAGCCTGAAGTGAATGCTATTCCTCAAAGGCTTCGTCTCCTTCTTGTTCCCTTCTCTCTCTGTCTCCAGTGATGGCCGTGCTCTTGGAAGTTTATGGTGATGAAGGATTTATGTGGAGGGTGGGTGAAGGTGCTTTGCTTTTGGTGATGAGGGTGGTGAAAATGGAAGGTGTTTTTCTGGTTCTTGAAGGTGAAAAATGTGTGAAAAAAGATCCCCTTTTCTCGATGCTCTTCTCTTTCAAATACCTCCACCCTTTCATCATTTCTCCCCGACATTTCCTTCTTTTTTTTTTGCGTGAGCCTTCCTACGTTGAGCCCCCATCTCCTCCTTTATCGAACCTTTTTCTTTTCTTTCCATCCTTTTAGCCCCTATTTTTCTTCTTGCTTCGCCTCAATGCATTTAATGCCTTCTCCTTTACGTGTGCGGCATAAGGTATTAAATGCAATGCCCCTTTTTCAAATTTTCTTTTAAAACGAGATCAGTGTTCCCTTTTTAGTAGGCTTACAATTGGGCCAAAAAAGAAGAGTAAAAGAATTTGTTAGCCCGGTCCAAATTGAGTATTCACAGTATTAAGTATCAAAAAATTTTATGGACAAAATTGGGTATCAACAATAATTGTTTATAATATTTAATTGGAAGTAAAAGTACGTCACGACTTTTTGGGTTATTTATAATATTTAATTGTTGACAATTTTTTTATTAAAGTTAAAGTGCCTATTTACGAATTGCTCTCGGATGTGACTTGTGACACTGTCTTTTTGCATTACAAATTACTCTAGGATGTGATGATTGTAGTTAAATTATTTATAACGATTATAATAATTGTTTATGAAATATTTGTATTTTAGAATTAAAGTATGATAAATTTATTAATTATTAAAGTGATCAAATTTTTAAGTTGATTTAATTTTAAATTGTGTAAAAGTTATTTTTCAATTACCAATAGAATGAATGTTGTAAATGATAGAATGATTATTTGTGTATAGGTAAATTGAAGTTCATTGTTATAAGATATTTATGAATTGTCTAAAGGTTGATTAACTCATGAGTTATAATAAATGGATATAATTGTTGATAATGTAAGTGCACTATTAATTTTATTTATATATCCAAAGATAATAAACAATTCTAGTTAGTACATATATTATTGTCAATTAATGTTAAATTTGTTAGCATAATTATGATTGTTGTTGAATGTTGATGTATCACCCAAAGGAGATCATTGATATACATTGAATACTTAAATGATTTGTTGTTTGAATCTGTATAATATGTTAATTTATGACTCAAAGCATAAATGTTAGACATGTGATCATTAAAGTATATGTCCAATTTCTTTAAATTCGTTTGCTTCATCTGTTCCAGTCTTTAATGGGCCAAATTTCTCTAATTGGAGTGAACAAGTCCAATTTCACCTTACTGTAATGAATCTTGATTTGGCACTTCAAGTTGAGAAACCTGCTGCTATTACTGCTACTAGTAGTAATGAAGAGAAAACTCATTATAAGGCTTAAAAATGGTCAAATAGACTGAGTCTGATGTTTATGCAAATGAACATAGCAAACAACATCAAGTCAACTTTTCCCAAAACTGAAAGTGCTAAAGAATTCATGAGTTTTGTGGAAAAGCACTTCCAAATTACTGACAAGTCTCTTTGTGGGACATTAATGGGTACTTTAACTACCATGAAATTTTATGGTTCTCGTACAATGCATAAGGACGTCATTAAAATGACAAACATTGTAGTGAGACTTAAGTCATTGAGAATGGAAGTGAATGAGAATTTTCTTGTGCAGTTCATTCTGAACTCATTACTGTTTGAGTATGGTCTAATCCAAATGAACTATAATACTATGAAAGATAAGTGGAATGTGCATGAATTACACAATATGTTAGCTCAGGAGTAAACCAGACTTAAGAATCAAGGAAATCAGTTAATCAATTATGTAAACCATCAAGGAGCTGAAAAGAAAGTTGAAAAGAAACATGGAAAGAGAAAAAGATCATTAAAGATTGATGAGTCCTCTGCCAAAATCCATACGAAAGAGTCAAAAAATAATAGATGTCATTTTTGTGGGAAATTTGGACACTTCCATAAGGATTGCCCAAGGCATAAGGCTTGGTTAAAAAAAAAAAGATAAGCTTAATGCTTATGTATGTTTTGAATCAAATTTAACTGAAGTTGCCCATAATACTTGGTAGATTGATTTTGGATGTACAAATATTTCTAATACGATGCATGGATTCCTTATAGTCCAAACCATAAGCCCAAATGAGAAGTTCGTCTTCATGGGGAATAGAGTGAAGGTTCTAGTGGAAGGTGTCGGGACTTACCATTTAATCTAAGATACTGGACATCATTTAAATTTATTTGAAACTTTTATGTACCTAGTATTTCTAAGAATTTAATTTCTTTGTCTAAACTTAATGTTGTTGGATACTTTTTTAGGTTTGGTAATGAATGTTTTAGTTTGTATAAGTATACCTATATGATTGGTTTCGGTATACTTTGTGACGGTTTATATAAATTGAATCTTGATAATTTATATACTGAAACTCTTATGACCTTGCATCATAATGTTGGCATTAAACGTAGTTTAGTGAATGAACATTATGCTTACTTATGGCATAAGCGTTTGGGTCACATTTCCAAAGAAACAATGGAAAGGTTGGTAAAGAATGACATCTTTTCAGATTTAGATTTCATTGACCTTAATATTTGTGTAAATTGCATTAAGGGAAAACAAACAAAACACATAAAAAAAAGTGCCACAAAAAGCACTCATTTTCTTGAAATTGTATACACTGATATATGTAGACCCTTTGATGTCAATACTTTTGGTAAAGAAAAGTACTTTATCACCTTTATCGATGATTATTCACGTTATGGAAATGTCTATTTACTGCGTGAGAAATCTCAAGTAGTGAATGCTTTAGAAATTTATGTAAATGAAGTTAAAAGACAATTGGACAGAATGGTGAAAATTGTAAGGTCAGATAAAGGTAGTGAGTATTATGAAAGATTTAATAAAACTGGACAATACTCAGGTTCATTTGCTAAGTTCCTAGAAAAGCATGACATATGTGCTCAATACACAATATCAGGTACACTACAACAAAATGGTATATCAAAAAATTATAACGAAACCTTAATGGATATAATCAAGAGTACATGAAGTAACACGTCTTTATCCTTGTTATTGTGGATGTATGCTTTAAAAAATTACTATGTATTTGTTGAACAGGGTTCCTAGTAAGGCAGTTCCAAAGATACCTTTTAAACTATGGACAGGTGGGAAACCCAGTTTAAGGCACCTGTATGTTTAGGGATGCAAGGCAGAAATTAGAATCTATAATCCACATAAAAAGAAACTGGATGAAAGAAGAATCAATAAATATTTCATTGGATATCCAGCAAAGTCTAAAGAGTATAGATTTTATTGTCCTACCCATAGTACAAGAATTGTTGAAATTGGAAATGTTTGGTTCATTGAGAATGGTGAGACCAGTGGGAGTGAAACTTTAGGAAATGTTGAGATTAAAGAAGTTAGAGTACAAGTTCCTTTGACTTGTACTCCTTCTTATGAAATTGTTGTTCCTCATGTTGTTGAACCGCACAACAATCAAGAAGAACAACAAATTAATGATCCTGAGGTTAACAATGAACCTATAGTAGAATAACCACAAGAAATAACATTAAGAAGATTCCAAAAAGAAAAGAGATTTGCTATTCCAAATAACTATGTGGTGTATCTACAAGAATCAGAAAATGACTTGGGAATTAATAATAATGATCCAATTTTGTTTTCACAAGCCATTAATAGTGATGATGCTGATAAATGGTTTGATACCATGAAAGATGAGCTTAAATCAATGGAACATAATGGTGTATAGGAACTTGTGGAATTATCTGAAGGGTGTAAGAGAGTTGGGTGTAAATGAGTATTTAAGATTAAGCATGACTCTCATGGCAATCTTGAACACTACAAGGCCCATTTTGTTGCCAAAGATTTTACTCAAAAGGATGACATTGACTATAAGGAAACATTCCTGTCAATTTTCAAGAAAGATTCTTTCATAATTATCATGACATTTGTAGCTCATTTTGATCTAGAGCTGTATCAAATGGATATGAAAATCATCTTTTTAAATGGAAATTTAGAGGAAGATGTTTATATGAATCAACCAATGGGGTTTTCAGTTGAGGGGAAAGAACACATGATGTGTAAACTTAAGAAATCAATATAAGGATTTAAGCAAGCTTCTTGTCAATGGTATCTCAAGTTCAATGATACTATTGTATCCTTTGGATTTAAGGAAAACATTATTGATTGGTGTATATATTTGAAGGTCAGTGTGAGTAAGTTTATCTTTCTGATTCTGTATGTTAATGGCATCTTGCTTGCAACTAATGATCTTGGTCTATTAAGTGAGATTAAAAAGTTTCTCTCTAATAACTTTGAAATGAAAGATATGGGAGAGACAAGTTATGTGATTGGAATAGAAATATTTCGTGATAGCCTTAAGATACTTACAAAAAACAAAGGATCACATGTTTACTTATAGAAGATCTGATCATCTTGAGGTGGTTGGATATTAAGATAATTCAGATTTTGCCAGTTGTGTAGATACAATAAAATCTACATTTGAGTATTTGTATCTTTTAAGCGGAGGAGCGATATCATGGAAGAGTGTGAAGCAATCAGTCATTGCTGCACCTACCATGGAAGCTAAATTTGTGGCATACTTTGAGGCCATGATTCAGGCTAAGTGATTGTAGAACTTTATTTCAGGACTTGGAATAGTTGATAGTATTGTTAGGCCGCTGAAAATTTATTGTGATAATTCTGCAACTGTCTTCTTTTCTAAAAATGACAAGTATTCTAAAGGTGCTAGACATATGAAATTCAAATATTTTGCAGTTAAAGAAAAAAGTTTGGAAACGTATATAGCATCAATAAAGCACATTAACATTGACTTTATGATTGCTAACCCTTTGACAAAAGGGTTACCGCCTAAAATATTTAGTGGACATTATGAAAGTATGGACATTGTTGTCAAGTAGACATTATTGTATATTATGTTAATGTTTATGTTTTATGTCCTTTGACACTCTGAGCTCATGAGTGAATATGTTTCTATTTTACCTATTTTTTGAGTTTGTATACATGATTAAATAAGAATGTTGATAACAGGTTATGTCTTTAATAAATACATTATTGTTGGACTAATTATGTACTTCCCATTTATAAGTCATGTCAAGGAGAAGACTAACTCTGTAGTATATGGATGAGACTATGTCGATTAAATGATATACGACTGCCATGACTCATGTTAGTTTTCATTATTGGTCATGATGAATGATGTATCCAATGTAAAGAAGAGCTTTGACTATATATATGAATTTATATTATGTTTTGACAGACTTATTAAACTATAAAGAAAGTAATATCACACGAGCCAAATGGGAAAATGTTGAATTAAATGTCTCATGTGATGTGCCTGTGACTTATCTTATTAGTTTAATAAGTAATTAAATTAAGTTAATAAACTAAACTTTTATTGGGTAAAAAAAAATGACAGTTTTGCAATTATAGTAACTGTCAACTTGATGGAAGTTAGTAGTATTTAAAAAACAGATTCTGCGTAAAACTCAATGTCTTATTCCTGGCCATAAAGAGTTTCTTTTTCCCTCACTATTGTTAAAGTAGAAGAAAAGAGTAAAGAAAGGTAAAGTAATAGAAAGTGAGTTTTGAAATTACTCTAACACTCTTGAAATATAGTTTGTTCTTTTTCATGAATAAAGATTTATGTTTTCATACTTTCTTATTTGTGAAAATCATGAATTTTAAGATCTTTATATTTTAATAGTAATTTTTTATATTAAAATTCTTAAAAAAACTACAAATTAAGACGAAAAACCGATTTGAGAGCCTGAAAGTGGATCATAGTTGATGCTTCATGTATTTTGCCGGTTTGTTGACAATGTAGGCAATACTAGTGATTCACTTAATTAATACATTTTAACGTATTTTTTTTTCAAAATATATGTAAATGTCAACTGTTATATTTGATACTTATAATGTTATATTTAAAAATAAATATATGTTTTCTAATTTTTTTGAAGGGTGTAATTCTCACTTGACATTTGATGACATGGCTCTCGTAACAGGTGCTTTTAAAAAGATTCGAATATCAACACTAGGTTGCCAGAAGAATACCTCATGTCTAAATATAAATTGTTTAAATATAAAAGAATTGCGTTTTTCTGTCTAAAAATAAAGGACAGAAGTTACAAACCTCAACTTGTTTTTATCAATTCCTTACATAATTTTAAATTAAGAGTGGTAGTTAAGTAAAATTTTTCTTAAAGTAATAACTACAAGATTTGAACTCTTAATATTACAAATAAAATTTGGCTTAAATTACAGTTTGCTTCACCTGTAACAAACTACTGTTGGGTAAACCTGTACTTATTTGGAAGATGTTATATGATCCTAAGTATTGGGTTGGATTTTAAAAGATGAAATATAAAAATAGTCAAATGTAAATCATTGACCATCTCACATAAATCTTCGTACGTAAAAATCAGTTAATTAGGGGATTGGGGCTTTGTTGAAAGAGATTTTCGAAAGTGGATGAAGGATGCAATAATTTTTTTTTTTTGCTGGGAATATTTTTTCTTTTATTAAATAACGTAAAGGCCCATCCCCACATAAGCACAATAATCATAGATATGTTGATTTAAGATTCGAATCTATGTACCTACAAAGTGTGGGTCGATGTGGTAACTCATCTTAATTTTTTAAAATGAGAATATGAGTTTAAATTTTAGAAAAATAATTTTTATGAGAAGATCTTATAATCTTCATGCTCTCACAGTTGAATGAAGATTAATCTTATAAGCGGTTAAATAGGTTAAACCTGTGTAAATACTTCGTAATCTCAAAATATATATTTGAATCTATGTATTAAAGGTAGAGAAAACACTTTTTTAAATAATAAAGGTGTGTTTGGATTAGTTGTGAAAAAATATTATTTCAATAATTGATTATATGTGTAATTGATTTTTATTATACTTGATTGTAATAGATTTAGTTTTATGTTTTGATATGTTAGTTGAAAAGCGATTTTAAGATAATGCTTTATTTGATTGTCAAAAAAGTATTTTCTATAATAAATTATTAAAAATGATATGAAATGATTTACTGATTTATTTATATTACATAATAATTTATGTCTTAGGATTACTATGATAAAAACATAACATAAGCGGCTTTTGTTTTTTAGAAAATGCTCAAAGGTGTTGATTATGAAGAAAAACTTTTTAACTCATGAAAAAGCTTTTTGTCACTTTAACCAATTTTACCCAAATATCAATTTAACCTAAGAAAAAACTTTTTAACCCATAATTTTTTTTTGGCAAAATATAATATTTACCAAAGAAGCAATAGATTAACCAACTCTTAAATTATTTGTATATGACCGAAGATTATTCACCATTAAGTGTGTTAGTTTTATGATTGTGAGGAGTAGGTACATTTTGTCGTTGGGATAGTAAAAATGAGGTAAAATATATATTTTAGTCCTTTATTTATATTTTTTAAATCTAATTCTCTGTCTTTTATTTTTTTTAATTAATTTGGTTCCTTGTTTTACAAATTGTTTATCAAATGATCCTTCAGTCACGATTCCATCATATCCCTAATATGAGTGATGACATGTCACTAACTAGTTGTGTCATGTTATTGTCATGTCATATTCACATTAATTATCCACATGTCTGTGACATGTCATCACCATGTTGGTGACACATCATCACCATTAGTAACACATTATCACTTCTGTTAAGGTTTGTAATAGAATTGTAATGGAGGACCACATTAATAGACAATTTGTACGAAAATGGATCAAATTAAAAAATAAATAAATAAAGATAGAAGACTAAATTGAAAAAATAAAGATAAGGGACTAAAATGATTATTTTACCAAAAAATGTTCAATTTTGTAGAATAATGAAACGTTGTAGTTCATTATAAGTTCAATTTAACTAATTTTAAAATGTGCAGAGTGTTTTGTTTGATCTTTCTAGCTACAGATAATATATATAAATATATAAAATATGAATTATAGATTAATTTAATTTCGATATTGCACTATCATAAAAAAGTTTTACACTTACATCAATTATATATATTGCTATATTATTTAATGAGCTTGACATTTCATGTGATTGTTAGCATAGTCAAACTTATTAAGAGCGTGTTTGGGATAGTTGTAAAAACTAAATTATTTCAATAATCGATTATTGTATAAAAGTTTTTTGTTATAATCAATTATAAAGAAAATCTGCTTCGTTTGGATATTTTAGCTGAAAAGCGATTTTAAAAATAATCTGTTTCGTTTGGATGTAAAGAAAAAATTGTTTTTATGTATTAGATTACCAAAAAGGGTATGAAGTTATTTGTTTAGATAATTTGATGTTTATTTTTAAAGAGTACCACTTGACTCTGTAAACATGAGGTATACTAAAAGGCAAAACAAAGGGAGCAAAAACGAGACATAAATAGGTTATTACTGTTCTCATAACAAGCTATTTGCCAAAATAGAAATGCGTCAAAGTTTTTTTTTAAAAGCTCCTAACCAATTAGGTCATTCCCCTAATTGGTTATTGTGTAAGTCAAGAGCCAATTTCTAAAGCTCCTAACCGATTAGGTTATTCCCCTAATTGGTTATTTGATAAGTCAAGAGCCAATTTCTAAGGTTCCTAACCGATTAGGACAATCCCCTAATTGGTTATTTGGGCAACCAGAAAACATGACCTGCTATGTTGTAAACACGAGGTGGCCAATTGTTTAAACAATTAAAATTATTTAAACAATTATAATGTCCTCTTTCTAAGTTCTTAATATTCCATAAGTGTTGCTTGAGACAATTATTACCACTATTTGTTGTTGCCATGACAAAAAGATGAACAATCTAAATATAGACCCAAATAGCTTACAGCCCCAAGTAGAATGACATCTGAACTTTAGAAAACTTAGTTTCATCCCTTAATCATATTTTAACAAAATCAACAAAACAACCATTTATAAACATACATATAACCCATAAACGGTTAAACTTATAACTAAAACATGGCATCCATTCCAGAGTACCCATAACCCCCATTATCCATTGAAAAGATTTTCATTGTTTGTTTGGTAGTTTCTGTGAAAAGGGGAAAGCTAGGAAATATACAGATCCTAGAAGAAAGCAAAAAATGCAAAACGAAGATATACCTAGGAGGAGAATGACAAAAAGGAAAAGGACAAAGGCACATACCTGGAAGCTGAACGGCAGAAGGAAAACAAAAAGGATAGATGCTCTCTCTAGGAGAAAATTTTACTCTGAAGCTGAAGAAGTAAAAGAGGCTCAGCATCGTTTATGGCAGAAAGATGTCATTAATAAGTTAGTTTTGCATTAAAGATGACATTATTTTGGTGGTTGAAGGCTCAATGGCCAGAGGCTCATTTGTCTAAAATTCTGAAAAGCTAACAATTTTAAAAAATAATACTCAACAAACACTTTTTACTCAACAGCTTTTTTCAAAGAAAAAAAGCTATTGAATCAACAATCAAAAAATGTTAAACATAAATCAACAGTAGTCAACAACTTTTTTTTTAACAAAAAAGCTATTGGAGGGTTTAATAAGTCTAAACCAAACACACGCTAAATAATATATCAACACAAGAGTAAATGATATATAAGAAAATTTTACAATAACAACGTATCAAAATTAACTCATTATAAATTAGAATGGACTTTGAATAACTATAGAATGAAGATTTTCTAGGTTATATATATATATATATATATATATATATATATACAAAATAATAAGGCATTAAGGCTAATACCTTGGCAATGTTAGTCTTTGAATCATGATTCATGGGAAAATACAAATGGGTCTAACAAACATATAGATGAGTATTGAATGAGTATTTTCAAGTTAATTTGATATTCAACTTTTTCTCTTCTTAATTTTTTTTTTTGTTTTGCTATAGTTGAAAGCTAAATGATAAATATCATTTTAAATTTGTTGTACTTATCTATATCTCTTAAGTTTTTACTATATAAATGAAAAGAAAAGAAAATACTTTATCATTTTAAATTAATTATAATTATCTGTATCTCTTAAACGATAACTTTCATTTTACTAATTTTTTCACATTGTAATTTATAAGTTTATTTTCATCAAATTTTAGATTTTTAAAAATCATATAATATGATGTAATTAAATAAACTTACGTTTATTCTTTACATGAATATTATTAATTTCTCTTCTAATTAATATTATATATAAATAGTAAACTATTTCAACCTCTCCTTTTTTTTTTTCATAATTTTGCACGTCCTACCTCACATCTGCTTCCAAAATCTACAAAAAATATATATATATTTGAAACTTACAAATTTTCACTAAAAAGTTTACCTGATTCTCTCCCTCTCTCCTCTTTTTTGTTTTTCATAAACTCCGGCCTTCTTCATAAGAAGTTTTGAGAAGATTTTGAAAATGAAGTGAAATATAAAATAAAATATCTACAAAAAGGTAGATTGAGGTAATAAAAAATCTTGATACTGTACAATGAAAACGTGAGTTCAAATCTCATATAAATAATTTTTTAGAGAAATTATATAAATTTTTTACTTTCGTACAGTTGAATAGAGATTAGTCTTATGAGTAGTTTAAATAGAGTCGATTAATAAAAATATTTGTTGGTCTCACAAAAAATAAAAAAAATAAAAATAAAAAACGAGGGAGGCTTATTAATACATATGTGCATTTATTAATGTGAGAAAATTATGCTTACAACTTGCTAATGCTATATAGAACACGTGTATAATTGAAACCATGTAATTAAAATTACAATAAAACCAGAAGCAGAATACTATTGAATAAGTTAAGAAAAACATGAAGAAAACTCCCACGTGATCATTTAACTCTTGAACAGAACTATCTTGGATGGAAGTTTGCATTCTAGCATATTATTGGTGGTCGTCCTCATCAGTCATCACACTCCCACTAAGGCTCACGTATTTCGATTTTTTTATGTCAATTTTTTTATATAATTAATTAGAGAAGAGGGATAAACATAAAGATTATATTTTTTTTTACAAATCAAGATTAAATGTTATTAATAAATACTTTTATATCTAGATTATGATTTTTTAAATTTTTTAAGTAATCAATTGTAAAAAAGAGAATGACATAATATTATAAAAAAAATTTCATAAGTTTTAATTGAATCTCATTAATAATTTTTTTATATCTTTTTTTTTTTTATAATTAATCATTTAATAAAAATTAAAAAATATTGATCCCTTTATATCTATCTTTCTCATTTACTTAACCACATAAAAAAAATAACATCAGAAAGTCCAAATCTCAGTGTCACTCTCTCCATCAATTATACAGTAACCAAATTGAGAGAAACTAGCGTTTGTACCCGTGTATGCACAGGGTAATTAGTACACTTTTTATTTTTGAAGTAATAAAGAATATAATTAAAGGGTGTTGCAATATATTTCGGATGACTAGATCTCGGATGCACTGACTCTCATATTTAATATGTAATATTTTTATTTTAAAAAGAAAATGAATTAAATATATGTGGGACCTATGCCACATTTTATGTTGTTGGGATCTATCAGGTCTCCTATATCCAGACTCCCTGACATTTCTCATAATTAAAAAATGTTTTGTATTGGAAATTATTTAAATAAATTATATTTTAATTAATTTTATTAGGTATTTATATAAAGTTTTAAGAAGCGGGAGGAGTATCTGATTACATATAGAAGTAAAAGTTCTTACTCTCAAATTGATTTCTTTTTAATAAGAAAATCTGATAGAAAACTTTGCATGAACTACAAAGTCATCATTGGAGAGAGCTTGACTATCCAACACAGAGTTTTGGTTATGGATGTACGGGTCAAGATGAGAGTAAAGAAAAATTATCGAGACAAAGAGTCAAGGATCAAATGGTGGCAATTAAAGGGAGAAAAACAAATGCTCTTTCAGAGGAGAATTATAGAGGAAGAAATTTGGGAAGTACAAGGGAGTGCTAATGATATGTGGGACGAGATGACTGAAGGGATTAGAAAGGTAGCAAAAGAGACACTTGGTGAATCAAGAGGCTTCGGACTCAAGGATAAAGAATCTTGGTGGTGGGACACAAGTGTACAAGATATAAGGTTAAGGTTAAAAGTGAATGTTATAAAGCTTGGCACGTATGTAAAAATGATGAAAATTGGGGAAAATATAAGGCAGCTAAAAAAGATACTAAGAAGGCGGTGAACGAGGTGAAAACTAAAGCGTTCAACGAGTTATATCAATCGTTGGGTACCAAAGACAGAGAAATGAATATCTACAGGCTTGCTAAAAGTAGGGAAATGAAGACAAGACACTTGGATCAAGTGAAATGCATTAAGGATGAAGAGAGTAAAGTCTTGGTTACGGAACAAGACATTAAGGATCGATGGAAGGATTATTTTCACAAGTTATTTAATGAGGAACATGAGACATTAGGAGACTCGGACATTCTAAACACTAGAGAGGAGGACCAAAATAAAATCTTTTATCGTAGAATCATGGAGTTTGAGGTAAAAGAAACATTGAAAAAGATGGATAATGGAAAAGCGGTCAGACCGGATAATATACCTATTGAGGTATGGAAGTGCCTAGGAGAGAAAGGTATAAGTTGGATTACAAATCTGTTTAACAAGATAATGAGGTCTAAGAAAATGTCAAACGAATGAAGGAGAAGTACTTTAATCCCTATTTATAAGAATAAGGGAGATATACAAAACTGTGCAAATTACAGAGGAATTAAGCTCATGAGTCATACCATGAAGTTATGGGAAAGAGTAATTGAACAGAGATTAAGACAAGAGACTCATATTTCAGATAATTAATTTAGTTTTATGCCTAAGAGGTCAACCATGGAAGCAATCTATCTTCTACAAAGATTAATGGAGAGGTATCGGAGGAAGCAAAAAGACCTACACATGGTTTTCATTGATATGGAAAAAGCCTACGATAGGGTACCGAGAGAGATCCTGTGGAAGGCTTTGAAGAAGAAAGGAGTTCGTATCGCCTATATTCAAGCAATCTAATATATGTATGATGGGGCTAAAACTAGTGTGAGAACACAGGGTGGAGTCACAGAAGATTTTCCTATAACTATAGGACTGCACTAAGGGTCAGCTTTAAGTCCATATCATTTTACCTTGGTCTTGGATGTGCTTACTGCGCATATCCAAGAGCCGGTGCCACAATGCATGTTTTTTGCAGATGATATAGTCTTAGTTGGAGATTCGAGAGAGAAAACAAATGGGAAGCTAGAGCTATGGAGATGAACTTTGGAAGAACATGACATTCGTCTAAGTAGGAGTAAGACGAAGTATATGGAATGTAAGTTCAGTAAGAGGCGTGTTAATACTAGCTTAGCGGTGAAAGTTAGAGATCATATAATACCACAAGTCACACAATTTAGGTACCTTGGATCTATCATACAAAATGATGGAGAGATAGGGGAAGATGTAAACCATAGGATTCAAGCTGGATCGATGAAATGGAAAAGTGCTTCAGGAGTTATTTGTGATAGAAAAGTGCATCTCAAGCTTAAAGATAAAATTTACCGCACAACTATAAGGCCCGCGATGTTGTATGGTACTGAATGTTGGGTGGTAAAAAACCAACAAGAGCATAAGATTAGTGTTGCGGAGATGAGGATGTTGCGTTGGATGTGTGGCCATACAAGACAAGATAGGATTAGGAATGAATGCATTAGAGAGAAAGTAAGGGTAGCACCTATTGTGGAAAAGATGGGAGAATCTCGCCTTAAGTGGTTTGGATATGTAAGGAGAAGACCCTTAGAAGCCCCTGAAAGAAGAGTAGATCAGGTAGATAATAGCCCAATAGCTAGAAGTAGAGGAAGACCAAGAAAGACTATAGGTGAAACGATTAAAAAAGATTTAAATCTGAATAGCATATCTGAAGACTTGGTTTATGATAGGGTATAATGGCGTTGTTTGATTCATGTAGCCGACCCCACCTAGTAGGAAAAAGCTTGGTTGTTGTTGTATTTATATAAAGTTTTCATTCCTGTTATATAGGCATTAGTTAATAGATTTTTTATTGATGAAATTATTAAAGGATGTAATTAAAATATATCTATAGTAAAAATATTTACTAGGTTAACTTTCGAATAATTTTATAATATATTTATATAAATTTCTCATTCCATTTTGGGAATAATTTTTCTTAACCACCATTTCTAACTTGAAATTGCACAAACAATTTGTTACACAAAAAAAATAGAAATTTTTTTAATGTAATGTAGATATTAAATAGTAGAATTTTTATTTATGTAGTTATTGAAAATATAATTAAAAGCTATTTCGTAGTAAACATATATTTAATAAATTAGATCTCAATTAATTTTATTATCTATTCAATCATCACTTTGGTGATGCAGATGTTAATATATTTTCATATAAATTTTTTCACAATATAATGTAGATGTATTTAAATATTACAAAACAATACATATATCAAAATAAAAATAATTAATTTAAAGAACTAATTAATAAGTTTTGTTTTCTTTTCTTATAATAGAATGCTTTTCAATCTATTTTATTATTCGCCCCCATTTTAAGGGTATGGCAAAGGAAACTCTAATATAAAAAGGTATAGTTATTTTGGTATATTGTTAAAGATTTAGGTGAAAATCTCAAAAAGGTATATTAAAAAATCATACCTTAATTTTTCACCCTCATTTTTAAGGATATATCTATTTGACTAATGTCAAAATTCTATCTAATAAACCAACCTTTTGTCAATGAAAGCTGCAATTTAAGGAAAGAAAAATATAAAGACAGCTTAATTACCAAAAAAATAAAGTGGTCAATATTAACACATTAACCTTTTGTTAATTAAATCAATCAATTATCATCTAGTTTTTAGGTTCTTCCTTCTTCATCTCTTTTCTTGTACATCCAACAGAAACTATTTTAGTCTAACACAAGGGTAGTTTGCCCGTTACATTTATTGAATCAACACCCTCCTCTCACGCTCGCTCTGTTAAGGTCAATTTCCGGTGTTTCTCATGAAACAAATTTTTTAATAAAAGCTTTTAGCTTTTTCAAAATAAATAAATTGAAATATGGCAATTTATCTTTTACATCTTTTATACTCATAGAAATAAAAATTTATTTCATCAAAGTATTATAATAAAAAAAGTACGACAGTGATAATAAAAGATACCAAATAATTATTAGTAGTTATAAAATAAATTATTTAATAAACATTTGGAAACAAAATTTTACAAAAAAATATATGAAAATTTAAAAATTATAACTTGATAGAAATAATCACTCCTTTAAAACAAATCAAAATGGAAAATAAGAAAGAAAATAAAGAATATGTACATAACCACTAAATAATCTATTACGCATTTTTGTATAAGCAATAATGTAATTGACAATTGACAATGATTTTGATGATCACAAACAAGAAGAGACATGCAAGATCAAATCCAAGATCCTTCAAGGCTAGTTATAGGACTTAGATTGCATTTAAAGGTAAAAATGACTCACACTAAGTTCTAAATTCATTTTTCAAATACTCAAGATAGCACTAGGTGAAATAATGAGTTTTTAAGTTGTTGAAAATTCTTTGAGAATCAAGCAAAATGATTTTTAAGTGTTTGAAAGTGTTTTGGAATAATTTGATGCATCATACCTATACTGGCTAAGTGTTTTTAATGTCGATAATCGAATATGAACTTATCATATTAGAATAACAAAAGTCAGTAAGCCAAGCTTTTGAATCAATGAGGCAACAATTGATTATTGCACGACAATAATCAATTATTGATCAATTTTATTCATGCATGCCCAAATTGTTTTAACAACAATAATCAATTATTGCTTTACAATAATCGATTATCATTGATCCTGAAACTTATCTTTTTTTATGCTATCTTGCAAATAATCGATTATGGGCTTCTAATAATCAATTATCTGGATTCTAAAATCAGTAATAACGACTAGTAACTCGCATTAAATGTTTTCAACTCACTTCCAACGACTCTTTAATGACTCGTGTTTTAAATACAAAGTATTGGGGACTCAAGTAGAGTTAGATATTACTCTGAAAAATGTTCTTGAGTATTTATTGTGAATTATAACAGCCCTCATTCATACTTCTCTATTTTTTAACTTAAGTGTGTGATCATCTTTTTACCTCTTGGACTTTAATTTATATCATTTACTCTTGAGAGATATTCTATTCATTTTCTTCATTTAAAATTCATTATATAAGTGTGAGGTATCCCTAGTGAGATAAAAAGGATGATGCATCTCTTGTTATGAGGATCAAACACTAAGGGTGAGGTATCCTAAGTGTGTTGTGAGTGCTCTTTGTTGTGAATGTTGCAAGTACCTGTTGAAGCTTAGAGATTAGTGAAAAATCTTGAGTATATCACTTGAGGACTGGACATAGGTCACAATAAGTGACTGAACTAATATAAATCTTGGAGTTTGCTTCTCTTTTCCCTATCTCTTCTATATTTGGGCATTCTTTGTTATATGCTTTCTTGAATATTGTACATCTTGGTTGTTTTTCTTGGTGTGAGAAGTGTTCATCTTTGTCTGTCTACTCAATTCTAATAATTAATAGCTTCAATAAAGATTGAAAAGGCAAGTATTTTTGAAAAGTTTGCGAAAATATTTTACTAACTCAATTCACTCTCTCTTAAGTTTGAAGCCACTTGGTAATAAATTAAACTCAATAAACAAATATACATACAATTCATACAATATTTCTACTTGTGAAAATTAAAAATGTACATATTTTCAAATAACTAACCACTTGATTAAGTGAAGTTTAAGTGAAATACTAACACCCTCAAAATTCAAAGGTAACTAACAAAATCGATTCTCTTCTTTTTTAAACATATATATATATATAGGGACATATCTAGTGAGAGGAGTTTTTATTGTGAGAGGGTGAGAGGAGTAAATCTTGACCATATAACCATACATGAATGATTAAGATTAAAAGTTACTTGAAGGTCATGTGACCACTTAAAAAAGTCGCATGCATTTATGTTCTAATCTTGACCATTCATGAAAGATCTAATAGTCAAGATTCACTTCTCTCACCTCTCACAATAAACACTCCTCTCACTTGAGTAAGATCCTATATATATATATATATATATTATATTAACCATTCATATATAACCATTAGCGTATACCACTACACCCATATGCTCGTGTTAGAATCTGTATCTACTACACTAATAAACTAAAATATGAAACTTTATATCTAGATGTAAGGAGGAAAAAAAAAGGATTTCAAATTGATAGTGTACGATGGCCATAAGATTGTGTTCAACAAAGAGCATTAAGAGGTAATAAAAACAAAAATTTACAATATTTCAGTGCCCATATATGTTACCAAACTCTAAAGAGAGAATTTTTGATTGGTTTAATTTACATATAAATTATAGTTCACAAGAGGCTCTAGGGTTTAATCGGTTTTGAACCAATGGCGGCAGGTCTCTAGGATTTGCATGCTTCATCATGGAGGCTCGTTCCATCTGTCCATAGACGATCCTCAACCCGTGTTCCTCTCCTTCTTTGTCTTCTCCATCAAATGCTCCTCTTCAACGTAAGACTTTTGCTCAAGCATTGAATAACTCTTTTGACATTCCTATTAGTCAACTTCCTCGGCCATGTGTGAAGGGAGATTCTATCTCCATTACAATCTCTGAGGATGAGTATCAAAAAGGGATTGATAGTAGTAAGAATAATTTGCATGGTCGTCTTCTTCTTGCAAAGGGGAATCAACCCATTAGGTTTGCTGATTTGCAAGCCAAGTTATCCAAGTTGTGGAAACCTATAGGGCAATGGCGCATGACTCCGCTTGGGAAAGGATATTAAGAGTTTAGTTTTGCTTCACTTGAAGATCTCAAGAGTGTTTGAGCAGTTGGTTCTTGGAATTTAGAACCTGGGGTTCTAAGACTTTCTAAATGGAGTCAAGATTTTAATCTGAATACACAAAAGCAGACTCACGCTCAATGTTGGATTCGTATTTATGATCTGCCTCAAGAATATTGGAGGCCATGAATCTTGTTTGAAATAGCTAGTGGTGTAGGAATTCCATTATCATTAGATGAAACTACAAGGAACAAGGCTTTCGGTCATTTTGCTAGAGTTCTGGTTGATATTGATCTTTCTGAAAAACTTTCGAATGCTATCATGGTGGAAAGGGTAGGCTTTGCTTTCTTTGTGGGAATACATTATGAAAAACTGCCCAATTTTTGTAATTATTGCCATTCTGTTGGCCATACAGTTGCTAACTGTAAGAAGAAGAATGGCAATCTTCATGTAAAAATTCAGAAAGATTCTCATCAATTGCAGAAAGAAAAGGTGATTTATGTTCCTAAACAGGTTGAGATGGTTGCGGATATTTCTATTGGTAATGGAGTGGAGGTTATGCAGGCTGCTGATCCAGTAAATTCTAATAATGTGCTAGGTGATCAGATGGTTGGTCAAGCTAATAATGATTCAAGAGAACATGACAATGTGATTAGTGATCTTCTGGTTGACATTATTCCCGATTATGGAAATGGAGTAAGGGAACAAGAAACTACTGTGAATGACACTAATTCTAATTTAGGGAATGCTGATGATGATGATGAATTTGTTGAAACCATTTTTGATGAAACTCGCGGGGTTGTGTCGTCTGGTTTATCTACCGAGAATAGAAATATCCTTACTTCTGTTGACATAGAGTTTGTTTCTAATTCTGTGCCAAGTAGTGGTGTTGCTGCTACTGTTTCAGGCAGGGAGGCATCCACACCTGATATGAATTCTAATATTGTCCCTTTTAATGTGGAACAAGATCTCAGAAATCTATCACAATTTTGGGGGAATGCTGTTAATGACAAGATTGAGAACTCTTCACCCTCTAATTTGGTGATGGAGAAAACTAATAAGACAGAAGGTTTCACCGTGGTTCTTTCTAAATCACAAAGAAAAAAGCTAAAGAATCGTCAAAGGAAATTGACTAGGCATGTTCATAATACCCAGTTCAGGGCAGGACCACGAAACTTTGTTTAATGAAGGTCTTGTATTGGAATGCTAGAGGCCTAGGGAATGAAGCTACTAGGCTTGTTTTGAAAAATCTTTGTTCTACTCTTAAACCTAATTTTCTATTTATCTCAGAGCCTTGGATAGCTCCAGATTAGTTTCCTTCTTCTTTTTGGAGACATATTCATTTAAAGCCTTTTATTGTTAATAATAGAAGTCATTTATTACCTAATATTTGGGAAATGTGTGATGATTCTTTAGATCCTGTGGTAATCTCTATTTCTTCTCAGCGAATTTCCTTTTCTATTATGTGGGATAGTCAAGTGGTTTACATGGCTGTTGTTTATGCCAGTACTTTTTATGTGACTAGGAGAAATCTTTAGCTTGAGTTGGCTAAATTACAGGATGACTATCCAAGACCTTGGTGCTACATAAGGGATTTTAATGCCGTTCTTAGTGCTCATGAAAAGAGAGGAGGCTGCATTCCTCTTCAGATATCTTGTCAAGAGTTCAAGGCTTGGACTGATAATTGCCAATTAACTCACTTGGTCACAAGAGGTGCTGAATTTACATGCACTAATAGAAGGCAAGCTAGAGCACACTCTAAAAAAAGGTTAGATAGAGCCATTTGTAATGATGCTTGGCTCTCTTTTTGGTTTTCTTCTTCTTGTTGCACCTTGACCAGAAGCCAATCTGATCATCACCCTTTGCTTCTGCTACTTAAAAGAGGTAGCAATACATATCCCTCTTCTTTTAAATTTTATTAAATGTGGTTAGAGCATCCAGACTGTCATAGACTAGTTGCTTAGGTTTGGGGCATACAGTTTGTTGGCTGTCCAATGTTTATGCTTTCTCAAAAACTGAAAGCTCTCAAATATGAATTGAAATCTTGGAATAAATCTACTTTTAGTGATGTTCACCTCATGGTGCATAATGCCCTGGAAGAAGTTGATAGAATTCAAGAGCAGATTTCCAATCATGGTTTTTCTGATGATTTGTTTGCTCAGGAGCAGAAAGCTCAAGTTGACTTGCAGTAAGCTTTGTCTTTTCAGGAGCAATTCTGGAAAGAAAAAGCAAGGATCAATTGGCATACATTTGGAGATAGAAATACATCTTATTTTCATCGACTAGCTAAGGTCAGAAATGCTTCTAAAAGAATGACAATGCTTAAAGATGGTGATTCTGTTTTGGATGATGAAAATGCTATTGAGCAACATGTTCTCCAGTTTTATTATTCTTTATATGCTTCAAACAATAATTGTGTTGATAATGATCTCATTCATAAGGTGATTCCTTCCACTGTTTCTATACAAGATAATCTTATGCTTACTAATTTGCCTTCTATTCATGAGATCAAGAGTGTTGTCTTTTCCATGTATGGTAGTAGTGCTCCTGGTCCTGATGGTTATGGTGGATGTTTTTATCTACATTACTGGGACATTGTTAGATTAGATGTGTATAATTCAGTTATGCAATTCTTTACTCAAAATTGGTTGCTTCCCAATCTTAATTTCAATTTAGTGGTTCTCATTCCTAAGTATCCTGGTGCTGATAGGATTGAAAACTTTCGGCCAATTGCTTTGGCTAATTTTCAGTTTAAAATAATAAAAAAAATTCTGGCTAATAGATTAGCCATTGTTGTACCCAAGATAATTTCTGATCAACAAAGGGGCTTCATAAAATGGAGACACATATCAGATTGCATCTGTACAGCTTCTGAGGCAATAAATGTGCTTGATTCTAAGACCTTTGGAGGTAATGTTGCTCTCAAATTTGATATTAAAAAGGCCTTTGACACAATTGATTGGCATTTCTTGCTTAAAGTTCTGGATGCTTTTGGTTTCGAAGATAAATTTTGTCATTGGGTTAGAATTATCCTTAATTCTGCTAAACTATCCTTCTCTATCAATGGTAAATCTGCTGGTTTCATCTCTTGCAAGCGAGGAGTAAGGCAAGGTGATCCTCTATCACCACTCCTTTTTTGCCTTGCTGAGGATGTTAGCAGAAGTATTTCTCAATTGGTTATTTCTGGTTTGCTAGATCCAATGGCAGGTCCTCGAAGTCATTGCTCTCCTACTCATATTTTCTATGTTGATGACATCTTAGTTTTTTGCAAGGGAACCAAAAGAAACTTGAATAACTTGATGTCTCTTTTTCAATCTTATGGGCAAGCTTCAGGACAATTCTTAAGTTATGATAAATGTAAGTTCTATGCTTCTAAGCTTTCTCCTAATAGAATTGCTGTCTCTAATATTCTTGGTTTTTCAGTAGGGCAATTGCCTTTTAATTATCTTGGAGTGCCTCTTTTTAAAGGAAAGCCAAAGAAAATTTACTTACAACCTATAGTTGATAAAATTATAGCCAAATTGGCTTCTTGGAAGGGATCTCTCTTGTCTATAATGGGAAGGGTTCAACTTGTCAAATCCATTATTCATGGTATATTGTTATATAGTTTTCAGGTTTATGCTTGGCCTATTGAAATGTTGAAAATGCTGGATAATTACATCCGAAACTTTATTTGGTCTGGTGATATTTTAGTTAGGAAAGTTGTTACTGTTGCTTGGAGCACTGTTTGTTCTCCCATTAATGAGGGTGGCCTTGGCTTGAGATCTCTAAGGTCTATTAATGATGCTGCTATGCTAAAATTGACCTGGGATTTGGTATCTTCTAACAAACAATGGGCTGGCCTGATCAGAGCTAGGTTTCTTAAAAAGAAGGTTCTAATAACTTATTATGTTAAGTCATCAATTTGGCCTGCTCTAAGAACTAGACTTCAATCAGTTTCTGCTAACAACATTTGGCAAATTGGAGATAGCAAATCAATCAATTTCTGCACTGATAATTGGCTCAACCAACCTATTGTTGAGCTTTTGCAAATTCCTGCCCAGCTTCACCATACATTGAAAGCTTCTGTTTATGATTTCATTCAAGGACACTGCTGGTTTATCCCTCCAGTTCTTGCTGCTAAGTATCCTAACTTAACAAATGACATTTTATAGGTTCCAATTCCTATATATTCTGATCAAGATCATCTTGTTTGGACTGGCACAGACTCTGGTTTTTTGTCTTTTAAAGATGCTTATCTACATCTGCATCCTCCCAAAGCTTTTGTTCATTGGGCTAAATTAATCTGGAGTGCCTTCATTCCTCCTTCTCAGTCCTTTCTTGTTTGGAGGTTGTTACAAAATAAGATGCCAACTGATGAGAACTTGAGAAATAAGGGTTGTATCATTGTTTCGATCTGCAGTCAGTGTGGTCAACTGAAGAATCATCTTATCATTTGTTTCTGGAATGTAATTTTGCTCGGGCACTTTGGAATTGGTTTAGTTCTATTATTAACTAGTTTATTGGCTTATCCACCTTCACTTCTATATTTTCAGTTTGTAATAGCAGCTGCAAAAATCAATTGAATGATGTGATTCTAGCTGGTATCATTCACATAATCTGGATCATCTGGTTCTGCCATAATAACAACAAATTCGATAATTCCAGCATCTCTTTGAATTTTTCTATTAATATGGTGATTGCTTCCATTTCAATCTCTGGCAATCTTTCTAAGGGCTGCATGTCTTCCTCCATTGCAGAGTTCTCAATTTTTAAGCTTTTCAAAATTACAGGGCACCCCTCAAAGGCCCCTTCTATTAAACAGGTGACTTGGTTTCCTCCATCTTGTGGATGGATCAAATGCAATATAGATGGCTTGGCAAAAGGGTCTCCTGGTCTAGCTACTGTTGGTGGCATCTATCGAGACAACAATGCTGCTTTTCTCGGTTGTTTTGCTTCCTTTATTGGTTCCAATTTCTCCCTTCATGCTGAGATGATTGCTGCCATGATTGCTATTGAAATTGCATTTCAAAAAGGTTGGCATAACATTTGGTTACAATGTAATTCTAAATTAGTGGTCATGGCATTTAATTCCATTGAGTTGGTGCCTTGGAAGCTTAGGACTAGATGGAGGAATTGTATGAACCTTACTAGGCATATGCATTTTGCTGTATCTCATATTTATAGGGAGGGTAATACTTGTGCAGATAAGTTAGCTTCTTTTGGGGTGAATTCCCAATGTTTTACTTGGTGGGACTTGTTTCCTTCTTTTCTTAGTGAAGACTTCTTCCGTAATAGGTATGGTCTTCCTAATTATAGGTTTGGATAGTATGTCTTTCCTTACATGAGTTTTGGCTTTTGTCCCCTCATGTTTTTGTATTTGTTCTTTTCTTGTTCTTTGTTTTTAATAATATTATGGTGTGCTGTAGATGATTGATAGAGTTTGCGGTGCCAACCTAGTTGGGATCTCCCTCTCTATTGTGATATTTTTGCATGCCTTTTTATCTAAAAAATAAAATAAAAAATAAAATAAAAAAATAGTTCATAAGAGGAAATAACCTAAATTCCAATAACTTCTACATCTATAAGATAAAAAAGCAATGGCAAAACATTTTTCAATGATCTTCACATGCATGGAGACCCCCCCCCCCAAAAAAAAATAGATCTTCACATACATGAGGTCCAAAATCTTAAGACTGCTATGTGCATTTCAACAACATATGCCAACAATTAATCCAATTTAGCTCAAACTTTTAAATATATACTATTTCTTATTTTACAATTTTTAAAAACACATTTGTTATAAATTACCTAAACAGTTGCATTCTACAACAAATATTATTTAAAAAATTATTGTTGATACTCAAAATGTTAAATTTATTTTTTAATAATTTATTCAATCCATTTTTATATTAAAAACTTAGTAAGAAAAAATTATATTTCAAAACTTGGCCAATAAATATTGATCAATACTAACACATGACCATAAAGTGAAAAGATAGGTATACACATTACTTTTTACTTAAACAAATCATTATAGAATTCTAAATTAAGAAATGAACCAGAAAAACAGAAAAAATATTAACTTTCTTTTATCTATTTTTATGGTACAATTGATTTATCTATTTTTTTATTAATATTATTAACTTTTTTTTTCTAATTTATATGATAGAATGTATATATTTACAATTTTTAAAACACATTTCTTATAAATTATCTAAACAATTAAAATCTACAAAAAAATATTTTAAAAATTATTATTAATACCCAAAGTACTAATTAATTTTTTATGAGTTATTCCATCCTTTTTTATATAAAAAACTTAGCAAGAAAAAACTAAATCTCAAAAGTTGGCACATAAATATTGATCAGTACAAAGAAATGATTATAAGTTGAAAAAATAAGCATACCCATATTATTTTTACTTAAATAAAGCATTGTAGAATTCTAAATTAAAAAGGGAACCTGATAATTAAACAAAAAAAATCAATAATTAAATTTTATAAATAATATTATAAAATAAATAATAAAATTTTATAATAAATATTAATTTTAAAACTAATTATTAAGTATTGACATAAATAGCACGCAGCCCTACTACTCTTTCCCTATTCCATTATCACCTACTTTTACCCAATCCTTCCCTATTCCATTTCCTCACTTTTGTAATTTAATATAAAATAATATAAAATAGACTTTTAAAGGGAAAATGGGACTCTTGGAGGGAGACGAGTTTTAATAGATACATAGAAGTCCAAAATCACATAACCTGTACAATAGAACCCCATCAGTGTCCCCACCATTTGACTAACTCGTTAGGCAAGAAGTGATGTTACAGATTCATGGAACATGGTCTGTCCATATTCCCTACGAGTCCCTTCACCCACTCACCTTTTCAACAGTTTAAATATGACCCACACTCCCGTGCCCTTCCCACCAACCTAACTTCCCTAGCTATGAGTTCCTCCTACTCCAATCAGCTCCTTCATCACAGAACCACACGTGTTGCTTATCTATAAGTGTGTTTGGAGTAGAGTTCCTTTATTAGAAATGGGTTCCATAATGTACCTTACGAGGATATACCATATCGAGAATCTAAGTACGATGGTTTTTTTTTTGGTCATCATAAAGTGCATCATGAATTTCAAACCGAAAAAAATTTGTACATCATGATTCTTGCACAATATATTTTATATACTTTACATTAAATTGGTTTACTTGTTGGCATTCTTATGTGAGATTGGATACAATGTATTTAGGGAATATATAGTTTCATAGAAAAAGGAGTGTTACGAAACAATTGTCAACCATTGATGTTTTTTTTTTTAAAAGTGAGAGAGACAATGAGAGGAAAAAATGAGCACTGGTGATGATAATTCCATGAGATATCTGTATAAATAGTATCTGGGCAAATAACCAAACTCTTATATTAAGGTAGAAAGTTACTGCAAACAAGACTTGGATCAATTGTGGGACTAACTGTGTCGATTAAAAGACTTTTGGTTGAATTTGGTAACTCATATGTAAGTATATAACTGTAGGTCTTTGCTGAGATCTATGGTTTGTCCTGATGTTAAACTAGGATAATATCCTCTCTCTAAACTTCACATAATAATTAAATAGAAAGCAAAAAGTTACTTGAAGACCTTGCTGGAAACTTTTTTTGAGATCTATGGTTTGTCCTGATGTTAAACTAGGATAACTTATCCTCTCTCTAAACTTCCCATAATAATAAAATAAAAAGCAAAAAGTTACTTGAAGACCTTGCTGGAAACTCTTTTTTTAAGAGTGTTGTTGTTTCCTAGCGGTTTTTAGCCTCTGTTGATCACAAATAATAATAATAATAATAATAATAATAATAATGTAATAATAATAATATTATTAAAATTACTAGTGTATTATTATTATTATTATAGGCAAAGAGCAACTGCAATTTAGAAAACGAGAATTAAACGAAATTAAAATTAAACGATTTAGTTTGATTTTCAGTTTATTAATTCAGCTTTTTTGGGATTAAATCGATTTGATTTGGTAATGTATAAACACCCTTAATTATATAGGTTAGCCCAATGGAATCCTTTAGAGTACAATATTTTAACATGAGTTTATTTGTTTTATTTTTAACATATCACCTTTATTTTTAAAGACTACACAAAATTCCTTTAACCCTTATATAAACAATCATTGTATTTTGGAAAAACACTACACATGAATTCAATTAAGCATAATAAGCCTAAAATTAATTAACAAAGTCATTAGTCAACTTTTAATGACTTTGAAATGGCATTTTTACCTTTAATTTCATTAATATTGCTTATAACACTAAATAATTTTTGCTTGAAAAGGTATTTCTATCCTTAAATTTCTAGCCTTAATAGCATTTTTTATCTTTAATTTCATTAATATTACAAGCAACATTGATGAAATTAAAGATAGAAATGACATATTAAGGTCATTAATGGTTGATTAATGTCTGTTAGTCAATTTTAGGTTTATTATGTTTATAATTGAATTTATGTGTAGTATTTTTTTCAAAATACAAGAAATGTCTGTGTAAGTGTAAAATGAGTTTTGTGTAGCTTTTAAAAATAAAGGAGAGTATGTTAAAAAATCGGACAAATAAAAAAGAGGTTAGAATATTTTACTCTTTTAACATTTAAAACAAAAGAGCTTGAATAAAAGCTAGTTATTATTATTATTATTATTATTATTATTATTATTATCTTAAATTATTATTAATTATTAAATCGTGACACATGTGTAATTTATATAATTTTATATCTCCTCTTTTAAAAGTAAATACAACTACCTACAAAGTTGTACACATTTTAACCTGAATTTAATTTTAATAACTATCCATGTAAAAAAGTTTTACACTGTCATTTAATAATGTGTTATCACATTATTTAATGAGTTTGACATTTTATGTAAGTTTTAACTTATTAAATGATGTGGCAGCACATCACTGAATCATAATGTAAAAATTTCAACACTAATAATGTATCAAAATTAAGTTCTTTTAACTTATATCCATATCCCTATTTATTCAAAAAAATAAAAACTTTATAAATAATGAGGAATAATCTAGTAGGATTATGGAGTTGTAATATGTGGATTAGATGTACAGTCGCAAGTTCACGCCCTTGAACAAGAATTGATGATGTATGAATTAGACATACGGTCACGAATTCAAGTCTAATACAAAGTCATCTCCTTATAAGAGAAAGAAAAAAAAAGGGTAGATTACACATTACCCCTTTGAAGTTTTATCTATTTTCACTTTTTATACATAAATTTTATTTTGTAACACATAACCTCTTAAACTATAGTAAGAAGTATAAACCTATTTTTTCTGTAAATTTTAATAGAAAACGTTTACATGTGAAAAGTATAAGAAAACAAAGGAGGAATAATTTGTGAACCTCATTAGCTGTTATTTAACTCATAGTTTTCTATTTTGTTTTTTTTTCTTGGTTAAATTGCACATTATTTCCTAAAGTTTAATCTATTTTCACTTTAATTTAATTTCTGTTACTCAATTTATTTTTTATTTCTCAACTATGTACTCACAATAATGTATCTATTGAATTCTTTCCCTTTGATGGAACGCAGGTAATTTGTGACAAAGGAGGTACCTTTGGTAAGAGTGGTAAGATGCTCTTTGAAAGACATGATCCGTGAACAAGAATGGTTTGCATAGTCACATTGAAGAAGTATCCATGCTTTGGTAGATGTGTTAGCAGATGCTATTACAGCACGAACATCAACCTCACAAGAGCCAAGAATAGTGAGGAATATGAGTTGGTCCTGGCAAACCTAGTATGAATTCATAGGATTCGGAGTCACAACACCACCTTCATCGATGATGGCAGGAGGATAGAGATTGGCATAACGTCCTAATTCTAATTTTTCTATTTTATTTATTTTTAATTTAGGTTTTAATGCAATTTAGAAATAGACGTTACAAAATTACTATTGATATTAGCTTTTATGTACAATATTTTACATAGTTTCCAAAAGTATAAGCCCTTCTAAAGTTAGTTTTTTTATACATATAACATTTCTAAGTTAAGCACCAATTTTTACAAAAAGTTAAGCTTAGAAAAGCCTTTATATGATGCTACTATCTACATATTTACAAATATTATTCATTTTAACTACTCATCAAAAGGTAAGATTATCAGGAACAAGTCTCCCAACGTGACACTGAAAACATAATCCCCTAGCTCGAATATATAAACTTGTTGAACACGGAAATCAAATAGTACTCTAACTGTTGGCATTATCTAAAATATCACGCAAAAATAAGTGAGATAAAAATCTCAGTAGAAAAGAGCAAAAACAATAATAAGTTTGAACTAATGATATTCCAACCGTCACTAGTATGGAAAATAGTTTACCACTCTTTACAATTTTTTCCTTCTTAAACCATATCAAAGAGTCCAAAATTGTAAACCAGAAAATTCTCAGTAACAAAAGAAATAAATAATTAATTCATAAAAGCAGTATAAGTAATTTTATAAAATGAAGCAATAATATAATTTGTAATAAATAAATTCATACTAAAAAAATAAGTAATTAAATATCACTCAAAATTTTTTCTTTTCATCATCTCTTTTTAAATCATTATCTCATTTCAATACTATCAACCAAATGTGCATACTTCTCGTATGACAAGGAGACGTCCCTCAAAGTCCTCTGAATTATGACCATAATAATCTCTAATCAAGGCGTCCCTAAATAATCTTTAATTATGGTCATAATAATATCTAATTGAGGAATCCTCTATAATCTCTTGACAAAGAGGCATCCCTCAATGTTCTTTGATCATGGCCACAATAATCTCTAATCAGGGCATCCCCCAATAATCTCTAATCATGACTACGATAATCTCTTTGCACATTGATTCATTTTTATCCATGGGATGACATTCCTAAAATATTTAACATAAATGTAAACTTGTATTAAAACAGGTATCATTATGAAATAATGTAAAAATAAGAACATTGATAAAGAAATTTAATAAAGATAAAAAAATTAACCCAACTAATAGCTCATAAGAATGGCTCATAATATGATTGATTAGATGAAAGGTTGATGAAAAGAGTTAAAAGAATAGTTCATAAGAGAATTATTCACGTTTAAAATCTCATTCTGGTGTCTGTTATTCGAATAGCCCATAGGTCTATTTGAATAACACCACTATTTTTCTTATTCAATATGAGTTTTATTCGACTAAACAAAAGTTTTATTCTAATAAATCTACTAAAATCTCAATTTTTAAGCTTTTTGTCAAATTTTATTCGAATAAATCTTTTAGAAAATGACATTTGAAGTGTTTTTTAACAAAGTTTATTCAAAAAAGCTAATGCTTATTCGAATAAGTCATTTGAAATCATGTTGCGAAAACCAGAAAAAAGCCCTTTCTTGCCATTTTTCTTCAAGCAAAATAGAGTAAATAAAAATGGAGGCAAAAGAATGGATTGAAAGGTATGATTGGAAGAAATAAAGAAGAAATAGTGGTGTTTTCTTTATTTCCTACTTAGTTTACAGAATTGAAACAAGTAAAGGAGTGGTCGAGGATGAAGGAATTGATTTGCAGTAAAATAGAGCTTGTTTGTAAGTTGGGTGTGCGTTTTCTGTTGGGGAAAAGGGAACAAAGATAGGTATTTATAGAGATAAACTTGGGTTGCTTTACGTAGGGGAGGTTGCATTTTCTCAAAAATCTTCCGTTGTAATCATTTCACTTCTTCCTATAATCATTTTTCTATGCTAAACATGGAATGACTTATGCTTTAAGACTTTGTTAATCCATCACCTATTACTTGACACTTGTCTCTGCATTATTTCAAAGGCTCCCTTTCATGACACATGTTCATGCTGATATCATAAGCTTAGGTCATCTATTATTAATGTTAGACACTTGTCTTCCTCTTAACCATGTTTTATCATTCTTGGCTTAATATTCCCTTCTATTTTTGACACTTTCCCGTAATCATGACTTCAAATCTTAATTTTCATCCAAGCTTGACACATGTTGCTATTAATCATCGTTTCTTCCTAAGTCAATATTTCAAGAGTGCTTCTTTCATGACACTTAGCCCTTGTTGATCTCACCTATCTTACTCCATCAATTTCACTTAATCAATTGGGTTCCATTGAAACTAGTTGAGTTGAAGAATCAAGAAAGAATAGAATAGAATGAGAGGAACTGAATGGGTCTTAATTTCCCATTCTCTTGTAGTTAATGTGCTTCCCATTTTTCTAATATCTGTTATCTTATTCGGATAACAAAAGTTTTATTTGAATAAAGTGATATTATTTTCTCCCATTTATTAGCTTAGCAGAAGCCTTTATTCAAATAATCATCTAGTTATTCGAATAATAAGACCTTTATTTGAATAATTTAGGAAGTTATATCTTATATAGTTTTATATTATTTTTTAGGGAGAGCCATCAATATAACGAAGTATATTGTGACCAACAAGAAGAGAGCGACGTTGCTTATACTAGGCAAGGTAATTGTTACTAGTAAGTTTAATAGGTAAGTGGACAACAATGAATTGAACAAGGTCTTTGGGCTCAGGAGTGGGAAGGATGGGGGTGATAGAGAGCAAGTAGTTGTTGTTGTTGCGGAAGCCATTGATGGATAAAAAGAACTGTGAAGCAATGACCACTAATATCATATAAGAAAACAAAGGAGGAATAATTTTGGTCATTCATTCACATGGATGTTGAGTACAACATACATACTGATAGTTACACTTTTGAATACGAGAAGCAAATTTAAAATTTGAATCTAACAAAACCATCTCCAACAACCAAGGGAAAATAAACATGATACAAATATAAAAAATTAAATAAATAAAATCTTTGTTAGGTGGTTACTCCAATATCTTTCAATACAATCCTCAAACAGTACTCAACTGCCAAACATATGTAGGTTACCTTTGTTAAATTTAATAGATAATACATGTTTATCTTTTTTACAATATTTTAAGAAAGTTATGTGTTACAAAATGAAGTTCATGTATGGAAAGTGAAAATAAGTTAAACTTTAAGAAATAATGTGTAATTTATCCAAGAAAAAAAAGTAAAGAAAATAGAAAATTGTGAGTTAAATAACTGCTAATGATGTTTAAAGAAGTGTTGCATTGCTTTAATGAAATTATAAATCTCAGAGAGACAGAGACATAAACCAATTCATATGAACATCTAATAAAATTTTATAAACATTCTAATAAATAAGTGCCATCAATTTATATAACATCAATAAATGTTCATGTACGTTGGAGAAATTCTGTGCGGCACGGTCGTTATCATTTAGAAATCATTATTTGAAGTGCCATCAATTTATATGAACATCTAATAAAATTGTAATAACACATTCATGTACGTTGTCGAAATAAGTGCCATCTATGTATTATATACCAATACGATAGAAGAGCAAAAGCAAAGTCTATAATCGATAGTGATGAGGTGTAAAACATTTTATTAATTTTTTTTTTCAGATTTTATTACTATGAATGAAGAGGAAATCAAAGTTTCAAGATATAAAAAACAATGGACGTTTACCCAACATCACTTCATATAGGCTAGGAACGAAAACAACAATAACAATAATTAAGTCTTTTTTCATTAAGTGTGATTAGTTACATGGATCAAACGACGTCATTGTATCCTATTATAAACCAAGTTTTTAGAAATGTCATTCAAATCTAATTTTTTTAAAATTGTTTCACCTATAATCTTTCTTGATCTTCTTCTACCTTTAGCTATTGGACTATTCTTCACCTGATCTACTCTTATTACCAGGACTTCCATACCGCCTAAGGCGAGATTCTCTCATCTTTTTCACAATAGATGCTACCCCTACTTTCTCTGTAATGCATTCATTCATAATCTTATCTTATCTTGTATGACCACACATCCAACATAACATTCTCATCTCCGTGATACTAATCTTGTGCTCTTGTTGGCTAGGAACAAAATAAGGAAAAAATATTACAAGTAAAAAAATAACAAAACCTCCATTAAATCCTAACAAAGAAAATAAGGGGGAGTAAAAAGATGAAATAAAAAGTTCTTTATTAAACTTCGGATGTCTTGACCTTGCTCCAAAATGATTTATTCCCTGCACCAAGGCCTCACTTATTTTGTTACACCTCCATGATCCATAGGTCGTAGCTTTGCTCATCATATTTGAAAGTCTTACCATTCCGTAGGTTAAAGTATGCAACTAATATGAGAAACTAAGGCTAGAAATTTCATATCAACCATAATAGAAGGTATCTCTGAAAAATTCAAAACCAAACTCCTCAAAATTATAGATCTGAATAAATTTATTTACAAAAAACCATAAAAAAAAGAAGAAAGAGAATAGAAAGGATGACTACCACTGAAGGATACATCTGGCAGCAGGCCCCATGAGAAAAACCCTACGAGAAAGAATTAAAGCATTACGAAAAGAAAGTAAACAACACAAAATAGAGAAAAGGTACCACAAAAAGATTAAAAACTCTAAAAAGGATTTGGGAGAAATTAGAGTCATTTTATTATTAGTTACTTATAGTTAATAAATTTTAAAATATTTCACGTAAAAAATAGATTTTAAAAAATTATTATAAAACTATTAATTAATAAATACTTCACTTACCCTAAATATCAAACGACTCAAACCCATAAAATTACCATAGCAATTCCCATATAAAGCTACTTGAAATATGCGTGCATATATTAACACATCTTAATTTCTTTTGTTTATTACAAGACAAGTGGAATTTTTCTTAACCAACCAACTGTCACTACTAGAAAAATCTTATTCAGAGATGAAATTTAGAGATTGACATAATTCCGTCTCTAAAAAGAGACAAATTTGACGATTTAAAGAGGGAAAATAAATTTTATAATTTAGAGATGAAATTTATTCGTTTCATACTTTTTCATCTCTAATTTCGTCTCTACTCGGTCAATTTAAAGTCAAATATGTTTAGAGACGACATTTAGAAAAAAAATTTATTCGTCTCAGATTTTTCCATCTCGAATTTTATATCTACAAGGTCAATTTTGTGTTTTAAAAAGTCAAATAGGTTTAGAGATGAAATTTAGAGACGGAATTTACCCATCTTTAAATTTTTTGTCTCTAATTACGTCTCTATTAGGTCAAATAAGCATTTTGAAAAATCAAATATATTTAGAGACGGATATGTTCCATCTCTAAATAATTTATGTAAGTTAATTAATAAAATTATTTTTTTTATAAAAGATAGAGATGAATTGTTTTCGTCTCTAATTTCTTCAAAATAAAAATGTTAATAAGTTACTTTTTAGAAAGCCCTAATTCCCAAATTAGAACCCAATCCTTCTGAACTCTTCTCAGCTCTCCTGAGTCACCCAGCTACTCACCACTGATGTGGATATTGGCAAGTGCACTAAATCGATAAAAGTAATAAAAAGTGAGTAAAGTATCGTTCTCACGAGGATTATGTTATTAATTATTAAGTTCGTCAAATCAACACTATTTAAGCTATCGAAAGGAGAGTTGTTACAAATTCAATTAAAAAGAAATATAAAATCAGCAAACAATAAATCAAAAGGTGAAAAACAACGATGTTGAGGAGTTAGGGTTTAGACTTCACTTGAACTATTTAGATGCACATTCAAAAATTGGTTTAATTATGTTCTATTTCAATGATTTATGGTTAATTCTCAAAATTAATTAACACCCAATCCTTTAATATATTAATCCTCTTAAGCTATTTGGAATTAACTAATCCCTTAGTCTAACCCCAAATAAAAAGGCATTATCAAGAACAAGGGAATTAAAAGAAAGACCATATAACTCACAATATCTATTCCTAGCGTCTATTACTAGCGCCTAAGCGCTTGATTTCCAGCTTCTGGGCGCTGAACCACTAGAATGCAACTTTAGCTTTTCTGTCTCATGCAATTGTCCAGTCTTGTTCCATGCATAATTACCTATCAAAAACACATATAAGACACAATTAAAAAATAATTTAGAATGACTAAAAATAAAATAAAATTAAGGACAAACTCAATCAAAAAGATTAAAAGAGAATGAAAACTCAATACTTTGAACCATAAAAATATGAATTTTTGCAGGTTCATCACTCCCCCAAACTTAAGCTTTTGCTTGTTCTCAAGTAAAAAGAAAAAGAAAAAGACTAAACAAATAACAACTCAAAACACATAACCAAAATATGGCAACACCAGGTATTAAAAATCATTCATATCCTCAGAAATTACTTCACAATCTAAATCCAAAATGTCACACATGAATAATCCAATTATCACATCGTCTCTCACATGCAAATCTTATGCATCAATGACTTCCCAAAAACACGAATGAAAGACTCAATCTCTTCATAAAGTATAAGCTCATATAGGTTTATAAAACTGCAAATGCACAACAAACCCACATCCAAAATGTTATTTTTCATCTCTCTCTCCACTAATGTAAACAGTACACAACCAAAGATTAAAAGGGTCTTTAAAAGCTTGTAATGTAAGGCTAAGGGTATGGGTTAAGAAAGAAGTGGTAGGAAAATGAAAGCAAAGTTGAGATACAAAATTATGCAAATTTCAAAATTTAAGCATCAATATATAAGGCAAGTGCAAAACGGAGCATAAAAACAACACATCATTTACTTACTTTCTTTCTTTCTTTTCTTTTTTTTTTCTTTTTCAGCAACCTCTACCCCCAAACTTATTTCTTTGCAATACTTTGGGTGGACTTTCTCTTCTCTTTAAATTTTTTTTAATTCTTGTTTTCTTTGAATTTTTCAGCTCCACAAAAACTTCAAGCACAAAAATAACAAAGACTTGAATAAAATAATACAATATATGCACTCAACAACGGTTATATAAGAGAGGTTTTTTTTTCATGTGGGTATGGAAAAAGGAAAATATGGGTAAAAGAAAAGAAATAGAGGCCAAATAATAACAAGGCTACAAAAGGGACTTAAAGATATACTGTGTATACAGGTTGGCTTGAAAGGCTCAAATAGTCCAAAGAATGCCCTTATCATTTCCTTAATCATGCACTGCTGGTACGTGTAAAATACACTAAGAGCAAGTGCATTCTATCGCCAAGTAATATAGGACTTGAGTTCCAGTTATCGATCCCACGAGGAATAAATGTTAATTACTAGATTCGTAAAACCCTTTGTTATCCAGACAATCGAAAGTGTATGAATAAATTCAAGATAAAATCAATATAACAAATAAAGAAAAGTAATGAACAATCAAACTGAGAATAGATAATCAATGAAAGAGAGACTAGGGCGCAAAGTTTACTTGAATCCAATTATTCATATTTTCTTTCTTTAATGAAATAAGGTAATTCTTTTGCCAATATTCTCTTATTTGCTATTGAATCCCAAAGGCCATGGATGAAACAATATTCTATTCCTAAATTAAATCACATATTTGGTCATTTAGTTGAATTAATTAGGAATGCATTAAATTTCAATTCAAGAGATGAATTAACATACTTATCAATTCCATTGGTAAGAAAAATTGATGTTTGGTCATTCACCAATCTAATCCTAGGCTTACCATATAGATCCACTCATTGAATGCGGATAGTCACTGGTCAAACAATGAATTAACACATGTCAAAAGTGATTAGGTTATGGCAAGTATGCAAGCAATATGATAAACCCTAAAGAAATTACATTAATCAAATTAGAAATTAAACCCAAATAATTAGGGAAACAAGATCCCCCATAGCCCTAGCTATGGGTTTAGCTACTCATGTTTAATAAAAATAAACTCATATCAGAATACAAATCCATAGAAAGAAAACCCAAAGAAAAAGGGAAACTAAAAAGAAAGAGAAATCAAAACCCCATTTTTGGAGATTATGATCTCTAAGTCTTCAAGAATTGATTCCTCTTTCAAGCCTTCCTCCAAGGTCTGTTGCCGCAAAACAACTCTCTCAGGATTAGGAATTTTCTGTGTAATGTGCTCGATGTGTTGAATTTGGCGTAACTTTCCCATTTTATTGAAATTCACGTCTGTTGTTACGCACTCAGCGCCTAGGCACTCATTTCTAAGCACTCAAGTACTTAGTCACTTAAACCAAAATGTGCGCTGCTTGTCTTGCACACTCAAGTGCTCCTCACCCAGCGCTCAAGTGCTGGGACACTAAATCACTGCTACTGCATACGCTTTGGGTGCTCACGCGCTCCAACACCAGCACTCTAGTGCTGGTCACTATTGTAAAATTCTTCTTTTTCTTGCTCCTTTGAACGTCCAATCTTCTCCAAGTGTAATTACCTAACAAAAACACATAAAACACTTAATAAAAACATAAACAAATAATACTAAAATATACCAAAACTTACGAACAAAATTCAATAAAAATAAATAAAAAGAATATGAAAAACTAAGGAATTGAACCGTAAAAATATGACATGTTGACGGTTCATCAACTCCCTCACACTTGAGTTTTGCTTGTCCTCAAGCAAAGAATAGGAATCAACAACAAGATCAAACTCAACATCAAGAAACATGAATCAAAGGAAAATTCCATAATTTAAAAATTCAAGTTCAGCAATCAAATCCAATCAAGTAAAATCATTTAACACTTAAACAATTAGAGGCTTGAGTCAAGCTTGCAACTGTTCTCTTCACCAAACATCTAAGATCACTCATCTTTTCATCTCAAGTGTGTAAAGGATAAAGAGATCACTCAAATTTCTCTTGAAGAATGCAATACCATAGGCTTACTTATCAATCTCATCTCCACTTTCAAGTTCACATACAACACAATAATCAAAAGGACTTTCCTTTGGTTGTAACTGGGCCAAGGGTATAATGGAAGGTAGGAAGACAGGATAAAATAAGGGTAAAGAATGCTCATGGATAAATCAGTACAAAGCAAAATCAGGTTGAAAAGATTACAGATAGAGCATAATGTATAAAGATATAACAAATTCTCACTTTCAACCCAATATTCTCATTATTCTTCACCAACAATTCTCTTCTTTCTTCTTTTTCCTTTTCCATTTTTCCTTTTCTTTTTTTCTTTCTATTCAAACTTTTTTTTTTCATTTCCTTTTTAACCCTTGTAGACAATAACATCCTTTTATGACTTCTCAATTAACACAAAAGATGCTCCAAAGAATCCAACCTTATTATTCAATTAGATATTCAAAGAAATCAATTTCAGACTCAAATGGGGTAACTAAAGGATTATTTTATCAATGCAACTCTGGAAGTCAAGAAAGAATTAAGCCTAATTGCCTTAATCACATTCAAGTATGCATGTGAATCATTAAAGCCTAAACAAGATATCAAATCAAGTTCTAGCGCACATCAATCAAGAGAAAACTCACTCCAGAAGAAAAATAGGATTTCATTTATGAAAAATCCAAATATTAAAGCTCAACACTCACTTTCTGGCTAAGTTGATAAAGAGAACAAAAGCAAGCAGACATGACTAAATTCCAAATAAGATGCTAAATTTTACTTTACTTCATTGAAAAAGATTGCTTCACACATTATCAGCTCATGATCAATGGAATCTCTTTTAAAACATATCTCTATCAGCTTTGAATAAATCAAGAAATTAACACAATTCCAGCTTAATTACCAACAATACTCAAGTGCTCATCAATTTTTTTTTTTTGCACAAAAAATGTGAAAGTACCCCCCACACTTAAGATAAACATTATTCTCAATGTAGAAGAAAAAAATAAAGGGGTAAAGAAAAGAACAACACAACCTGATGAACAATGACATAATGCTAGGAAAGGAGAAGCATAAGAGTTAGTACAGCAACAAAATCTAAAAAATAAAATCCCAAAACACATGAGTAGCATCTAAAAGAAAAACAAAAATAACAAAAACAACTAAAAAAAAAAAAAGAAAGAAGAAACACAGGTTGTCTCCTGTGGAGTGCTTGTTTAACGTCATTAGCTCGACGTTACCTTTTCAGATAAATCAAGGTGGCTTAAAGCAATAGAAATAGGAGGACGCCTTCTTCTTTTCAAAGCAGTGCCTCCTTCCTTCAACAATGGCCTTGGGATTGCTTCCATCAACATTTTGAACTTGATAAAAGCTTGGCTGTCCCGATTGCGCCTTAACTTCGTTAGGCCATGGTGGTCGCACTCGATCAACAGATGAATGACCAATTCGTGAAGAAACAAAGAATATAGGAGGACCTTTATCTGTTTCAGCAGCTTGACTTTCTAAAAGATCAACATCAACATTGTATGATGGCGGAGGGTCTTTGATAGCTAAGGTTTCCTACTTCTTAACTTGAACAAAATTGATAAGAGCATGGATATTTGACATTAGGGAAGATTTAGCCTCCCTAAAGACATTAATGATCATATGATCTCCATCCACTCTCAAGATGAGCTCACCCCGAGGTACATCAATCATAGCTCCAGAAGTGGCCAAAAATGGTCTTCCAAGAATGAGAGGAATATCAGCATCCTTTTCCATATCGAGCACCACAAAATCAACTGGGAATATGAATTTATCCACCTTCACCAAAACATCATCCACCACACCACGCGGGTAAGTGATGGATCTATCAGCCAACTGTAGTGAAATGTTAGTGGGCTTTGGTTCCTGCATTCTCAATTTCTTAAATACAGAGAAAGGCATCAAATTAATACTAGTACCCAAATCACATAATGCCTTCTCAAAATAAGAGTTACCAATAGTGTAAGGAATAGTAAAACTCCTTAGATCTTTCAATTTTGGGGGTAACTTCTTTGAAAGAATAGCGAAGCACTCCTCAATTAGACATATCGTCTCAAATTTCTCAAGTTTGCGTTTCTTTGTAAGTATTTTCTTTAGAAACTTCGCATACTTGGGCATTTGAGAGATGACTTCAACAAATGGAATGTTAATTTGTAATTTCTTGAATATCTCCAAGAATTTGGCAAATTGCTGATCTGACTGATTGTTCTTGAGCCTCTGAGGGAATGGGATCCTGGCATATGGTGATGGTTCATAAACTGTGCTATGCTCACGATCCTTCTTCGCTCTCTACCACTTGGGTTCTTTCTTCTCAACCTCTCTTTCTTGATTGACATCTTGAATTGAGACATCTTCAGTAAAGACATCATTTTTCTTTGTCTCAATTCTTAATGAGCTAGATGCTTCAGTTGCCTTATCATCTTCATGCACTGATTGAACAAGAGAATCTGCAAGCTCTAGTATTTCCTTCTTTTGAGAGGACTCCCCAAGTTCCTTACCACTTCTCTGAGTAATTGCAAGGACCTGTTCCTTTGGATTAGTCTCAGTATTACTAGGCAATGCCCCTGGTGCCCTTGCTGTCATCAATGTAGTCAACTGACTAATCTGAGTCTCCATGTTCTTCATTCTGGCATCAGAATTTTGCATATACTTCATTACTAGATCTTCAAAACTTGGCTTCTCTATAGGTGCTTGGAAACCTGGAGGTGGTGATTGTGGTGCTCTCTGCTGATTCTGCTGATAGCCTTGCAGATTTCCCCATTTGAAATTCGGGTGGTCCCTCCAACCAGGATTGTACGTATTAGAATACAGATTGTATTGCTGCCAGTTAGAATTACCAACAAAATTTACTCTTTCAGGCTCGGGGTAAATGGATTACTAACTTGGCAAATTGAACTTGTATGACCCTGTCCTCCACATGCCTCACAAATGATTAGTGGGATTGCATGTCACCATTAGAGTCTCAACCTTCTTCGTCAATGCTTCTAATTGACTCAAAATAGCAGTAGAGGAATCAACAGCATATACACCTGCTTGTTTCTTAAGAACCTGGTGCTCATTTTGCCACTGATAGCTATTCAGCGCCATTTCTTCAATCAATGCTTGGCTCTCAGTAGGTGTTTTCCTCTATATTGTACCTCCCGTAGCAGCATCAATGAGTGAGCGGTTTGCAGTCGACAAGTGACGAGCGCCGAACTCAGTCAAAATTATAACTGAAGTTATTACCTAAGCTTGTAGCATAGTGACAACACCGGATCATCTCCACGAGGATTGTAGATGCAATTTAACCAAATCAAGTAAAAGTTTAGCAAATGGGGGTTTGACAGTTTAAGATCGCATTTAAAAAAATTAAAGGAAGAAATAACAATTAAAGAACAGTCAATTTAGAAACCTATCCAAGATTGGGTGGATTCAATCATAGACCCTTCATAGAACACTTGAAGCGCAATTGAATTGTTAATTTGGATCTAACCGAGATCTCTGCATCAAATCCAGAATTCATACTAGACGATCGTCTAGAATTCAATTAACAAGTGATAAACACAAACCCGCAATCACACCATTCATGAAGATCTATGTTAATTTCAAGTACCAAATTCAATTAACTTAGGCATAAATCAAGAACCTAACCTTTTCAATTCTGATTAATTTAGATCAATCTTTAAGTTTCATCACAAATCTCAATCTTCATTTATATGATTAGTTTAGATCAATCAGTTCTAAGTTTCATTACAAATCTCAATCTTAAACCAAGATCAAATCATATCAACATAAATAGAATCACCATTCATGCATTCAAGATCAAGAAGAAGAAAAAGAAGAAGAAGAAAAGAGAAATTCAATTATAAATCAAATACAATACATAACCAAGGTCTCAAGAATCCAAACCACAATCTCTTCAAGAGTTCTAAATTGACCGAAAGTAGCTTAGTCCTCCATTACCATGAAGGGGAGCATTAAAATATACAAAAGCTATGAGAAACTATGAAGAAACAAGAAGAAACTATGAGAGAAATGAAGGAGAATACAACTTGTCATTCATGATAACCAATGGTGCCTTTTATAGAAGTCTAGGGTAACAAAAGGACAAAGGGGAGTGGGGGGATGAGTAGGTTGGTGGAGTGGAGTGTTGAGTGGGTTGGTGGAGTGGAGTGGTTGAGGATGAAAATTTCTTGTCTGACTTGGAAGCCAAAAACGACCAACTATACTTTAGATCCATGAAAAGTACTCTTCGTGAAAGTTGTAGATCTTTGTCTTGGCTATAACATGCATATCTGGATCGTCTAATTTGGCTTCCTACAGCCCAATATATGACCCAAATATCGCAGGTTGCTCAAACCCAACTTCAGCACCTCTGTTCTGACTTGCAAGCTCAAACTGACCCATTAGACTTCATTTTTTCAAAAAGTGATCTTCATGAAAGTTGTTTATTTGCATCTTAACTATCAACTATCCAAATTTCAGCCCATCTCCATTATTACAACTTGAGATATGATTTTATGAGTGCACACCGTTCGGATTCTAGTGACAGAACCCGTATTCTGACTTCCATGTAAACTTAGGTCCCTTAGACATCTATTTAGGACTTCGAGCTCTTCATTAAAGTTGTAGAGCTTCCTCTTAGCTTTCCTACAAGGTAAAATTCATGATTATCAGATATCAGGAACTCAAGTTATGGCCAAAATACAGAAATAGTATCAAATCTTAATAATGCTGAAAATATTCAATTAGGACCAATTTGAGCTCAAACTCACAAAATCATACCAAACTCAATCAATTAAGAATATGGAGAGTGTAAATGACTAAACATAAGGGTTTCTTAATGAATAAAATATGTGATTATCAACAAGCCATTGTAAAAAGTCTGAACCTGCTGCCATACAGAAAATCCATGATGTGGACATCTCCTCAACAACTCTTGAAAGCGCTCACAAGCTTCATAAAGAGTGTCCATTTCAAACTATACAAAAGAAGATATATCATTCCTTAACTTAGCAGATTTAGAAGGAGAAAAATACTTAGCCAGAAACTACAGTGTCAATTGATCTCATGTAGTGATGGAACCCCTCGGTAGTGACATTAACCATTAGCTTGCTCTGTCCCTAAGAGAGAAAGGAAAGAGTCGCAATCAGATTGCATCATCTGTCACTCCATTGTACTTGATAATATCACACAACTGTAAAAACCTGGCCAAATTTTGATTTGGATCATCTGAAGGCAATCCACCAAACTGAACTGAATTCTGAATCATGGAGATCAATGCTGGTTTAATCTCAAAATTATTAGCCGCCACAGCTGGTCTTATAATACTCCCTCCATACCCTTCAGCAGTAGGCATAGAGTACTCAAACATGGTCCGCTCTACTGAGATAACTCTTTCTTCATGGTTGGCTTCAACAACTGGTTGTCTCTCCATCCTGTTTATATCTTCTGTCACAGCTATAATAAAAGATTGCTTCCTTAACTTGTGAGCTGTTTTCTCAATTTCTAAATCAAAAGCCAAATTAGGAAACTGAGATCGAGTAAGCATAAACAAAACAAAAAATAGGAAGTGACAAATTAATTAAAAATAAAAATAAAAATAAAAATAAAATAAAATAAGAAATTAAATTAAAAAAATAAGGAATAAAAAAAGGGTGTCTAAATTAACTAGAGTTTTTTGCTTCTAATATTACCAAACTTACTTCCCGGCAACGGTGCCAAAAACTTGGTACGCGTAAAATACACTAAGAGCAAGTGCACTCTATCGCCAAGTAATATAGGACTTGAGTTTCAGTTATCGATCCAACAAGGAACAAGTGGTAATTACTAGATTCGTAAAACCCTTTGTTATCTAGACAATCGAAAGTGTATGAATAAATTTATGATAAAATCAAAATAACAAATAAAGAAAAGCAATGAGCAATCAAACTGAGAATAGATAATCAATGAAAGAGAGACTAGGGCGCAAGGTTCACTTGAATCTAATTATTCAGATTTTCTTTCTTTAATGAAATAAGGTAATTCTTTTGCCAATATTCTCTTATTTGCTATTGAATTCCAAAGGTCATGGATGAAACAATATTCGATTCCTAAATTAAATCACCTATTTAGTCATTTAGTTGAATTAATTAGGAATGCATTAAGCTTCAATTCAAGAGATGAATTAACATACCTGTCAATTCCATTGGTAGGAAAAATTGATGTTTGGTCATTCACCAATCTAATCCTAAGCTTATCATATAGATCTACTCATTGAATGTGGATGGTCAAAAGTCAAGCAATAAATTAACATATGTCAAAAGTGATCAGGTTATGACAAGAATGCAAGCAATATGATAAACCCTAAAGAAATTACCTTAATCAAATTAGAATTCAAACCCAAATAATTAGGGAAACACGATCTCCCATAGCCCTAACTATTAGTTTAGCTACTCATGTTCAATAAAAACAAACCTATATTAGAATACAAATCCATAGAAAGAAAACCCAAAGAAAAGGGAAACTAAAAAGAAAGAGAAATCAAAACCCATTTTTGGAGATTATGATCTCTAAGTCTTCAAGAATCGATTCATCTTTCAAGCCTTCCTCCAAGGTCTGCTGCCGCAAAACAACTCTCTCAGGATTAGGAGTTTTCTGTGTAATGTACTCAATGTGTTGAATTTGGTGTGACTTTCTTATTTTATTGAAATTCACGTCTGCTGTTACTCACTCAGCGCCTAGATGCTCATTTCTGAGTGCTCAAGTGCTCAGTTACTTCAACCAGAATGCACGCTGCTCCTCTTGCGCGCTCAAGGGCTCCTCACCCAGCGCTCAGGCACTGGGACACTAAATCACCGCTGCTGCATACGCTTTGGGTGCTTAGGCGCTCCAACACCAGCGCTCAAGCGTTGGTCACTGTTACAAAATTCTTCTTTTTCTTGTTCCTTTGAACATCCAGTCTTCTCCAAGTGTAATTACTTGACAAAAACACATAAAACACTTAATAAAAACATAAACAAACAATACTAAAATATACAAAAACTTACAAACAAAATTTAATAAAAATAAATAAAAAGAATATGAAAAATTAAGAATTGAACCGTAAAAATATGACATGTTGACGGTTCATCAACTGCTTAGGACTTCACCTCAAGAGAGAATCAAATAACTTCTAGATGCAAATCATCCACACACATGTAATCCCATAAACTTTCTCTAAGTCTGACATGTAATTAAATTTTAAAGTCTATCAATCATAAAGATGGGAAATACATTCATACACAATTGAAACAATAGAGAAAAATGTAACTCATAGATTCTCATGTGCTATCCCAAGAAATTAAATCAATCAACAATTCAAACAATCATTGGATATTCAATTCAATACATCGGCATGCACAAAATCAACACAAAGACTCAAAACACCATAGGGTGATGGAAACAAAATCAAAACTAAATAAAACAAATAACTAAATGAAATAAATGTAAGAAAGGAAAAGAAAAACTCTTTTTAGTGGCCGACAACTGTATACATCCTCCTACAAAGGCTCCGAACTCAGGGAGACACTTAAACCGACTCAACATTACCTAAAAAAAAAAAAAAAAAAAGAAATAACAAAATAAAAACAAAAGAGAAAAAGAGACAAAATTTGCGTTACCTCCCAAAAAGCGTTTGTTTAATGTCATTAGCTCGACATTGCTTTTTTAACTTATCAAGGTGGCTTGAAGTAAGAGAAGTAAGATGACATTTTTCTCTTATCAGTTCTTTGTCTCCATACTTTGTCATTGCCTTTGGAATCCCCACAAGTGTTAGGAACTTGACTTGAACCAGGTTGTTCTAAATACACTTTAGCATGAACAATCTCATCAGGCCATGGAGGTCTCAATTTTTCAACAGGTGGGAATTCAGATTTCAATAGACTTATCTGCAATGAATCAGTGGAGTCCGGAAGATATTTTCCTATTCCATCAATATTAAAAACAAAAGGACATTTCTTCTTTTCATCAACAATTTTAGAACTGGGAGAGTCAACAATAATGAACGAAGAAGATTTGATGTTGGGGCAGACTTATTAAAAACATTTATAGTCACTTGATCTCCATCTACCCTCAAAATAAGCCCTCCTCTAGGGACATCAATCAACGCTCCTGATGTTGGTAGGAAAGGTCTCCCCAGAATTAACGGGATATCAGCATCTTCGTCTATATCTAAGACTACAAAGTCAACTGGGAAAATAAATTTATCAACCTTCACTAGCAAATCTTCCACATTATCGTACGGATGTCAGACTGATTAATCTGCTAATTAAAGAGAAACCAATGTAGGCTTTTCTTTATCAATACCCAGCTTGCGCAAGATAGACAATGGCATCAAATTAATGCTAGCCCCTAAGTCACATAGAGCTTTCTCAATAGTCAGCTTTTCAATGGTGCAAGGAATAGTAAAACTACCTGGATCTTTCAATTTAGGTGGCAGTTTCCTCTAAATTATAGCACTGCACTCTTCAGTAAGTGCCATAGTCTCATTTTCTTTCAGCTTTCTTTTCTTTGACAGCAAATCCTTCATGAATTTAGTATATGAGGGCATCTGCTCAAGTGCTTCAGCAAAAGGAATGTTTATCTGTAATTTCTTGAAGACTTCTAAGAACTTGAAAAACTGTTTTTCTTGAATCTCCTTCTTGAATCTTTGAGGATATGGAAGTTTAGCATAAAGTGAAGGATCAACTATTTTCTGCTCATGTTCTTTTTTCTTCCTCTGCCACTTTGGTTGCTTCTTTTTAGCTTCTTCATTATAGCACTCTTGATGTGAGACATCCACAACAAGAACATCAGTTTTTTCAGCCTTTTTAACTTGTCCCTCCATAGTCTTGCCACTTCTCAGTGTAATTGCATGATATTGCTCCTTTGGATTGACTACAGTATCACTTGGAAAGGTGCTTGGAGGTATCTCTTGAAACTTTTTCGCTATCTGTCCCACTTGATTCTCTAAATTTTTAATAACAGCTCCTTGATTCTGAAAATTTGCCTTTGTTTCCTCCATTCCTCCATAAAAGCAGAAATTTGTTGCACAAAAGCAGATGTCTGTACAGAGAGTTTCTCAAGTGCAATCTTAAGAGGAGACTTTTTCTCTGGTTGAGGATTCAATGGCACTGTTTGATTGCTCTAAGAAAAATTGAGATGATTCCTCCACCCTAGATTATATGTATTTGAAAATGGAATACCTTAGGGTCTAGAAGGTTTAGCCATATAATTTACCTGCTCTTGAGATCTAAAACCAGAATTGCTTGCCTCATATCCACTATTAGCATGGTTAGCTCCATAGAAATCATAGATTAACACTTGGTGGTTCACAGAATTTACTTGTATACTCTCAACTCGCTTGGTGAGGTTAGCTAACTGTTGAGAAATATTTTTGTTTTGAGCAAGTAAAGCATCAAAAGTACCAAGCTCTATCACTCATTGTCTGATGACTGCTCTCCCACTAGGCAACTAATATTCATTGGTCGCCCTGGTCTCAAATAGTTCCTGACCTTCTTCAGGAGTTTTGGTATTTAAAGATCCACCTGCAGATGCATCTACTATAGCCCTGGTAGGATGATTTAAACCATTATAAAAAATTTACACCTGCTGCCAAACCTCAAATGCATGGTGAGGACATCTCCTTAATAGCTCTTTGAATCTCTCCCAAGATTCATATAACGACTCCCCTTGATTTTGAGTGAAACAAGTTATTTCACCCCTCATCTTCACAAACATTGACAGAGAGAAGTATCGAGTCAAAAATTTGCTAACCAGGTCCTCCCAAGTAGAGATGCTCCCTTGTGACTGGGTTCGTGGCCAACTATTTGCTTTGTCTTTGAGAGAAAATGGGAACATTCATAATATAATGGCATTATCAGTAACGCCATTATACTTAATAGTATCGCAGAGTTGCAAGAAATTTGTAATGTGCAAGTTTGGGTCTTCTGCGTGACCTCTCCCAAACTAATTATGCTGCACCAACTGTAGAAGTAATAGTAGGACGCACAATACTGGTAAAAATATTTTCAGTAGATGAAGTAGTATAGTCTGCCAACGTGCGTCTTCGCTCTGCAGTTACAACTATTTCAGCCATCTTTTCTTTTGCTTCTTCAAATTTCTTCCTTTCTCTAGCTGTTTTCTTGTTTGCTCTAGTTGTTCTCTTTATCTCTGGATCAAAAAATAATTCTTCTGACTCTAGAGAACCTTGCATAAACAAACAAACAAACAAACTAGAATGAAGTAAAGAAAATAAAATAAAAATAAAAATAAAAATAAACGACTAATAAAAATAAACAAATAAAAATAAAAATAAAAAATTAAAAATAAAATTAAACAAAGAAAAATAAATGCTCAAATTAGTGTCTTTCTAAATACTATTTAATATTAATAACAATAATTCTCGGCAACGGTGCCAAAAACTTGATGTAGATATTGACAAGTACACCAAATCGACAAAAGTAATAAAGAATGAGTAAAGTATCGTTCCCACGAGAATTATGTTATCAATTATTAAGTTCGTCAAATCAATACTATTCAAGCTATCAAAAAGAGAGTTGTTGCAAATTTAATTAAAAAGAAATATAAAATCAGCAAACAATAAATCAAAGGGTGAAAAACAATGATGTTGAAGAGTTAGGGTTCAGACTTCACTTGAACTCTTTAGATACACATTCAAAAATTAGTTTAACTATGTTCTATTTCAATTATTTATGGTCAATTCTCAAAATTAATTAATACTCAATCTCTTGGTATATTAATCCTCTTAAGTTGTCTGGAATTAACTAATCTCTTAGTTTAACCCTAAATAAAAAGGCATTATCAAGAATGAGGGAATTAAAAGAAAGACCACATAACACACAACGTCTATTCCTAGCTATTACAGAAATTATGGTGTTTATCACAAGTTTTAAGTTCATGCAAATTTTTTCAAATCATACATAAACCCAAAAGATCATTCCCAAATTGATCAGGTTCAAAAAAGCATTAAGAATATAGATAAATACATAAATCATGAAATAGAAACATAAATTAAACCTATAAAAAAACTTACATAATCTAAGAACAAGATCCATCATCCCCCTAACAAAGGGAAATTAGTTACACATAGAAAAAGAAGAACACAAAGGGAGGAATATGACAAACTCCATTGTAGAAAGGTGGAAAGGTTGAAGAAAATCTCTAATCTTCAAGTCTAATTACGCCCAAACTACATTAGGGTTTGTCCCTCTTGACGGCTGCTGCGTTCTGTCCAAGTATGTGTTGAAATTAGAGTAACTTATGAATTTAGAGTAAAATTAATGTGTCAGGTTACGCAGTCAGCGCTCAGACACTCTATTTCTAGTGCTTAGGTGCTACGTCTTTTTTTTTAAATTATGATACGTAATGCGAGCTTAGGCGCTACATCTTCAGCGTCTAGGCGCTGAATAACCAGAGACAATTTCTCCTTTGCCTTACCAGCGCCTAAGCGCTGGATTTCCAGCATCTGGGTGCTGGACCACCAGAATGTAACTTCAGCTTTTCTGTCTCGTACAATCGTCCACTCTTCTTCCATGCATAATAACTTATAAAAAACACATATAACACACAATTAAAACATAATTTAGAATGACTAAAAATAAAATAAAATTAAGGACAAACTCAATCAAAAAGATTAAAAGAGAATGAAAATTCAATACTTTGAACCATAAAAATATAAATTTTTGTAGGTTCATCAACCACCCTAACCTCCAGCCACCTTTTTTCCCTCATCGGAATTGGTGTCAGCCACGCTCGCAAACCATCACTACAAAACCGCAGAGCCTATCCATGTTCTCGTCACCTGCCTCTTGTTCGTGACTATCAAGTGGTGAAGGATTTCAACCCTTTTCTGTGTTTTGATCTTTTATTTTTTTTGTTTTAATTTTAAGTTTTATGTATCTGAATCTCTCAGCTCGTTCTCGCTTGATCTTGGAGGTCGCTCAATCTCTCAGCTTATTCTCTTTTATTTTTATTTTTCCATTTCTAAGTGTAGAAGGTATTGGAAGTTTTAATATTCTTGATCTCTTTTGTGCTTTTAATAATGGATATATGGTATTTCAATATGGTTTTGAGAAGTAATTAGAATTATAATAGGATACTATATATCAAAATGAATTATAATAGGATTCTATGTTTATTTTTTGTCTATCATGCCATCTCTTTTGCTCTCTGATTTGCACTTTTTGTTCTCTTTTACAGCTATAAGAAATTGTAAATCAAGGTAAATTGGTGTCAGATGAAATTATTATAAGTTTATTGTCAAATAGACTGGCTGCTGGGGAAGCTAAAGGCGAATCAAGGTAAATCCTTACGTCTCCTCCATTTTCACAATCCACCACTCACCCAACAGATATTAACCTTCGCGTCTCTAGTATGAACCCTAACCCTCTTCTCTTCTCTTCTCTGCTTCTGATTCTATTGATTGAATTTTTCGTTCAACTTTTCTAACCATATTGCTTTTCACAGAGAGGGTGGGAAGTAGGAGACGAGAAATAAAACATATAAAAAGTAAACAAATGAAAGCCAAAAATGTTTATATTATCTTCGGTTGTATTTAAGAATTGTCAATTTGCATAGTCACTATAAAATTGTGGCTTGATTTAATTTTGGCCTTATTGAAATGAATGTCTCCGGATCAAGATCCTCTACAGTTCATTTTGAATTGTAAAGCATCTTAGCCTTCAAAATTTTATTTTTTCAATTATAAAATATTGAGACAAATATGAGTTAGTAAGTCTCGGCCTTTGGATTACAAATTGCACCACCTACAATTTCTTTTTAATATACTAGTGTGTTTATCCGTGCAATACACTGGTAACAATTTCAATTGCACTATATACTTAGGTTGGACGGACCATTGTTTTGATACAATAGACTGCGAACCTCCTCACCATCTGTATTTATATATGCATTTGAATGTAAAATGGTTGGGCCACATAATTGAATATATCAAGAATAATTGAGGTGTTGTTTTGATGAAACTTCACATAAATATTAACAAATACAACTATTATAAAAGCATAAATCATATACTGACAATAGAATGAGCACGACACTTATTTATTGTGCCCACTGAGTAGAGTGTTAGACATTAGCATAAATAAGAGATAACAGTAAATCGACAATACATTTGGCATCCCCAACATGTATGTCTAACATGCAATATAACTGCGTACAAAATATGAGTTAGTAAGTCTCAAAAATTTTGTCTTAATATTTTTTCAATTATAAAATATTGAGACAAATATGAGTTAGTAAGTCTCGGCCTTTGGATTACAAATTGCACCACCTACAATTTCTTTTTAATCTATAGGGGATCCAATTCCGAATGCTCCCTAGTTGGGGAGAGGGGGTTGGATGCAAATAATAATTTTGTGTTTTGAATGTATTATATGTAAGATACCAACAAGGATTGAACACAGTAGCATGCTCTTAGGGAGACAATTAATGTTCAAACCCTTAAAAAGGTAATTATTAAGAAGACCTCTTAATCACAATAATGCTCAAGAGGTTAGTCTTGTAGTAATGCATGTGTGGATATCCTGGTCAAAAATCGAAAAGGAATGTTATATATATATAGAATGAATGTGTGACGAAGACAAAGACGAGTAGTTTTCTTTTTATTTATAAATTTTAAGTGTGGGGCTAAGCCTCGCTCAGGTATCAGCTTAACCTTGGCCTTCAAGTGCTTCAAATGAGTTCTAAATTGCTATAGATAAAGGTACATAGAGATCAGATTGTTAAATAAGTCACACTTCATAATTTTATTTTATCTGATTTTTAAAAAATTATTCATCTTTAAAATTTTTATTTAATTAGGACTTTAATCATTTTTAGATTATTATAAGAAACTTTAAGTATCCTTTGTTATTGACACTTTAATCTCATGCAAACTATCAAATCTCTCTCCAGTAATTCAATTCTAGTGGCTTAAACATTTTGTGTTTGAAAGAATATTATAATATGAAAAACTGTTCAAATAGAAATAAAGTACCTCTTAAATATTTTTTTCAAACAAACTAATTTGTAACTTTTTTCATAAATTTTTTAAAGAGAAACTCATATAAAAAGGTTTTTAAAGCTTTTTTAAATTATTCTTTAATAAATTTTTCTTTATGTTTTGGCAACAGACATTTTTGGCAGCAAAAATTTGGTTGCTGACGTCACTGAAATCTGCTGACCCCATCAGCTAAATTGCAATTTAGATTTCCAAATCTGCTAAATCCTTTTGGTCAATGAATAAAGAATTAAATTTGTCGCATTCACAGCGTCACGTTAAAGCAAATCACAAACTGATTGGACCCAAATGAAATACAATTAATTAATCACACGCAATTATAAGATAATCTTTGTACCACAATCAATGAAGGATTCAATTAACCTTGTTTCCATTGAAGATGTAATTGGTACATGAATCTCTGCAACCTATCAAACTAAGGCTATCAAATAGCATATGGAGTAATATATAGTGCAATAAAATGCAAAGAGACAAAGTGTAAAGTTATTCAATTATAGACGCATCAGTCCCATTTTAAAGTGAACTCAAACCATAATTGTTCGACCAAATGGCTTATATGGACTTATGGGCACATTAAGCTCAACTCTTTAGCATTCACATTACAAATGTGCATAGAACGAGATCTTCATAATGGGTAAATATATAGCTTCATCAATCAAATGTACTGTAGACTTTGAAGCTAAGGTGTATTATTTGATTACCATGACTAGGCTCAATGCACCTACGTTTAGGCATTGATTGTGCCTCATATTATAGCTATTTTTTAAATTTGTCCCCATCCAAAATAGTTTGTATCATCGTAGCCAAGAAATGGCAAGCAGCTGGCAGATGGACATGACAATTTTTTTGCTATATAAGAATGAGAAATGATAGATGTATGTAACTAATTTTTACAAAATCCTCACAGAAAATAAAAGTAGTAGTGAAATATTTATTCCTCGATCGAAAGTGTACACATTATACCAATCATGCTATGCTATTATTTACAAAATAAAAAATAAAAAGCATGCTATGCATGCGCTATTCCAAGATGAAATCTAGCTAATTAAAATAAATTGATGTAGATAAACTTGTTAATATGATTAATTATGAATAATTTTAAAGATGATTGTAATTGATTTACTATAAAATTAGATTTAGTATATAATTATTTTTTTTTTTCTGTACAACCAGTCTTATTCTATAAATAGATGCTAATCTTCATGTATATACTTATTCAAATATATATACAAATTATCATTACTTATTTTTATATTTTTAACATGATATTTGAGTGGTACCATCTTCCGTAATCTGTCCCATCACTATTTCACTACATAGTTCTTGAAAATCTAAAACTCTAATTAGTCACATCTCATGCCGTGTTATCTTTCTGACTTCCACTCACCGTCATCATTTTTTTGTCACTCCGTTTCAGACTCAGTGGTCACAGCATTCGTCCTAGATTTCAGACTCCATTTTAGACTTTGTCTTAGATTCCAGACTTTGTTTTGATGTCAGACTCCGTTTTAGATTTCGTCTTAAATTTCAAATTTCATTTTGCTGGCAAGACTCCATTTCAAACTATAATTCCACACTTCATTTTGATAGCAGGACTCTGTTTCGTTCCCATATTTTTTCATATGCAGATGGTTCCATCCCAAACGTAATTTGGGCCTGTTGACTTATCTAAGATCTCGATATTGTGTTTTTAGATTATTTTTAATTTATTTTATTTTCATATGTCTACTTGTAAATATTTTTAGTTTATTTTCTAAACTCTAGACTCTATACTCAATTATTATTCTGGTCAATTTTACATTTTGGTTTCCAAATCAAGTTGATTTCTTCTATACCCACTTGAATTTGAGGGAAATGTTAGTATAATTAATTATAATTGTGATTATAATTAATCAGATTAATTTTTAGGATATTATAATTAATTTAATATAATATTAGATTAATTTAATACATAATTATATTTTTTTCTATATAATAATTTTATTTTATAAATAAAAAATAATTTTTTTGTATATATTTATTTAAATATATACATAAATTATCATTAACTATTTTTATATTTTTAACATAACTCAGCATATGTAAGAACTCCGAACCACTAGAATTATATCTGTAGCTAGTCAAGTCCCAAAAAGTTCTTCTATAACTTTTGAGTATTCAAATTAGACGTACTATATTAATCGTATCATTTATTAATAAATAATTATTATAATTAATTATAACTAATAGTATAATGAGTTTAGTACATCAAACTTAAATACTCATTATTTATACAAAAAATTATTTGCCAATGCCATTATTTCTGACAGCATGAAATCTAATAATGCCTCGTACTCATCGCAGCAAGTGGGCAAGTAGCTGCTTCTGCTGTGTGTACTTTGGGGTCTAATAATGTCCGACCCAAAGAAGTGCAAAATGAAAAGTGAGCTACAAAAAAGTGCTCATGGTCCAAACAATTAAATAGCAGACAATATTTTTGCATAATAGAGCATGCTACAGGAAATTTAGCAGTTAATAGCACAACAATATGCGCTGATCTTCAATGATGACAAAAAAAAAGGGGTGCATCAATGCACCATATGTAATAAATCATTAATTTATTAATAAAAAATTCAATAGATGTTATTTTGAAATAGATTCAGAGAGTACCTGAATTAAGTATATATATGGTAGTTTTTTTCTTGAGCAGCAATTGAGTGTATTGAACAGGGGGTAGATACCTACAAAGTGACTCCAACGCTCAAGTCAGATAGTGTACCAGTAGAATTATATAATTGGATGATAGATTACCTTATTAAGATGACTTAATTTTGTATTTATAGAGCGTATATAGAATCCTAATAAGATCCTTATTGGATGCAGGTAATTTGGGATCAGTATCCTAATAAGATCACCTTCCCATTATAATCGAGTAAATCCTTGTAAATCTGAGATTACGATACAAGAAGTACTTAGCCATCTAGGGTAATTATGAGTCCTATAATATCGTAAGTTGATGATTGACAGTTACGAATATTTAAGGATTTATCCTCTGTATGAATTTATCAATCATGATAATATGGCCCAATACCACTCGACGTGCTAGATTCCAATGTTCGGACTGCCTTACGAGTCTTCCATTATGCCAGCCCGTGAGGAGTCCGGCTGTGTGCATGCCGGGTTGATCCCATGGAGCGGGATCCCGAATCACGGTCCAGAACAGTTGCCCCTAACTTGGCACTTGGATGAGACAGACGAGGGTCAAGTTTCGAACAGATCAACCGTCATATAGCTGACATGGTAGTCCGGTGAATAGATGTCGGATTCCGGATGATCATCGATGTCCATGACTTTTCCTGATATGATTAAAGATCATTGCCCCCAAGTAAGAGTACTGGGGATTTTTTGGGATATCTTCAGCGCAAATTCTGAACATGATCTCTGAATTGGCTGGTGGTAACAGCATGAGATTCTTTAGGAAACTGATACTTTTGACTTTATTGGGAATTGATGATCCTTTGAAAAGAATGTCAGTTTTATACAGATTTTCTCAACTACCCCTTATCTTTGCGACTAATCAGAAACTTGAAGCATTTATTTTAGCTGACCTCACGAGGTCATATCACCTTTTATGGGACCAATCAGAATGCTTCATGCGCCCTATAAGTAGAGAGTGCTTCTTCAGGAGCTAGCATTCCTTTCCTTTGTATTCCTCTCGTTTTACATTTTCATGTAAAAATGGTTTCTTTCGAGAGAATGAGAGTAACTTTTCCTTCATTTTCCATGTTTGTGAAGAGAACTTCATCTTTTGCAGAGATTATACTCTTATTTTTCCCAAAGTTCTTGAAGATGTTTGATTTTCTTTGAACATTTTCTTTTTCTTTTGATGGGAGCCTTTCTTTCTTGGCGTAAAACTAGGTTGCTATGCATTTGGGAATGCGGGAGCCTTTCTATCTCGGCATACATTAGAGTGTCTAACTCAGCTCACTAGCGTGGAGTGATGCGCCCATGGTCCGATGCATAGCAAACCTGTAGAATGCTCTGACCAACCCCTTTACCCTTCTCCAAAGGATTCCCAACGCTTGACCGGGTTGACATAGTGGAGAGTCATCCTTCTTGGAAGGAAGAACCCTCTGGGAGTAACTTGGAGTGACTTGTTTTCTTTGACTTGCTTTCAAGGAAGCACCGGGTATTCGCCTTTACCGTCATCTGTTAAGAAGGTAGGGGGAATAAGTTGGCAGAGTAATTCCATTTCGGAGTGGCTTCAGTCTGTTTTGGGGTGGAGAGACTATTGGAGCAACTCCTCGACTTGAGGCAACTTAGAATGGTTGAGGCTGGTAGAATGTCCTTCTGCATTAAAGGTCGTGCCTCGTCCAACAAAGGAGAGAGTGTCCTGGTCTTCATTCTCGCCATGGAAGAGGCAGTGCAGAAGACTTTGGCATCGGTCCTGGAGTTATGATTCTGGTTTGCTAATGTTCTTCAAAGTCAATCCACTTTTTTAAAAGGCTGGGGTTTAGAAATATGGACGTGACATGATCCAGGATGTTGGAGATGTTTGCTCTTTCCTCCAGACTTCTTCAGTTGCTACTCTTTCCTTTATACATTCTATGTCTCAATATTTTCTTTTTCCTCTTTTCTAGATGTATGACGATGTATAGAATAAGAATGAATCAATAAAGATTGTATTCCAAACTTGTCCTGTATTTTCCTGTTCCCCTGCAGAGATAATACCTCCAGAATAGGTCCAACACTTATTCTGGCATAAGATCGTGATGATATTGCCGGGGTAAGTCCAACGTTTACTCTGGCATAATACCATAACTCCATCTCAGCACTTATTTTGAAGATCAAGACGGCAAGGCTTGTTATTTTTCCTAAAAAATAAATGTATTTTGTCTTTTACCGTAGTCCGCGCTGTCAGCCAAATGGGTACCACAATTTTTAGCCGGGGTCCATCAAAAGAGTGCGGGTATCTATATGACATTTTGAATTACTGTGCAACTATCTTTTCAACTGCTATTGCAGTTGTATGGGCCACGTGGGGCGAGTTTATTAGAGGGGCGTGCCTAGAGCCTCGCGCGCCATGATGGGCACCTTTTGAACTCACAATTGAGAAGACAAAAATTCCCTAATCGTTCAGTCCTTATAAATAAGAGTTAAGGGTTCATCATCCTCACCTTACTGTTCTTGACTGATTTTACTGAGAATTTTGTGCTGCAAAAGTTTGGTTTTTTAGGTGCCTTTCAGTCATTTCCAGTTTCCTCATTGTTCAAGCACTTTCTATCTTTGCACAGTAAGTAACTCTCTTTCAATCCCTTTTCAATATGCTCACTGTTGCTGAGAAGTAGAGTAGGAGTGTATTCTTGTCCTCTTTGCTTTTTGCAAAATAGGTTTAGAGACTTCTAAGCTTTTCATAAACTTTGTCGCCTCCCTGGAACACTGTCTCCGCCGCGCCAAGCATGGCAGGGGAGTCCCTCTAGAAATTTGAACTCTAGTGGGAACGGAGGTCAATAGGGGGTTTGAATTTTTTCGTTCTCCCCTTTCTATGTCTGAATCCATGGCGTTATTGATTCTGACAATTACTTACTGACTTCTTTGAGTGTTCTTAGGATTTCCATGGCCAAAGGAAAGAAGAAGGTTAGGGCCCAAACACTGCTCCATGAGGTCCACGATCCGACGGAGGATGACCTAATTCGAATACAGCGAGGTCCTGGACTTGTATGCCCTTGGGTAGTAGACGAAGTCTGGAATCATCAGTCTAGGTTGTCAAGTGAAGCCGTACTCCGAGAATTGTTATTTGTCTTGGAGTTGACCGTAAACAATGTACGGGATAACGAATTCTAAGTCGTTTGTCCGGATTGGAATGAAAGGGTGTGTTCCTGCCGGGAAGCTGGTTCACACTTCATGTTCCTGTATGAGCCCCTTTTCCTTAAGTTGGGGCTTCGAATGTCGTTCTCTAACTTCCAAGTTACCATTCTTCGGACTCTACACGTGGCTCCATCCTAGATCTATCCTAATGGTTGGGGTTACATAATCTCCTTTGAGAGGTTTTGTAGATTAATGAACCTTAAATACTTCGTCAATACTTTCTTTTATTTTTATACTCGAATAAACACCCAAGGGATAATAAGGCAAATGAGTTACCTTGTCATCCGGTCTAGACCCGGGCGCAAATCCTTTCACATTTTTGAAGAAAGCTTTAAAGGATTCAAGACTTCGTTCTTCAAAATTAAAGTCGCGGAGGGATTTCATCCATTCTTCCTTAAACCCGATGGGGAACCTCAATTTCCTCTTTACTAGACACAAGATTGTTGGGGTATCCCCATCAGTGTTATTGACAAAGAAGAAGGGGACCTAGACCCTGAGGAGCTTAGGTCGGTCAAGTTTATAAACCAGTATGCTGAGCGGCATGGGGACATCAATATCAGAGATGTTCTCTGCGTTCCTAGTGATGATCTTCTCCTTGCTTTATTAGGTAGGAATTAGGGTGTTATTACCGGTAGTAACCTTAGGTTTTTGCATTTTATCTTCATGCATCCTCATTATTTTGTTGTGCTGACCGTATACTTGTTTTTATTTTGTTTTAGTAAGTAACATGACTTCTGGATCTTTTGTGGTTGCCCTACAAGCTGCAAGATCCCGAAGAAAGGGGATGAAAACTATAGGTTCTTCTTCTATTGCCGCCCCAGCATCATTGAGCCGGGGTATTGTTATCGGGGAGAATATTGACCAGCTGAGTTCCCCCACCCGAAATCTTCAGGGGAGAAAGAGGCAAGCTGTCGAAGGATCTCTTGACCAAGATGGGAGGTCATTGGAGGGCAGTGATAGAGAAAGGGAGGACCCTTTGCCAATCATCATGGGGCGTTCCGAGGCCACCCCCTTCATTGTTGGATGGCTTTTAAGCAACAAGGTCAGACAACATATTGCCGAGCAAGGTTTGGCCTAAACCTTGGCTAGACTTCAAAGTCAAGTTCTTTGGGCTACTGCCGAGATCCACATAATAGAAGAGATTATTGAGGATACTGACAGGAGGGCATCGAAAGAGCTGAAGGGCTTGAAGAAGGAGAAGGAAGAAGTTGGCCAGAAATTGAACACGACCTTTAAATTGAACGAGGACGCTCAAGCAAGGATCATTGAGCTGGAGAAGGCGTTGGCCGACTCTGAGTCCACTAGGAAGGCCGAGAAGCTACAGGCCGACAAGACCATTAACGCCTAGGATGCCCAAATAGTTCAGGTTGAGAAGGAGGTGGAGGAGATGGACACAATTTCTGGAAAGATCGGAGGAGAGTAGTTCCAAAATGTCGTGGCTCAAATCCAATACTTTAACCCTGGGGTTGCTATTGTCTTGGATGATGTTACCCAGGATAAAATCTTCCATAACTGCTAACTCGTCTTCGCAAAGGATCTCATCTCGGGTGCTCCTGGCGCCACCTTGGAAGTTGCTCAGAACCCGGAAGGAGAAGAGACTGGAGTTTTGAGCTTTTTTTCCCCTTTTCCCTATTTTTTGCCCCTTGCGTGGGGTTTTACTTTTTGTAAGGATAATTGCCCTGTGATTAGGGTTTCATATTTAGTTACTTTGTTTCGCTATATGTTTGTTTGTTCATTTTTTCATGGTCCGACTTGGGTCCAACACCCATTTTCGTAGTCGTTTAATGGACTTAGAGAAAACTTTTCATCATAGGAAGATCATGGTCCGGGAGCCAACACTCATATTATTGAGTGAATGGCATTTCATTTGACTTAGGTAAAAATAATGCCTTAGTCCATATTCTAATGTTTATAATAAGCAAACATTTTGAAACATTGGACTTCGGTAGAATAATACATAAATCCATACTCCACTGCTCATCATAAGAAGCATTTGGAATCTCAAATATAGGTAAGAGTAATACCTTGGTTCGAGGTATATTATACAGAAACCCTTTTGCCTTAGGCATATATGTTACTTAACCTTACTTGGGGTACCCTATTAATCATTTAGATTTTTGGGATCCCTTCCTAGCTTAGGTATAAAAAAGAAGTGTGTACATATAAACTGTACTCCTCCTAATTAGTTGACCTTTTAACAGTCAATGCCACGTATTGAGGGTGGGCATTAGCCTTACACCTTATCACCATAGTTTGGGATGTTATACCTCCTAACATGGGCTTCTTTGATTTTTTTGGACAGAATTTGATATCTGAATAACTCTGTTTTATTGATAATATTAGGGGGGACAGTAGTCCATACAGAGCATATTATTCAAAACTGAGACAGATCAAACACAACTCTACTAAAGGGCTAGGCCATTGCGGGCATCTAGCTATAGTATTTTCTTAGTTTATCTGCATTCCAAAAATTCTTGACCGGGGTGCCAGATAACGTTTCTAAGGTGTGGGCTACCTTGCCCATGCTGACGACGATACGATAAGGGCATTCCTAGTTAGGGGCTAGTTTCCCTTGAGAGGCATTTTTCCCTCCTATATCGGCTCTCCTGAGTACTAGGTCTCCTGGTTGGAATCTTCTTAGGACCACTTTCTTGTTGTACCTGGCCACTGTCTTTTGTTTAAGGGCAACGTCACGTATATGAGTCATAATTCTTCTTTCTTCCAGTAAGTCCAGGTTTTCTCTGATTAGACTGGGGTTACTATTGGGTGAGAACTGTTGGTAACGCCAGTTTGGTTCTCCAATCTCTACCGAGATCACAGCCTCACAGCCATAAGTCAATTTGAATGGAGATTCTCTCGTGGTGGAGTGGGGAGTAGTTCGGTATGCCTAGAGAACATGATCAAGCTGCTCGACTCAGTTCCCCTCGGCTTCATCTAACCTCCTTTTTATACTTCGCACGATAATCCTATTAGCTGCTTCGGCTTGTACGTTTGTCTTGGGGTTCTCCACAGAGCTACAATGGTGCTTTATTTTTAACCCGGCCAGTAGTTCTTCAAAGCTTTTATCTTTAAACTGGGTGTCATTGTCCGTTACAATGGATTTCGACATGCTAAACCTAGTGATAATGTGGCACCAAGTAAACTTCTGGATTCGTGCTGAGGTAATAGTGACCAGGGGTTCGGCCTCAATCCATTTTGTAAAATAATCTACCGCTACCACCAAGTACTTAAATTAACCTGGGGCTTGGGGGAAAGGACCCAAAATGTCCATACTCCATCTGTAAAAAGGCCATGGTACCAAGGTCGTGAATAACTCTTCAGAGGGAGCTTGATAATACACTACAACAAAAAAACTTTTTAGCGGCCATAAATATGCCTTTTAGCGGCAATAAGAATTGCCGCAAAAACCTTTACCGGTAATTAATTTTTGGCCGCTATATCCAGTGTCGGTAAAGGTTTTACCGGCCATTATATTGAGTGCCGGTAAATGCCCATTTATGGCCGGTAAAAGTGATACCTTTTTGCGGTAATTATTTGGCGGCAATTAAAATGGCCACTAAAATAGCTCCAAGTTATCTTTGGTAGCCTTTGTTATTGTCGGTAAAGACATTTTTGTATTGCCGGTAAAAAAGTTTCCTTTTACCAGCAATTGTAATGGCGGCTAAAACTTACATAGATTTGCTTTTTTTAATGCCTTTAGCGGCTTTTTTTTATTGCCGGTAAAGACCTATTTATTGCCAGTAAAAATTATGGCTTTTACCGGCAATTATAATGGCAACTATAAGTTACACAAATTTATTTTTTTAAATGTCTTTAGTGGCCTTTTTTATTGCCGATAAAGGCCAATTTTATTGCCAGTAAATAATTTTTACCTGCACTTGTAATGGAAGCAAATACTCATTTTTTTCTATAAATTTATTATTCCTATTTGTCATTCAAGGTGAGATTTCAACATCATTAACAAAAATTTTACTAATAATAATATTTGTCCCTAAAGAACTTAAATCATAACATACAAATGTTCTTAAATACAACATACTAAAATTCATTCTAAAAAGCAAAATATATTTCATTAAATCCACAATAAAAAAGAACATTCATAATTTTATAGTATCAACAACAAAACAGAAAAAGTACACCATCTAATAATTAGTATTGTTTTGAGTCTAATAACTAGTGTTATCAAATAATCATAACACAAAATAGTAGGTAGCCCATAAACAAATCTTTAACTCTTGATCATATTGAAGTCTTTCACTTGCGAAATTTCTCAAAATCATAGTGTATGACCTGCAATGATAAAATAAAATAGAAATTCAGCTTGCACATCCACTGAAAGAGAATATTTTCAACGATTTTAAATCACTGAGAGATGAAGGCACTTCTCTCATTGCAGTTCCAATCACATAAATTTCATCCAAAACATTAATTTCATTCAAATTGTTTGGCAACCTAAAATTTGAGCAACCAAAGATAATGATAATTCTAAGAGATTTCAACCTAGGATACTTTGTAAAAGACCAACAATATTTTTGCATTCATTTAAATTAAGCATAAACAAACATTTCATGCTCTCTCTAAACTCGAAAAGTAGAGTAGAGGAGGATATATAACTCTAATACCCATATGGACATATAATCCAGAAATTAACAATGGAGGAAACCACGAGAGAACGTTAGGATTCAAACTTTTGGGGAAAAACTAGTAAGTTATATATTTAATTCAATTTGTCAGGCATCCTATAATTTTATGTACTTGCACTGTCAACATGTGTATAGTCTTATTTTATTGCAGTGTGAAAATGAATGCGCTTCTTGTAAACCACTTTTTAATTTCACATTTTTGTTCAAGGAAATATGAGGTTCCGGTTTAGCTGTATACTTTATATACCTTCAACAGACAAAAACCAAAAGAAAAGCTCAAAAGAGAAATAGAAATGAAAATGAAAATGCTCTTAGGAACATGTTTGGCCCATTAAGCAGACCATGCTGTCGAATTTGTATACCATTCAAGATTATGACGCACCAAGTTATACTCCCAATAAGGAAGATTGAAAAAAATACTCCTCTTTTTCCATGTGCTTTTCATTACCCCACTTATCTCTTCACTCAACTTACCAAGAGTGAACTTTATGCCTCTAACTTGATTTAAAACTAGTGACCCAGATATTGGACAAGGTGCAGGCCTTGATTCTTTAGTCCCATCAAATGACTTTACATCATTTCGATATTTATGCCCTGGCTTCAAGAAACGTCGATGGCCCATGAAGCAAAATTTTTTACCATGTTTGAGCCTTCTAGATTGAGTGCTTATGTTGCAAGAAGGGCATGCAAATTGATCATAAGTGCACCATCCAGATAGATTACCATATGCTAGAAAATCATTTATAGTCCACATGAGAGCTGCTCGCATTTGAAATGTCTTTTTAGTAAAGGCATCATAGGTTTCTACCTCGACATCCCATAATTGGTTTAACTTTTCTATTAAAGGTTCCAAAAAGACATCAATGTTATTTCCAGGCCCTTTTGGTCCAGGAATGAGTGAGGACAAAATAAAGAATTCTTGCTTCATGCACAGCCATGGTGGAAGATTATATGGCATTAAAATCACTGGCCATGTACTGTGAGCAATTTGCATCGTGGCATATGGATTAAAGCCATCACTAGCTAATCCTAGGCGAACATTGCAGGGATCTTTAGCAAATTCTGAATGATAACTATTAAAACTTTTCCAAGCTTCAGAATCTACAGGATGTCGTAAAACTCCATCTTTATTGCGCTCTTCATCATGCCATCTCATCAGTTTAGAAGTTTTTGAAGACATAAATAATCTTTGTAACCTTGGTTTCAGAGGAAAATATCTTAGGACCTTGGATGGAATTTTTTTTTCATCATTTGTCCATCTAGAAGCCCCACAAACTGAGCATTCATTAACATCCTTACCAGCAAATTCATTCCTAAAAAGCATGCAATCATTGGGACAAGCATGGATCTTTTCATACTTTAAGCCTAATCCCTCAACTATCTTCTTGGTCTCATAAAAGGAATGAGGCAACCTTTCCCCCTCGGGAATGCATCCTTCAATAGTCCAAGCAAAGCATTAAAAGACTCATTTGTCCATTTGAACAACCGTTTTATATGGTAAAGATGAAGTAAAAATGAAAGTTTACTAAATTTCTTGCATCCAGGGTATAGTTCTTCATCTGCATCTTTCATTAGTCTGTTTCAAACTTCTCCACCTCTGGATGTGGTTGATCTCTTGATGAATGAGTAGTGTTTTCTTCAAAGGTTGGCTCCATCTCACCCTTTTCGCTATTGTTATTATCCACAAATTGGGTAAAGCCTCCAAAAGCATCACGTATCATTCCTATCATATCATCACCCCTAAAATCTTCTTGTCTGCAATTAGTTTCTTCAACACAATTTGACACATTTATTGGCTCCCCATGACAAAACCAAGTATCATATGACGTATAATGCCATTAACCACAAGGTGTTCATATGCCACTGCCCGATTTACTGAATAATGGAGCACACATCCTTTACATGGACATGGAATTGTTTCTCCATCATGTTTTTCATGAAAAGCATGGTCTAAAAACTTCTCTACTCCATCCAAATATTCTTTACTAACTCTATCACAGTCCATCCATCTCCTACTGTTAGGATTGTCCATGACCATGCAAGAAATCTTATCCTATTTAACAAAAGGGTTGCAACATGATTACATGGTTACATGATAGAATATCAACAAAATACAAATACAAATATGATTACATAGCTTAAAAATGACCTTTAGATAATAAAAAGTACAACATTTAAAACCATCCAAGCAAATCAATAGTTGACATCTTCATATACCATACATTGCACATGTGAAAACAACATAATATTTCTTTAAAATAATGAAACATGTCATAATACCCCCCAAAAGTACAACATTTGAAACTGAGGCAGAATCAAAAGCAGAACATGTTGAGGAAAGAGGGAAAGGCATACATCATAATATGTGGTTATCAAGAAAAATGAAAACAAGTCCAATACATTAAACATAAATTTGGCAGTTAGGAATCATAAAATTCTTGTTCTTATCCATAATAGAGAAACCAAAGCAAACCCACAAAGGCCCCAACAATATGCTGCATATGGGTGATTGCATTCTTCTTACTCACTTAAAACACTATAACAAACATAATCAATCAAGCAACATTTACACCAACATCTTGAGTTTTCTACTTTTCTTAGATGTGCAATTGAATCGAGTCAGAGTATGGAAATATAGTTCCGAGAATTCAGAAATTTATCTTAGAAGTCAATTTATTTGGATAATTTGAAAATGTAGCAACATTTCAAGTTTAGTTTTTGTAATTATTTTTACTTATTTTAATAATTTAAGCTGTCCAATTATGCATAAACTCATTATGGGGGATTTTTTATCTGACTCAATTAGTTGGAACTTCCTTTGACAGATGCTGGAGTTCTACAAGCACTGATTCAAAACATTGAGATATTCAATAGCTGAAATTTCTTATATTTTGAATTTTAGTTATTTTAAAAAATTCATTTTTTGAGCAAGTTTTAAAACCCTTCTCTCAATGATGCCTAAAATCTATGTTTCCCCCTAGCATTCACTTCTACCATTATACCCTAGTGAGATAAACATCATCTCATTTTGCTTGAACCACTATATACTCATTGTGGGATCTAATATTAATTTCAGGTTAGTGAGACGGAATTATGTTGCATCTGCTTTGAGCAAGTATGCACAATTAAAGTCCAGGACTGTGGCCACCAGACATGTGCACAATGCACACTAGCCCTCTGTTGCCACAACAAGCCCAACCCTGCCACAGCTTGTCTTACACTATTACCCCACCAATTTGCCCATTCTGCCGAAGCACCATAGCTAGATTAGTGGCTGTCTCAAGGGACTTTCCATTTTTGATATGCAGAGAGGTTGGACAGCCTTGCTATATCTTTTGGTATCTTTTTTTCTTTAACCCTGTTTTGGAGGATACCTTCTCCCCAACCTAGTTGTACTTTACCTATTTTTTATCTAATGAAATTTTTGTTTTTGTATCACAAAGAAAAAAAAGAAAGAAAGAAACACTGCTCTTGTTGAGCAGAGCACCACAAAACAAAGCAATTCTTTCAGATGTTAGTTTTTCATCTAAAGTGCAGTGAAAATATACCTCTTTCATCGTATTTTTTGTCTAGCAAATCCTTTCTTATAGAAGTACCTAAAATCTGCTGGCTATTGTTACTTGTGTATTCTATATCAACAATATCAAAAACAAGAAAGAGAAGCTGCAATGTTATTGAAGAAGTAGAAGACTTACAAAATGTTGGATGCTGATTGTGACGACGATGATGACTATGTTGGTGGTGAAGATAAATCTTCCATAGCTATTTTTTTTGCATCGAGAAAGCCTGAAAGTCATAAAAAGCGTTTTACGAAGAAAACCGAAGTTCAAGATGATGATGATGATGAGGCAAAGTGTTCATAGCCTATATATGACGTTCAGTTGTAACAGATAATGAAATTTCTTCTATGTCCACTTGTTTTACTAATTTTGTTGTGTTGTTGCCAGACTTCTATTTTTTGTCTGAGTGCACTTTAACTTTGTCATAGTCCAAAATTTGTTTGTGTTTAGTCAGCTTTAAAAAGCATACTCAACTCTATTAATCATTGAGCTTCTCGCTCTGTTATTGTTTGGTAATTAGGCTCCTTCCAAGGTGATATTTAGATCTGTATGTCCCATTATGGTGCTGAGCTACTATTGCCTATCTTAATTATCATTTGTGTTCTAAACAAAAAAAAAGGATTTTGTGTTGGTCTGATTTTTGTTGATCATTCCAAAGAGTTGTTTTATTGATTTTTTTTAGCTTTGCATATATGATGCTTTATTACATCAGTTTTGTAAAAGAATTATGATGAGCTACTGGAAATTCTTTTTTGTTTTCAATCTCCGTCTCTTGTTTTGACATGATTGCTTGTCTATTTGCACACATTCAGAAGAAGAAAGATTGAGAGATCAAAGAGAGAAGGAGGAATTAGAGCAACATATGAGAGAAAGAGATGCAGAAGTATTTCTTTTCAATTTTTCCTTTTTTCCTGTGTCTCCCTACCTTATTCCTGCTGTCAATACAGATGACATGTCCAAGTGGGATGATGGTGAAACTCAGAATGCAGCAAATAAGGATATGAGTTCAATCTATCAGGATCAAAGAGTTCAACCATGTTCCCTTAGTTCATCAATCTATTATGGTGGCCAGGACATATACACTCATCCTCAGAGTACACAGAATGTGGGATTAAACTCTTCGGTGAGTGGCAGTTCATTTATTAAATTTATTTTTATTGTTATATCTCCAGAAATTGTGTCAAGGGCATAACCAAACTCCAGACTAGATGTATGTGTTATGTAAACATCATTCAAGGGGCTGACTTATGCTCTAATCAATGCTAACCCTATAAATAGATGTTTGAAGCCTGTGGCTTATTAATATACTAGCATTTTATATTATACATGTTTTATACAGGTCTTCTGTGGCTCACATTTCTAGTGTAAAAACAGAATTAGGTATAAAGCCAGCTCCATTAATGGCTTCATTTTCATCAAGGGGGCCAAATTCCATTGAGCAAGCAATCCTCAAGGTTTACGATTTGTTTTGACGATTATCAATCACCCTTTTGTTGATCTCAGATCTCAAGTGATCATGCAATTGTAATTTTTATGGCCACTATTTCAGCGACATCACTGCACCAGAGTCAACATCATTGCTGCTTATACTGAAGCCATATCTCCAACTGAACAAACATTTAATAAATGCAGAACTCCTTTCATTTCCATGTCCGGCACTTCAATGTCATGTCCTCATGTTTCGGCCTTGCTTGTGGGTCGCTCAAAGCACTTCATCCTGATTGGAGCCCAAAGAGCTATTAAGTCGACAATCATGACCACAGTACTATAAAGAGTTTACACATCTAAGATTATGGCATTCAATTTCTTATACCCTTTAAATATAAAAAAAATTCATGCCTTTTACAAAGAAACAACAAGATAACTCCGGAAGGCCAATGCTGGATTATTCACTATAGGAGGCAACTCCATTTGCCTATGGAGCAAGGTACATTCAACCTAATGCTGCAGCAGACCCTGGACTTGTGTATGACCTGAATACTACTGATTATTTGAACTGTAATGAAATGTTTTAAAGGGTAACTAAATGTGCAGAAGTATTTTATACCTTTATTTTATAATATTTACATCGTGCAATTCAACCATTGATCAATAAAAACGACTAACTTTCTAGCAAGAAGATTCTAATTAATTTTGTTTAGTCTATTAAATTTATTCTATTAAGTCTTTTGAACTAAATTCTCATTTTATCTTTTAAATTACTTTTTAATAATACGTTACTTTTTTTTTAAAAAAAATTTTTTAGATCTTTTTATTTTTGTCATTTCTCTTTTTTGTCTCATTCTCACATTTCCATCTATCATCCACCATTACAAAAAAAAAAATATTAATTTTGATATTCTTACTATTAATAATATATATATTTTTACATTATTTTTAATATTATTTATTATATTTATTTTATTAATATTTTTTCATTAAATTTAACACTTTTAAAAGAAATATTAATAACACATACATCTCTTAAAAAAATATATGATAATTTTTTTTCAAAAAAAACTTTACAAAAAAAAAACATTACAAAAAAAACATTACAAACCATATTTTTTTCTTTATGGCAATGGACTGAACTATGAGCTTGTCTGTCTAGGCTAGGCTGTGACTCATTTTGAATTCATGGGGCTTTGTCTTACTTGTTTTCAGAAATCTGATAAGTACCTCTCTCTTTCTCTCTCTATCTCTATTGATGTTTTTATTCCTTTAACTTGGCTGGTTCATTCTTCCAAGCAAAAAGCTGTTTATTAGCTTGCAGAAGCAGAAGCAGAGGTAGCATATCTAATAGAAAAAGAAGTGCTAAGGATTTGAGAGACCCTCTGTAAGGAAACCATTGGAATTTGAAATATATATAGATGAGTTAACTGCTTCCTGTAGTGTAGTGTAGGCTGTAAATTTAATTTATATATATATATTTATACAAAGTACGTCTAACAAGCACCATTAAAACCCCAATCAGAACCGTACCACACCTTTAATATCTAAGGACTGAAAATTAACAATGAAAAATTAAGAATAACACAGAGCTCAAATACTATTTTTTGTTTTACCAGATTGCTTGGAACAACCTAAGAATTCCACTGATAAAGACTATGTTGCTCTTTGCCAATAGTGTCTTAGGAGCAAGACAGCATAGATTATACATCAATTTTATTATATATATGCTAATGCTAGCCCCACCAAATTTCCTCGGCCATTTCACTTGGTGTATATCAAATTTGTAATAATCTATCCCGACAAAGAAGAATGTTATAGGACACAAAATTATATCTCCTTTGGGTGCAAACTTGCAAGGACAGCTTGTCAATAATGTATGCATTTGAAGACATTATCGTGAGTTTTGTACACAATATCTCTTTTAATTCAATATTCTCCATAATTAAGTTAGTGTCTTAAGTAGTAGCTAAATGAATACTTTCTTCTGGATAATAGAAGAAAATTTATTAGAAAGAAAAGTCAATGAGGAAAAGTCAAGTAATAGTATTTTGAAAATGAAACTCATTAAAATTAGTACCTGTAGCAATAGTTGCCTCATGAACAACTCTGTCAAACTCATCAGTTGTCACACCAGGCCAAATAATCTGAGCAGCTGCATCCAAAACCTTTCTTGCAATCTATAAATTAACACACTTAGTGAGACTAAAGTCTACATCAACATACAAGGCAAAAATAAACAACCATAATCTTTAATGAACCTTTCACTAAAAATTAAAACACAGAAATTTAGCAAAACGTTAAAAAAAAAAACAAGAAATGTGGTTAAGATTAACCTTGCCAGAGAAGTCAAGAACACCTACACACTAACTTACGCTTGGAGTACTTCTCCCTCTGAAAAATGAAAATGAGATTTTTTAAAAGCATAATCTACTTCAATTTGACACACACACACACACACACACACACACACAAAAGAAAAGAAAAGAAAAGACAAAGTGCTAGTTATTTCATGTTGTATTTGGAGGAGACAGTGCAAACAACGAAGCAATAAAAAGTAGTGTAATTAATGTTGGAATGTAGTTTACAGATAAATATTTGCCAAAATATTCAGAGAACCCCAAGTTCCACCAATATTTGGGGTCCCAATTCCCAAACACATGCTAAATAGAATATTGAACATTTACCTTCAAATCAGAATGTTAAGGCTTGAACTATCAGAGTATACAAATATTGAAAACTCCCATATGAACCAAGTTCATCCTAAACGTACAATTCTCTAATGACTTACTTGGCCATCTATGGCTTATTTATACAAGTGTGCTCACTATCTAACTAACTAATACAAATCGTATCATCTGCGTGCCAATTACATCCCCCCAATACGTTATATATTATAGTTTGAAGCTTAACTCTTGTTGATTTGTGGTTTAATGAATGTTGCATCATGTGAAGCTCTACATAAAATATTTTAAGGCTTTGAACTTGTGCAGGTTAGGAGCCTGAGAACTACTTTACACAAATCTGAAGACTGGTACAACTGGTTTAAAATTTCTGAGTTTATAGTACATGGCTTGTCAAATGGGATCTATGAATCTGCACTGGAGATTATCTATTACAGAGCTCAATTAAACATTGTAATTCAATTTTGCTGACCGTGTTTTCAGGGAAGGGACAAGAAAAATGATGCTTTATTAAGAAAATTTAGAGAAAAGGAACAAAATTGAAAGCGCTATTGCACGCACATGCAGTAATTAACATACGGTATTTCACTTATACATAATTGAATTCCAGAGTTCCAAAATGGAAACAAAAATGTAAGAAAGTGCAGTACCTCTTAGATTCAGAAGAAATAGGTGCATCTGGGTTGTGTTCCTTGGATTTAATGGAGGAATGCAGGGCATATCTCTGAAGCTTAGGTCTCGCAGAGTTCCCTAAAGCAGGAGCACACAGACCTTGTTAATATATTACTGTAGACAATACATGAATAAAAACAGTGAAGTGGAGAGGGTCAGTTGCCAGCTCATGATGTCTTGTATCAAATGTAATACTGTATAAAATGGAAGAAAGAAATAAAGGAATAAAGAAATAGACCTGTAGTCAGCCACTTGCAAGCTTGCAACTTCTCGTTATCTCGTACGCACAAATGATTTCAAGCAATGGAGAATGGAGATCGAGTAGTGGCCTAGTGGGGAGAGTGAGACTTTGATATTTAACGAGTTGAGAGGTCGAGGTTTGAGAGGGAGTGATTATTGGTGAATGGAGAAGGATTGGTGTTTCAGAATGGAGATTTGGGAAATTTGGGAATTAGGGATTAGGGTTCAGAGTTTAGAAAATTAATGGTGAATGGAGAAGGATTCGTTTTCAGAATGAAGAATTGGAGAATTGGGAGATTGGGGTTATAGTTGAGAAAATTATTGGTTAATGGAGAAGGAAAAATATTGGAGGGAATGGAAAAAGGTTCGCGGGTAAGCATTTGTGATATTTGCCACCAAAATTAGAATATTTAGTGGCCAATGTCCATTTGCCGCAAACAGAGTAGAATAGAGAAGGTATTACCTGCAATTAGTATATGGCCACTAAAGCATTGCCGCTAAAGCCTCTTTTTGTTGTAGTGATAATCTGCATGGCGCTGACATTTATCACAGATCTGAATGTGTGCTTGAGAGTCAGCCTCCATCGTTGGCCAGTAGTATCCTGCCTTTAATACTTTTTGGGCTAGGGCCTTGCCTCCTAAATGGTGACCGTAACTTCCCTCATGGACTTCAGCTAGAGCATATTCTGCTTCCTTCGGAGTTAGGCATTTGAGAAGGGAGGATGAGAAACCATGACAGTATAGTCGACCATTGTAGATAGTGTACCTGACTGCGGTCTTGACCAATTTAGAGGCTTCCTTTGGGTTTGATGGCATAGTTCTGTGCTGTAAATAGTCCAGTATGGGGGTAATCCTAGATGGCTCATGGTCCTCCACTTGGAACTTGTCATGATCCACGATGGAGGGTTGAGAGAGAGTTTCCTAGATTACGGATCGATTGTTACCAAGGCTCTTTGTACTGGCCAGCTTAGACAAGAAGTCTGCTCTGGAGTTCTATTCTCTCGGAATGTGTTCTATCTTGACCTCCTCAAAGTCCTTGAAGAGTTCCTGTACATTGATCAGGTATTTTTATAAGAGAGGCTCCTTGACTTGATATTCTCCTTGGATTTGGGAAGTTGCCAACTGGGAATCACTATAGAGCATGATCCGTGTTGCCCCCATATCCTTTTCCATTATCAAGCTAGCAATACATGCTTCATACTCGGCCTGGTTGTTCAATGTCGGGAACTCAAACTTTAGGGAATGTTCCAGGATTAATCCCTCTAAATTTTACAGTATAACTCCGGCCCCGCTTCCCTTAGGATTTGATGACCCGTCAACAAAGATGGTCCAAGAGACTCCATTGGGGTCACCTGGGTCCAATGTGAGCTCTGCTAGGAAGTCAGACAATGCTTGGGCTTTTATTGCAAGTTGTGGTTCATATATAATCCCACACTCAAAGAGCTCAATTGACCATGTAATCATTCTTCCAGCCAAGTCTGATTTATGCAACACCTGCTGGATAGGTTGATCTGTTCTTACCACCACTGGGTGGCATTGAAAATATTGCTGAAGTCTTTTTACTGTGATAATGAGTGCGAAAGCAACCTTCTCTACCTTTTAGTAACGAGGCTCGGGGCCCTACAGGACCTTGCTTTCAAAATAGACCGGCTTCTGTCCTTCTTCAGTTTCCCGGATCAACACTGAGCTTACAGCCTCATTATGGACGAAAAGATATAAATAGAGTGTCTCCCTGGCATCCGGCCTTGTCAAAATAGGAGAGGACAGGAGATTCTTCAAGGACACGAAGGCGTCTTCACATTCTTGAGTCCCTTCAAAATCTTTCCCTTTCTTGAGAAGCTTGAACATGGGGAGAGACTTGTGGGCGGCTTTAGCCAAAAATCTTGTGAGGGCCGTTATGCGCCCTATGAGCTGTTGTACTTCTTTAACGTTTCGGGGGCTTCTCATGTTAAGGACCGCCTGACACTCGTTGGGATTGGCCTCAATTCCTCGGTGGGTTAACATGAATGCTAAAAACTTTTCAGCCTGGACCCCAAAGGCGCACTTCTCCGGGTTCAGCCTCATGTTGTGCTTCAGGACTTGTGCGAACACTTCCTCGAGGTCTGTTATGTGCGATCCACCCTGTGGGTTTTCACTATTATGTCATCTATATAGACTTCTAGTATTTTCCCCACTTGGTCTTCAAAGACCTTGTTCATCATCCTCTGGTACGTGGCCCCTACGTTCTTCAGACCAAAGGGCATGACCTTGTAGCAGTAGCTTGCCCTATCAGAAATGAAGGCGATTTTGTCTTCATCTCCGATGTACATGGGGATCTGATTGTACCTGGAATATGCATCTATAGATGAGACCCATCTGAAACTCGAGGAGCTATCTACTAGCTTATCCATATTAGGAAGTGGGTATGGGTCTTTCGGACAGGCTTTATTCAAATCCGTATAATCTACGAACATTCTCCACTTCCCATTGGATTTCTTTACCAGGACCACATTAGAAAGCCATATAGTATAGGAGATTTCTCTAATAAAGTTTCCACTTAGTAGCTCCTTGACTTGTTCTTCAATGACTTGCTACCTCTCGGATTTGACCTTTCTTTTCTTTTGAACAACCGGCTTGGTGCCCTCTTTGATTGACAAATGGTGGCAGATGAAGGTAGGGTCAAGTCTTGGCATATCGGACGACGTCCACACGAAAAGGTCTTTATTTTTTAATAAGAGCTCTGACAGTTGTTATTTTTCTTCCTTATCCAGACGTGCTCCGATCTTGGTAACCTGTTCTGGTTTGGCTCCAAGTTGGAGAGGTTGTAATTCACCTTTTGGCTGAGGTCGAGTATCCCAAATTTTTTCTTTGACGTCCAGCTCGGTCATCAGTATGTTGACCTAGTCGAGGACCAGGCCAAGAACTACAGATCTCACTTTCCGGGGTGCTCTACAAATTTTTAAGCTCTCATTATAGCATTTTCTGGTAGCAATTTGATCACCTTTAACAGTGATGATGTCATTGTTCTTGTTGAGGAACTTCATCACGAGGTGGATGGTAGACTGATGCACAAATTTTCAACCAAGTCTACAAACTTAATGTGGAATTAATTGTTGCATTACGAACCCAAGTGCAGGTTGTCTCAAGTAATAAATTTCTCGGGAGTCTGAGGTCGATCCACAGGGAATTGTTGAAGATTAATTAAGGTGAAGTAAATATTTTGTTACTATGATAAAAATTATTTACTTGGGTTAAAAGATTCACTCTTGGTAAATAAAGTAAAGGTAAAATTAATTCTTTTTATAACTCAATTAGAATCCTCGCAACATGGAGGTTCCAATCGGACAATACAACGTTAAAAGTCCATTTAAAATAATATGCGTAATTATATTATGTTTTCGAAAAATATTACCACCACTTATAAATGGGTTAAAGAATTCATTGTGCTAATATTTTGTCTACAACAAATCAAGAACTCCTCTTTACAAAAATAGTGTCTAAATTATAAGAAACAAATTATAACACATATAATAATTACTAGAAAATATAAATCATTTAAGCACAAGAGAAGAATAAATCTAACCTTATTTTATTACCAAGAGCTTCACCCTTTCACCTAAGTAAAATGAAACTTAGTTACTCATAGATAAGAAGAAAGAAAGAAAGAAGAAGAAGAAGAAGAAGAAGAAGAAGAAGAAGAAGAAGAAGAAGAAGAAGAAGAAGAAGAAGAAGAAGAAGAAGAAGAAGAAGAAGAAGAAGAAAAAGAAAAGAAGAACATAACTTTAATTTAGAACAAAGAAAAATTACTACAATAAAACCTAGTAACAAAATGACATCATTTTGGTGACTAACACCTTACACCCTCAATGATCTGCTAAGGCCCCCTTTCATAGAGGATTAGAAATACAAAATGACAAGGGGGCTGAGTCATTAGTGAGTGGATGAGTGGAAAATGTCAAATGACTTTTAGTGAGTGAAAAATTATGGAGATTCCTTGTCTCTGAAATCATTTAGCTCTGAAGTCATTGAATGCGTCAGAATGAGCAAATGTGATCTTCATCAAAGTTGTAGGGCTTGATCTTGGCTTCAAAATGGACACTGGAATCACCTCATTTGGCACATATAGCCTGAGATATGGGTCAATTACTACAGAGTGTTCAAGCCCAGTTCTAGCACCTCTGTTCTGATTTTCAAGCCCAATATCACCTACTAGACCTCCGATTCTTAAAAAGTGTTCAACATGAAAGTTGTAGATATAGGTCTCAAGTATTCATCATAAAAATTTCAGCCCATTTGACATCCTCTAGCCTAAAATATGGAATGAACAGTGTACATAGGTCAAGTTGTCAAGAACAGCACTCTAGTTCTTGCTTCAACCCCAATTTGAGTTATCTACTCATGTGATTGGCCCTTTGAATCCTAAAAGTTGTAGAACTCTCTCTTATCTTTCAAATGCCACTAGAATCACCTCCAAAGACCACCTACAGCCCAAGATATGGCCCAAATACAGAAACAATGTAAGACGTGAATTATGCTAAAAAATTCAATTAAGTCCAATTTGAGTCCAAACTTACAAAACATAATAAAACTCAATCAATTAAGTACATGGAGAGTGTAAATGACTAAGAATGAAAGCTTATTAATGTATCAAATATGTGATCATCATAGACACCATGGCGCTAAGTGCATTGAGAGAAGGACGACCCAGGATGATGTTATAAGCCGAAAGGCAGTCCACAATCAAGAACTTTACCTTGACCGTCCTAAAAAGTTTAGATGATCCAAGAGTCAGGTGGGTTTCGTAGTGTCCGACCGGGGTGATTTTTTCACCCGTGAAACCTGTCAATTCTCCAACATGAGGAGTTAAGTCTAATTACGAAAGCTCTAACTTCTGATAGAGATCTAGAAACATAATGTCTGCAGAATTCCCTTGGTCGACAAAAATTCGGTGGACTTCGGCATTGGATATTATCCCCAAGATGACAAGTGGGTCGTCGTGATCTGGGATAATTCCGCCATAGTCCTCATCCGAGAAAGTGATAAGAGGTAGTTTTTTAACTTCTGCTTGTGTCCTGGGTGTTAAGTGGGCTACGCTAAACACAGCCATTCTAAGAGCTTTCTTTCGGACTCCATTTGAAGACCCTCCTCCGACAAAGCCACCAGCAATAGTATAAATTATCCTATTGGGCTCAGAGCGATGGTCATCGTTATCAATGGGGGGAGCGTCCCTATTCCTATCCTGCCTATCGTTACTATCTCGGCGAGATGGAGTCTGGGATCTTCTCCTGGGACTTCTTGTCCTTCTTCTATGCTGAGGGGATGAACTTCGACGTGGATTGCATCTGTCGTTTCTGCGTCTGTTACCCCCCTCATTATTTTGGACACGAAGGATATACTGCTGTAAGCGTCCGGCCTTGATTAAGAATTCAATGGTATCATGTAATTGATAGCAGTCCTCCGTATCATGGTCGTAGCCCTTATGCCATGTGCAATACTTGGAATGATCTTTTTGTTTGTGCTTCTTGATAGGAGGCAGTCTCCAGATATTTTGAAACTCCGTATACATCACTTCCCTCAGGATCGTTTCCCGGGGAGTGTTCAAGGGAGTATAGTCAGAATAATTCCTCCAGGTGCGCTACCTTTTGGAGGTCGTGGCCTTGAGAAATTCTGGTTAGACTTCTGGTAGGAAGGCTCACCTTTGTCCCACCTCATGTGGTTTTCTGTTGCCTCCTCCAAGTAGACGTATTTCTCAAATCGTTTCTGAAAGTCGGTCAAATTATCTGGTTTCTTTTTTGCCAAGGACTTAAAGAACTCATAACCTACTCGGAAACCACTTCTGGCATAATGTAATACTATTCTGTCCTCAAAATTTTCCATGTTGGTGCAGGCCACCATGAACTGTTTGACATATTCTCCGAGGGTCTCATCATTTCCTTGGTGAATTTTGGCCAGGGACTCGATGGATTTAGGTTGCTCCTTGCTGGTGGTGTATTGCAGCAGAAAACACTGTTTAAGACCCGGCCAGTCTACCACGGACCCCTTTGGTTGGCTGGTAAACCACTTGAGGGCTCCTTTTTTGAGGGAAAGAGGGAATGCCCGGCACAGCAACTCCATGGACCCGCCGTAGAAACACAAGGACTATTTGTAGGCATTTATGTGTTCCTAGGGGTCTATAGTTCCATCATAGATTTCCAAGTTTGGTGGAAACTTGAAGTTCATAGGAACCCGGTACTCCATAAGTTGATTAGAGAAAGTTTGCCCCATTGTTCCGCGGTTCTGGTTATTTGTCCTGGTATTGGGGATTCCATTGCCGGCGTGAGCCCTCCTTTGATTATTTTCCACGTCGGTCCTTCTGTCACGACGGTGTGGCATGGGTTGGTTTTCATGCATAGCGCACTGCATGTCTTCCAGCCTCTGAAATCGTTCATTCAACATATCCATATGTTGTTGCAACAGGTCTTGGAATTGGCATCGGGAAGTACGAGATTAGTGTGTGCATTCAGAACGAGACGCACGATCATCAACCTCATTGTTTGGCATTCCCAGACGCTGGTGCATCGAGATCCTGTGTTGTTGAATGCTCTGGTCACCTCCTTGAGCCAGGAATTCAAGTCTTTCCCTAACAGAAATCCTACGTGATGGGTTGGGGGACTCATCAGAGGTGGAGGTAGAGTGCCTATCACGTTAGTTTTCTGCTCTGGGTGCCTGATTTCTCACAGCGGAGGTTTGAGCCACAGGTGGAGGCGGCGGGAGTGGTGGACGTTGCACATCAAGATCTTACCTCTGGTTGACAGAGGTTTGTGCAACATCTCTTCTCGAATTTTGTCTCGTATTCACCATAATTGGGTGGGATTCGAAATTTAAGGTTCCCCACAGTCGGTGCCAATGTTTTGAAGTGGATTCAGAGGGTACCTGAATTAGGCACGTACACGGTGGTTTCCTCATTGAGCAACAGCAGCTGAGTGTATTGAACAGAGGGGTGGGTACCTGCAAAGGGACTCCAACGCTTAAGTCAGACAGTGCACTAGTAGGATTATATAATTGGATAATAGATTATCTTATTAAGATGACTTAGCCTTGTATTTATAGAGCGTATGTAGAATCCTAATAGGATCCTTATTGGATGTAGGTAATTTGGGATCAGTATCCTAATAAGATCACCTTCCCATTATAATCGAGTAAATCCTTGTAAATCTGAGATTACGATACAAGAAGTACTTAGCCATCTAGGGTAATTATGAGTCCTATAATATCGTAAGTTGATGATTGATAGCTACGGATATTTAGGGATTTATCCTCTGCAAGAATCTATCAATCATGATAATATAGCCCAATACCACTCGACATGATAGATTCTAATGTTCAGACTGCCTTACGAGTCTTCCGTTATGCCATTCCGTGAGGAGTCCGGCTAAGTGCATGCCGGGTTGATGCCATGGAACGGGATCCCGGATCACGGTCCAGAACAGATGTGATGATTTACCTAGAACTTGCGGAGAAGGTTATGAATTACCAATTCCTGGAAACTATGAAAAGTCCCTAGGCTCTATAGCTTCCGGCAATGCACCCTTGCATGTGTCACTAGCCAGACCCACGATCACCCAAATGGCCAAAATTGGGTGATCGAGCTAATGACACAATGCCTGATTGAACATAATTTTTTTATGGTGTTTTTGCTATGAATTTGTTGGGTTTTTACTCTGAGTTTTTATTTTTATTTTGCCGTGATTATTTCACTGAATGCATTTTATGATTTTTTGATTTTGTTCTTGATTTCAAATATGTAGCAACCAACTGTTGTACCTATTTAATCGTCGAGGGGATTTTTGTTTGAGCATGAAGGTAATGAAGAAACTCATGAGTCATGATGTTAATGTCAATGACCTACCAAATAAGGAATTGTTTGAGAATGCGGCGCAGAAGAATATCAAGGAAGAAACTCATGACCAACCCCAAACGAAAAAAGAGCTTAATAAAGTTTATCAGCCATCAAAGCAACTCCTAGACCAGTCTGAGTTGAGGACAAACTCCACATCTTGTGAAAGTGATCCTAAATTTGCAACTAGAGATTCTTATAATGATGAAGGCAATATAACAAGGAGAAGAAAAATCATTTACTACAACAGCCAGAAAAACTAATGAGACGAAAACCTATAACTGGAGACGCAAAGAAACAAGCTGGCAATGACCGAAAAAAATGGAGGCTTGCCGATGGCAAGGATGAAGGATGAATAGGGGTCGTGACTTACCCTTTACTTCAAGACAAAATAATTATAAAACTAAAGGATTAGAATATAATAAATTGAAGAACTGCAATATAATAAATATATACATTAAGGCTTAAACACAAATAACCCCTTTCACCTAACAAAATAAATTTAAAAACCATTAATTAAGACCAACCAGTTATTACATTGTAAATCTAATGGAGCATCCATGCTCCTTAGACATTTATGAGCATTTTAGAATCCACCCAACAATGAGAGTTAATCCACCGATATAGCCTTAGATAGAGACAGGACCTTCGGTACTCTCTCTTCCACACTAGTACATGTGCTTGTGATATCTCTGCATGACTTAAGGAAGTAGCTTCCTCCTATTCTCTTTCAATAATGCTTGGTGCACGTAACTAAGAAGTACATCACTTCACCTCTATGCAAAGAGGTAGGATTAGAGAGTAAATGTACAAAAAATAAGGTAAACAAGTTAAAATCAAATGGTAAAAACTATACAAATATAAAATAATATATATGCAAATGTGTATGAATAACATTATTTATTGTAAATAGCATTATTCATTGTCTTTAGGCCATACGCTAAATTTATATCCTTATGATTTTTTCGAGAAGTCCAACAGGATTTACAAGGCATTTGGGGTGCAGTTAGGGCAGTTGAGTTGGTGAATTTCTTGTTAAAAGGCATCATACATAACTGGTATATGGCTTTTCAATAATGGGGAGTTTCTAGTTAAAAGGCATCATACCCAGAGGGTTTACCCCACTAAAAACCCTTATATAGAACTCTCACATATTTCCTCCAGTCTCTTCTTCTCATTTAAAAGGTATATACCCCGAGGGTTTACCCCACTGAAAACCCTTACACAGCACTCTCACATCTTTCCTCTTGTCTCTTCTTCTCATACCTCTTCTGATATCCTCCCTCAATGTATTACTCTCTATTTATAGAGAGCTATTATGAACTGATAATATTTCTGAATGTTTTCATTCATTGAAAATAACAAAGATACAAGGTTTACATAGATAGCAGATTTGCTAGCTATGAAAAGAAAGAAAAGAAAAGAAAAATAAACTAACAACATAACTAATTATATGATATGAAAAATAGAAAAAACTAATTTTCTGTTAAGTCTAATACCCCCCCACAAGATGGAGAGTAGATGTTAATCACTTCCATCTTAGACAGCAACTTATGAAAAGGTTGAGGATCTAATGGTTTGGTCAGAATGTCAGCAAGCTGATCAGAGGTAGAAATAGGAAGCAAGTGAAACAATTTTGCTTGTAGCTTCTCCCGAACAATGTGACAATCGATCTCAATATGTTTTGATCTCTCATGGAAGCTTGGATTTACAGTTATGTGTCTAGCTGACTGACTATCATAGTATAGCAAAGATGGAGAAACAAAAGGAACACAAAGATCTTCGAGTAAGTAATGCAGCCATTGTAATTCGCATACTGTGGATACCAAAGCTCTACATTCAGCTTCGGTTGAAGAGCGGCTAACAGTGGATTGCTTCTTGGATTTCCAAGAGATGAGTGAGTTGCCAAGATATATGCAATAACCAATGATGGATTTTCTGGTTGTAGGACATGTGGCCCAATCAGTATCACTAAATGCCTTTAATTGCATTGTTGATGTTGTAGGAAAGAACAACCCTCGGGCCGGTGAGGCTTTGATGTACCTTAGGACACGAATTGCAGCCTTGTAATGATCATGTGATGGATTGCTCATGTGCTGAATCAATTGTTGGACATAGTAGCTAATGTCTGGACGTGTGGGTCAAGTAAAGAAGTCGGCCAATTAATCTACGATAACCAGCAGGGTCCTCGTATAGATCATATGAGATTGATTTGTGAAAGAGTTTGTTCATTGGAGTGATGGCTGGTTTGGATGCCAAGAGACCAGTGTCTTCAAGGATGTCTTGTGCATATTTTCTTTGACATAAAGTGATTCCCTTCTTGGATCGTGCTACCTCAAGGCCAAGAAAATACTTAAGCAGCCCGAGATCAGTAATTCTAAAAGTTTGATCAAGTGAAGCCTTTACTGCATCGATTTCTTGTAGATTATTTCCTGCAAGAATTAAATCATCAACATAAACAAGTATAACAGTAAAAGAGTTCCCAATGTGTTTAATAAATAAGGAATGGTCCGAGGTAGATTGTTTGTAACCAATTGAGATTAGGAAAGTGAGTAAACAAGCAAACCACTGCTTGCTGGACTGTTTAAGTCCATATAATGATTTTGTAAGTCGACAAACTTGGTTAGGACCATTAGCTTGGACACTTTTCAGAAGTTCCATGTAAACTTCTTCATCAAGGGAGCCATGAAGAAAAGCATTTTGGACATCTAGTTGAAATAGATGCTTATTTTGGATGGCTGCAGTTGCTAATAAGAGACGTATAGTTGTAAGCTTAGCAACTGGACTGAAAGTATCAAAGAAATCTATGCCTTCTGTTTGTGTAAAACCTTTGGCAACAAGGCGAGCCTTGTAACGCTTAATACAACCACCTTCTTGCACTTCTTCAAAGCACCAAGGTTGATTCCTCATCTCACACTATAAATCAAGTAGGTATTACTTCTCTTGAGCAACCTCCCAATCCACCTTCTTCAGGTAATTCTCAAACTCTTAATTCTTGAATTCTTGACACAGGGGCAACTGATCACATTTGCCCCTTTCTCACTTTATTCACAACTTATCACAGTATAAAGCCTATAAATGTGCTTTTACCTGATGGCTTAGCAGCCTCAGCCCATTATTCGGGCACCATTGTATTAACCAATCATCTTTCTCTTACCAATGTTTTATATATACCATCTTTCAAATTCAATCTATTATCTATACATAAACTTACATCCTCTCTTAATTGTAATCTTATTTTCTCATCCTCCACCTGTCAAATACAGGACAATCATACTTTGAAGATGATTGGGCATGCTAAAGCCATCAAAGGGTTATACATTTTACAACAACCTATTGCATCTATTACTTCTTTCATTACTGTAAACACATCTAATAAAACTCATTCTCCTTTGTGAACTGATAATATTTCTGAATGTTTCATTCATCAAAAATAACAAAGATACAAGGTTTATATAGATAGTAGATTTGCTAGCTATGAAAAGAAAGAAAAGAAAAAAAAACAAACTAGCAACATAACTAATTATATGATATGAAAAATAAAGAAAAAACTAATTTTCTGTTAAGTCTAACAAGAGCTCCTTCATCTCCTCTCCATGAAGTTCCTCTTCCTTTTTCCTTTTTTTTCTTTAAGGAGGATTCTACAATGGACTTAAAAAAGTCTGGTCCATTATGGTCCAACTATATTGACCTTTGATAACAAGGTAGCGTATTTTTATTATATTTTATAATTTTTTATATATTACAACTTAGTCCTTTGTCCCTATGCAGTTAAAAGAAGATGATAATGCTTCGCAACAAACTTGTTCCACCATCGAACATGACAGCGCTGCCACAACCACTACCACCACCAACAACCTCAACTTCCCGGAACAACCCAAAAAGTCACCAATGTTTTTCAACACTCTGAAGTTGTCTTTCTACAAACAATCTCCTTTATTAATAAGACTCAACTTTGTAATTTACAAAAGTTTTTATTACATCCTCAATAGTTCCCCGGTAATTCATCTCAACTATTAATTTTAGTAAATATAAATCAACGGTTTCCTAATATTGGTCCACCAATGACCATAATGTTTAGGACCATTGAAGACAAGCCCTTTCTTCAATTCTATTGTCCACATTTATTTCTTCTTCACTCTCACACCTTTCTTTTCTTTCTTTTTCTTTTTCTTTGACTTTCTTTTCCACTCTCACCAACTTTCATTTATTATTTTCATTTCTCTCCAGCTTTCTCTTAACTTTCATTCACGCACATACACCATCACCAAATCACTTATGAAAAATTATTATATATTCTTAGAGTACAATAAATGCATGGTTCAAGATAAATCTTTATCATTAATTTTTAATTAGGTTTGCAATAAAATTCTCTGTTCGGCTAGCCGAAGTAAATAGGCTAATTCTTACAAATCTTTGATTCCTAACAACAAGTGATTATCGTTAAGGAAAGAGTTCTATTCCTCGACTATAAGTTCCTAAGACGACTAAAAAAACTCTTAGATAGATAATGACGTAAAAAGACTTCCAACAATTTGACTAAAGCAAATGGCAAGACTTAAATGAAATAAAAACGTAATAAGCAATTAAAAGATGTAAATGAACTAGAAATTGTAGAAAAATAACACTTGCTAAAGCTTGAAATATAGGAAAGTTAACTTTGTTGTCGTGTATGTTTGAACTAGAAATTGCAGAAAAATAACACTTGCTGAAGCTCTGTGTTTTGTTATCATGTATGTACAATTAAAACTCTCCAACTATTTATAGGTAAAAAATTTAGTCATTATTGGCCTAAGCACACTATCTACCACTCATCCTAACTATAACCCCACGTTTTGGCAAGTGGCTAATAACATATTTTCCCACTAACTTGCCCTCAGCTGAGCTTAGCATGATAAATGTCTCGATTCAAAGAACATGCCAGTCGAGGGTTCACCAAATAACCTAAAAACTAGGGAAATTGACCTGTTGCCAATGATCTGATATATATCTGTACAAAACAACTTCAACGCTCAACACTTGCTTTTGCAGTCACACCTATTCTTTAGGGATTACATTGGTTCAGTAAAACTACTAGCTTTTTCTTCACTAATAAACTCTAATGTGTACTTGAATCAACATTCCATGCCCAATTACTGAATCTGACCCAGTTTTTATCCTTTCTGTGCGTCAACCCATCATCAATCATTAGCCAAATTTGTTCTCATTACACCGACTCAGCTGAAGCCACATTTTTTGGTATTAACACTTTGCCCCCTGCATCCTTTGACTAATGAGCTGATGCGAAGTAAGTTGAAGAGATGCACCTTGACAATTTGAATTCCTACGTTTTATGGGATTTTGTACGCATACTCAGTATCTTCAATTCCTGATTAGGAAATTAAATTAAAAAAATTGGTGCAATTGATAAATGATAATGCCTACCTACTCAACATTCTAGTCCATTAACTCAAATTTGAATCCCAAAATTTCTTTTAAAAGTCATGCAATAGCCCTTTATTACTCATTTTACAGCTCTTCATAATCCCAAAAATTTGTCTACCTTCGAAACCTAGAAAACCAGAAAAATCCTAGCAACCATGTAAGATGCTTTGAATTCCCAAAATTAGAGCTACTTGATCGGTGAAGACGACCATAATGATGACGACAATGGCTCCTCATCAAGCTTGGCCTTTTCGAAATCCAATGAGTCTTCCCCCACACCTTTGGCTCCCAAGTATTCCATCTTGGTTCCCTATATTTCATATCAAAATTTTTTTGCCTGAGGTCCTGTTTGTAACATCCTAATATTTCTATCCAGATATATCAACATATATGAGAATAACAAATACTAACCATGCTACTTCCAAAACATACATCAACTAAACTCATAACATTTATATAAATAATTATGGAGAGTCATGATAACAAAAGTTATATATATACATCATTACCTCCAAGGGCACATTGTAATACATAAACTTTCAAAACAACAAGATCTAGTATAATATACAAGCTTTATCAACATCAAGCCTATAACTATACTAATCTTCATACATCTTATTCTTTCCTTTTGAAGAACTTGCACCTAGATATACATGGCAATACAATCGGGGTGAGAAATCATATATCTTAGTAGAAGTATTCCAAAACCATCATTTTATATATTCATAAGGAATACATAACTTTTTAACTAACACTTCAATCACAGAAGTACGCAATCGCCCATACAATTGTCATGCTATGCCATATTAGGTCTATGCAATATCCTAAGCATGAAATGAATAATGATATAATACCAAGTCCATGGCAATGTCATGTTATGCATAAATCCTGAACAAAGTAATGGAAATCTCATCCGTAACCTTGAACAAGAACTGAAACCTAATTCCAACAAATTTTCTCTTTAGGTAGTGAAGTTCATCAACTACGTGGTCTCAACATTGTAGAGGAAATTCATCCTCCTAGGGTAGTGAAATCCATCAACTACACGGTCTTTATCAACAAAGAAGTCCATCCTCAATATCACAAGAAAATCTATCCTCAATACATAAGGAAATCCATCCTCAATTCACAAGGAAATCCATCCTTAATATCTTAAGGAAATCCATCCTCAAAGCCGCCATAATAGGAAGGATACCATCCACGTTGCCTAATATAGATTACCTTCATCTACGGGGCTCACACCTTTCAATACAGGCAAAACATATAATCATGTATATAATCATGTCTAATTAAATTCTCATAATTAGCATTACAAATCATTTTGATTAAATACATTCATTGTTCAGTAAATACTCCTACTAGAGTCTCATCACTCACTAAGAAGCACAAAATAAAGATCCACACAAGTTAAGCACTTTATTTCCCTCAAATAAAGATGTTTTCAACAACTGGAACAGGCGCTCAGGCGCTCCACCTAGGGCGCTCAGGTGGCAGAGCGTCTCTCCTGTTCTTCCCAGCGATGGGTGCTCAGATGCTCACACAATAATGCTTAGGCACTCGATGCGTGCTCAGGCGCTTCCACACGGGCTTTTAGGCGCTCATCGCACAGCAACATGCATAAGCTTGCTGGATTCCGGGCACTCAGACGCCTATCACCCCAGCGCCTAGGCGTTTATTGCCTGATGTAAAAACTACAGAATTCTTTACTGTTCCATTCAGGAACAAGGGTGCTCAAAACACATCAACATCAATTCCACATGATTTTCACATAACAAAGGATCCATTAACATGTTACAACTCTTATACCACTTTAATTCCACTCAAAACCATAAATCATGGAATCAAATCATCCATCTTGAACCCTAAAACTCTTCTTCTATCTCGATAGAAAACTTAGGTGTTTAAATGATGCAATCTCATCATCAAGCATCAAACGACCTAAAATCATGTTATTCTCAAGTTCCATAACAAGATCCTAGCATAAAACATCAAAGAACAACACTAAAAATTCACTCCCCTCATCAAACCACCCCATGGATAAATGAAGAAGATGAAAAGAAAGTATCAAAACAAGGTTTTTCCCTTACCTCTAACGGCTAGAATGGAAGTCATTCAGTAGCTCATTGCCTCTTCTTCCTTCTTCCTTGGTTGATGCTTGACCTCCTTACTTCCCCTTCCTTTTGTGCTTTCCTACTTCATCTGTGAGAGAGAATAGAGAAAATAAGACAAATATCTCATTTGTGGCTTACATAAGCCAAGGAAACAAAAAACAAGAGAGTCGTGACTCTCATGGTCACTTAAGTTACAATACTGTTATCTTCGATCTATTAAGAACCCTTAGATTTATCCAAATCCAGTTTCCTAACTTCCAACAAGTTTAAAATAAATCCTAAGATTCATTAAAAATATTGTTTCACCATTTTCACAATTTTTCATATCTGCTAAGGGTCAATCTGGCATTAAAACACACAACTAGTATGCTTAAAAATGTCAAATTAACTCCAACTAACTCAAATTTTAACTGTAACACAGTTCACATATTTGTGACCTAGAAACAAACTCTCCACATTTATTTCTATTAACTAAGTAGTTTAAGTCAAAATTAGGGCCAATAACAGCTATATGTCACGCACAGTGTTATAGCAAAGTGACTAAACGTGCTCAGAAAGCCACAAAACTTAATAGGCATGATAATCTGGTATTAGGCTACTTCTGTAACCATACACAAGTCTATCATGTTTTCATGGGTGTTACACTATTACCCTCGATCCTTCTGAACGAAAATTTATAATAGAGCATTTTAGGGCTTGGCCAAAAACTTCTTCAGACTACGTCAACTAGATGGAGCTCATGGAAAAAGGAAAGGCAGATGATTGGAGCAAATAGGGAATCTACAACATCATCATGCTTCTCCGCATAACGTCCCTATGAACATCAACCTCATCTTTTCCTTCCTTAGCTTCTAGTCCATGGCTATTAACATATTTGTCTTTCCGTTCGCCATTCTTTCCCCCACCCTGGTGGACGAATTGGCTATCCTAGGGTTACCAGTCGAGGGTAACTCAGTCTCCAATATATATTATTTCTTTAAAAGAGATCCTTAGATTAAATTCTCCAAGCAAAGCTCCTCTTATTCTAACTTTATCCTGGCTAACCAAAAAGGTAAGAAACCCATTAAAAATGAAGAACACAAAGCATTCCTTCTCTACTGATTTTGTAAATATTTTATATGCTTTAATTCAGTAGCCATAGTTACTGAATTTTCATCTATAATCACTACAAGAAAATAGCAAATTTGAGGCAGATTTTTTGTGGCAGATTCGCATCCACCGCAATTGCGGAAGATGTTCCGGTGGATTATAATCTGTCTCAATTTGCAGTGGATTTTACGGTGGATCATTTTTGCGGTGGATTTTGTGACGGATTGTCCCCCGCAAAATTTTTTTGATGACATTTCCATTGTGAAATGTTGCTGCAGTTGGTAAAAAAAGGTTTGCGGTAGATATTTCCGCCTCAAACTTAATAAAATATAAAAAAATTGGGAGGAAAATAAAAAAAATAATTTGTAGCGAACAAATCTGCCTTAATTTATAAAATAATAAATTGCGGCAGAAAAATTCCACCGCAAAATTAATAAACTAATAAAAAATTTGTAAAAAATTTTTTAAATTTTTTTAGCTGCGAAAAAATCCACCGCAAAAAAGCTCCACAATTTAAAAAATAAAGTTGAGGTAAAAAAATCTGTCATAAAATATATGATGTAATAAAAAATTCGTAAAAAAATAATGAAAAATTTTTGCTATGGAAAAAATTGCCGCAAAAAATCCATCGCAATTTAAAAAAAAATCTGCCACAAAATATATAAACGTAATAAAAATTCATAAAAATAATTTACGGTGGAAAAATTTGCCGCAAAAATCTGCCACAATTTAAAAAATGATTTTTTTCGCTCCAAAAAATCACGTCGCAAACTAGATCTAACACCTTTTCTTCTTCTATTCTCATTTGTCCGAACCACTTTTCATTCTCTCAACCTCCTCTCCCCTTTCTCACTTGCAACCGATTGACCACTGACAGCCGCCACCGACCGCCGCAACTGCCACCGATCTCGGGACCCCGACCCCGTGACCCTGACCATGACGCACCACCAACTCGCGGCACCGGCTCCCCTACCCCGCGACCTCGACGATCTGCCACCCCTCTTGGTCCCGACCCGACGCACCGCCTCCCCTCGACTGTGACCCCCCTGCGACCAACCGACCGCACGGCACCACCACCCGCGACCCCCCAACCCCGCTGCACCACCAACTCGGCCGGCCACCACTTCTCCATGCCTCCACCAGTTCGCGTGACACCACCTACCAACTAGGTACCCCACTGTTCATTGCTTGCTCTGTTCATCACTTTTCATTTTTCTATGTATTGTAAGATGCTTGATGTAAAAATAGTCTATTGATGTTGGTTTAGTGTTTGAACCAATGACTTGTTTGCTGAGAAGATCATTGGGGTAATTCTTGAGATGATATGATAAAGGAGTTTGGGAACATTAGGGTCATTGTGAAGGTCATTGTGAATTGTAGATTTAGAGTTTGATCACATGCTCATGATCAGGTTTCAAAAATTTATCTGTCTATGATCAATTTGAATTTGATTATTGCAATGTACTGTAACTCTGCCTGGTATTGTTATCTTTGTAATATATTTGATGCATGTGGTAAATCGTATTACCGAGTGAAGCCTTAGTTTCCTGTTTGAGATTCAATATTAGTGGGCACACGTACTTTTTGAAGGTACTGCTCATTGTATTAAATTTTGAATTATCCAATTTGGACAGTTTAGGAAGAAACTTTTACTTCACTTAATTATAATTACTCATTAAATCTCATACCATATACTTAATGAAATTTTGTTGTGCAACATTTTCTTTTGTTCTCTGGGTGCACACATGATTGTGGTAGATGTCACCACTTTCTAGTCGTGCACTTGGAGACCAATGGGAAATGCTGCTAAAATTTTGTCAAGTATAGGATGTGTAATTTTTGTGATTACTATCAATCAAGTGCTGAAAAGGTATCTTCTTAAATGGGATAGGGCCATACCATGCTAAGAGATTTTAAGATTTTGGAAATAATAGTTATTTGGATTGAAATATTTATACAAGTGAAATTTTAAAATATATTAATTATGCAACATATGTTGTGCATTTTGTATTTTTGTATTTTGATTTAAGTGTAAAATTATCATTGTAGAAAATGGTAGTTCCAGAAAATCGTAGATGGATGTATAATAGGACTCATTCGGGTCGTAGAGGATTTACACAAGAATTTGTATGTGGAGTTGAAGAGTTTGTGAATTATACATGTCAATCTTCTCATTACTTAAGTGAAGGAACAATTAGGTGTCCATGTTTGATGTGTTATAGTGGGAAATTATTGAAACCTGAGATTGTGAAAGTTCATCTATAAAAAAGGACTCAAACCTAGGTATTGGTATTGGATAGATCATGGAGAGGAAGAGCCTGATCCAATTAGTGTCGATATAAACTTTGATGTGAACACTGTTAATAGTCCCATATTAGAGGAGGAAGACGTGGTTAATAGATATCAAAATATGATTTGTGATGTGGCTGGAACAGACTTTGGGGATTTTAGGAGTCGTTTTCAACATAGTGTTGAGAAGCCTCTACATCCAGAGGCTGAAGAGTTTTATGATCTATTAAATGTTTCAATCAGCCATTATGGTCTGGCCGCAAAACTCATTTTAAGTTATCCTTGGCAGTTCGAATGTTAAGCCTTAAATCTGATTATAATGTAACGCATGCGTGCTTTGATTCATTTATGGAGATATTAAGAGAGGTTGCTTTACAAGGATCACGAATTCCTCTGAATTACTATAGAATAAAAAATTTGGTTTCTAAACTCGGGCTTGCTTCAAGAAAAATAGATTATTGTGCAAATGGTTGTATGTTATACTATGATAATGCCAGACAATGTAGGTTTTGTGGTGCTGAAAGATACGAACTTTGTAAAACCAGTAATGGAAATAATAATGAAGTTCCGGTGAAAAGAATGCATTATTTACCTCTTATTCCTAGACTCAAGAGATTGTATTCCTCTATGAGCTCATCTGCACACATGAGATGGCATGCTGAAAATAATAGGAAGTTGGGGGAGATGTCTCACCCATCTGATGGTGAAGCATGGAAGTATTTTAATAGGACATATCCTGAATTTTCAATTGATCCTAGAAATGTTAGGCTTGGTTTGTGTGCCGGTGATTTCACTCCTTACAATCAATCTGCTTCTCCTTAGTCTTGTTGGCCTGTGATAGTCACTCCATATAATCTGCCTCCAAAAATGCGTATGATTGCCCTATACATGTTCCTAACATGAATTATTCTCGGCCCTAACAATCCCAAGAGCAAGATTGATGTTTATTTACAACCATTAATCGATGAACTGAAAATTTTATGGGCGGATTTTTTAACTTATGATGTGTCAAGCAAACAAAATATTATGATGAGGGCGGCATTGATGTAGACAATAAATGACTTTCCAGCATATGGAATATTGTTTGGATGGATGACTGCTGGTAAATTAGCATGTCCATATTGCATGAATCAAATAAAGGCATTCACTTTGAAGCATGGGGGAAAATTCGTGGTTTGACTGTCATCGTCTATTCTTGCATGTTAATCACATGTTTAAAAGAAATAAAAATACATTTAAGAAGAAAACTGTGGTGACTGATTTGCCTCCACCAAGATTATCTGGACATGAATTAAGTGAGATTGTTAGTGCCTTTAGTAAAATAACTGAAATGCAGTCGTGCAAACACCATGAGTATGGTGTTTATCATAATTGGACTAAGCATAGCATATTTTAGGAGTTACCATATTGGAAGGATAATTTAATTAGGCATAATTTAGATGTCATGCATATTGAGAAAAATATCTTTGATAACATATTCAACACTGTTATGGATGTTAAGAGCAAAACAAAGGATAATGTGAAGGCAAGAATGGACTTAAAAGAATATTATCAACGACCAGAATTGGAGCTTATTGATTTTCCAAATGGTAAGATCATGAAACCAAAGGCTAATTATACTTTTACAAAAGAGCAAAAGAAAATTATTTGTGAATGGGTGCAACATTTAAAAATGCCAGATGGTTATGCTTCGAACTTGGCCAGATGTGTGGACATGAATCAATTACGATTGTCTGGGATGAAGAGTCATGATTGTCACGTGTTTATGGAGAGTTTGCTTCCAGTTGTTTTTTCTTTGTTGCCAGATCAAATTTGGAAGCCATTGACTGAATTGAGTCAATTTTTTAAAGACTGGTGCTCAACGACTTTGACAGAAAAAGACATGCTCCAAATAGAACAAAACATTCCGATGATTTTGTGTAAATTGGAAAGGATACGGATTTCTTTGATTCCATGAAACATTTACTAGTCTATTTACCTTATGAAGCAAGAGTAGGGGGCTAGTTCAATACAGATGGATGTATCCATTCGAGAGGTACTTAAACAAGATAAAGAAAACAGTTAAGAACAAAGCTCAAGTTGAAGGTTCTATTTGTGAAGCTTATTTGATTCAAGAGATATCTCATTTCTGTTCATTTTACTTTGAGTCTCATGTTAAGTCAATGAGAACTAAAGTTGGATGAAATGATGATACAGATGAAAATATGTCAATGGAATCAACTTTGTCAATTTTTAATCCTGGCCGAGGTTATGGAACATCAAAAATACAGTGGCTAAATGATGCTGAGATGAAATCTGCGACATTGCACATCTTGCTAAATTGTGAAGAAGTTAAACCATATCTTAAGTAAGTGGTACTATTAATTTAATTTAAATTTCAAATGTATTGCTCACTAACAATCAAATCATAAACTTTTAATTTTTCAATATTTTTTTACAATATTTCAACATTCCTGAGGAATATTCAAATGAAAGAATAAATGCAAATTTTATAGATTGGTTCAGAAGTTATGTAAGTATTTAAATATTATTAAATTGTTGATCCCAATCATTATATATGATTTAGATCATTAACATTAACTATATTTTTTTCTAGGTTCACAATCCACAAAATATGGTGAATAATTCTTACTTGCATGATTTGGCATGGAGGCCTAGTAGATGTGTGACATCTTGGCCAATGTATTTTGTCAATCGATATAAATTTCACACAGATACTTAGTCAGATAGGAAGAAAACAATCAATAGTGGCATGTGTGTTAAAGGCTCAACTAATGGTGAAAATGAAAATGATTGTTATGGAATACTAAAAGATGTGGTTGAGTTAGAATATCCTGGGGAACCAAAAAAAAAGTTGTTCTTTTTAAATGTGAATGGTTTGATCTTATGATTAATAGAGGTACAAGAGTTCACAAAGATTACAAGATTATCGAGGTTCAACACACTAGACGATACGAGTGGTTTGATCCTTTTATCCTTGCTTCCTCTACGAGACAAGTATATTATGTTCCTTTTCCTAGAAAGAAAAAGGATAAGGTCCAATGGTGGGTGGTAATAAAGACCAAGGCAAGAGGTCGAGTTGAAATTGAAAGTGCCCAAGAAATTGCATTCCAAGATGATACTATGACTCCTGTGGATCCAATTGTTGATGTGGATCTCATTGACCACTTGTAAGAAACTAATGTGATTTTTGATGTAGTTCAAGATGTTGGTTCTAGTAGACGGGATGAAAATGATGAAGAAGAACAAAGTTTTAATGACAACGATGATAAAACATCTTCCAATAATGAATATGAAACAAATAGAGGACAATGTTTCCTCATAACTGTAAATATAGAATTATATTAATATATTGTAGTTACTAGTTATACATTATTGTGTTGTGTTTGAAATTATATTTACATTATATTTTTATTATTTGTGTAGATGTCATCGTCACGAGGCGATAAGGGAAAAGGGAAGGAGAAGGAGAAGGAACAACCTGGACGTCTTAGAATCAATATAGGGAGGCCACCTAGGGGGCAAACATCAGGATATCTCTACCCCCAGTTATAATATTACCCACTACAGGTTTGCTTCAGCCACCATCTTTTGAGTACGTTATGATACCCACACCTGGAACACAGTGTCCATCACATACTTCCCATTCACTATATGGTACATCAAATGATTCTAGGTCACCTACTATTGGCTCATCACCGAGTACCCGTGAGTCGCCGGGTACCCATGAGTCGCTGGCTACTCGGGATTCTAATTTTTCCATTTCTGCAACAGATCAAAGCAATAAGACATTTGTTGAGCCTGATGGTGATTTTGGGTATGTGTACAACTACTTGTTATTCATTTATAGTTATGCGCATTCAAATTTTTTGTTGAGAATATTTATATTTCCTTTTTAAAATTGTATCATATGTTTCTGCCATCTAAACCTGTTGCTGATGCCATAACAAAGATTATACGATCTGGATATAATCAACCTTGGACATCTTGGGGAGAAATACCCAAGGATACTAGAGAAATGTGGTTTCGAGAGTTTCAAGTATGTATCATTTTTTATTTGTTTAATTATGTTTGTTTGTCTTGTAATAGTGAAATTTTTTTAACTTTAATGTTATTTACAACATATTTTTGAAGGGTTATGTTTGGTGGATGCCTCAGCATCATAACCATATGCGAAATGTATATAATAGTCATAGTTCAAAGAGACTATCAGGCTTGCTAGGGCAGACACGTAATATAAATGAAATGCCTTTTTGGATTAGAGAAGGCATATGAGAATACTTATGCAGGCACTGGGCTAGTAGCGTGTATAAGGAGAAATGTCAGCAAGCAAAGATGAATCGTGCTTCTGACACTGATGGATGCTTGCACACAAGTGGTTGCATTTCTACCGGCACTCATGCACAAAAATTGGTAACTATCATCGTCAGTTGTTTAGTAATATGTTTTATTATTTTGTTATTAACTTATTTTCTCATTATTACAGGCTGAGGCTTGGGGTAGAGAGCCCACAGTTGATGAGGCCTTTCGTCACGTACATTTAAGGAAAGAAGACTGTATTGCATAGATTTCTACAAAAGCTAAGGATGTATATGTTATTATTTCTTAACTTGAAATTTTTTATTTTAATATTAACTCATCTTATAACAACAACCATAACAGGTTTTTATTTCCATCTTTAGGAGGAATTCAAAGCAAAGGAATCTAAACAGTCTTCTTAGTGCTTAAATGAAGAAGGGGTATCTAGTACACAAATGACCAGTCGAGAGCTTTTGATTAAAACTGTTGGTTGGATAAAGAGTTGTGTCTATGGCCTAGGTTCTCAAGCATCTATCTATGACCATGAAGAATCATCCTCCTCAAGGCCTGGATCGAGTCAAGTTCCTGAGCACGTTATTAATCAAGTTAAGTAATAGTTGCAATATTTTTTTATTAATTAGTTTTTTGTATTTTTATGGATGTAGCCAATCATTCCATTTTTCGTATTTTTGGTTAAATAATTTATTTGTGGAATGATTAATGAATTTGTATTTACATATGTTAATCAGGTTAAGGAGTAGTTGCAGCAGGAGATGTTGGATCAGGTTCAGGAGATTCAACAACAAATGGAGCAGCAGAGCCAACAACGTGACCAACAATGTGACGCAGAGTGGAAAATGTGATTTGAACAATACCAACGTCAACAACAACAAATGATTGGTACTGAAATTATATTTACAAGCCGCTGGCACTCAGCCAAGCCAGCAACAACCACTAATAGAAGAAGACAATGAGGATACTGAAAATGATCATGAAGATGACAATGATAATAATCATATGGATTGAAATTGATGTTTGAGTATTGTATGGATTCTGATAGTTCTTGCTAAACTTTGTATTTGAAGAAACTTTGTTTAAGAAACTTTATATAGATTATGTTTGTTTTATGGATTGGTTAAATGCATTAATAAGTTTAAATTGATGTTTGAGTGTTATTTTAAATGCATTGACAGGTTGAAATTGATGTCTGAGTGCTGTATATATTAACAATAATATAATTATGGATTTTGAACAATTTTTTAAAATATTTTTTAAAATTCAAAAATTTGTGATAGCAAAATTTGTCGCAAATTCGCGTAGGAAGGAAGACAAATCCGCCGCAAAATTCACCTCAAATTAGCGGTGGATTCCACCGCAAATTAGCGGTGGATTTTAGCGGTGGATACGGCAGACAAATTCACCGCTAATTTGTGACAAAAAAATTTGTCGCAAAATAACACCATTCCGGGAACGATTCCGGCTTGTTGCCGGAGCGATTTGTGGTGGAAATTAAAATCTGCGGCAAACAAAATTGCAACGATAGTTTTTGCGGTGGTCACAAATTCGCCATAAATCTGTTGTAAATTGTAAATTTGTGGCATATTTCAGTGATTTGCGGCGGATTTATCCTTCGTAAATTGTGATTTTTCTTGTAGTGAATATTAGTTATTGCATCTAGAAAAAATATTTTTCTAGCTCATTTGTTTTTATCTTTGCTGTACAGGAGTCTGTTCACAATGGTAGATCAATTACGCAAAAGAGAATCATTAAGAATTATATCTTGTCCTATTTAGTTTCTAGTTTTATGGATCTACCACTACTTTTTAGAGCTTATCCTTGAAACCTTCTAGGCTATTGAGAAGCCTAATAATCCTGTTGTCTTCGAGGAAGTCCTTCAGTTGATCCCAGCTTCTGGAAAATCCATTTTTGAACTTGCCAATAAGCTATTCCATATTCAAGCTCGACTTTTTTTTGGATCTCGTTCCCTTACTTGCAAGGCAATTGTGGTCCAGCCTAGATGAGGCTTGACCTCAAGCCGATCACCCCCCTCAAGAGTTATCTGAATTTTTCCTTGGTTGGAGTAGTGTTTTAACAGCTAAGGACCTTCTTTGTGGTGTTAAGCCCACATCCTGACATAAAAAATCCTTAGCTGAACCCTACAACCCTCAGTGCTTTGTAAGACAATTTAGACTTGTCCAAGGAATTCCATATCCCTTTGAATTTGTGAATCAAGCTTTTCATTGACTTGCACTAATAGAATATTGGCTTAAGGCCTTGTGGCAGACCAACTGTGGCAAGCTGAATAGGTTTCAAATCTTCAAATTTGTTTTCCACCCTAGTGAGATGATTGAATATGTTGACCGGTGACCTTCAGTTTTGCATGCTCTTGATCCCGCTCCTCCTTTTAGCTATCTAGACAAACTAATTGATGAAGATTCTGAACCATCAACTGAGACCAAGAAAAAGAAGGCCTCCAAAAGTTCGACTGTGAAACCTCAAAATGTAGCAGCCTTGGCTAAGTGTACTTTTTCCTAACTTTTCTTTATTTTATTCTTTCTTTTCAAAACGGCCTAAAATTTATTATATATGAACTTGATTCAGGCAAGGCTGGCGTAGTGATCATAGATGTGGAAAGTCTCCAACCTTGACCAAGAGGTATATTAGCTAGTTTTGTTAGGTATCTAACTTGCCAAGCCATCAATCCCATTCCAACTTCTGTCACCAAAGTAATTCCTGTCTCCAAAGTAACTCCTGCCACCAAGACCCCTGCTCCTATAAGAAAATCCAAAAGTAAGAGATTATTAGCCGATGTTGAGGTCTTTACAAAGGTAACCTTTTCATCATCTACTTGACTTTATCATAATGAATACTCGGCTAATAATCATCTTGAATTTTTACTCTAAAGAAGAAAACGAAGGCCCAAGCAACCTTAGAAAGTCCTATGCCTTTGGCTGTATATGCTTCAGTTGAAGCAGAATTAGCTCTCAAGGTTTCAGATGAAGTGCTTAGCCAGTACTTTAAGTCACCATTTTTAAGCCCTTTTGTCGGTGAAAACTTCTCTCGATCGATGTAGCTAGATTTTGTTGAAAATCAGCTAAACAAAGTTTTCTTAGCAAACTCCTAAATCCTATCAACCCTGAAACTTTCTTTGGCCAAAATTTCCAAAATTGTTGATCCCATACTTCCTGCTAGTCTGAATGTGGCTTACAATGAAATAACATTGTCGCTAGTCAATATTTCATTTAACTATCAACTGTACAGGTCTTGTAGGGACCCCAGTAAAAAGGATCTAGATAAGCTAATAGCTCTCCAAGTGCAGAAGTTAACCTACTAGACTCAATATAAAGTTGTGGAAAAAGATAGGCAAGATAAACTCATAGAACAAACTCGGTTGAACACTTGCTTGGAAGAACTCACCAAAGAGCTTAACTGAATCAAATATGAAATAGCAGTGCTCCAACCTGAACTTACTCATGTTAGGGCCAACATCAAATCTGGCTCTAATGTTTGGATTTGGTCGTACAATTAATCAACTGGGCTGGATGCTAAAATTGAATATCTTCTATAGCGAAAGGACATTCTGGAGCGCGACATGGCAGTCGGTGAAGCCGACCTAGCCAAAGCAGTCAAATCTTGGAATGAACTCAAGAATTTATTAGTTAATGCCAAATAGAAACTCCCTGTGCTGAACCCAAAAATGGCCTAGACTTTGCCCAGCCAAGCTGTTGTTTCCATAACTTTCCCATTAGTTGCTATTATTGGGAATTGTAGATACATCATACAGTATAAAAAAAACAAAAATTCCTACCAAGGATCTATGCAAAAAGAGACCATAATCTATATTTTTGAGTTTACCTCTTGAAGCAAGATGAAAAAACAAATGACGTGAATCACCAACACAGTAACAGCGACGATGTCTCTACGGTATCCACACGAATAGACTCACGAACGTCCAATATCCACAAAAAGGAGTCTCAGGTCTCTGATACAGTGCTAGCTGCAAAGAGAAGAGAAACCTGTCACTTTCTCACTCAATGTTTATGTAGGTGCGGCTAGGGTTTTGTTATGCATGCTTAGCAGCCCATTTAGCAGTACTATTTATAATAGTGACTGCCTTAATTGAGTGTGAGCGGTAGTAAGGTAAGCTGTGTAACCCTAGACTTATCTATTATGAGTCTGGTCCACAATTGAATCACAGTCCAACTTGGATCCTTATTGCTCCAATTTAGTCTGCTCTATGTGTGTGACCCTACAGGTTCTTATAACGTTGGAAGTAATGAAAATGTCAGTGATTTGACATAACCTTTTCGTGACCAATGTTTCCGTGTCGTTTAGTCCATTTGTCAAGATATCTAGATTGAACACAAGGCATAGAATGTGTCACCCTTGTATAGTTCAATTTTTTGTTTCCTAATACTCTAGTAGACTTTGTAACAATAAATGAGATCAATATCTCATATTGACTCATTTGAGTATGACCATGCATTTCGCAGTCTCACTCAATCAGGGGGCCCGAAGATATCGCTCCTGTTATGTAAGAGTGACAAATCCCATCTTGGTCACTCATATCCCTCTGCATGATTCGCGATATATCCAATAACTAACTTTATAATCACCTTGTTACAGATGACGTTTGATGGCATTAAAACACAATTCCTCATGTAGGAATCGTAGTGATTTCAGGTCAAAGGACCACATACACCATTGTCACTATGAGAATTGCTTATGACACTCATGTAACGATCCATGTAGCATTCTCATGGCGGGTCAGTCTAGTACATCATTACTCTAATATGTACCTATGTGAGGACTTAATATCTCATATCCATGACCCGTGAGATGTGGTCATCAGTCTATACACATACTAATTTTAATGCATTATTGTTGTCCTAATTAATAATAATACTTGACTGGAGACATTTAAGAATGGTGTTCTAATTTTATCCAATAGGATCTCACGATCAAGTCATCCACTTGATGTCCTATGATATCAAACTTACTATTCTGAGGACTTTATTATGTTTATTATAAATAACAATAAATGAAATGCCTCATATATTAAAAAATAGCATAATACAATGTATGTAAGTACTGTAAAAAATATCAGCTTCTAGGACATACACTAATAGGTGTAACTAATACTTATTTGCATGCCTCTTCCAATGACCCAACAATCCCACTGCTGACTCTTAAATGAAATTCACTAATGCTTTTACTTTTTTGATGTTTAGCTTAGCAAACTTCCCTTTGGGAGTGAAGAATTTGAGCCTTTTAGGCTTTTTATTTTGGTTTTTTATGGAAAGCTAGGTAGCTGGCTTGTAGCTACTTTAAACTTTTTTTTAAAAAAAAATTAATCCATTTGTGTCATTTCCTACATGGATGGATAATATGGCTTTAGGAATTTACATGTATGATGAGATACCTAATAATGACTTTATTGAGTCGACGGGCTCATCAAGGACATCTTTATAATAGATGACTCTGCCCTTGTCGACCCATTCAACAAGAAAGTTGAGGACCTTGGCCTCATCTTCAGGCACCTCGAATATTAGAGTTTCTATTTCTTCTAATCTTCGGTCCCATACCGCCTAAGTCCAATATAGTTATATACGGGGTTCGCCGTCTGAGGTAACAAAAAAAGGTGTTGAGCCCCAGAGCTCCTTAAACTCTAAAGAAATCTTTTTTAAAATTTTTGAAGGACTCTTGGTAGGACTTGAACATTTGATGCTTGACTTATGCGTGCAAAGTGACCACCCTTTTTTATGACTGTTCCCGCAGGGTGAAAACAAGGTGAAAAGAAAGAAAAATGATTTGACAGAGTATGACCATTCAAAAATCCTGCAAACAAGCTCGAACATCTTAATAAAACCCTATGTGTTTGGATGTAGTTGTGTTGGAGCTACCTATAAGTGGTTCAAGGCTCCAATCTCGAAGTTGGACAATGGAAGCTGGACCCCGATTCATGTAAATAATGCATTGTACCTATAGATGAAATAGTCGCCTTCTGTCCGCATTAAAATATACTCTTTCTTGGTCAATCGAAGCACAAATGACGTATTCTCTGCCTTTTAACCTATCCTTGGTTAAGTGTAAGTATTCTTACTTCTCACGCGCATCTTCCAACCTCTCTACATACTCGAAGGAGAGCCTAAAACTTCACAGTAAACCCATTGATATAGGCCGACATATCTTGGAAAGATGAGTTCTCTGGGTTCTTATGGACTCGTCCTCCGACGTGCCATTTCTGAGTTAATAGCGTTACCTATAAAGGTCACACTCACGTTAGAATTAGAAGAAGACTCGCTAAGGCTCTCTAACTCTATCATGAGCACAGAGAGCAGACGTGCTAGTCTTTGCCTTGCAAGTTCTTTGGTACGATCCACCTTCAGTAATGCTTCCAGGAAATCCATCCTAGTTATTAGCTTTAGACCTCTATCAGAATCCCCACCATGAGAAAAACATCTTTGCCATGCTTGAGGCAGTGGAGATAATGGAGCACTAAGGATTTCTAAAGAAACACTCTCTTCATTCCTGTTTTGTGACATTCTTTCTCTCACAATGGAAGATTATGGGAGAAAAATAAAATGGGAAAAAAGAGTACCTTGTGTTTAAGAAGAAAAAGGTGTTGGGAGGTTAAAACTGCAAGAAAATGGACGTTGGAATCTTGTTAAAATCGCCTCTGTTTGCTGAAAAAGGAAAGCAAGAACGCCAGAAAGAAGGAGAAAGTGGGGGGAGAAACCCCCTACCCCTATTTATAGGCAAAGTAAACCTCCCTTAATTGTCACCTTAAGAAGGGGAAAAATCAGAAGTCCACTTGGAATTTGAAATAATAATCATGCCATTACAATCCCAAACGACGACTTCCAATACCTCTTAGCCACGTGTCGTACTGCTTCTGAGCAGAGCAGTTGAAAGGGCAACGCTCAGAGTTGAAGCGACGCATGACATTGCAAGAGAATATTCAAGCCGAATCACGAACTTGCATCATGCTATTATGATAAATCATAATACGGATCTCGGTTCAAAAATAAATTACTTTCAGAATTAAATGGGCTCCACGAGCAAAATCTGAATAGGGGCAACCTACCACAAATCTTGGATGATGGTGTGATGACTTTAAGTAGAGAGATCCATTTCGGATCCCGACCTTTCTTATTAACACTAGGGGCATTCTACGACATATCACGGACCTCGACCCTTTGATAAAAACATTGTGAGATCCTACATTTAAGTTATCACTTGGATCCTTTTGTCCCATGCATGTCATTTGCTCCTGTTGAACTCGGATATCTTGACACTTAGCTATCACATCTAAGCGCCAAGATGGGGACAACTATTCTGCACTGGGTCTTGGGTTAGCGGTTTAGGAGCATCCCGGCCCATCAGAATAGTATTTCAGATATTTATATGCGCTATTAGATAAGTAAATCTACTTATTTATGATGGGCAAATCTCTTACAGAATCCCTCATTAAAATGAACATAAATTACATTTCATATAAATAGGGAATTAGTTATAAGAGATAACAATCTCAGGGATTCTTATCCTAAATAACAACATTCAATTCAGATTGAATTACGATTCTTATCACCCAAGATACTCTTATAAATACCACACAAGATTATAAAGGTATGCATCTAATTTTAAATATTACCCACCTTGTGCACAATTTAACTTGAATATCAGAGTGCCTTTTACAAGTACCTACCCTCTCGTACTATTGTTGCAGTCACCGTGCATCGAAGGAAACAATCGTTCGTGTTAAAAAAAAACCAAAAAAGAAAAAAAAAGTTGTTAAAAATTTCTTTCTTTGCCAAAAATGCCCATTAACATCGTAATTGTTACTTTTTCACAAAATCTTTATTTCAGTATAATGTACTTTTTCTACTTATTTTTATTTGTCTTTTAAAATTATTGTACAAGAATTAAAAAAAATTATTAAATAGCCTCAATTAATAACTTTATTAATTTTATCTCTCAAAAGTTAAAGTTAAAAAAATAATTAATAACTCATTAATTTTTTAAACAAATATATAAAATTAGATCAAATAACTTTTCTAAATAAACATATAAATGTGGACGGAGGATAACTTCGAATATGCTTTTAGATCTTCTAATATGCTATTAACATTAATTATTACATTACATTTATAAGTATATAGATATTTTTTTCTTTTAAGAAAAAAATATTTTTCAAACATTAATGATTTAAATAAGAAATTTAAAAATAATTTTTAGATTAAATTATTTATAATTAAAGTTAAATTATATAGAAATAATCAAAAAAATCTAAAATAAAATATCCTTAATTAAAATATAAGTATTAGTCCTTCTGTGTAAGACATGTGTCCAAAATTAGTTAAAAATTGCAAATAATTTCTTTTTATAAATTATATATTATAGTTAAATTTGCATATTTATTTATTATCTTTTCAAAACAGAAATAAATAGATATGGACCTTTCAGACAAAATTTGGAGTTAAAAAAATTGTCAAAACTCTTAATTTTTTTTATCTTGATTAGGAATTAATGATTTTTTAAACTGCAAGATCATTCGTATTGGCATCCCATTTCTTCAATGACTAAAAGTTGATAGATCCTGCTGTAAGAATATTTAACTTGCTTTGAAAATTTGTCTTTCGAATCAATGAATTGAACATATGGTTCTGAACCCACTATCCACAAAAGAAATTCTTTAATCTCATATATCTTGCATCTGACATGAACATATTCATATAAATTATGTATGTTACAAATTTTCTTTCTATCTTTTGTGGCCGAAATGTATAATGATTAAGAAGATCCAGAATATCTGCAGAAAATGGAAATGTTCCTTTTCCTTTGTGATCTCAATCAAGGATGATAATTGGTAAAGAAATATGAGAATATATTTGAAAAAATGCTATATTCCATATGTTTTTCCAAAAACTTAGAAGATCTTTGAATAAAAGTTGGTCTGTCCTTTCAGGCACATTATATCGGCAACTGATATTCTTTGTTCTCTGCTAATCAACTATCTCAAATAGTGAGTTTCTTTCACGGAGATCATCCCCAGTCAAAAGAACGAAACAGAAAGCTAGTCTACATGCTCTTAAATAGTTTATGAATTAAAGTTTAGTAACTTTACTTAGGTTATGTTTAGTGCACATGATAATATAGTATAAGATAAGATGATAGGATAATATAAGGTATGATAGTATAATTAATAAGATAAGACATAATCCTATCTTTTGTTTGATAACAAAAAGATAAATTAGTTGATTGTATAATATTTTTTTTTAAGACCAAAATATCATTTAGTATAAAAGTTAAAATAATTAAAAAATAATAATAAAAAAACTTTATGGTGGTGGTGGTGGTGGTAGTGATGGTGATGATGATGAGTAGTAGGTGGCGGTGGTGGTGGTGGCGGCGGTGGTGGTGGTGGTGGTGGTGGTGGGGGTGGCGACGGTGGTGGTGGGGTGGCGGCGGTGGGAGGTGGTGATAGTGGTGGTGGTGGTGGTGGTGGTGGTGGCGTGGTGGTGGTGGTGGTGGCGGCGGCGGCGGTGGTGGTGGTGGTGGCGGCGGCGGCGCGGCGGTGGTGGCGGCGATGGTGGTGGCGGCGGCGGGTGGTGGTGGTGTTGGCGGTGGTGGAGGTGGTGTTGATGGTGGTGGTGGCGGTGGCGGCGACGGTGATGGCGGTGGCGGCGGCACGGCGGCGCAGCGGGGTGATGGTGGTGGTGGTGGCGGCGGCGGTGGTGGTGGTGGCGACGGCAAGTGGTGGTGGTGGTGGTGGTGGTGGTGATGGTGGCGGTGGTGGTGGCGGCAATGGTGGTGGCGCGGCAGGTGGTGGTGGCTGCGCGGGCGATCTTGATGGTGGCGGTGGTGGTGGCGGTGGTGGTGATGGTGATGGTGGTGGTGCACAAGGAAAAGAGTGATAAAAATGAAATTACGGATAAGATTGGAATAGAAATCCTATCATGTCTTATCATGTACTAGGGGAGAGGATAGAGTTATCACCTTAGAATAGGATAAAATGACTTGACCTGATTTCATTATACTATCAGTTGAATGCACCAAACATTGAATAAGACCTGATAGTATTAGCTTATACTATCATGTCTTCTTTATACGATGCACCAAACGTAACCTTATCACATTAACTTATTTCTTGTTGTGTTTTTAAGTTTTGACGAGGATATATAAATTAAGTTATTTGAGTATGTATTTGATTTATTTAAATCTCTTAATTTTGATTAAATGTTAATGAAAGGTATCAGATCTGAACCAGAGAAACCAAAAAAGAAGAAAATCAAATCTGAGAATGAATGGAATTGAATTATTACACTCTCACAAAGAGACTAATACACACGATTTTATATTGTTGCAGCACTCTCACAGACTTAACTAAAACTTTGTAACTGAAGTAGCTAATTACCAACTGATAGTAACAAACTCAACTAACTAACCAACCATTGTTAACTAACTTTAACTAACTAGAAGCTGATTTATATCCCTAACAGCCCCCCTCAAACTCAGGGGAAGTAAATTCTTCAACTCTGAGTTTGCTTTTGACCTGAAGAAACAATGAACTGGACACTGTGATGCACAATTTTTAGTTTCAAACAAGTCTACAAACTTGATGCGGAATTAATTGTTGCATTGCGAACCCAAGTGCAGGTTGTCTCAAGTAATAAATTTTTCGGGAGTCCGAGGTCAATCCACAGGGAATTGTTGAAGATTAATTAAGGTGAAGTAAATATTTTGTTACTACGGTAAAAATTATTTACTTGGGTTAAAAGATCCACTCTTGGTAAATAAAGTAAAGGTAAGATTAATTTCTTTTATAACTCAATTAGAATCCTCGCAAACATGGAGGTTCCAATCGAAAAATACAACATTAAAAGTCTATTTAAAATAATATACGTAATTATATTATGTTTCCTAAAAATATTACCACCACTTATAAATAGGTTAAAGCATTCATTGTGCTAATATTTTGTCTACAACAAATCAAGAACTCCTCTTTACAAAGATGGTTTCTAAATTATAAGAAACAAATTATAATACGTATAATGGTTATTAGAAAATATAAATCATTTAAGCACAAGAGAAGAATAAATCTAACCTTACTTTATTACCAATAGCTTCACCCTTTCACCCAAGTAAAATGAAACTTAGTTACTCATAGATAAGAAGAAAGAAAGAGAGAAGAAGAAGAAGAAGAAGAACATGACTTTAATTTAGAACAAAGAAAAATTACTACAAGAAAATCTAGTAACAAACTAACATCGTTTTGGTACCTAACACCTAACACCACTCAATGATCTACCAAGGACTCCTTTTATAGAGGATTAGAGATACAAAATGATAAGTAGGCTGAGTCATTAGTGGGTGGATGAGTGGAAAATACCAAATGACTTTTGGTGAGTGAAAAATTATGGAGATTCCTTGTCTCCGAAATCATGTAGCTCTGAAGTTATTGCATTCGTCATTTTTGAACCAAGTGGTCTTCATGAAAGTTGTAGGCCTAGATCTTAGCTGTCAAATGGCTTTAGTTTGAGTCCAATATCATTTCTATAACTCCAGATACGTTCAAATTACTGCACATTGCCCAAGCCCAGTCACAGTTCCTCTGTTCTGACTTCTAAGCCCAATATCACCTTCAAGGAGTCCGCTTATGGAAAAGTGTTCAACATGAAAGTTGTAGATATGGGTCTTTACAATTCAGTATCCAAATTTCAACCCATTTGACAACATTTAGCCTGAAAACTATGATGAACAGTACATGTAGGTTAAGCTGTCAGGAAAAGCACTCTAGTTCTTGCTTCAACCCCAATTTGAGTTATCTACTCATGTGATTGGGCCTTTGAGATCTTCATGAAAGTTATATAACTCTCTCTTATCTTTCAAATACCACTAGAATCACCTCCAAATACTACCTACATCCCAAGATATAGCCCAAATACAGAAACAACGTAAGACGTAAATTATGCTAAAAAATTTAATTAAATCCAATTTGAGTTCAAACTTACAAAACATAATCAAAATCAATCAATTAAGTACATGGAGAGTGTAAACGACTAAAAATGAAGGCTTATTAATGTATCAAATATGTGATCATCAAATTCTCCCACACTTAGCTTTTTGCACTCTTGGGCAAAACACAAGACCAAAACTAAAAAAAACAAAACAGACTCAAAAGTTAAACACTCTAAAAGACTTAATTTCTAATAATATTTAAAAATGAAGAGCAACTAATCATTCAAGTAATCAAAACATTCATGAGGTAATATATCTTCACATCTCAAATCAACAAGCAAGGATATTTCAATTGAAAAGTATGAGTCAAGAATGATAGATTTTCACTATATTCACTCTCAATCCCTCAAGTGTTTAAAAGGTAAGTATTTCACTCAATTCAACCCATGAAAATTGCACTACCATAAGCTTGCTTATCTTCTACTTCTCCACTACTCAGAACACATGCACACACAAATCATGAGGACTTTATTCAAGGTTGTAATGGGGTCAAGGTAAAGGAGGAGGTAATATGAATATGACAAGTTAAATACCAGAGAATAAAAGAGCATGAGAGCTGAGTTCAATTAACAAGCATGAAAGTTTATCCCAACTCCACCTAATACAAATTCCTTTTACATATTTTTTTCTTTTCTTTATTACCTTGTTGACCCTCTTCTTTTTATATTTTTTTATTAATATATTTTTTTGATTTTTTTTTTTACAAAAAGAACATCATATATACATTTTTTTTAAACATTCTGCACACACACCCCCACACTTGTTCAAGAACTCATCGAATGACAAAACTAATGTTCTCTTATTCCCTAAGGTCAAGTAAGAACATGGTTTTTCATTTAAGGCACATAATGAGTTCGAAACAAAGAATAGTCAAATAAGCTCAACGGGGTTAAGTAAGGGAAATAGGTCATTTCTAATGCTTTATGTTGGCAGTGAATCGAGAATTTCCAAGAAGTCATAAGAGTACTTGATATCATATTGAGACAACATGCTTTGCTAAACAAGGTCAAGCTATTTGATTAAAGTAGCTATTTCAAGAAAAATGTCTCAATCATATTTATGTATGCATATGAAAATGTAGTCTAAAAAAGAATCAAAGTAAGTTCTAGAGTAACAATTCCATAAGTGAAATTCACACAAGAAAGAAAAGAATGGTATAAATGTTCAATCCATTCATCAATAGGCTCAAAATCTCACAAGGCATAATTCTATCATTCTCAGTCCACCAATTCAACATCCATAACCAAGCATGTGAATTTTAAGAAAGAAGACAATTTACTCAATCATGCAAATTTTCCTGAATTTGAATTGCTACTTCCACACAAACTAGTTGTCTACTCCAACTAAGATGCATTTTAAGAGTAAAATTAACTCTTTACTCTGTCATCCTTAACTGGTTTAGTACGTTACTGACAAACATATAAACACAACAAACATATTAATACACACACTTTCTAAATTTTTTTTATTTTTATTTTTACACAACTATCCTTCCCCCCAACTAGATCACAACATTGTCCTCAATGTTAACAATTAAATCCAAACTGAAGAAATAATCATCAATATACATCAAAGAAATTATTAGGACAAAATTAAACAAAGTAATGGGGAGAAGTCACATACCCGAAATGCTTAGATGAGAAGAGAATAACTACATCTTGATAATGGTTAGCAATGACAAAAAAAAATGAAATAAAATAAAATAAACAAGCATGCAAACTTTTTTTTTTTTGGGTTCTTTTGTTTTATAATTTTTTTTTGGCCGACACTATTTACATCCCCATACAAAGGCTCCGAAATTTGGGAGGCACTTAAGCCGACTCAATAAAACACGAAATACTAAAAACTTACCTCAGCTTTGGTAGACAGGATCGCCTACCAAAGTCTCTACTACATCTGAATTCTTTAACTCAAGTTATAGCTTCAACCGCTGACCATTTACCTTCTTCCAAATTAATTTTATAAGAACAGACCAAGGGACGAACACCTTTTTTATCAGCAATGCTCCATCCTTTCTTAGGAAACTCCTTAAACTTTGGTTGCCATGTCTGAGTGTCATAATCTTGAGTTTTATCAAAAATAGTAGAAATACCAACTACATCAGAGGGATTACTGATAGAATCAAACTCAAAATTGACAAGAAAATTCTCAAGGGGATCAAAATCATAGGTTGTAGAAACTCCCCTATCCATGATTGAGTCAATCATGTATGTCTGGTGGCCCTCGTCATCATTTTCTCGGCTTAACAAGACTTTTTGTCACCTCGGTTCCTTGGGTAGCTCAGCATCACTACTATCTTGATTCTTTTCCACATCCTCTAGCTCATTCACACTCAAGGAGTTCATCACTTTGGACACTTGGCTCTTTATCTCCTTACTTTCTTCAACAACCTTTCCATTCCTAAGGGTTATCACTGACTTGACTTGATCTATTTGTTGGTTTTTCGAATTACCATCATTTAGACTGTATTGACCCTTGAGATTTAGTTGAGGTTGAGAAGGAAATTTTTCTTTCCATGAATGGTGAGTGCAGAAGAAAGTTTAGCAAGAGTGTCTTTTATGTCAATCATGATTTGAGTGTTTTGATTAAAAATGGCATCTTGCTTTTCCATGAATGCATGCAATGTTTCTTCAAGGTTATTCCTATATGGTGGGACAAAAAGTGCATATCCTTGAGGATTTTGAGAATCTTGCTGTGCCTGATGAGGTGGTGATTGCATGAATTGTGGCTGGTTGCTATTCCTCCAACTGAAGTTCGGGTGATTTCTCCATCCTGGATTGTATGTATCTGAAAAAGAAGAAATGAATGGCTTTTTAAAATTGTTCATTGCATTTACTTGCTCATGCACAACTTCTTTAAAAACATGAAGTTTTGGACATTCATTTGTTGAGTGTCCTAATTCATCACAAATGCCACAAATTTCTTCATTTTGCACAGATTTGATTTCTTTTACTTTCCTTGATTCCATAGCTTCAATCTTTCTAGCCAAACTAGCAAACCTTGCATTTAGATCTTCTTCTTGACTAAGGTGATATTTTCCTTTACTAGAATTTGCAAGGTTAGATCTAATTGAATTTTCAGAATGATTAGTATCATGCCAAAATTGAGAATTTTCAGCCAAATGGTCTAAATAGTCTAAAGTTTCTTCAGGTTCTTTATCAAGAAACTCACCATTGCACATTGTTTCCACAAATTGTTTAGTTTCGGGTGTTAACCCTTCATAAAAGAAGCTTATAGTGTGCCATTTTTCAAAACCATGATGTGGGCAAGAATTTAACAAATCTTTAAAACGTTCCCAACTTTGAAAATATGCTTCATTGGAATTTTGGAAAAAATTTTGGATTTGTCTTTTCAAAGCATTGGTTTTATGTGTTGGAAAAAATTTCTTCAAAAACTAACCTTGCATTTCTTGCCATGTGCCAATTGATCTTGGTTTCAAAGTGTTAAGCCAAGCTTTTGCTTTATCTTTTAAAGAAAAAGAAAACAATTTAAGCTTAACAACCTCTTCAGTGCAAGTTTGATCATAAAAAGCAGTACATACTTCCTCAAATTCTTTTAGATGTAAATATGGGCTTTCAGATTCTAAACCATGGAAATTAGGAAGTAAAGAAATTATACCTGGCTTGAATCTAAAATTGTTAGCATTGAGTGGAAAGATAAAACATGATGGACTAGAATTTCAAGATGGTTGCAAATACTCACGCATGGTTCGCAACGGTTGATTTTCATGTTCATCATGCACACTTTTATTTTCAGCCATTGTGTTTGATGTGTGTGATTGTGATTCAAACAAATCAATATGTATAGTACTAGGATTAACTTTAACCAAACGACCATAATTTAAATCACGATACCAATTAAACATAAACAAGTAACTTAAAATATAAAATAAAATGTACAAGCTAGCAGTATAAATTGTCCATTAAATATTAACAAAGGTATGGTATAAACCAACCACCAAATATATATTAACAAGGGTGTGGTATAAACCAGCCACCAAAAAAAAATTAATAAGCAGAAAAATTAAAAAGTTAGTATACAGATAAATTAAAATGTTAGAAGTAAATAAAGTAAAAAGTTAGATAGTTAGTAAGTTAGTAAACAAAAATAATTGACAAAAAAAAAAAATAACAAAAATAAATGACAGAAAATAAATGACAAAAAATAAATAAATAACAAAAAAAATAAAGTGCAGAAAATAAAATACAAAAAATAAAGTGTAAAAAGTAAATTTAAAATATGAAAATCGAGAGAATCGGCAAGTTGATTTTTTGCTCCGGTGAGAGAGAAGAGAAGAAGAAAGATTATTTCATTAATGATTAAATATTACAGAAAAATTAGGGAGAGTTTCCACTAAGTTAGTAAAGTACAGAAAAAAAATAAAAGGGAGAGGTTCCCCACTAAGTTAGTACGTAAAATAAAAGGGAGAGTTTTCCCCCACTAAGTTAGTATATACAGAAAATAAAAAGGAGAGTTTCCCCCCACTAAATTAATATGTACAAGAAAATAAAAGGGAGTGATTCCCCCACTAAGTTAGTAAGTTAGTATGTACAAAAGAAAAAAAAATTAAAAGAGTAGAAAATATATACAAAATATTTACACCAGAAATTCGTTCTTCAAATCAAGTTCCCCGGCAACGGCGCCAAAAACTTGATGCACAATTTTTAGTTTCAAACAAGTCTATAAACTTGATGCGGAATTAATTGTTGCATTGCGAACCCAAATGCAGGTTGTCTCAAGTAATAAATTTCTCGGGAGTCCGAGGTCGATCCACAGGGAATTGTTGAAAATTAATTAAGGTGAAGTAAATATTTTGTTACTATGATAAAAATTATTTACTTGAGTTAAAAGATCCACTCTTGGTAAATAAAGTAAAGGTAAGATTAATTTCTTTAATAACTCAATTAGAATCCTCGCAACATGGAGGTTCCAATCGAAAAATACAACATTAAAAGTCCATTTAAAATAATATACGTAATTATATTATGTTTCCTAAAAATATTACCACCACTTATAAATGGGTTAAAGCATTCATTGTGTCAATATTTTGTCTACAACAAATCAAGAACTCCTCTTTACAAAGATAGTTTCTAAATTATAAGAAACAAATTATAATACGTATAATGGTTACTAGAAAATATAAATCATTTAAGCACAAGAGAAGAATAAATCTAACCTTACTTTATTACCAAGAGCTTCACCCTTTCACCCAAGTAAAATGAAACTTAGTTACTCATAGATAAGAAGAAAGAAAGAGAGAAGAAGAAGAAGAAGAACATGACTTTAATTTAGAACAAAGAAAAATTACTGCAAGAAAATCTAGTAACAAACTAACATCATTTTGGTACCTAACACCTAACACCACTCAATGATCTGCCAAGGACTCCTTTTATAGAGGATTAGAGATACAAAATAATAAGTGGGTTGAGTCATTAGTGGGTGGATGAGTGGAAAATGCCAAATGACTTTTGGTGAGTGGAAAATTATGGAGATTCCTTGTCTCCGAAATCATGTAGCTCTGAAGTCATTGTATTCGTTATTTTTGAATCAAGTGGTCTTCATGAAAGTTGTAGGCCTGGATCTTAGCTTTCAAATGGCTTTGGTTTGAGTCCAATATCATTTCTATAACTCTAGATACGTTCAAATTACTGCACACTGCCCAGGCCCAGTCACAGCTCCTCTGTTCTGACTTCTAAGCCCAATATCACCTTGAGTCCGCTTATGGAAAAGTGTTCAACATGAAAGTTGTAGATATGGGTCTTAACTATTCAGCATCCAAATTTTAACTCATTTGACAACATCTAGCCCGAAAACTATGATGAACAGTACATGTAGGTTAAGCTGTCAGGAAAAGTACTCTAGTTCTTGCTTCAACCCCAATTTGAGTTATCTACTCGTGTGATTGGGCCTTTGAGATCTTCATGAAAGTTATAGAACTCTCTCTTATCTTTCAAATGCCACTAGAATCACCTCCAAAGGCCACCTACATCCCAAGATATAGCCCAAATACAGAAACAACGTAAGACGTAAATTATGCTAAAAAATTCAATTAAGTCCAATTTAAGTTCAAACTTACAAAACATAATCAAAATCAATCAATTAAGTACATAGAGAGTGTAAATGACTAAAAATGAAGGCTTATTAGTGTATCAAATATGTGATCATCACACTGCTTTGGTAAAGATGTCAGTTACTTGCTCTGTAACAGGAATGTGATGAACTGCTACCAGTCTTTGCTGAACTTTCTCACAAACAAAATGTAAGTCTAGCTCAAAATGCTTTGTACGAGAATGAAGAAATGGATTTGCAGTAAGAAGGACAATACTTTGATTATCACAATAGATATGAGGAGCTGGAGTAGTAATATGAAGTTCACTTAGGAGAGCTTGAATCCATAATAACTCAGTCATGACTGATGCAAGGCTGTGATATTCAGCTTCAGTGCTGGATCTGGATACCACATCCTGCTTCTTTGAAGTCCAAGAAACTAGATTGCTACCAAGATAAACACAATGACCAGAGGTGGATTTTCGGTCATCCGGATCACTTCCCCAGTCAAAGTCTGAAAAGGCTTGAAGCTGGAAATTAGAGGATTTTCGAAGATGGAGACCATGATGGATAATTCCACTAAGATACCTCAGTATCCATTTGACAGCCTTCCAATGACTTTCTAGAGGAGCATGCATAAATTGACAAACTTTATTAACACAATAGGCAATTTCTGGTCTGGTAATAGTGGCATACTGTAAAGCTCCAACTATAGACCTATACAGAGATGGATCATGCATAGACATGCCACCATGAGCTAATAATTTCAAACTAGCAGTCATTGGTGTGGGAGCAGGCTTACAATTCTGCATTTTGGCTTTGTCCAAAAGATCAGTAATATATTTTGCTTGAGACAAATATAGACCACCAGTCTTTAGCTTTTTAGCTTCAATGCCAAGAAAGTAGTGTAATTCACCTAAGTCTTTGAGGGGAAAGGCAGAGTGAAGATCAGCAATTAGAGATTGAATAGCAATAGGTGAACTACTGGTAACAATTACATCATCAACGTACATTAGGACAAACACAGTAGACTGAGAATTGATTTTAAAAAATAGGGAAAAGTCACATTTGGCTGATTGAAAACTAAAATGATGAAGAATAGAGCTGAACTTATCAAACCAAGCTCGAGGAGCCTGTTTTAGGCCATAGAGAGCTTTAGTTAGCCGACAAACTAGATTAGAAGACCTTGTGACAAAACTTGGAGGCTGCTGCATGTAGACTTCCTCAGTGAGATCCCTATTAAGAAATGCATTATTAAAGTCCAACTGATGCATAGGCCAGCCATAACTAAGAGCAATAGTCAGGATGAGCCTAATTGTGACTGGTTTGACAACTGGGCTAAAGATCTCAGATAGTCAAAACCAGCTTGCTGGTGAAATTCCTTAGCAACTAATCTTGCCTTATACTTGTTAATTGAACCATCTAGATTATATTTAAGTCTAAAGACCCACTTGCATCCAATAGCCTCTCTATGAGGTGAAAGAGGAACTGGAGTCCAAGTCTTGTTTGCTATTAAGGCATTAAACTCCTCTTGCATAGCAGATTTCCACTCAGGTTGAGCTAATGCTGTCTTTACGGAAGTAGGTTCTGTGACAGTAGTGTACACCTTAGGTCGAAAAATGCTAGCCTTGGACCTTGTACCCATACGGTGAGTATTAAGAAGAGATGTTGATGCTATAGTAGGTGCCTCTAAATCAAACTGTTCAACTAAAGTAGGAACAGATAATGATTATGGTAAATATGGAACTAACTCAGGTTGCGAAATTGTATTTGAATGAAGCCTGTTATGGTTAGTATTCTGAACAGTAGGCAAAATAAGTGTGGAAACAGGCTGGATATTAACATATGACATATTCTGAGCATGGGCAGGATTGACAGAAATATATGGTGTAGAAGTGGAATTTAGACTAGGGGCAGAAAAAGAAACAGAAGCTAACTCAATATTTTTGAATGGAAAGATGGACTCATCAAACAAAACATGTCTGAAAAAATAAAGTTTTCCAGTTGGAGATAAGCACTTATACCCTCTGTGATTACTACTGTAACCAAGAAATGTGCATTGATGAGATCTAAAATCAAGTTTGTGTTTTTTATAGGGTCTTAAAAATGGAAAACATGCATAACCAAAAGTCTTGAGAAGAGTGTAATCTGGTTTTCTATGAAATAATTTTTCAAATGGAGAGAGGTTTTTAAGGATAGGTGTAGACAGACTGTTTATGAGATGTATGGCAGTGAGAAAGGCATCACCCTAATACTTCAATGGAAGAGAGGAGTGAGCTAATAGTGTCGAACCTGTTTCTGTAATGTGCCTGTGTTTCCTCTCAAGACACCCATTTTGCTGATGAGTATAAGGACAACTAAGTCTATGTTGAATACCATGAGAGGTTAAATATTGTGTGAAAGCTAGGTATTATTTGCCATTATCAAATTGCAGAGACTTGATTTTTCTACCTAGTTGTAACTCAATCATGGTTTTAAATTGAATAAATGTGGAAAGGGCTTGAGATTTAGCATGCAGTAAGTAGATCCAACTAAATCAAGAATATGCATCAATAAAGACAATGTAATATCTAGAGCTAGTTGCAGAAAGCATAAGTGAGGGTCCCCAAATGTCAGAAAATATAAGTTCTAAAGGTTCATAAGCTGTAAAAAAAGTTGTAAAGGGCAAACAATGAGATTTACCCATGCAGCAAGATGAACACACTGATTTTGAGCAATGGGATGAAGCATCGATATTACATTGTTTGAGAACTTGAAACACTATTTTATTAGCAGGGTGGCCTAATCTTGCATGCCACAAATCAAAAATAGGATCATGAGTGTTACAAGTGACAGTATTTACATCATCAAAGTTACAATAAGATGGAGTAGACAAAGAGGAACCAGTATATGCTAGAGTTGACTGCATTAGATCAAATGCATACAAGCCATCTCTAAGCTTGCCTTGGAGAAGGATCTCCTTGGTAGCCTGAGATTTAACAAAGCAATGGTCAGCATAAAACTCAAAAAAGACATCATTTTCTCTGAAAAAATTAGGACACACTAAGCAAATTCTTACAAACTCCAGGCACATGTATTAGATTTCGAAGAACTAGAGGAAAAGAAGCATTATAAGAGGAAAGCTCATAATAACCAATATGTTTAATAGGCATACCTGAACCATTACCAAATTGTACTGAATCAGAACCATTGTAATTGGATTTGATATATAGATTGGACAAATCTGGTGTTAGATGATTTGAAGCACCAGAGTCTGGATACCATACAGGGTCATATAATGTTGAAGGAGTGGCTAACATGGCTTGAAAGGATGAATGTGAAGCAGTGCTAGCAGAAGGTGCACAGGTGGTAGCTATCATAGCTTAAATAGGTGGATTTGGTGGTGTAGTTGAATGATCACCAAATGGATTAGGAAGATTCTTGTTGAATCGATACCAACATTCCCAGGCTAAGTGATTGGACTTACCACACAACTAACACTTATTGAACCAAGAGGATCTGCCACCACCTCCTCTGAAATTTCTTCCTCTTCCTCTAACAAATGTCCTACTTCTGCCAAAATTAGGGAAAGACTGATCACCATTATAGCTACCTTGAGAAAAACCACCTCTAGAGTTGCCACCATTAAAGAACCTATTCTGTTGTGAATAGTGTGCAACATTTGCTTGAATGGATCCATTTATTTCAACCTTCCTATGCTTTTCAATTCTTTTTTCTTGAGCCATGAGAAGTGCTTCTATCTCAGAAACTGAATATGGATCAGTTCTAGAAGATACTGAGATAATAAATGGATCATAGTCCTCTATAAGGCCCTCAAGAATTACATCTATATGATTTGCCACTAAAATTGGTGCACCTATAATAGCTAGAGAATCTACAATCTTTTTTATATGAAGAAGATACTCACTAATTGTGGTTTTTTTTCTTTATACAATGAAGCTGAGATTTCAGTTGTTTAATCTTAGCTCGTGTTTGACTAGCAAAGAATATTTCAAGCTTTCTCCATACCTGAAATGAATGATCACAACCAACCATCCTTGTAGTTAGAGACTCTGACATCGAAGAAATAAGACATGAAAGCAGTAACGAGTCTTGCTGTTCCCAATTCAAGTAATCTTTAGTGTAATTTTCCATTATAGCGTCTTCATCTGATGCAAATTTCTTTAGTGTTGAACCAGTGCCTTCTTGAAGAAAGTGTTGCAGCTTGAAGCCCTTAATCGTAGCAAGAGCTTGCTGACGCTATGGAAGGAAATTTCCTTCATCAAGCTTGAACGAAACTGGATTGGAAAAGATTTGTAGAGAGAAGTGTGTTGATGTCTCCATGGATCTGATTGCAGCTCTGATACCATGAAAGGTATCAGATTTGAACCAGAGAAACCAGAGAAACCGAAAATGAAGAAAAGCAAATCTGAGAATGAATGGAATTGAATTATTACACTCTCACAAAGAGACTGATACACACGATTTGATATTGTTGCAGCACTCTCACAGACTTAACTAAAACATTGTAACTGAAGTAACTAATTACCAACTGATAGTAACAAACTCAACTAACTAACTAACCATTGTTAACTAACTTTAACTAACTAGAAGTTGATTTATATCCCTAACAGTTAAAGATGATTTTTAGCATGTGCCCTATATTTGAATTTCAAATTTGAAGTATAAAAGAAAAGTTTTCAAATTTGATTCTCCTATAAAACATTTTCTTACTTATTATTTGATTTCTATTATTATTAGAGACAATTCATTTATATCACTTTATAATTGGATTAAGCCATCTTAAGTGCAAATGAATGTTCCAACGGTCAAAAATTTGAATAATATACTACTATACACAAATCAAAGGAAATGAGGAACTATTAGATGAAATGAGCAATTATTAGAGCGACTACTGGGTAATGGAGCAACTATTAGAACAGAATGAGCAACAACACATTTTTTTACATGGAAATAATTTCCACGAATTTGAGGTTGTTTTTTCCTAATTTTCTCCATTTTCAACGACTAGAAAAACATGAGGAAGCTTTCTATTATAAATAGGAAACCTTGGAGAAGATGAACATATAATCACTTGCTCAAATCAAAAGTGAGGAATTGCTAAAAATTTGTTATCTCTATCTTCCTCCTTCTAACTGGTTCTAAATTTGTGTATCCACTTTATAGAGAGAATTTATTTTTGGAATCTATTGTAACTCATTTTATAAGAACATAAAGGTGAAAGAAATTATTGTAAGGTTATTTTTCTTCGGGTAGAAGTAGAAGGAGGTTTGGTGGTATCCTTGGTAAAAGAAACTATTGTAACTCTGTCTTAAGGTTAAGGTAGAGGGAGATTCGTTGGAGTAATTGTAAGAGAAAATTTGACAAATGAAGAAAATTTCGAGCATTTGCTTGGGGACTGGATATAGGTCGCAGATTGTGGCCGAACCAATATAAAAATCATTTGTGTATTTCTCTCAATCCTATTTACTTTCAATTTTACTTGTGTTTATATTGTAATTATTATTTAATGATTTAAATTTTTTGTTATTGAATCATACAGAACCAATTCAGCCCCACTTCATTCGGTCATTTCTAATTGCATTGGTAGCAACCTTTTTCTTTTTTAATAACCTATAGTACTTCTAAAGTCAGGTTTGCTACCAGTTTCAACAAGAGCTAAGAATAGTATTTACATATCGCTTGTTAAAAGAAATTGCGTGTAATGGGAATTAAACATAAACTTTGCAAGGGAAGTACTTCAATTCTTGCCTGTTGAACTATTGAATCTCGTCAGCAGCATCGGTATTCGGTAGTAGCAATTATCGATCTAAAAGCATATGAACCTATGAAGATACCAAACAAATCATTATATTCATTAAATTCGTCCTGAAAGTTATTTCATTGCCTTTTTGTAGGAAGGTATTTTCTTTTCTCTTTTACCATGAAATTTTTTTATAGACTCTTTACTATAAAATATATTATCTAAAAGACAAATTCCAAATTACCTCATTCTACTTTTCTATGTGTGATTTACCCATAAACAAATCAATGTAGCAATTCACCACATCAAACTTACAAATTAGTGGCATTACCTACCAAGACATCAATAAGAACCGAAGCATATATAAATTTAGAAGGGTAAGTTGCTATGCTAATTTGTTTAGGGTAAATTACACACAGAAAAGAGTTGACGGGATAATTTGAGATTTAGCCCTATCACTCAATTTGTAAACATTTTAACCGCTAAAAAGCCTAAAACTATAATCAAGTGACAATGAATAGGGTACTATTTTCCTCTTCTAAACACTTATTTCTAGTATGGAAGGGGAAAAGGATAAAAAATTATTTCCTCTTCTCAAACTTGGGTCAGCATCTACATCGGGTCAATATTGAGGGTATATCCTTAAAATTTCTTGGGCGAAATTGGTTTCCATCGACATGAAAGCTGACTCATTGATACCCTAATCATATAACCAAAAAAGAAAGCATAATATTAGCACACTTATGTCTTTTAATGTATAAAATAGAATAATAGAATAATAATTTTAATTACATTCATTGATTAAATAATAATAATAATTTCCCTCGACACAACTTCATATTTTAAATTGATTAAACAATCGACTCACTTTTTTTTTTTTTGGGTGATATCTACTCACTGTTATTAATTACTATTAAGTACAATTTTAAGCTAGCTAAAATGCTTTTCAACAATACATTTTTCATTTTAGAATTAGAAAATATTATTTCTATAATTTCTAGTACAAAAACTAAGAATTAATTATAATTTTATACATAAGTAAAACTTATAGATAAACAATTAACATTTCTTTCTGTGTAAATATTTACTCATTAAATAATTTACATATGCATATGCAGATGTTCACGCTATTAATTACTTATAGCTTTGTATCTGTAATTAAGTTGATTTGTAGTCTATAGTTATAGACATTACATATAACTTTAGTGAAACTCATTAAAATTGTATATAAGCACACAATATTAATTTGTGAAAAGTTTTTACTAAAATACTTTGATCGCCTAAGTACTAATTTTATTCTTTCCAAACGTACATTAATCTTTCATGATGTAAATATCAGATAGCGCGTGGCTAATGGCTGTATTGATACATCTATTTTTATCATCTTTTGTTAATTTGTTTCTAACTCTTCATATAATTAATATGAGAAATTAATAGAATGATAATGTAATGGAATGAAATGGAATTTTAATTTATCTTCAACATGTTTGGTATGATCACACATAAAATGACTACTGAATTCTATTCCAAAGCTTGATATACTGAAACTAAAGCAGGAAGTAAAATAAAAATGACTTCAGTGACAATAAGATTGATCCCTAATTCTCAAAATCATTTTCCCATACCCTCATTACAGCGAACCAAACGTAGCTAAGAATTTGTTATTTTATTTTATTCTTTGTTAATTTTTCTCAACTATATGAGCAATTCTTGTCTTTGTTTCTTTCAATGGATTTGAATAAAGAATCAAGTCTTCTCTTTATCTTTTCATTGTAAAGATGGAAAATTTTATTAAATAAACCACTCAAAAAAACCTAGATAACAAGAATATAGAAAAGGGAGACTGTCCAACACTTCACATTACTAAAGGTGGAATAAAACTGACTAAACTCATCAAAATAATCATCCATCGAAAAAAAAAATTCAAAAACTATAGGATCACGACAAATATGCTATATTCTTATTTAGCCAAAAATAAATGTCATCCATCGAAAACAAATATAAAAACTATAAGATCGTGACAAATATGCTATATTCTTACTTACCCAAAAAAAAAGCTATATTCTTTTACACGTTAGTCTAGCACTTTGATGATTAGAACATGATTTTGTAACTTCTACATATATATCTCGAGGGAGGGGGAAAATTTTCAATTTACACTTCTTCAAGTTAGGAGACATTTCTAATAAGGAAAATCTATTGTCTACTACTGCTATGTGTCTTCTGTGGGGGATCTACACATAATGATTTGAGGAGACAGAAAGCCAAAACCAGCTAAAATGAAGTTACATCTAACAGAATGATCGATAAGGACCTTAGAACTGGTAAGAAAACATAAAATGTGCCTTTAGACTGTCCACTCTCCAGAAATAAAACCGAAATTGGTCATAAACTTGTCAAACTTAAATAGCAAATCCTTATTTTAATCCATGAAATTGTTAGTATTGGTTATATTAGTCTATGATTTGAAGAGAAATTATAATTTGGACGGTTAAATTGGTCCTTAATTTGACTGAAAAATAGTTAATGTAAGGGACTAATATAATTGACTTTTTATATTCAAAGACTAATTAATATGTTAATTCTCTCAAATTAAAAACTATATAACCGGTACAAAGAGTTTGAATCTCAAAAATTTGACCTGATGAAAACATCGGATCAAGTTTGGGTCAAATTATACCTGACCCATGAGTAACCCTACTGAAGGCATGCATTAAGAAATGGTTCAAGTCTTCACTTGATTGATTCCCCTTCGTGAACTAATTAAGAACTCAACTTTGATATAAAGAATTCTAATATACAAAGAGGAAAGCCAGAGATCTAAATACCGAATCATAATTTTGCACAGTTATGGTAGTTTGTTTCATTGTCCTATTTTCACAAACACACCTAATCATTGTATTAAAAACTATCCGGTAGCTTAAAAAATCAACACTTGGTCAAGCGTGATACACGTTTAGTTTTATTCGGAAACATGCGTGCAGAAAAACAAATTATTAATTAACAGTTCTTTATACTTTTTGTTCTGAACATGGTTCAAACCGATATTTGAATATATGGTTGAAGGTAGAATTCTCTATAGCACAATAGTAGTAATGGTAGTGTGAAGAGGTGAGTACCTATAAAAGATATTTTGATGTTCAAGTTAGATCATGCACAAAGATAGTAGTGTTTAGAATTGGATTAGATGCATATCTTTGAGATCTTGTAGGATATTTATAGGAGCGTCTTGAGTGATGAGAATCATAGTTCAATTTGAATTAAATGTTATTATTTAGGATCAAAATCCATGAGATTGTTATCTCTTATAACTAATTTTTCTATTTATGTGGGATGTGATTAGTGTCCAAATTTATAAGAGATTTTGTGAGAGATTTACTACTCATAAATAAGTAGATGTACTTATCTAATAGTGTGCATAAATATCTGGATTCTATTATGGTGGACTGGGTTACTCCTGAACCACTAACCCAAAACTTGGTCTAGAATAGTTACCCCTAACTTGACGCTTAGATGTGACAGTTAAGTGTCAATATATTCGAATTCAGCAGAAGTACACAGTATGCATAGGACAAAGGAATCACAGTCATATAAAAAATATTGGATCTCGCGATGTTTTTTCCAAAGAGTCGAGGTTCGTGATGTGTCATAGTATGCCCTTTGTGTTAATGAGTAAAGTCAAGATTCGAAATGGTTCACTCTGCTTAAGTCATCGCACCATTATTCGGGATATGTATTAGGTTATCCCTATACATATTTGTTTGTGGGGCCCATCCAATTTTGAGAGTAATTCGGTTTCGAACCGAGATCCGTGTTATGGATTATCATGATATCATGATGCTAGTTCGTGATTCGACTTGAATGTCCTTCTGTAATGCCATGCATCACTTCAATTCTGAACGTCCTGAGCTTTGTATTTTCAACTGCTCTATTCAGAAATAGTACATCACGTGGTTGAAGAATAGTGGAAGCCTCCGTTTAGGATTCGTAATGCTATGATTATTGTTTTCAAATTTTGAAATGAAAGGGAAGAGACATTTTTGCCCCCGTTCGTGGTAACAGTTGGGTGTTTCCCCTGTGGCTATAAAAAGGAGTAAGGGGAAAACACTCAATTTTTTGTTACCCCAGGCGGCAAACCGCATATGTGTTTATATTGGACTCATGCAGTTTGGGATCGGAGATTGGAAGAAATAGAAACTCTGATGTCCGAGCTACCAGAAGATAAGGCTGAGGCCCTCTACTTCCTCGTGGAATGGGCTGACAAGAGTAGGGCCATATACTGTAAAGAATTAAAGATGTTCTCGATGAGCTCGCTGACTCAATAAATCCATTATGAGGTATCTCATCCTGCATATATCTAACTCACTTGTATTTTCAATTTCTTCTAAGTATTGTAACGCTTCTATTTTCTTTTTGCAGAAAGTATGCCACCCTCTGGTGGTCTCGAGCTTTTTGCCCAATTACTGGCTACCAGGAGAGTAGGGCTTCTAGATTCGGATCACGGGCCCTGACCCTGCAATAAGGGTCACAGTCGTAGTTCCTCCACCTCTATCCATTATGCAAGAGGCGGAGCTCGATTCTCCTGTGCAGCCTTTTCGACCTCGAAAGAGGAAGGCCAACAATAAGAGGGAGCAGAGGGGTAAAACGTCAGCTTTCAAGGTTATTTTTGTCGAGGTTCCTGTTGGTCTGGGGTATATCATTCCAGAAGTCGCTCCATTGTATTTCTCTCTTGAGTCAGTTTGGGGCAGAAGGGTTTATCTCGCAAGGATCATTGAGAACTCTCTTCTGTCTCCTGTCGATTCAGATGTATTAATCGAGCATGATAAGATGGAGCTTTTCCTAGATGCGCAAGTGTGGTGCCGACGCATTGCCTCTATCCTTCGATTTCTAGAGGGAGCTTTCGAGTCCATTCGTGAAGCTCAAGAGTTAGATAAAGAGCTTGATGCCCTTTGGGGTGAAAAATAGGGGTTTGAGCTAACTGTTGCCCAAAAAGATGGGTAGTTAGCTCAAGTTACTAAAGAGCTTGACGTGCACAGGGTCGAAATCTCCAGGCTCCAGACCAAGGTTGCCTATCTCTCTGAGGAGGTTGCCGAGGTGGCCACGCTTCAAGTTCAAATAGGCGAAGGAGTGGCTTGGGAGAACACTTTGAAAGATCATTTATTTTCTGTCGAGACTACTTTAACCTCCCTCCGTACTAAGAATGAATTTTTCCATCAGATTGAAGCTAGGTTGAATGATGAAATTGTGGTTATTGAAGATGAATGGACTAAGTCAGTGGATGAATTGTTCGTTATATAATGCAGTTGCCCAACTCCGTCTTCCAAACCCAAACCTTAATGAGGATGGAATTGGTTCAAGGAAGTTGGTTCGGGATGGTCGGATCATAGATGCCACTCCCGCTACTATTCCTGCTAACCAAGTTCCTCCTAGGGTGGATGTCGATGAAGAGGAGGGGGAGGAGACACCGGAGGGTGGAGAGGACCTCAGAGACGATCGTGGAGGCAACCCCGGAGAATGCCTGATTCTCTTCTTTTTTTTCTTTTTATTTTGCCCCCTGCGTGGGATTTTTTTATAATATTTGTAAATGAACAAGTCCCTATCTCGGGCATCCATTTAATACTTAGAGTATTGTTTATATGCTTGTTGCTTCTTCTTTTACCTCACCGAGATGAGTCTAACGCTCGATCTCGATGTTTTCATTTATTCAACTAAGATTGGTCCAACGCTTGATCTCAGTGGTCAAGTCCACTTCAGAAATGTTTATCTACCTTTGTTGACACTTAGTCAATTAAGTATAAAACTTTGAAGTATAATTTTGACACGGAAGCCTATTGGAGTGATGTCCACTATCTTGGGCAACAGTCTAATACTCGTAACCACGTTAAACCTTTTTCTGGCCTATGGGTTAGGCTTAATATTGAAATAATAAAATATACTTGACATGGAAGCCTCTTGGTTGGAATCCACTGTCCTGGCTTACGGTCGGATATGCTTAACCTCTGTAAACTTTTTAAGTTTATAGCTTAAGGTCTGACTCATAAGGTTACAAGTGAAAACCCTTGAATACACTCCTTGAACTTAGATACCGGTCAAATGGATTATCCTATTTAGCCATCATGTATGGATATCAGAATATCTGATCCTTTTCAGATCTTCTATTCCTCGGACCTCTCCAAGGTGTGATAACCTTGTGGATTGTACTGAGGTGATGTCAGGCCAAAGTACTCGTGAACTCAAAGTAACAGCCGATGTACTGGCTTAGATAAGAATGGTCCGAAGTACTTGTGGTCTCAAAGTCACGGCCAAGGTATTGGCTTAAATAAGAATGAGTCGAAGTACTCATAGACTCAAAGTCACAGCTGATGTATTGGCTTAGATGAGAATGACCCTCTTTCTAGTGTCATTCTTGGCATATGGTAGTCCTCTTTTGGATTTACCTTCTTGAGTTTACTTTCTTAGAATATGGTAGTCCTCTTTTTGGATTTATATTCTTGGTGTATGGTAGTCCCCCTTTGGGTTTACCCTTTTGGAGTATGGTAATCCCCATTTGAGTTTACCCTCTTGGGTATTCCCTTTTTGGATTTACCTTATTGGCGTATAGTAGTTCCCTTTTGAGTTTACCATCTTGGGTTTACCTTCTGGAGTATAGTAATCTTCATTTGGGTTTACCCTCTTAGGTATTTCTTTTTTTGGATTTACCTTCTTGGGTGTGACCGGTTTGAGTTTATCTTGAGGTATATCCCGTTTGGGTTTATCTTGAGGTATATCCCGTTTGGGTTTACCTTTTTGAGGTGTGACTCGTAAGGGTTTACCCTTTTGAGGTATGATCTATAAGGGTTGTGCACTAGGCCGGAACCACAGTGGCAGTTAGAAGATGGTGAATTTTGCACAGCATATGTGTGATTTTGGTTTCATCTACTGTTTATCATGATGTTGGTAGTGGGACTTGAAGTTTATATTTTCCCACAGATAGCGCCAATGTTCTGAATATGGTTCAAAGTAATACCTGAATAGGTGATTGAAGGTGGAATCCTCCACAGTACAATGGTAGTGACGATGGTGTGAAGGGGTGGTTACCTACAAAATGCAGTCCGACGCTCAAGTTAGACCGTGCACAAGGATTATAGTATTCAGAATTTAGATGCATACCTTTGAGACCTTGCAAAGTATTTATAGAAGCGTCTTAGGTAATAAGAATCGTAATTCAATTTGAATTGAATGTTATTATTTAGGATCAGAATCCATGTGATTGTTATATCTTATAATTAATTTCTCTATTTATGTGAGATGTAATTAGCGTCCAAATATATAAAGAATTATGTGAGAAATTTATTCCTTATAACTAAATAGATTTACTTATCTAATAGCACGTATAAATATTTAGATCCTATTTTGATGGGTCGAGTTACTTCTAAACCAATAACCCAAAATCCAGTCCAGAACACTTTTCAGTTCATATATTAAAAAAAAAAAACCTATGTCTTTTCAGTTAAATATATAATTGATGTTTCAGAAAGGAAGCATCTTGCATTTTCCTTTGCATGTGTTTTCCCTTCTATATTTGTTCATTAACTTTCTTCCCCTTTTATCACTAACTTTTCTCATCTAAATAAATACATATATAACTGATGCAATTCAATAATTCATTAGCATAAGAAATGCTAGTGCAATGCGCTTTCAGTGAGAAAACCATATAATTAATTTATAATCATCCTGTACAATAGGTAGAATAGGTGTACAAGATCACACAATAGGGCCAAACTCCAAACATCCAAGATCAAGCTGAACTCAAAGGCACTCTATGTGAGTAGAGTTTATTATAATTCTTTTCATCCTCAGGAACTTTGATAAACACGGATAATGAAGGGATTTTTTTTGGTTGTTTTAGGATCTGAAGAGAGGTTCGGTTATTGTTATTTATGGAGAAACAAAAGGAAAAGAAAGAGAGGAAAGAGAAATGATTCAGTACTCAATCTCCCCTCTTTTTCTTCTTCTGCTCCTCTGACTCAAGAAGATCCTCCAAAACCTTATCATCCAAGTACTCGAACTCAAAAACATGCCTCTGTTGTGCACCAGAAGAACTGCCAGTGGCATGGGAAGAGGAAGAGGAGGAGGAGGAGGAGGGTGATGCTAAATGAGGTGGATATGGTGGTGAGCCCCTTATTTGAGAATAGTACTCATTAGGAAAATTGAGAATTGCAAGATGACCCCTCAAGTTAAAGGCTGCTCGATCATAAGCTCTAGCTGCTTCTTCAGCTGTATCAAACGTCCCCAACCAGAGCCTTGTCCCTTGCTTTGATGGATCTCTTATCTCCGCGGCATACTTCCCCCATGGCCGCCGCCTGACGCCTCGGTACCGGACCTCCTCCCTTGCCTTCTCCTCCTTGCCCTGCTTCCCCTTCTGGTGGTCCTCCATGGTATGCCTGTTGCGTGTGCTAATTAACTTGTTTTTCAATTTTTGACCTATGCCCTTGTTCTTGCTTTCCTGATTTTGTACGGTTAGGTTTGTGATTGTATAGATGCTTATATAGATAGTCTATGTGTGAAAATGTGTCAAATCTGAGGAAAATAGTGATTTGTTCTCTATATGATCTCAATCTAGGAACGTACATTTTGACCAAGATTTGTTTCTCAGAAGGTTCTCTATTGAAATTTAAGTGTATAAATTCGATTCTTCGACTATGCCTATGTTTAGCCATGAACTGGAACAAAACTATGTGGAGAGGGTACAAATCTTTCTCATCAACATGCAACTAGGCAAAATCTTATTTTATACACATTCCACTATGAGCGAGAATCATAGATTTTCTGACACTATATACACATAGTTCGAGCCATTAGTAACACTGGATTTCTGTTCGTTTTCACAGCACTTTTCATCAAGGTGTATCTGATGGGGTGGAGATAACTTTATGCTTCCATAGATTGACGAGAATCCACAAACTATACTAAAACTTTTATATATCAAGGGATTAAATAATGAAAAATGCTGAATTCTACGAAAGCAAATTCGTGTAACGACATATAAAATCAAGGAAAAACAATAGATATACTTGCGTTTTATCTCCTTTTTTATTTGATAGGAATGATTTGAGTGGGTGCCTATGTCATTGGTGATTCATTCACAAAATAGTGTTAGTGAGATATAGGAAAGCTCTTAAATAATTGTTTTAATGATTTGAATTAAAAATCATTGAAATCAGTATTAGCTTGAATATATACTTTTTTTTTCTCATTGGATGACTCTACATTATATATCCTCATTTATAGAGACAAGTCAAAGGTGCAGTCAAGTTATGACACTAGTAGTTAGTTCATAGTTATACCTACTACTCATTTATTTTAGAATTATATTATTTGAATATCTAGAATATAATACTTAGATAACATTCCATTCACGTTTGTATATAGTATATTCATTCTGACTTTTTTATATAGTACATGATAATATTCAGTCACATTTACGTGGAACATAATATCCAACATAAGTGTTTTATTAGGGGGGTAAAAAAACATTTTTCTTTATTTTATACCCATTTATAAGCTATCAAATAACACTAAGTTTTATTTTATATTTTATTGAGCACTTCATATTATACATATATTTTTCATAGTATCTATAAATACTACTTATAAAGAATTCTGAATGTTCCATCATCTTGGTGCCCCTATTAGAGTCACAAGCTAGCACTACCCAGCTCAGCCAAGAATTCAGAACGTATTCTAATAATTGAGCAAATGAATATTTTATCATGGAGATCCCAAATTCAACTTTTGTCACGACTTACGGTAACGTACGTAGATTTTATGGAAGAGAGGCAAATTTTGCTTAGGCATCAATTAGTTAGAATTAAAAAAAGAAACTGTCTTTGTCTTGGTTTGATGGTCACTTTTTTATTTTCTTTATATCATCATTGTCAAAAGTGGAAATTGTAATAAAATGAAATAAAGAGAAGAAAAACGGTGACCCTGTTCAAACTTTAAAAGGTGCTGCAATTGACTACATTATAGGAGTGATGAATAATGTTACTTAAATATATTTATACACATAGTTATTAAACTTGATTTGGTCATTAAATTGATAAAATTTTAATAAAAATAAAAATTATATACGTACATACATTTGGGTTTGGGCCAAGTTTAATACTATAAATAAAAAGAAAGAAGCAAAAGAGAAAAAAAAAAAAGTAATCAGATTGCTATGATCTCCTCAATTTATTACCTATAAAAGCTTGTCAAAATTTTCATATGAGCCCAAAATCTGAGCCATTTATTAGCACTCACACAAATAAAATCTTAACGCCTAACTTATCTCCTAATTCCTTGCGCTGCATACACACACACACTGAGAGAGAGAGAGAGAGAGAGAGAGAGAGAGAGAGAGGAAAGAATGCAACACAAGCAACCAACCATCTTCTCTGCTCACCTTGGTCTTTCTAGTCTTATTCATGGCGTTTTTGACGGAGCCGTGGTGGGACTGGAGTGCTGTCAGGGTGGCGATTAGGGCCTGGCGGAAGCAATGGTGGGACAACGACAGTTCTGCGTTTTTCTTCTTAGTTCTCAAGTGCGGCAGAACTACGTTTTCCTCCTTAATTCTCAAGCGCAGCAGCAGGGATTTGATGATCGCGTTTGGAATGGTAAATCAAGTTTGAGGGCTGCCTTTTCATCTGAATTTTTTTTAAACGTGCATGACCTGACTAAGTCATGTAAATCCATCCAACTGAGACATCGGTTTTTCCAAAACCTCAAACCTTCACATCGGGTCATATGCATAGCCGATTCGAATAGCTACTCGGACCAGTCAACTAGTTTAACTGGCCGGTTTAGTGGTTCACCGATTGAATTGACCAGTGATACAAGTTTAATAACTATGCTTACACACACAATACTTCATATCTCAATAATTTTTGGCACAGATAGTCCCTCCAATAGTTTTGCACACTTGCATTATGATGTTACCACCTCATGCTAATGTAAAGAGATGTGATCAGGTGAAAAGATGTGTAACAAGAATTATTCAACAGCGATTGATTACATTATATGGAGTAATGCTACTCACACTTTCCCACATATCATGTTAGTATGTTACATCACTTTTCATTAATTAAACATCAAATTTATTTAACTAACAATTTACTTATAATTAATCAAGAGATTTATGGCAGGAATTGTAATTAAGTATAGATAGTTAAATAGTTCATGATGGATAAATTATTGATTAAATAATAATAATATTTAATTAATAAAAATGATGTGAATTGATATATATAAAAATATGTTTTCCTTCTTGTATATATATATGATTTGTTCCTAAGGACTTCACCGTAGGGTGCTTTTGCCTTTTGCACTAGGAAAATGATGTTTTTATATCATTTTTCATTTTTTAATTATTTTTTTATCAAAAAAAGTTTGGAATAATTAATCAATGATATAGAAATAAGTGAAAAAGTAATGGAGGGAAAATAATACAATCAATAATATAGAGATAAGTATAAAAAGTGATATGAGAGAAAAGTGATGTAAAAAAATTATGGTTGTTTACATTAATAAATACAATGAAACAAATACTTAAGAAAATTACTATTCTACCCTTAATAAATAATAAAACAAAATAACTCATTTCTTAACATCTATCAAACTCACATCTATTTCACTAATCAAATTATGACATATATGTATTTTTTTAAAAAAATTAAGATAAAAAAATTAATGAACACATATCAAATATAATTTGATTGATTAAATAGATGCAATAAATAAAAATAAGAAATGTAATTAAGTTTTATCCTAATACAATCCGCTTCCACACTGTATTGATCTTTTCTCACGTAGACACACGTGACACAAAGATTGTTTCTTGCTTTTCCAAGAAATATATTATTTTATTTAAAGAGTTTTAGTTTGAACTCTCAACTATATATTATTATAGTTAAATTTTATAATAATTAATATAATAATATGAATAAAACAATAGTTTATATTGGTAATAAATCAAAATTAATCATATTTAAGCCTGGTAAAGCAGTTTCGTAAGTTCCAAAATATTAAAGGAATATGTTAGTGACTAGTAATTATGGACTTTGAATTCAAATTCGAATTTCAATGTTAAAATCCTGCAAGATAAATGACGTCTATGCATATGCATATAGCCTATAAAAAGTCATAATTTTCAATGTTAAAATCCTGCAAGTATTGGTGACTTGCAGTCTAGGAAATTATGACTATATAGAGGCAATATGTATATGCATAGACGTCATTTATCTTTTTGTTTGCTTCTAGAACAATCTTTATTGTTGCATTTTCATTTGCTAGTGCGCTTGTACATACGAAATTTCCTTTTTCTTTATCCAATACGCCACGATTAGTTTTGGGTAAACTATACAATTAATTAGTTGTAATTAGTGTTAGACCTTGTTTTCATAGAAAAGACTGTCAAAACGGAATAACTTGGCCCATCTGAATTAGCCCAGCATGGGTTGTTCTGAAAGCAAGCTGGGTCAGGTTCTTCCACTTTAATGGAAGGTCAAAAAAATATTAACCCGTCAACTCACTAGATTATGGGTTAAATGAATTGGTTCACTAAAATTTAAAAATAAAATACAGAAAAAACTCAAAAAAAGTAATAATAATAGTAGTGTAAAATTTTAACATAAAATTAATTAACATTAAATAAAATAATTTAAATATTAAAATAAATAATATGAGAATCTTAACACTCTTCTACAAATATTTATATGGAACAAATAAAAAACTAAATCTAATAAAATAAGCAAAAACAAATTCAACAAAGTAAGCACAGGTACAAATAAAATCTTAATTTTGATATCATATAAAACAAAATTTATTAGAGGTTTTACCTAAAACATTTAATAACAAAGCTAGAATAATTTTAATATAAAATTAATTAATATTAAGTAAAATAAACTAATAAATATACAATGTAACTAAAATATTAAGACTGGTAATACACCTATCAAATACATGTGGTTGATTCCTCTGCAATTTGGTTTGACGGTAAATGACTTGTAGCGGTGGGTACCACAAGCAATATTACAAGTTATAAGAAGCAGCATTACTCAAACAAACAAAAGAACACAAATGAAGCAGTAATTTCATTTCCCTCATATTTGAGTATATAGAATCACATCAAATTACAACAAAAGAACAAAAGCAAAATTGAAAGGGAGATTTCATATCTATGACTCTGAGTTATTGAAGAGAGAGAGCGAGAGAGAGAGAGAGCATATGATCCATTCGAGATGGTGGTGCTCGACACAACCGTGGTGGAGGACGACGGTGGCTCGAGTGGTGGTCGCGATTCATCACGACTCCGTGGCTTCGTGGACGACATTGGCTTGTCTTAGTTCGTTCTCGTCGCGAGATGAGGAGTCAGGATTGGTGGTCAGCAGCAGTGCACAGCGTCGTTTGGGTGTTGATGGTAGCTAGTGTTCACTGTGGCAGCTTAGGTAGAGAGAAAGTCAGACCTCTAGGATTTCAAATTTTGACCCTGAGTCTCGCCCTTGAGTCCAAACCGCGTCTTATCTACCCTCTTTCTTGACTTTTTTAATTTAAAATAAAAGTCAACTCACGAGCCAACTCGGTTTAACTCGCTTAACTCATGAGTTAAGAATCTTAAGATGACAGGATCAAAATGGCCTGAGTTTTTGTGAGTCATATTTGTGAGCCAAAATGGGGGGTTGGGCTGAGTTAGCTCATTGGTGGAGACTCATTTAACAACTCTATTTTTAAATTGAGATAAAAGATGAGAGATTAAACGAAAAGCACATATCACACTTTCATAAACTTCTATAATAAAAGAATTTTTTTGTGTACTTTTAGAGAATTATTCCTATTCAACAAAACTTTAAACATTAGACAGAATAATTATACATATAGTTGGATTAAATTTTAAATAATATTAATTAAAATACTCCAAAAAAACTATATAATAAAATTTACATCTAATTCCAACAGTTGAGTGTAGTATTCTAGAAATACTTGAAAACTTTCTGATGAAAAGGGCTTAAACAAGATGCAAACAAAGGGAATTTCTGATCGAAACGAGAAGCATGTAAATAGATTGTACCGTAAATTGATAATTTGACGTTGAGAAGAGGTCACAGGACATACCATCCGAATTTTACATGAGTTAAAATAATATTTTATTCACCATCCATGATAAAAGAATGAGTTTTTCTATAATCATCATGCTGAACTTGTCTAATCATTATGATATGTGTGTATTTTTTTAGAGTAAGATAAAAAATATTAATGAACACATATCAAATATAATATGATTGATGAAATAGATGTTATAAATAAAAAGAAATGTAATTAAATTTTATCCTAATACAATCCGCTTCCACACTGTATTGATCTTTTCTCACGTAGACACACGTGACACAAATATTATTTTATTTAAAGAGTTTTAGTTTGAACTCTCAACTATATGTTATTATAGTTAAATTTTATAATAATTAATATAATAATATGAATAAAACAATAGTTTATATTGGTAATAAATCAAAATTAATCATATTTAAGCCAGGTAAAGCAGTTTCGTAATTTCAAAATATTAAAGTCATTTTATGACTAGTAATTATGGACTTTGAATTCAAATTTGAATTTCAATATTAAAATCCTGCAAGATAAATGACGTCTATGCATATGCATATAGCCTATAAAAAGTCATAATTTTCAATGTTAAAATCCTGCAAGTATTGGTGACTTGCAGTCTAGGAAATTATGACTATATATAGGCAATATGTATATGCATAGACGTCATTTATCTTTTTGTTTGCTTCTCGAACAATCTTTATTGTTGCATTTTCATTTGCTAGTGCGCTTGTACATACGAAATTTCCTTTTTCTTTATCCAATACGCCACGATTAGTTTCGGGTAAACTATACAATTAATTAGTTGTAATTAGTGTTAGACCTTGTTTTCATAGAAAAGACATGATTCTAAATTGAACTGTCACCACCACCCATCTGAATTAGCCACCATGGGTTGTTCTGAAAGCAAGCTGGGTCAGGTTCTTCCACTTTAATGGAAGGTCAAAAAATATTAACCAACCACTAGATTATGGGTTAAATGAATTGTTCACTAAAATTTAAAAATAAAATACAGAAAAAACTCAAAAAAAAATAATAATAATGGTAGTGTAAAATTTTAACCACTCTTCTACATATGCCTATATAGAACAAATAAAAATAAATCTAATGAAATAGATAAAAACAAGTTCAACAAAGTAGGTATAACTAAAAATAAAATCTTAATTCTGATATAATATGATATTTTAATATAAAATTAATTAATATTAAGTAAAATAAACTAATAAATATACAAACGTAACTAAAGTATTAAGACAGGTAATACACCTAACAAATACGTGTGGTTGATTCCTCTGCAATTTGGTTTGACGGTAAGTGACTTGTCGCGGTGGGTACCACAAGCAATATTACAAGTTAGAAGAAGTAGCATACTCAAACAAACAAAAGAACACAAATGAAGCAGTAATTTGATTTCCCTCATATTTGAGTATATAGAATCACATCAAATTACAACAGAAGAACAAAAGCAAAATTGAAAGGGAGATTTCATGTCTATGACTCTGAGTTATTGAAGAGAGAGAGAGAGAGAGAGCATATGATCCATTCGAAATGGTGCTGCTCGACACAACCGTGGTGGAGGACGACGGTGGCTCGAGTGATGGTCGCGATTCATCACGACTCCGTGGCTTCGTGGACGACATTGGCTTGTCTTCGTTCGTTCTCGTCGCGAGATGAGGAGTCAGGATTGGTGGTCAGCAGCAGTGCACAACGTCGTTTGGGTGTTGATGGTAGCTAGTGTTCACTGTGGCAGCTTAGGTAGAGAGAAAGTCAGAGCTCTACGATTTCAAATTTGACCCAGAGTCTCGCCCTTGACTCCAAACCGCGTCATATCTACCCTCTTTTTTTACTTTTTTGATTTAAAAAATAAGTCAACCCACGAGCTAACTCGGTTTTAACTCGCTTAACTCATGAGTTAAGATGGCAGGATCAAAATGGCCCGAGTTTTTCTGAGTCATATTTGTGAGCCAAAATGGGGGGTTGGGCTGAGTTAGCTCATTGGTCGAGACTCATTTAACAACTCTATTTTTAAATTGAGATAAAACACTACCATATCCACCACCGCTACCACCACTATATAAAAAGCTTTTTTATTATTATTTTTAATTATTTTAACTTTTATGCTAATTATACATATAGTTGGATATTTTGGTAATTTAAAAAAATATTATATAATAAAATTTACATCTAATTCCAACAGTTGAATTTATCTTTTTCTGATGATCAAGACAAACAAAGGGAATTATCGAAACGAGAAGCTTATCCTATTAATTATGACTTGATCATACCATCCGAATTTTATACTTATAATATATCATCTTATCTTTACTATAATTATCAACTTGTCTATCAAACATAATCTTAGGATTTAGGGATACCAGGCTAAATTGGCCTAGTTTAATTTGATTTGCAATAGATTAGTAATAAATGAGTTGAATTGAGTTGGCTTATATTTTAAACGAATTAATACAATGACTAAGCCAAACTCAATTTGTTTTTAGCCCACGAGTTAATGGATTGGCTTGTCAACCGATTAAGTTTAAAAAAAAAAAACTTTCATCTTTTTTTAAGAAGTAGTAATACACTACTTTATTAAAATTATAACACTTGACACTTAATAACTATACAAGCAGATGGATTAAAAATTGAATATTTAGAATTAGATTTGAACAGTTATATATCAGTACAATGGCTAACCCGAACTCAATTTGTTTTTAGCCCACAAGCAATGGATTAGCCTACCAACCGATTAAGTTTTTTTTTTTTTAAACAACCCTCATTTTGAGAAATTCTTTTACATTTTTGGAGTAATATACTACTTTATTAAAATTGTAACACTTGACACTTAATAACTATATAAGCAGTTGGATTAAAAATTGAATATTTAGAATTAGATATGAACAGTTATAGTTATAAAATGGTCCAGAGTATTACTCTGAAGGTAATTGAGAATTTCTCTCTTTTTTTTCATGGTGTTGGACTCTTCGACAATTGGAAACTATTACCTATTAAACTAGCAGTAGTTTGGGCTGGGTTTTTTTTTTTTGTTTTGGGGTTAGGCAGCACCTAAAACTGAAGGGAAATTTGGGCTTGGTTTTTTTTTAATTAACCTTGACTAGGTTAGTCGCCTCAATAATCCATTTAATCCAGTAAGTTAAACAAGCCTACAAAATATCTCGTATTAACTCACACAAATTATAGGTTAAAGGAGGCAATCCGTTGACCGAACTCAAATACCCAACTTTACATATGGCTAAAGAGGACAACCAAACAATAAATGACAAGGATCCATATTTATAACCTCACACCAAACCTAATTTTTATACCGTTCAAAAATATAGAAGAAATAAGGCATTTTCTTATTACTTTGATTTGATGTCCCTTCTCCAGCCACTTAAACTTTTTGATTTGATGTCCCTTCTCCAGCCACTTAAACTTTTAGTATAGTGGATGTGGCTTTATTTTCTGCTCAAACTTATTCACCATGTTGAAGAGACAACATTTTCACACAACTCACTATCATTAGTGATAGAAAAAAGATACTTTTATACCCTTAAAAAAATGTGTATTATTTTTTACACTATTTTTTATGAATGTGATTAAGTGAGAGAAAGTGATAAAAATATATATATATAATAAATGATATTAGATATTATATGAAAAAAAATATATATACTATTTGATATAAAAATATAAGAGTTAATAGTGATATCACATCACTTGTCTTGAGAAATAATTTTTTTTAAAATTAATTAAGGGAAATTAATAAAAATAATGGGACAATAGCACTAACTACAAGTACTGTTACTACAAAATTTTGAAAGCATGTGGGGTTAGTTGCCCCACTATCTTATACATAGGTTTGTCATTGATATCGAAGCCAGTCTTCATGGGCAAGCAATTAAACTCTTGAATAACAAGTAATTCATTTTAATCTAGACATGTAATCTTTATCATCTTCATAGAATATCTGTGACGCCTATTATCTCTACTTCAGAATCCTTCTCACCAATTGAGATAATTTTATGGATAGGAAAAATAAAAGCAGGATTAAGATTTATTATGATCAAGTATAAGATCCACAAAATATATTTAAAATTATTATCAGTTTTTATCTCTCTAATATAAAACCTTCTTATGTTATATTTAATTTTAACAAGACGTGAGAATTTAAATCCATAAAAGCTATACATTCATAACCTTACTTAATTAATATAAATTAAAAAAAATTTCTAAAATTCCAGTAATTTTTTTAAGATGTTTTATGCAATTTATTTTTTAATTATAATTAGAAAGGCATTATTATATTTCCATAAGGATTTGCTCCAACTATTTATATCAACGGAGCAAGGGATGGCTTTAGTCTTTTCTCATTAATTATAAATCGATCTCATATTCCCCTTCCTGTGCTTTTCAGTTTTTAATTCATTTCTCATTGTTGACTTGACGCATATACTCCCATTTCTAGTGCCGCAGTCACCACCCAAAATTAGGAGTGATAGACAGGTTAGTCCGGCGGCTCATTTAAGTTGATGAGTTGTATGGGTTGAACTAAAAATATATAAATTTAAATGAAATAGTATTTTATTAGTTCTGTCCATTTAAAAACAGCTCGGGTCTAAGTAGACTTTTTTTTTAAAATTTTTACTTTAAAAATTATATAAAATAAACTTAATACAACATTTAAATTCAAATTTGTAATTTTAATTTCTAATTTCTAAAGTAAAGTCATATAAAATAAATTTAAGCTTTTCGATTCCAAAACAAATTCATATTATTACTTTCAAACTTTCAAACTCTAAAAACAAAGTCATATTATCAAATCCAAGTTCCAAAACTTACAAAAAATAAAAATAATGTTCCAAATCAAATTTAACATAACAAATCTAAGCTTCCAAGCTCCAAAGAACTATCAAGTTTTAACAAATCTAACAAATTCAACATAACAAAAGCCAATAAACCATATCAAATCCAATCTTTCAAAGCAAATTCAACATAACAAGTGTTGATTGCTTTTACTTACCGCAAGTGCACAGGTCAAACAAATAATATAGTAAAGAGTATGATATCGCTCCCACGAGGAATATGACTACTCCTAATGTAAATTATTGACCAATAATTTACTTAATTCTATTCAAAAACATTAAAATTGAGAAAAGAGTATTTAAGTTAATTGAAAGACTTAAGTGCAGTAAATTGAGAATTAAAGTGAATGATTAGAGAATATGAAATACTTCTTCACTCCCTACTTCAATTGATAATAAGCAATCCTTATAAGCAATATAAATGAAAGGATTAAGTTAGCTTGAGAAACTAACTTAGTTAACAGACTATATCTAGGTCAATCAACCATGTTTCATTTACCTAATTCACTATGTTTTCATGAGAACTAATATAAACTCCATTCATTAAGATCTATTCTCAACAATTATTATGCATGGCCAAGAAGTATATTTTTATCTCATTAGTAAATTAACTCACCCCATCATTAGAATGAAATTAAATATGCATCAACCATGCATATCTATGATCTCAAATCCAAATTCCTACGTCTAGGTTTATTAGATTTCATCAAATCACTTAAAAACTGATCAAACAATTAAGAGTATTAAAATCCATATGATTGAACAAAACCAAATCATCTATATAAACTCAAAGGATTACAAAAATCATTCAATATCCATAGGGGGATCCAAATAAATTCCTATACACAGCTTAGCTAGCCATGAAACACGAAAATATATGTATATACATCATGTTCATGATAATGGAAAAGAGGAAGTAAAAGTGATGGAAGAGAGAAGCCCAATGATGATGATCCTTGGTGCTTTAATCTTCTTTCAAGATGAAGATGGCCTCTAATGTTGGCTACTTCTGCTTCCTTTCAGTCTCACGCTCAAACCCTAGCTGCTGCTCTCTCAAAAATGTCAAAAACTCCCTAATGAAATATGGTGAAACTGTTTTTATAGGCTCAAAAAAATAGAGTCACGTCGGGGCATGAACATGCCTACGCCGCAGTGCGTGTCAAATTAGGTCACCAACACCGCGGCATCCACTTATTGGCGTCGCGGCGCTCTAGCCACGAGTTTCTGTTATGAAGCAGGGGAATGCACCACATTGTGGCATTTCCATACTTGCGCCGCGACGTAAGATGCTAACTTTCACACTTGGATTTCTCTTCCAATGCTGGCCAAATTCTTCCACAAATCAGCTTGTTTAGGACTTTTCCTGTAATAGACAAATCACCAAGTTACTTACAATTACAAATCCACTTAATCACTTAAATAATATGCAAGATTTACACAAGTTTATATAGGAATATATTAAAATAGAATTTAACAAATATAAGCCACAAATCTTCCATATATGCATCATAACAAGGACTAAGATATCAATATAGTACAGATATAGGGCATAAATAACTACATATCATGGAGTTATCAATAAGTTAACAACAATCAATATCACAAAAATCAAATGAACATGCATATAAAGAATCATCGCATCTTGCCGCTAACCACTGCCGACGCTGCTAGACCAAGGTCTTGTCGCTAGAAAGCTGAGCCTAAGAAGATTGGAACTGGGTGGGTAGGTAGGGTTGTGACTTCTCTTCTTTCTCTAGTCTTTGTAACTTTGTTCTTTCACTTCTTTGTTTTCAATTTTTTCAATTTTCATATTTGAAAACAAATATGATACTTAAGTTGGCTTGGCTTGGGTAATTGGAAAAGGGAATGGTCAAATGAGTTGGGTAATTAACTAGGTTGACTTGTCCTACTTAAACTAGTTAGCAGCATTAAAAAAAGATGTTAAAAAAAAGGGCCACAGGCTAACTTGCGGGCTAAACAGGTTAGCACGTTTAGCTCACGTGTTAAATAGGTTGATCCAAAAATGGATTAGTTTAAACAAGCCAACATTTTTAAGGTGTAGTCCACCTAATTTTAGCGAGTAAACGGGCTAGCCCGACGAATTTGGCCCGTTTTGAGGGTCCTACTCAAAATTAAGTTTAAGATCCTTTGTAATCCCCGTAGAACCCATCTACCAATCACAATTAGTCATTCCCAATCCAATGGTCCAAATCTCTAAATAATTCATACACACTGAATATAACCATTCATCCAACAGCAACAAATTTAGTCTTATCTTATATAAACCCTAGACCCCAACCTTAGCATTGGTTGTACGTCATAATCATTAATCACCTCTGATCTTTGTATGTCATAATTCTTGTATACATATAAATGTATTTTATATACACTCACATGGAGTGAGTCTCATTATAGAATTATAGAATGGGTCTCACTCCATGTGAGTATATGTAAAATACACTTGTATGTATATAAGAATTTTTCGGTCTTTGTATCAATTGTTCTGTCCTAAATTGACTACATAGAGAGGTAGCAAGTCAACAACCATGTTTGGAAGAGGGAAGAGAGGCAAGAGGTTTGGAAAGACTAGAGTGAAAAGTCACCATAAGCATAAGGATATTCAAGACCAAGTAGACGAAACATTAAGCAATTAAAAAAATAGTTGATGAAACACAGCGAGAACATGCTCAAATCAATGTTACAAAAAAAAATGGCTGGGAAACTAGGCTTTTTTATCAAACTGCCATTGGTAGAAAAATTATTTATCAAAATGCTAATTTTTTTAAAACTATTTACTAAAATACAACTCTTTTGAAATTATATATCAAACTGCTACCTTTTCATCCAACGTTGCATTTTTAATAATTTTTTATTTACATAGGATGCATCAAACAGGGTGGTGCATCCATGTGGACACATCATCCTACATGGCATTTTTTACATTAATACACTATGTATGATGCTGTTTTTTAGTTCAAAACGCCAACACATTTGGCATTTTCCATTTGAACAAAAAAAAAATGTTACGTTGCATGTGCTTATAGGGCACTTAACCCATTTCACATGGATCTCGCACCCCTCCCAAAGATACATACATTTCACATGCCTGTTAGAGAGTGCACTATAACATTAGAAGACATCAGTATCAATTAACTTATTTATAGACTAAGTGTTTGCTTCTGATCTATAAAGTAGTCGATATGAGACTTTAGTGTCAGTAAGGCAAAACTACTAAGTAAGGAAACAAGGTACCTTTATTCGATGTAAAACTTTAATGTGAAGGAAACTAACTTACAATAGGACTTCACAGCCAAGTGATACTGCATTATTATCTTATCATATTTTAACAATATTTCTTTAACCATCTACATTATTTTTATGTTATTATAAATTGATAAATTATCTAGAACTAGAAGTACTATGTTGAGGCTTTTATGACTTGTCATAACCTTAGAATGACAACTTCTCCCACTCTAAACTTTTATTCGTCGAGAAAAAATAAAAGTTATTACATTATTACTATCCTTTATATGCTGAGCGTTGAGCTGAATATGCTATATACCCAAATATTCTGAAAGTATTATTATATTGAATATCTTTGAAAGGATCATACCGAAAGCCAAGTTTCTCCCCAAGAATCATACTAAACATGTTATGTCTTTGCATTGTTGTACAATTATTAAGAAAGTGGAAGGTTACATTGTCAATTGGTCGATGAGACCTATTGTAAGTTGGTTCCTTCACATTAAAGTCCCAGATCCAATAAAGGTATCTTATTGTCTTACCTAATTGCTTTGCTCACATCGATTACTTTACGAATCCGAAGCAAACACTTAATTTATAAATAAGTTAATTGATACTGATGTCTTCCAATGTTATGGTACACTATAGTAAACATGTGAAATGTATGTATCTTTGGGAGGAATGCGGGATCCACGTGAAATTGGTTAAGTGTCCTAGAAGCACATGCAATGTGACTTTTTTATTTTTTTGGTCCATGTGAAAAATGTTGTGTTGGCATTTTTAACTAAAAAATGCTATCTTACATGGCGTATCCACGTAAAAAAATGCCATGTAGAATAATGTGTTCACATAGGATGCACCAAATAGGGTGACGCATTCACTTGGATTACGCCTACCGCACATGTTAGCGTAATCCATGTGGATGTGTCAACTTATTTGACACATCTTATGTAGATCAAAATTTATTTAAAAATATCACATTAAATAAAAGAATAACAGTTTGATATATAATTTCAAAAAAATAATATTTTGGTAAATAATTTTAAAAAAGTGATATTTTAATAAATAATTTTTTCACTAATGATAGTTTGGTAAAAAAAACCAAAACCATGGAAATACTTAATTGAGGTTTAACCGAAAGAATGATGACATTAATTTCTCAGGATAAAGATTTTCTAAAGTAAAATTTTTATAAAGTGAACAAGTAAGTTCATATCAATTATTGATAAATTAATCCATATCAATTATTAATAGTTAATATAAACTTACTTACTTATTTTACAAAGATTTTTACTTTAGAACTTCCTTGCTAACTTCTCGAATCACCTGCAATGAACTATACATTAAAAAGAAGGAGGAAAATGAATGCAACGTTATTTGAAGAAAGGAGTGTGACGTCGGTGGACTCGAAGGTGGCGTGACGAGTAGGATTGGTTGATGGTAAAAGAAAACTTTAAAAGGGGGTTGAATTAAGTCACCTGTAAAAATAAATTCTGCAAAAACAAACTAAAATGTAATCTAGTGAAATCAAAGAGCTTAAGCAAGTAGATGAGATGAGACACTCAATAACCAAGCAAGTAATCAAAGTAAGATGTTAATCAAGCAACTCATACAGAAGTATAAGATGACTAACAGATAATTATGCAAAACACAAGTTAAGACAGATAGGTGTTAAGTAGCTTATCTATGTGATGAGATGCCTGATGATGTCAGAATAACAAAAACAAAAATTTCAGCACACAACAAACAATTTCAAGCAAGCAAGCCAAAAATTAAAGAGAGAAAGAGGAAAGAAAGCATGCACAGGAGAACTGGTTAGATCTCCAACGTGGAATCTAAGTTTAGTCCCCATCCAAGGTGAGGTCTTTTACTATCCAATCACCGAGTAGTCTTTGAATCTAACCTCTCCAAGTTAGTTATACCAGGAGTCTCAACTTGAGCCTCATGGTCACTCTCGGACCAAACTCCCTAACTCATAAATTAGAACAAACACCCACACAGAAGGCTTTACAAGAAATAAAAGAAAGGTTTGAACACTCTCAATGTATGCTCTCAAATAAGCTCAAGGAAAATGGATACAAGAAGATGAACTCTCAAAGATCGCTCAAGTATGCAGATCTCAAAGAAGCTTTCAAAGTTCTTTAATATGAGACATTATGTAGTAAAACCACCAACAACTCATCTCTAGCATCTTATCTTTTGGTAGTCGTAAGACTTTGTCAAAAGATGATTCTTTAAAGTCCTGCACAATTTAGCTTCTTGATAAAGATCAAGGTAAGCATCAAAATCATCATGTAATTATGGTTGTTACCATCATAGAATTTGACCCAAAAGGATACCTTCAGCTAACATTGGTGTGAGCGGTATGAATACGAGAAGGGGCAAGACGCCGGATCGGACAACACCTTTGGTGATGCTCTTTGCTACTTTTACGGCACTAATAAAGCATTGAATCTAAGAGTGTTGGCAAAGATTGGTAAGGTATCCATTTTCACTCTTCGCACCTTGACCAAAACACCTCCCTCTATTACTTAATACTGTCACCATCGCTTACTCCATCGTTGTCATTCATCCAAGACATGGTGCATTTATCAGTGACTAAGATAAAAAGGTCAAGTAGAGAATAATTCTAAATTTTTTTATATAATTTTTTTATTAATTTTTTAATTATTAAATAAAAAATATTTATTTTTTTATATTTTTAAAATATTAAATATATTTTTTATTAAATAATTTTTAATTTAATATTAAAAAAATTTAAAAGAAAATTTTTAAAAAATATAACAAAATTCTTTTGTAAAATAAAAGTCAGGTGGGCAACAATTTAATTTACACATCATCTTCAAACATAATACTCACTTTAATGTACTCGAACACGTCTTTTAGACATTGCTCCACTAGATTGGGTTTCAAAACCCATAAGTTTGTTAGGTATCGAAGAAGTCACCTTGAAGTTGTAACGAGCAACTTCTCACTCGAGAACAGTATTGGCAGAGGTGGATTTAGAGAGATTTACAAGGTGGGAAAATGTGACAAATTTTTATCTTTTGTGCTATTGGTTTCGACGTAATTTATGGCAAGGTGTAGTTGAGTTCAATAATAAAGTTTTATTGATAGCCAAACTTCAACATAAAATTTGAAAATCATAAATCATTATCTTGAAGAGCAAGAGAAAATACTTGTTTACGAATACACACTGAACAGGGTCTTACTTCTGATTTAAGAGTTTAAAGTCAAAAGTGTCATTTCAAATATAAGGTTATTAAGGCTCCCGTTCGGCACATATTCAAACTATCAATTTTGGAAGTTTAACTGGACCAATGATAGCGGACCAATTCTCGATTAATTGTCGGTCCAAGTTTTGAAAACTATGCTCTTGCTCCTTCTTAAGTTAAAGAAGACATAAAAACAAAATAAACAAACACCAAACACTAGACGAAAGGGTAAAAAAAGCATCTTCTACTAGTTAACATGAAAACTAGTCTTTAGAGAGCTATATAGCTTAGGGAGCTTCCTATTATGGACCTTCAAAATTTTTGGTCTATCAATGAACCTAGTTTTTGACCCATGCTAATAGATTAAATTTTGGCAACTGATTTTTATCAGACGTTAAGTGACAATTTTGTCTTTTATACACCTCTACTGATCTTCTTTTCCATCCACAAACCACCACCCTCCTCCAACCAAAACTGCCAGCCATACACCAACTGTCGTCATCCCCTCAGATGGCGAACCTCTACCAGTCGTGACCACCATTGGCACAGCCTTCAACCACCAGTTAGCCACCCCATCTGCGTTGGAGCTCCACCATCTCCAGTCAGAAACAATCCATGTGCCTCCATCGAAGACATACCTCCACTGTGAAGATCAAATCATCACTTGTGATGAACTGTTGTGCGCCTCTACTCCACCATTTGAACTAAACTCGCGAATTCAGACCAACCACGATGCTCTCCAAGTCGTCATTTTTCCACATGTTATAAATATAATAAAATATATATTATAAATAAAATATAATATAATAATATGTATGTATCACCACATATCCAACGACCTAAACGCGACTTATCCTGGGCTACCCATTCAATCGCAAAACGCTGTTGAACAACTCGTTTGAGACGCCACACGTCGAGCTCGTGTCACCACGTGTCAGGGTTGGATGTTGGTGGCTAGGTGGTGGCCATAGATGTTGGACGGTGGGTGGGTTACCAATGTAAAAAATTAATATTTAATTTTTTTTATTAATTTTATTAAGTAAAAAACTTAATTTATTTATAAAAATTTTTACAAAAAAGATAAACTTGATCTGATGCTCATGTCCATTTCAATAATTTTTCCGGTCACCATTAATCTCTTCACTCCTTTTCTCTTACTTTATCTTCACCCTTCATTTATTTAACCATTAAATCAAAAGCTAAAAACCAATTGCACTATTCGTAGATCACTTTACATGTATTCCATATTAGACTTCTCCTGTAGCTTACGAGTTAACACCATGCAATTTGTCAATTTGATATGAAATCTCCATACAAGGACCAACAAAGAAGGTGGCTATTATGGTAGACCTTTTAAGTTTGAGTCCACCCGTAAAAAATTGGTGATAGCAGGTTTTATTACTTTATAAAAATGACCCAATGTTGCGAATGAGTCTTAGAAAAATATATTATTACAATTAGGTACTTTTACCCAAATCAGATCTGTAGGACCCAGATGGGTTTTCTCCATATTTTACAACAAGATCAACTAGGTTACACTGTGTAATGTGTTGGTCGCTTGGGTTCGTTTAGTGGTGGCAGGGTTGTTGGTTGCGTGGGTTATGGGGGCTTCGCTATGGAAGGGCGTGGCTGATTGATGGCTTGGTGGTGGGCTGGACGGCAGCAGTGTGCAGTTATGGCGACAGGAAGGTGGGGCTGTCAGTTGCACTTCGTTCTGGGTGGAGAAGGGTGGTTAACGGTGGTGGTAGTGCTGCCATTTGTGACCTGCAATATTCTGCCATTTATCCTAATCGAAAGTTCCAAAAGTCACATTGTGAACTCCAGGAGCTTGACCATCGGACAAAACCACACCAGTCTTTAACTTGTGATTCGGCTGCATCACCCACCCTGCTACTCACATCTGCTATAGTGGTGGTGGCCGTCTGCTACAGTGTTGTGTACAGTGCAAGCACAACGGCAAAAGGGCAGTTGTTCGGTGGTATTCTCAGAAGAAGAGAAACTGGGTTGGGTTTAGGCGACGGTGGTTCAGGCGCAGTCCTCAGGCGGCGGTAGCTGATGGGTCGCTGGCCATGGGCTACCAGTCTTGAACTTCAACCGCCGTGTAGTCACTGATTCTGCTTGAAAAGTTTTTGCCGCTGGTGAACTCTATAATGGAACGGTGGAAAAAGTTAAGAGTCGAAAAAAAATTAACACAAAACTAAGTAAAGGACCAATTTATAATACTAAATTTCTCGTATTTACCAGCTTATCAGGTAGTAAGTGATTAATCATTATTATCTATTTATTTTTCTTCTCATTTAATGACTTATATTAAAATGTTCATCTTTACACCCAAACTTAAAATGTCCATGTCCAACAAGGAAATGAGCGAACGTTTAATATGAATTATTTTAAAGGTAGTCTATGAGATTAAAAAATTATATCTTTATAGATTTTAATTAATAATATTTAAATTCACATACAAATTTAATTAAATTTTTTTATGAATAATTATACATACAAAAATTTTATAAATTTTAATAAATAATTTTATCTAAATCTATATATAAATCTTATAAATAAAAAATTTATTGATGGAACTCTTCTTAACTTGTACATATTACCCTTCACCAAGAAAGAAGCAAGTTAAGATTAAAATGGTTTACAAAATTTACGAGTAAAAATGTACCTTCTAAAATTCTCTTTCTCTGTCCTGTTTTCTCTCTATCTCTTGTTCCTCTTCTCTGCTTTGGGAGGATTCTCTGTCATAATCATGAGATCCATCCAATGCAGAGGGCGATAATCCTTCCCCTTCCTGCCTTTGGCTAAGCTCAAATTTCTCCATTCTTTATAAAATCCAAATGCAACCACTTTTTTAACACCAAAACTTAGTGCAGTAAAATCCATAACAGCAAAAAAGCAGTAAAGAGATTTAAAAAAATTAGACTCAATAGATTCAACACCATACCACACAATACAGAGTTGCAAGATTTGGTTGTGGCTGGCATGCTGCAGTTAGACTTGGGGGATTTGAAGTGAAGAAACTTAATTTTGAGTGGGAGGCAGAGGCTTAGCTACATAAGTTGGGCATAGGGATGGAAACGATTGAGCCCGGGGTTGCTTCCTGGGTTGATTTTTGTGAGCGATATATTTTATTTTATTTTATTTATAATTAGCATCTGTTTACAGGTCAATTTGCAGATTAATTTAGTCCAACTCGCTAACCCATAAAATTAAACGAATCATATTTATTATTTAGTTGACCCGCATTTGTTAGAACAATTATAATTATTTTATCATATTTTTTTATATCATTTTATTATTATTATTTTTATTTAATCATAATTATTAAAAATAAAATAAAAAGTAATATAAGATAAAAAGTGATATAATATCATATTTTTTTATTTGAATAGTCATAACTCTTAACATAGTGGTATGATGTTTTTTTAAGCATAAAAGAATACAAGAACAGAAAAGAGAAATGATATTTATATATTATTTTCTTTAAATCATGTTTATATTTTACTTATTTAAGAAATAAAAATATGTTAAAAAATATATTTTTCTCATTTCATTACTTAAAAAGTAACTAATGTAAAAATAATATAAAAAATGTATCGAAGAGAAAATCATCATTATTCCACTCCTGTTGTCAAGTAAGATAGCCACGGTTTGCTCACAAAAGGAAACGTGGATAAGAAAGAAACCAACACACCTCAAACTTTGTAACTACGTTCACAATAGATAAGGACACTAAGAAATATAAAATAAAAGAAATTCATGAGTGAATATACATATTTATCAACGCAACTTTACATATATTAAAAGATTATTTGTATGCCTAAAGGAAGAAGTTGTCGGACAAAATTTTCCCAATAAAACGCAACAAAACAAGACACCTCAAACTTCAAAGAGTTACTACGCGTGTAGAGTCTATAAGTGGCGTGATTTGTGGAGCACGGAGTGTCGTGTTGGAGTGCTGTCTGTGCACAAGAACACATTGGGATGCATGTGAGTGAATAGCCATTGGAGGGACGTGTGGTTTAGACTCGGTGAAACAAGATGAAGCCTCGGTCATAGAGGCCGGTGTGGTCAGGACGTGGCGTGGGTAGAAGGTGCAGAATTGTGTTTGTGAAGCTTGGCTTTGGGTTATGAACTCAACTCAACTTGGCTTTGGGTTATGAACTCAACTCAACACATGGTTCTCATGCTAAACAAGCTTGGATTGGATATCAGTGGGTATGGTGGTTGGCTTGGGTATGTGAGCACAAGGAAAAACAAACAAGACAAGAATAACAACGGAAGCAAACAAAGGAATCAAATGAATGAACCTGACCTTAATAGAACTATTGTATATATTGCACTTTTTCACTATATCTCCTCCTTTTTAATTTCTGAGTCTTGCCTTTGTTCTCGCTCCCCCTTTTGTGTCTCTTTAACCAGGGTATTTATAGGCAAAAACTAGTATTGAAATGAGAGTGCACCAACTGAGAGCTAGATGCCCTCCAACCCATCACGCATGCTCCTTCCAACATGTGGGATAGAAAATGATTCTTGTATACTATTTTTATACTTTTTTTTTTACATCCACTTATTTCATTAAAAAAAGAAAGAAAGAAAAAAATGTATTTTAAGAAATGTATTTATCTTGTTTTATTATATAGAAAATTTAATTTAAGAATATTATGCAAAAAAAAAAGTGTAAATAACATGTAAGATTGTGGAGGTAGATAGTGACTAGTGACAGCCCTAGCTCGCGGGTCATGACTCAGGAAGCCATAGGAGCAAAAGTACCGTGGCATCTTGTGTTGTTAAGGTTGAGACAAAAACTATTAAGGCTGTAGTGCAGTTTTTGTGTCTCAGACTCTCAGTGTAGCTGCAGCCGCCCGTGCTTACACGGTTTGGGAAGTGAAAGTGAAAGGAAAAAAACTAGGCCTACCACTAACAGACGTGAGAGAGAAGGAAACAAATATGTATATGTCTTCTTTTTTGTTTTATACTTTTTATCATTCTTTTTTTTTTTTTTTGTTCTTACTCTTAAACATGGTGAAGAAGAAAGAAAAATAAATAATAAATAAATAAAAAGGAAAACAAAAGGAGAGTTTGGAGATAAAATCTGGTGTTCACATTTATTCTTTTATGTTTTATTCTTGAGCCTGACAATGAAACAAAATACAAAATTATTAGTATCAGGCACATTAATAAAAAAATTAATGGATAAATTTAGGTATCAACAATTATAATCAATTAATTAGTTTTTTAATTTGTGCATTGCATGAGAAAAAATGAAAACTTTATTATTTTTTTAATATTTATATTTCTTAATTTGTTATATAACTATTTCAAAGAGTATTTGGTATATATGATCTTAAAAAACAATTGAACGCATAATTTTTTAAGCAGAATTTAAAAATGACAAGTAACTTAAAATAGTGAAAAGAAAGGCGAGAAATATAATTTAAAGCATAAACTTTTTAATGAAAGAACAATTCACACTAATAAAAATTATGATTAAGAATAACATATGATATATATCAACCTAATGAAACGAAACACATCAAAGGAAAAAGTACCAAACATTAAAGAAAAAAAAATCTATGAAACAAGTGATAGAAGAAAAATTTTGAATATACAAAAATGTAAAGATGTAAATTCGTAATTTTATTATGCCTAAAATAAATTGTTTTGACAGATAAAAAAATAAATTGCTTTTAATAATTAACAATGATAATCAATATATACATATATGTAGATGCTCCCTTTTGTTTTCAGTCACTTATTTCCGTGCAAAATGTAGATAAAGAATGACAGATATATTTGTGTGTGTGAGTGAATGCGCAGCCTATTGATCTGTTCAACATTATGCCATTTTTGTCTATGTAAGATGCATGGTGGGACTACTTTTTATGAGATCTAAGGTTTAAAAAGAGACAAAGTGTGCAATATTAAGGCTAGTAAAAGGACACACAGTATCTGTCTTTCTCGCTATCTCTATGAATCAATAAATGAGAGAAGGAATATAATCTGCAAGAATATGTTAGAGCCTCTTACGGTGTTAATCAACAACCTTATTAAAGTAGTGATAGTGCTAATGTACCCAAAAAAAAAATAGTGACAGTGCCTTTCAAGCTTCATAAATATAAAATAATTGTGAAAAAAAATCTATGATAAAAGGGTGTAAATACAAATTAATTAAAAATATAAATTAACTTCCTTTTTCGTCTCCAATTTGTTTAGTATCTCTAATTTAAAAGGAAAAGAAAGGAAATGAGAGATGACATGACCCTTCCTTGTTTGATACCAATAAATACAAAGGAAATGAAGAGATTTGGAGGGAAGAGAAATCCATGGGTCCTCCAAATTTCTTTTTACCCTTTTTTAGATTGATTTAGAGGGAAGAGATTTGTGATCCCTCCCTTTTCGTGGACCTCGTATGTTTTCATTCAACTCATTCTTATTTACATACATTTTTTTTTTTCGTAAAACCAAACAAAGGAATGGAAGCCCACATTTCTTTTCTATTATGTAATATCAAACAAGCTGAGTGATAAGTTCTTCACTCTCTCTTTCTTTCTTTTCTATCATACTCCTTTCTCTTCTTTTTCTCTCCATAATATCAAAGAGACCCTAGTATCACATTTGTGGAGGGAAAGAAAAGGAAGAGAGTAGAAGAAAAACATCATCCTTTGTTTGGTATCACATTTTGGGATGGAAAGGAAATGATTTGGAGGGATAATATTTTCGTAAGTCCCTCCATTTTTCATCCTCCCCCTCTTAGATGAAAAGGAAGGGAAAAGAAAGAATTTTGTGGGCCCTACCATATATTTACATGTAATATTTATTCTCATTTACATATATTTCTACTTTTTTCTTTCATGAAACCAAATAAAGGAAGAGAAGTCTCTTTTTTCCCCCATTGAATGATACCTAAAAATGGGAAGGATATGGCCTCCACTTCTCTTTTTCTTTCCTTTTCTTTCTTTTCTACTATGTTTCTTTCTTTTTCTTCCGTGATACCAAACAGGCCCTTCCTGTATATTGGACAACCAAGGTAACCCAAGTAACCTAGGTTATGGTGGGTTGCTACATTGCAAGAATGATTGTTGGTTATCGAGGTTCGCTAGCTTGGTGGATGTGACCACCAGACCTTGTAGCGAAACTCAATCTTTACATTGAGGCAAGAGTTACATATTGCTTGGGATAATGATTGGCCAGTTTTTTGTGAACCAGACTCCATAGATGTTTTGCACTTAATAACAAAGTAGATACTTAATTTTCATCCTCATCAATGATTTAAGGAGTTGTTACACAAAAATTAAGAAATTCATTTGTCGTATACTCTTCGTGATAGCAATAATTTTGCTTACTACATTACTAAACTTGATGCATCCAGTGAAGTTCGTTTTTAGATTTGAAACTCAAGTCTTCTCCAAATTAAACTTATCGTCCTTATTGGTAGCTAACTCTATGGAAGTTTTATTTTACTTTTCCATTCCTTTTGATTTTAGGAAAAAATAATCGTAAATTTAAACTCTATTTCCTTTTTTTTACAAAGGCTTTAAAATGTATTATTTGTTTCTTGTTTATTTTTACTTAATTTTTATATTACTTATTATGCTAACAAGGGTCATTTTATGCATTCAATATTTTATTTTTTTCTCGTAATGATATATCTCGTATACGTAACATTTTTTTTACTTGAAATCTCGCATCACGCACAACATGGGTAACTTTGCAAAGTCCAAAGTCCTGAACACAAAATCACGTGATGTCTAAAATCAATTATTTTAATAATCTTAAATAATTGATAGATTATTATGCAATTTTGCCAAAAATTTAACTCAGAAAATTCATAATCATTATCACATGATCTGGCTTTCTTTGTTAAAAATTAGTGGCTATCCTTTCACTATGTATAGGACATGTACCTGCTGAACCAATTAATGGATGGTGCCCACAACCTGTTTTTAAATTATTGATAATTAACTAGTCTTATATTTGAATTTTTTTATAAATAAATAATTATTCATATAATTTCAAGTTGTGGTAATAATTAGATAAAACTTTATCAAAAGTCAGTGATGGATACGAAGAGGAGCGAGCAAGGAAACTGGCCCCCCTCTTCCATTTTTTAAATAAACTTGTATATATATAAATGTTATTTAAAATTTTTTAAATGAATAAATATCTTGTTATAACTAATCTAAAGCACTTTAATTTAATGTTTAATTTATTTTGTACTCACTCTTATTTAACATATATAATAATCACAATTATAAATTAAATTTGATCATTCACTATTTGACAAAATGTTATAACGTTACATTTGGAATATATATATATATATATATATATATATATATATATATATATATATATATATATATATATATTTATAAAGTTTAAAAAATACAAATAAGTCTTAAACTCATTTTAGCTCATATAGATATATTGAATTCCATACGTGTTTAATGTGTGTCAGGCTAACTTGATAATAATGTGTATCACCTATAGCAAATAAACATTAATTATTTCCAATAATTTTTTAATATTTTAATATCAAAATCTCAATTTACATGGATTTAGTATTAATTGTCATGAGATTTTAAAACTTTTATCTTTTAAAATATGTGAATGCAACAATAAGACAAATTATTTAATGAAAAATATATACTATCAATTGCTAACAAAATTATGCTTTTATTTAAAAAAGACATGATTAAAAACAAATATAACTAATTAAATTTTTTATATATAATTTAGTTTAGCCCCACAACTCTTAATTTTCTAGATTTGTTCATACCCAAAGTAATAATTCAAATATTCAAACCTTTAATGTTATAAATAAAATTTACTTGAATTGTAATCCACCTTCATCGCTATCAATCATTCCAAAACATGTCAAAACAGTATATCCATGAATGCTCAATTTCTACAAGTAGCTGTGCGGAAAAAGCAAATTGTACAAGTAGGGGACATAATTACTTAATTACAGAGACTGTAAAGAGCTCAAATCGTACCTAATACTGTAGTGCATGGTCATTGAAGTTTTAGTTGTTTTTGTGGCACATGTTACTGCCCATGTCGCATTCAACCAAACTTTGAGATATTGAATTCTGTCCAAGTTGGATGCTAGTTGCCCAATAGCGACTGGCCATGTATGGTGTATTTACTTATATCATTTTAAAGAAGAATTTTTCTTCTTAAAACATAAAAAGTTTGAGTGAGTAGATATTTTCTTCAGGATAAATCATTAATCTTAATAATAATTTATAATGAAATTACAAATTATTTATCAATAAAAGAATCCTAAATTCAAATTTAAATTTTGCTATTATCATGAGTAAAAAATTGATAAGATGAAACAACCCTTCCTTTAAAAGAAGAAAGTTACCTTCAAAATACTATGTACAAAGAATTCTATACAACTAATATGGTTGCATAGTGTTGGTTTGTTTGCAGGCTTTACAGGCGCCAAGATTTAGAATCTTTTAATTTTCTACAGTTTAACAAGAAAAAACAATGAATATATATATGGATTGAAACATATGGTCATTAGTTTGAGGATGTCTTCAGGAACCTAAATTTAAAATCTAAAAACTCCTTATTGGAAGTTATTATTCAAAACGTTTGTTGTTACAAAAATTATTATAATTTGTACGTAATATTTTTTTTTCAAAATGAAAATTGTTAATTATAGGAAAAAGCACAAAATACTTGCTAATTCCATTTAAGATTTAGTATAGTCAATTCTTTGCAGTGTAAACTTAGTGTTATATCTATCCTCTCTGTGTATATATAATAACTACGAAAATATTACTCACTTTGTGATTGAAGAATAATTTTTGTATATATCTTATTAATAATTAATTAATTATTTCTTTAGTAAAAGAAAAATTACATCTTTTACCAAAAAAATGTAAATTACAATTTTATTCAACAATTATAGAAGTGTGAATTTTTAAAGTAGCAAAATAGAAGAAAGTTTGTGTCAATATGCACAAATGTGTGCGCAAAAAATTTCCCTATGATTAACTAATTATATTAATTTCTTCAACAGGTTCGAGCTTTTTTTTTTGTTGGTCTTCATTCCAAATTTTTTTAATTTGGTAACTGTACGGACTAAGCCCAAGAAAAAGAAACGCTACAAAAATAAATCAGAAATAATTATGGGAGTAGAGGCTCTAATTACGGAAAGAAGGGTCGAGAATCGAAGGAGTTGAACTAATGATAATTGAATATATGTAGGTAAGCGTACAATCACAGATTTAAATTTTAACTATATTAATTTATTAATATTGGACCGTAACAAACATTCTTATAAATATTTTAATTTCAACATGCATGATTGACTTACTTTTGACTAAATGAGATAAATAGATTAATCAAGATACATAAGAATTCGCCCGAACATCACTAAGGGCAATAAAAAAATAAAGGATGAGTTTGATTTGATTTTGATTTGCTGTCATTAGCAGTTGCAACTCAGCAGCTTCTTTCTAAGAGAAGAAGAGACCAAAGTAGAGTCGTAATCAACATAATTAATCAAAAGAAAGAAGTCCACATTATTTTGTGGGTCATACAAATCTCAAATAGGCCAAAGTTTAGTGGTCCTTGTGCTGCGATCTAAATTTAATGGCAGATATATTTCATAAAAGAAAGAAACATAATTTGATTAAAAAAATCAAAGTATATTTATATAACCTCTAATTTGTATAATTTATCTTTACTTAAAAATGTTTTTTTACGGGTACTTAAAAATTTTATTATTATATATGATAAATAAAAAAACTGACATAAATTTAGCAAATCATAGATTTTTTATTTTTATTTGTTTAGTACGATAAAGGAAATTTTTTATCATTTTTTGCATTAATCAAGATTGAATTTCTCTTCAAGCAATGATATATATCTTACATTGGCATGGTGCATTTAGAGAATTAATTCCACTAGCTAGCTAAAAGGTTGAAAGTTTAAACCCAAGGATAATTATTTAGGTTTTTATGTATTTAATTACATTATATAAGTTTGTTACCTGTCCCCTTCTTCTTGCGAGTATTCATGAAGATATTCAAGTGTGGAGTCCGCTGTGTTTCTCTCTCAGTCTGAAATAGTCATATAAATACCATAAGTTAGTGTTTCTAAAGCCAATAGAAATAACCTTTACCATAAATTGACAATATTAAATAATGTTAAAAAAAAGTTACTAACAATCTTGCTGTGCTGTGCTTCCGTGGTGGAATGGATTGCCTAATGTGAAAGTACAATGATCTTAGTGCTCGGAACCTTTGCACCCACATCATAGTGAAGTTCTTCCACATCTATTGTTTGTTCTTAAGCTTTACTTCACATACTGCAATCATTTCAAAGCGATATGTTAGTAAGTATGAATTTAAGTAAACAAAAAATAAAGATTAGCAAACATTTACCAAGGTTTTAAATCTCAACACCTGTTGCCGTTGTGATATGTTGGCTGCGGTAACTGCTGCGACTGCATCAACCCGCGATAGTTACAACACGATTGTAATGGCAATCTTTATTTAAAATCTTGACATTTACACTAATTAGACCACTTCTCCCAATCACAGAGCCAGAATAAAAGTTAAAGATGAGCACAGAGAGAGAGAGAAATGAATGAAAGGTCAAAATTTAGAATTAGGAATAGGTTAGTAGTGGAGAAGAGTTTGAAAATTTTGCATGAAATTATAGTTAACAGCTTTTCATTTGCATTTGAACCATAAGACGTCAACGGATTGAGTTAGGCCCCCACAACATGGCTAACTGTTATAGACTACAGACCCATGTGCCGAAGAGGCAGTTTTGGAAAATTATTTGATTCGATATAGAGACCCAAATTAGCCAAATGTCAAATGATGAAAGGCGGTATCTCATTAACTGTGTATTAGTCTGAGGTTGAAGAAAGTTTTGAATTTCAAGTAATTTTTAGTTAAACATGCTTTATTATAGGTATTTAATTATTATTTTATATGTGTAAAAGTATGAAATTTATGATAAAAATATATTAATTTTTAAAAATAATTTTACACATTTATGATTTAGGTACTTAAAAATGATATAATAAATTGTGCCCAGGGATAGATATAATAAATATTAAGTGAATGAGTCGAAAATTATAAATTATATTATTAAATATAAAAAATAAATTTAAAGTTAACAAATAAAAATATATTTATCTTTAAATTATTTAGTGAGTTAATATTAAAATATATTATTTTAAATTAAAGATAAATATACTCTTATTTGTTCATTTTAAAAAGAATTTTCATTTCATTATATAAGAAGATTTTATGAATAAAGTGAAAAAAGTAAAAAAAATAATATTTATATTAAATATTAAATGTATCACAATAGTAATTATTCATTTATATCATGATTCATAAGCAAAATAAAGTTTTTATATATATATATAGATTTTAAAAAAGAAAAGAGAGTGAAACTAAGAGTGAGAGGGGTTAGTAGGTTTATTATACAAAAACTAAAAATTAATAAGAAGATGAGTTGGAATTATAATATCAATGTATATAAAATAATCATGAATCACTTGTCAAATACATATTATCAAGTATAAATTCTTTTAAATTCACTATTTTTATTTTTGATATAATTATACTGACTTTCCCTAAGGTTAGTTTTTATAATATTGACACCTTTTTTATTTGAAAAATTACACATATCTCTCTTGCTTTGTATTTTTAATAGAACTTTGTGTAATGTTTATACATAAAGTAAGAGAGGAATATGTAATTTCGTAAACAAAGAAAAATGTTGGAGTGTAATAATAATATATAAAATCTATAGAGCACAAACATGGATACGGATACGGACACGGATACGGGGACACACCAAATTCAAAAAATTGTAGGACACGGACACGAAATATATATAAAAATTAATATCAAAGTAAATTAAAGAACTTTGTTTATGTATATATATAATTTCAAAATTTAAGAAAAAAGATTCATAATTCATTAATATCATTTTTATAAGTTTGAAAATTTATAATATCTTAATGTATATCATATGTGTCAATATTTGTTATCTAGTAAGTCCTTTTCCAAAAAATATGGACCATAATTTCTATTGACATTATCTAAAACATCTCCTAATTCAATTTCTTCTAATAAAACTAATCATGTATAAGTACATGTGCATCCAAAAAATTTAACTAGAGAAATAATGGTGTGAGGCAAGCTTCAGTGACGACGAAATAGATAACTTGGTACGAAAGAGTAGAAGGAGCAGATTAAAATAATGTGTGTGAAAAGATAAAACTTAAAAGTCTAATAGTGACGTGTGAAAAAATAAAACTTAAAATACTAGTATAAGAAAATAGTGGTTTGGGACGTTAGTCATGTGATTAGTTTTGGGTGAGTTACAGACTCATTAATTAAACGTTAGTCATGGAAAGTAATTTAAAAATATATATATTAATGGATTGTGTTCAAGCATGTCTGAGACATGTCCAAGTCGAAAAAAATAATCTTTGTAATTAGACACATTTGGACACGCAGGATACGTGCGTCGTACGCGCGTCCCTGTGTGTCTAACACGGACACGTGTCTGACACGCAGACACGGCTCAAAAATAGTGTGTTTGTGCTTCATAGTATAAAATCAAGAATATGGCTATAATTTTTAAATAAGAGTGTCAATATAATAAATACTAAATTTATAAAAGATAAATATAATTATCCCTTTATATTTTAATAAATTAAATTAAATTATTGGTGCCTAAAAAAAATATTGGTGGGAAAGGGGGCCAAGACTCAAGATCACCCCTGATCACCCCTTAAAGAATTTTTCTTAGATGTTATGGAGATTTTGTAGTTTTCCTATGTTATATGTATTAAGTAGGTGATAATTTTGCTTAATTTTCCAGAATGGGTAGAAGCTGAATCCATATATGTTTGTTGGACACTATTGCTATGTACAAAGAATGTGATTTATCTCAATGTTTGTTGCATAAGCATAACTCACAGGTAGAGGTAGGTATATAGGTCGCGATCCACGTAACTCACAGCCTGAGCAAATTAGGATCAAGTAAAATGTAAATTCGTTTAAACGCGAGCCTATAGGTCTGGTCCATTTAACTTGTGGTTTAAATGGATTTTGATCTACGGATTTGCGGACTAACCCACAAGTCCGCTTATTATATTTTTTTAGGCAATTTTGGCCTTTTTGGATTTGGGCCTTTGATAAAACTTAAGAGTGAGAGTTTGAGAGACTAATTCACTCACCAAATTTGGCCCAAAAAATAAAATAAAATAATTAAATTTAAATAATTAAATAATAACTAAACATAAAACAAAATAATGAAAAGAAAGTAAGAAATCCTAATCTCTTTTCTTATCTTTGAATCACTTTCTCAACCTTATTCAACTTCTGCTGCTGCCCCTCCCTCGATTCACCTCATTTTCGCTGCCTTCGCTGGTATTGCACCTCCCATCACCTTGCCTAGCCGCTGCTACACTGCGCCTCACCTTGCCTCGCTGCTGCTACTCATGTTCCCTTTGATCATTTTCAACATTTTGGTTGTTTTGGTCAAACTTTTTTAGCCTTTTTTGTCTTTTTTTTGGGATAATTACTCTGTTGATCCCCAAATTTTTTGGGATAATTCAAATAGGTTCCTAAACTAAAAAAGTTTATAATTAGGTCCCTAATGTTTTAAAATTTTGTAATTAGGTCCTTATACCCATGTGTTCGTTACTACTCTGTTAACCTGAATGATATGGCATGGACAGTGTGTGACAATTCTGATGTGCTCATCCTAAGTGTGAAAGTCATGACAACTGTGCAAATTACAAAAACAAAGAAAGATTATTTCCCCTAAAATGTACTGTTAAGTTTAAGAAATCTCACCCACCCAACTAATTGACTGCAACTCCATTCTTCCTCCTCATTATCGCACTAATTTGTCAATAAATCCATTCCCCTAAATCTATCTGCAACTCCATTAACCAAATCTGTCTGCAACTTCATTCTCCCTTTGCAACTTCATTCTCCCTCTGCAACTCCGATCTCACCATCGCTACAGTTATTAGCTTATGGGAGACTCACTATTTACTCACCCATCAACCTTCGAATAGTCGAGTAGCAGAAGGAGATTACCTACTCACTGTTATTGTGTTGATCCAGTGTATGTTAGTACATCAAAGACAGAGGCCAACCTTGGAAGAAGGTTTATGGGATGCCCTAATTATAAGGTTGGTTTGATTTTTATTGATAATGGTTTTAGGTTTATGATGAATTTGTAATCTGGAGTTATTCTGATAACTATACATTTTGATTGTGTAGACAAGTGATTGTGGATTCTTCCAATGGATAGAAGCTCCAGTAAACCAAAGATCAAGGGCAATGTGGATACAGTAAGAAAGGAGAATAAGAAAATTAGAAACTGAAAATTGAAAGCTGAATAAGTACAAGATGTTGATGTGGTGTTGTCGTATGTTAATTGTAATTTCTTTGTTATTTGGTATGGTGAATTCAGTTAAGTATGGTGGTGTGTTAAGGCTAATGTAAGACATTGCTGCTATGTTGGGTGGGATTTGGAGAGAAAGACGGTATAGTTATGTAGGGTGGAAGACATTTGATAAACTGTTGTTAATAAGAGCTTGTTAGCAAACAACTTGATGAAAAAGGCCACACATCTAACAAATATAATAAACTATTGTTAATGTTTAGGAAAATTCAAGTGGTCTCATACCAGCATTATAATAAAGTGGTCCAAAAGATCCAAATAGGTGGCCCTAAACATTTTGGCCACATTACACCAAATTCTACATATTCCAATTTGATGCAAAAAAAAAAAAAACACAAAAAGTAGCCCCACATAGTTGTCCTCATTGGCTATTGGGTGGTGCAAATTTTCTCTTTATTGGAAGCTTTGGTTTTCTTAATTCGAGAAGGATAATAGTTGGTACAAATTTTCTGTCCCACCCTCTGCCTCTCCTTTTTCCCCTACCAGCATTTTGAGATGCACCAACAGATTGAGATGATCCAATATCAGCTTGAGATACACTAACAGATTGAGATGCTCTAATACGAGGTTGAAATGCACTAACACCACCAGATCCAGATGCAGATGCTGTAGCAGTAGCAGAAGCATATCTAGTAACCCTAGAAGGACTACCAGGTCTAGATGGTCCATCACCAGTATATGCAATAGCAGTTCTAGATGCAGATCTAGTAACTCTAGATGGAGTACCAAGTCCAAATGTAGTAGCAAATCTAGTAACCTTAGATGGAGTACTAGATCTAGATGCAGTAGCGGATCTAGTAACTCTAGATGAAGTACTAGATCTAGTAGCTCTATATGCAGGAAGGGCACCAGCAGCTCTTTCACTAGTAGATGCAATACTAGATCAAGATGCAAATGGGGCAACAGATGCAATAGTAGATGTAGTACCAGTAGCTCCTTCACTAACTATAGTACCGATGCGTATGGAAAAAACATTTATCAACTCGAGTTGTCTAACAGAAGCAAAGATAGTAATCACACTTCTTTCTCTTCAATGGTTTGTGAAGGAGGTGGGTTCATCTCTTCCTGTTGGCTGGCATGTGAGGTTTGTGAGACGGAGTCCTTCAAAAATTAGCTCAAAATTTCTTTGAGATCATTAAGCTCAAAGAAATGCTCATTACATATGGCTTTGTGTTTCTTGTTGAAAGCTCCATTTGTCTTACTAGCTCCTCCAATGAAGGTTTAGTAGATCCACCACTAACTAAACCAGTAGTAGTTCTAGATGCTCCATGAGTAGTAACACCAAAATAAACGGTAAAAAGTAAAAGTTTTGTTAATTAAAACTAACAAAAAAGTAAACTTAACCCAAAATAGTAAACACAAATTGAATTATCAAGTTAGTTTATATGATTGTCTTGACTCACACTTTTTTTCCTTAAGTGTGGCCAACTTGTTTGCACCTTGAACATCTAATTACTATTCTAGTTTTCCTAAGCCTTTGTTGCCTTGGTTTTTCATTAAGTTCTCTTCTCCTTAACTTTTTAGGCCTCCTAGGCTTTACTCTATGAATTGGTGGGCAATTTTGTCCATGTTCAGTGTGGGCCACATATTCTCCCCATTTATTAGGTTTACAACTTGTCCATAACAAGCAATGTAAGCTGCAGGGGTGTAGTAATTACTTATGTAGTCTTCTGGCTCATGTCATTTATAAATTATTGCACATCCTAAATGTCAACAATTGTAAGCATGTCGGATCAAACAAAAGCAAACCTCAAAATTATCAACGGATCAATCCCCAAAATCTATAGGTGCAAAATTGTCAATCCCAAAATTACCAATGTCCAAGTTAACAACAAACTTTTCATTAATGTATCTATTGTTATGTGACACTTTAAATTTGAGACCTCCAACCCATTTAGATGTCCAATTCCTTGAGTTAATTGTCTCAGCATCCAACTTTTTTTTAGGTTTAGGTAATATCTTTCCTTTATACTTCTCACCCTTGGTTCTCTTTTCAACAAACCTACATATCCAATAGCATCTTATCCATTCAAACATGGTCAAGATAGGCTTGTCTCTGGATTCCAAGAGTCTGTCATTGAAAGACTCATATATATTGTTAATTAGCATATCACTTTGGGAATAAAAGTTAAAATGCGACCTTATCCACAGTGAGGGGGATAGTGTCACCAATTTGTAATAGCATTCCTTTTTAACCCTCTCCAACTGCTTCATTTTCCTTTCCCATTCTTCCACATAGGTTGCTTTTGCAGTGCTAATGATCAAGTCTCTTAAGGTTGTCCCCCCACCATAACTTTTCTTATAATTGGCATGTAAATGCCTAAGACAGAATCTATGCTCTACACCAGGCATCCTCTCCTCAAAAATCTGAACAAGACCCTATAAATGTGCAGTAGTAATAAGTTATAACATTAATTTCAGTATTGGAAATGTAATATAAATAATTAATAGTAAAGGTATCTATTGGTTAGAAATGAATACCTATTTTCTCTCAAGTTCTAACCCTATATCTTCCAATAGCAATGTTAAAAATCAACTCCATGAGTCCTTTGTTTCACTTTCTATTCCAACAACCTCCAAGGGAAAATAGTTATCATTTGGATCCTTGCCAATAACAACCAACAGTTGTTGTCCATATGGACCCTTTAGATGACACCCATCAAGGCCAATAATGGGTCTACAACTACCTAAAAAGCCCCTCTTAACAGCATCTATCCACACATCTAACCTCTGGAAACATGGCTCATGGGTTAGTGTAGGTCTATCTACCATTACTTTTAGAGTGGATCCAGAGTTTTTGCTTCGAACCTCCTCATAGTAGTCCCATATTCTACCATATTGCTCAATGGCTTATGCTTGCAATTTTTCATATGCCTTTCTCCTTACCCAATAGGCCTTAGTAACAGAAATCTCAATCATGTACTTATCTTTCATATTTTGTATAACATGTGAAAGGGACAACTTCTCATCCATATTCATTGAGGCACTTAAATTTTTTGCAACCCAATCAGAGGAGGCCAAATAACCCTTAAAGGTTCTCCTACATGTGTGTGTACCTTTATAGGTCTTAAGCCTATAGGTTAGGGAACCACCAAATTTGCTGTAAAAGGACATCCATTCAGAAGCTTCCCCATTGCACTTCACTCTACATCTAACCTTGTCATTCTTAACATATCTAACATCCCTTCCATTGAACAAGGCTCATTCTTTAATAGCTTCCTTGAATTGGTCAATAGAGGTAAATTTCAGCCCCAATTTCCACTTGTAATTCAAACACATGTCTTTATGATTATACAATGGATATTTGGGTTTGGGTTTGCTAAGGCCCTCATCTGAAGATCCATCCATGTTATCTAGAGATTCAGATTCATAGCCAGGTGAAATTTCAGAGTTACCATAGTGTAATAAATAAGTACTGGGGTTTTAGGATCCAACTTGATTGGGGTTTGAATTGTTAGGTTCAATTAAGTGTTGTGTAGCTTCAGTTGCTTCCTGTTGGTCAAGGCCATTCACAAAGTAATCTTCGTGTTCTCCATCATCAACACTATCTTCAAATTGAATCTTTATGGGAATATCATCGTTACTACTATCACCTTCATCACTATGCACTCCATCATTTTGTACTTCATCAATTTGCACTTCATCACTTCCAATCTCATTTTGATCAGGCACATAGTCTGGATCCAATAGTGTTACTTCAATTCCATTTCTTACTTTGTAACTAGCAACCACAAATATTTCTACATGTTTCTATTACCAAGTGACCTCAACACTCAAGAGAGAGGATGAATTGAGTATGTAAAACAAGTTCACAAATCTTTTGCAAAACGTTTGATAAACAATTTTTGTTGAAGCTATTTGATAATTAGAGATGATTGGATAAATGAGATAAACACTTTTACTTGTAAATGCAATAGCCAAAGGGAACAATATTCAAGCAAATCAATAAAACAATGCTCAATGTAAAGAAAAGGGTTTAGAGAAAATAAACTCAATGATTTATCCTGGTTCGATCACCAATCCCCTTGTGATCTACGTCCAGTCCTCAAGCAACCGCTAAAGATTTTCTACTATATCTTCAAGCTTCAATAGGTGCTTGACAACCTTTACAACCTTGAGCACTCAACACTTTGGGATACCTCACCCTTGGAGCTTGAGTCTCTTCAACTAAGGGATGCCTCACCCTTTACACTTTTGGAGAGATGTCTCACCCCCTTTACAAAGTAATATAGATTGATTGAATGAAACTCTCACAAGAGTAGATGATTACAAATTGAAGCTCTAATATGCTCTCAAAGAATAACTCAAGTTTTTCACAAAAATAGAGCAAGAATGGATTTGAAGATTAAATCACGTTTTGAAGTATTGGCAATCAGTTTTTGGTTCAATGTCAACCTCTAATGAAGTCCCAACATTAGTATTTATAAGTTTTGCAATAAAAGGAGCCTTTGGGAACTTTTGCCCAAGCATTAAATGCCATTAATATAGCCGTTGGGCTCTGTCAGATTCCGTGTAATTGATTACACAACAAATTTAATCGATTACATTGTTGTTCCAACATGTTCTTGGCTTTCTGGGCTCTGTGTAATCGATTACATTATTAGTGTAATCGATTACATGGCTTCTGACTTGCTTGTAATCGATTACAATATCCATGTAATCGATTACATTTCTCCTTAAACGTGTTCTTGCCTTTCTGGACTCATTGTAATCGATTACCAACTTGGTGTAATCGATTACATGGCCTCTGACTTTCTTGTAATCAATTACATTGATCATGTAATCGATTACAAGGCCTTTGTTTACTGTGTAATCAATTACAAACATTATGTAATCGATTACATTGGCCTTTGAACACATTTTTTAAGTCCAATTAAGCTTGTAAGTCATTTCTATCACCTCAAGACATTTGATTAAACATAAATCCTTTCATGAGTGTTAGATCTAAGATTGAAACTCAAGTTTCTTTGAAAAACATGTTTAGCTTTGAATTTTCTCACTTATTTTTGAAATGATATGTTGAAAAACCATTTGAGAAATCTTGAGAGCATTTAACATTAATGTTCTAAGTCTTATGACTAACTAAATATCTTGACTCCTTTCTTTGATCTTGATCTTTTCTTTTGCACTTGATCTTCATCTTTGACTTTGTTATCATAAAAAATCATTTGACATGCTTTAAGGACATAAACATTCACAGTTTCATAATTGTACTTGTTACATCTGGCCATTGTCATACGATCAGCATCATTCTTCAACTCCTTTAAGCCACTGTTCATGCATCTACCAGGCTTCAAATACCAAATTTTCACATACCCCTTATAACCTGAATCTTTTAATATAGCAACAATTTCTTGCGGTGACCAGTGATCAATGTCAAACTGAATGCATTTTTGGTCCTACCACCCAAAAATTCCAAATATGATCTTAATTTCAAAAAATGACCCCCATGATGGAGGTCTACTTCATACTTGTCACATGTTATTTCTACATAATAAACAACAAATAGAAATACTATAAAAACATTGTAACAAGCAAATAAATTACCTCAAAGCTATAAACAAATATTATTACTCAATTTTTTTAAAAATTTACATTATAATGGGGGGACACGATGTGCACCTGAATGACGAATTGCAACAAAGATTCTTGCGGAGATTCTACTTCACGTGCTGTCCACAGGAAGATATTATTGTCGGTGATTTTGCTTCACCAACAAATTGCAACAAAGAAGGATGACGTGTAGTAAATAGGCACTGCTTCAACAACGCATAACAACACCGAAGGACATTGTGTAGAAGATGGAATTAAGGATTTATGAGAAATACGCTTTCGTTGATGAAAATGGAGGGATTTGGGGAAATAAGCTTCAGTTGCTGAAAATGGAGGGAATTGGGGAAACAACGATGGATTTGGGGGAAAATTTAGGGATTTAGTACCCTAATTTACAATATGGAGAGTGGCGTGTATTAATAGCGTGACATAGCAATCCAACTCCATAGATATGTGATAATTAGGATGGAATTAGGGAATATTATGTTTGCATTGATGGATTAATAAAGGGCGCATGGGTATAAGGACCTAATTACAAATTTTTAGAACATTAGGGACCCAATTACAAATTTTTTATTTTAGGGACATATTTGAATTATCCCAAAAAGTTTGGGAACCAACAGAGTAATTATCCTTTTTTTTTCTAAGCCATTTTTTTTGTTTGAATTTTCAGCCATTTAAAAAAAAATTGCGGGCTATAGACCAACTCATAAACTAGCAGTTTAAAACAATACGGACATAGGTTAGCAAAATGTGGGCCCATTTAAATTGCGGGCTAACCTGCATCGGTCTGTTTAATTGTGGTTCATAATGGATTGGCCTAACCCGCATCCTCACCTCTAGTCATAGGTCGATCAGATCTTGTAAGATTTGCTTACAATAAACAATTGAAATAAGCCATTTGGTTGGAAGAAGGTAGTGGCCTATCTTCCAAAGAAAAATCTTTCAATTTTTTGGGGGAATATGAGAAAAAGTAGTTGTGATTGTAGTTGCAAAGTTTCAAAGCAAAGTGGATAAATGCTTATTTCAAGCAATTGGCTTTTTTACATTATTTCCTCCATTCTTAAATAATACTCACTTTTCAAAACTTATTTTGTTTTAAACAACCTTTTTCTCTCTCATATTAGTTGTTTCTTATTTTCTTAAAAGCAATGTTATCAAATATCAATTTTTCTTCCTAAATTTTAGGTCATTTAATGAATTTCGTAATTAGTAACTTAACCTTAAACAATTATTATTTATGAATGGATGAAGTATTAAAGTAGAAATTAACACCCGATACACAGAATTATATATTGTTTTATATACGAAATTAAACTAGAAATTTCAAGCAAATGCATATTGACTTTTTTACATTATTGAACTAGACATTAAAATGTGTATTATCTCAGTTATATATTTATTTTTTATTTTAAGTATATTTTGATATTATAGTTAATGTGGTACAAATTATTTTAATGATACATAATAAGAGAAAATTGTTAATTCAAGAGTACTAAAAATTTCTCCAAACAAGTGTTTATTGTCACTCCTCCAATGTATTTATTGTCACTCTTATTCAACTAATTTTTTTAATTCTCTAAAATATCCATCTTCCTCATTCATAATCAAAATAATTGTTTATAGCTACTATTTTATTCCTTCTCTCGGTAGGTGGTCTAGACGGTGGCTGGACTCGTTGGAGAGCCTCTAGGTAGCTCGAATCCTTCAGGTGGGTGTACTTGCAAACACTATGACGTTCAAGTCACTGGGAATAAGAAGAGTAAAGCAAAGACAAAGAGAATAAAGAGACAATGAGAAAAAGGAAATAATCCCCTATAATGTGTGAACAATGACTATTTATAGTGGTGAGGATATGATGCGTACTGTGCACCCCAATAGTGCAACGTTGTGATTGGAGAAAAAACTAACCAGAGGCGTAATGTGTAACGCCCTACTACTAATACTATAATATACTCATAATATACACGAGTAAACAAGATTAGGCATGTCACTTCTAACATATAAGCAACTTACTACCTTAACAATAGTTATACCAAATTATTATATAGAGTCTCGTGAGGAAAATGTAATGTGTACATGAATAAATATACATATGAAAATTCTATTTCTCTCTGACATAAAAAGTTTAACCAACTATTACTTCAATGTTTAAGTATATACAAACTAAGCCTCGAAGGCATATGTACAATACCACTTATACATTATATTGCATAACTATATAATATAAAGCAACGGTCAAAAGAGTTGATAAGTTCGCACTACATTATCAACTTCCACCTCTCTCCTTGGGTGGATCTCGCGCTAGAATTATCATGGAAATAAAGCAAACGAGTGAGAATTCAAAAATCTTTAATAGATTTAATACATGTAATGTCAGCGCAATAACTCTAGTTGCTTCAGGGAAATCAAATTAGTATCTTAAATACTATATAGAAATATTGCAAAAGCCAAATCTATTCCTTTTTCATCCTAAGGTAGAAAATTTAATTATTACTATGATTCAATAACTCATAATCAACAATTCATATCAATTCATCCTAATATCAATAGATCATAGAAATCACAAGTGCATGAATCAAATATGAGTCACAACTCACTATCACTAGAATATTTACATACTTTCTTTGTGTAAACACTCATAATCCAAATCCATGATCTATATAGAGCTAACAACTCTCTAATGATATAGAAATGCTCACACAAGTGTAAGTCTTATAATAGTGCTAATTTAATGTCAAGTTTCTATGCATATTCCTAGAAGCCCAATTCATTGTATCTCTAGGTAGGGAAGAAATGTTACCTCCTCACACTACTGGGTAGGGAAGGAATGTTACCTCCTCACACTACTGGTAACCCTGACCCTATTGATGAAGAAATTATTGGGAAGTCTCATACTAGGAATTTAGGATCATCACCTTCCCCATCGAGGTTCATCTTCTCAAATTCACATTTGTGATAATTAGGAAATGAATGAGAAATCTCACACTGAGAATTTAGGATCACCTTTCTTACTACGGATCATCTCCTATAATTCTCTAACCAAATGATTGTGCACATCATAATGATGTTACAATACTCAAGGAATAGCAAGCATGGATCACTTCTACTCAAGGTCCATATCCAAAGTCAATTAACTTAATCACATCTCACAACAATTCAGTATAAACTCAACTTCAACAATATAAAGGAGCAAATCACAATAATTATTTATTATTAGTTCAACTTTATCAATTAAAGGAGCTATTCACTTTTCTAGTACACTTCATGAATATGACAAATGTATAATGCAAATGTATCTCATTATGCATGTATCTATTGCACAATGTTACCACTTCATAAGTGAACTCAGTGCACAATATCATTATTCTTTAATGAGCTGGATGTATAGCATTGCCACTTCACAAATAAATTGAATGCACAATGTTTCATCCATCATAGATATACTAGGTGTGTGTTAACATCATAAAATACTCCTAAAAGTATATTAATTCACACTATATAGCATACTATGTATTCCCATCAAGCAGAGGACTCTGTTTCCTCAAAATAGGTAACTGGTGAGTTTTTATTTTTGGGTGATTAATCACCCAAAACCCACCGATTAAGCACCCAATGACAGCCGATAACCTACTAGTTTTTTGTCATTGACCGATTAGTCAGTCATTTCTTGAGCGATTAATCGCTCAACAAAATTGTGTCTACCACTGACCGATTAAGTGGTCACTTTCTGGCCGATCAATCCTCCAGGCCAATTATTTCTCTGTCATTGACCGATTAAGTGATCACTTTCTGGGCGACTAATTGCCAAAGACAGACTCCCAAAACTAGCCTCTATAAGTTGGTAACCAATTTCTAACTCCCATAATCAACTTTTAAATGGTTTCAACACCAAACCATGGTTTCTAAACATGTTAAAACTAACATATTCATTATCAAATCATCATCATAAGGGTTTATGAACAATGAACAACTTATCAAACCCATATTCAAAATCTCAAGAATATAGAGTTATATGGATGCACATAAGTTCAAAATTCATAAACATACATGTGTGAACACTTTGACATACAATTTCTCAATTCCAATCAAGTTTACTAACACAAGTTTTGGAAATAAGGAAAGGAAGAATAAAGAAGCATTAACCACATGTTCATGGAGTCTCAAAGTTATTCCTAAGCTCAAAACTGTAAACATAAACATACACATATCATCTAACTTCAACAATCAATTCTTCCATACCAAGTTCATCCATACAAACTCTTGGTAACAAAAGAGAAAAGAGTGAAGTGAAGAAACATCACAACCCCTACCTCAACTCTCTTTTGATGGTGCTTCTTCCTTTTCTTTCTTGTCTTTCTTCTCGTCTTCTTGTTGATTCACTTTTTGCTTTTCTTGCTTTCCCTTTATTTTTATTTTCTTCTTTTTTATTTTCTTTCTCTTTTTATTTGTTGCAAGTGTCGTGTGAAAGGAGAGAAAACAAAAGTGAAAAGATGAAGAAAAGAGTGAAGGGCATTGGAGAAAGAGTTGGAGGGATAAGATTTGACTTTTGTATGATTAGAAGTATTGTATCTCTTAAGAATACTTTGATATTTCATTGTTGATTTCTAATTCACTAGAGGGTCGGATCTAGATAATGCGGGTAATATAACTTATGGGTTTTGTTAGGTCGAATGTGTTAGGGTCGAGTCGGGTCGGGTTAAGCCTTAGGAATTGGGTCACCGCGACCTTTATGGTTTTGAGAGGTGGCGTTGGACTTGGGTTGGGCCTAAGTGTTCTAGTACGGTCCAACTATTCTTTTTATTTTTTGGCAAATTCCTTATCATTAGTTTAAGATATTTTTTTTAAAAATATCTTTTAGTGTTTGGAGACTCCTAATTAGTGAACTAGAATCAACTACATAGAGTACATTAACTCCGAGTGTTGATCATTCGTCTTATGAACAATGCTAGTAGCATTACAGTCCTTTTTCTTTTGAGTTTGAAAGTAATCACAGTCTTTCTTATTAAAAACTTTTAGGTTGGCAATTTAACCATGTTAGGAAATTATCATTATACTACTTTGAAAGGTCAAGTTTTGACTGCCTATATATATTTGGGAGAGGAGATAAAATACCATAATTTGTAGCATTACCTGTAAAGCTATTCATTTAATTTTTTTTGTGTAGCAATAGCTATTTCTTACCGAAATTCATACAAAATAATTATTTTGGAGTTAAAAATGTTGAAAATTTTATGCCAATTCAAGGATATATATATATATTGCATGGGACTGTTTCATGTTTTGGTTTGTCTCAATTTATGAAGGAATTATATTGATAAAATGATTTTTTAACCTCATTAATCATTGAATTAATGATAAGAAGTTAAAATAATTAGGAGTTGTAATAGACAAGTACCTAGTTTGACTAAGAATGTCGAAGAAGTGTCTTTTAGAGAATTTTTAAAAAAAAGGTTGAGTAGAAATTATATTAGACACATACAATAAACACTTAAAAGCAACAATAGATGCTTCTAGAGTTATAGAAAGAAATTGCATTTTGTGAGCTTCTCTAGAAGAGAAAGATAGCAGTGATAGTCTGTTGCTAAAATTGCAAATGAGTTCACAGTTCATATTCGTCTTAGGTTACAGAATTTCATGAAATAAGAATAAAAAAAGAATGAGAATTATATTTTAATTTTATAGTTTGGTATGATGTAATACAAATAATTTTATAGTTTAGTGTGTGAGATATAATATGGAATAAAATTTAAATTAATATAAATGACATTATTATCCTTAATAAGAAAAATAAAAAATTACTTTATATATATATAAAATTTGCATGTTCTAAAATAATGTTTAAGACTATTTTTTAATAAAAAATCATAATAATATTTTTTTCATCAATTTTGATAATATTATTTAACTCTTCTAGGTAAAAGTAGAAACTTTTATTATCTCCTTTAGACGCAGGGTGCATGAAGTTCTAAGGCTGAATTTAAATTAGATGGAGCTAAATATGTTAGGTTAAGTAAATTATTAAATAGTAATATTTATCAATTTATAATTTAAACAAGGATATTGTACTAACCATAGATCATTAAGAATATTTTATCTAGCCAAAATATAAAAAAAAACTGAATGACCCAATCAAATAAGATAAAGGACTAGCTATGCTCAGACCCGACTAACATCTCAAGCAGCATAATCTGCTTTTTGATTCTTCTACAAATAATGTAGGTGAAATGTCAATTGGTGAAGCTTCTACCCTATCGGTTTATTCATATGATTGGATAGACAAAAGTGTTTTAAAGATCAGTGGTGTGGTGTGGAATACGATTAAAAATTAATATTAAAAACAGTTGTCAAGTTTCACAAAAAATATAAAAACCTTGCTACCAATTGTAGTAAGTAAGGGTCGATCCACAGAGAACCAATTCAATTAACACTATCAATCCAATTCTTAAATTAAACTTTGATGAAAAATGAACAGTAAAATTAAAAAGGGGGTTTTGTTAATTAAAACTAACAAAAGAAATTAAACTTAAACCAACACAGTAAACACAAATTGAATTATCAAGTTAAAGATATTAGTTAAGAGATGGAATCCACTACTAGATTTATATGATTATGCTAACTTACATACTCTTTATACCAACATGATCAATTATGTTCTTATGTAATTATGAGATAAATCTCATGTCTTCCTTAAGTTTCGCTTAATTCAGCAACCGCTCAAATTAAACCCTAACCATTAGTTATTTGTAAAGCAACCACTCTTACACTTACCTAATGATTGCATTAAGAATTAGAAAATCAATCACACTAAGATCTAATCACACACCGAGATTAAATTGCTTAGATCATATGTTTCACTAGTCATACCACCGCAACCACGCATAGCAATCCTAGTTTTACCACTCTCGAAGTTTGGCAAGAATATAAAGACATTTATATTGATTTATGAACAGAAACATATGAATAAAAACATAATTGTATCGATATAAAGAAGTATGCAAGATTCACATAATCAAAACTAGAGTTTCATCTTCCCTTAACCAATCAAGAAGTTCAGCCACACATGGCAAAGTTAAAATCACAAGAAAAATAGAAGAAAAACATAGTTCAGAACGAAAGTGCAAAAGAAAACTAAAGATCAAACTAGTTTCCAAAAGTTGGGGATGATCGATCTCCGACTGCTCGAACCCGAGACTCCAATCTTTGATCTAATCTCCCTTTCCCTTGGTTTTTGTGTTTCCCTCAGTTCCCTTGACGGCTCTCTCTGTCCAGACCTGGTTTAAGGGCTCTAAGCAACCCTATTTATAGGTTTGGGAACCTAATTTAGCATTAAAACACGAATTTAAATTTCTGATGCGACGACATGGTCCGTGTCATTTGACACGACCTAACTCGTGTCTGAATCTGGTGACAAAATTCTAACTAATCTCAAAGTCAGAGAAGAACACGGCCTAACCCGTGTCATTTGACACGGCCCGTGTTGTATGACATGGCCCGTGTTGTCCAAAAATAGGATTTGACTCGTCTTGAAATAGTCAGAGGAGTACACGGCCCACCCCTTGTCATATCACACGGGCAGTGTCACTCACTTTCTTCAAATGCGACCTTGATTCTTTATAAATGCCCTTCTTCCTTTGCTTCTAAGGGTAAAACTGATCTTCTTAAGTATTCATCTCTCTCCTCAAATGGCCATCAAGCTTGGTTTGATGCTAATGGACTCAAACACCCAAAGATATCCTGAAAAGCATAATTCATTTATGAGTTTTTATAACCACATTTAAGCATAGTTTCACAATAAACATCCAATTAAGCTGTAAAGCAGAAACTTAACTAAATATCAATAATTAAGCACATATGGAGTCCAATTAAATCAATCATAAGGCAATTAAAATATGAAAATAATCGACAGATCAATCAGTTCTTCCTACACCAACAATGGTCACGTTGGTGTGCTTCGAAAGTTAGTAAAATTTCTCGTTCGGAGATTGAATAAAACCACTTCATCTGTAAACCTTGTTCTCCATCAGTGCGAGTCCACCATCCGATCAATCAGAAGCTTGGCAAGAAAAAATATATTAGGTAAAAAATATGGAATCATATTTCACAAAAATATAGAATCACATTCCTTCCTTCCTTTTTTGGAAGAATGAAATTTCACAAATTTGTGGAGTAGAATTTGGAGTAGAAATATCATTCCATATTTATTTTCATTAACAAATGCAAAAAAAATTTGATTCCAAATTAAAACGTGGAATGATATTACATTCCTTCACACCAAACATAACATTAGGGATGGGGATTTTAGTGATTTTAGAAACAATCCAAATATGAGTAAAAAAGGAAAGTAAGATAGGGATATTACAATGAACGTCATTTGTAATGAGGTCCTTTATGGATGGAGACAATTTAGAGTTAGAGTAACATTTTGTCCTCAAAGTCCCTTATAAATTCTTGTGCAAGTCATTAGATCTTTAATCACAATATAACTTTTTAAAATGGCCACCTTGAAGTGTATAAGGAGTTTATGAAAATAATTGTCTATGCAAGTATCATTTTCCTTTAGGATCAATGTATAAGAGAAGTTTGAAAGATCTAGTTTTTATCTCAACAGTTTATCGAAGTATGAGAACCGAAATTCTATTTGTACTCTTTGACAAGTATAACATTTGTACATATTTGTTACCAAGCAAAAGTATAAGAACTTTTTGCTTTGAACTTGTTAATGTCTATATCTTTGAAGTATTTATTCCAAGCAAATTATACTTTCATGTTACTCTTGTATTTGTGAATATTAGCTCTATGTTATTTGTAATAAGGTCCTCATAAAGGTATTAATACCTAAGCTTAGAAAGGAGAAGAGATCAAAGAGAAAGAAGAAAGAGTGTTCTAGAATTAGAAACTGAGAATGATATGATTTATTACATGATTGAATTTAGTGTGTACAACTTATATAGTTCTCATGCTATTACAACAGAATAACCACCTCTCTAACTAATTATGCCATGTCAGCACATACTTCTAGCATAACTAACTAGTCATCTAGTCACCTAACTACTCATCTGATTATACCCTTTACACCTCAAATGTGATGAGGAATTTTAGAATTTGCATGAATAACACATTTGTCATGTGTTCTTTTGACTAGTCTTTTGAACTCATGTGTCATGTGATTTTTGTGTCTTTGGCAGAATAAAATTTTATAGTTTCCAATGTTAGAAAATTGTGCAGTCAATGATGAATATACAAAAAAGAAAAAAGAATGCAATTAATGCTTATGAGAAGGAAGGTTGCAGTGCTACTAGTATAAATAGGTGCTTTGGTGATGGATGTAAGCAAGTCATTTTGAGTGAATTACCATATTATCTTACAACTCAGAATTGAGTATTTTATCTTGACTTAGTATATCTTAGGTGGATTCCTAAGGTGTATTAGGTTGTACTTGTCCTTATTCTTCAATTTTCTTTTCCATTTCCTATCCCACATTAGTTTGGTATCAAAGCTCAGGATCCTTCCATGGCTGGTGGTGGTCGACGCCAAGGTAGGGGTTCCAAAGTGGCCACCTATGAGCATGATCTTTGTGATGCCAAAATGAATAAATTGAGAAGACAAGTGCAGCAACTCAAACAACAGCTGGAGCATCTCTAAGCTACACATTGTGATGAGCAACGTCATGGTTTAGACAATGGCGAGGAAGAAGAGGAGACTAACCCTTTTCATACTGATGAGTCTGATTCATCTAGTGGGAGGGCTTCTACTCAACTTGGCTAAAGGCACCATGTCTTTTATGATGACTATGGTGTCAAGGTTGACATTCCCGATTTTGAAGGACAATTACATTCAAAAGACTTCATTGATTGGTTAGCTACAATTAAGTGTGTTTTTTACTACAAAAATAATCCCAAAAACAAGAAGGTCAAATTAGTGACTATCAAGTTGAAGAAGCATGCGTCAATTTGGTGGGAAAATTTAAAGAAGCGACGAGATCATGAAGGAAAGAAGTGGATTGTGACATGGGAAAAGATGAAAAATGAGCTTACAAAGAAATTTCTTCCCACAAGTTATAAGCAAGACTTTTTTTACCAATTCCATAATTTCAAACAAGAGGAGTTGTCTATAGAGAAATATATTATTGAATTTGTTCATCTCATGATGAAGTATGATGTCGTGGAGCCCAAGGAACAAACAATCGCCCGATATCTTGGTGGCCTTCGATCGAAGATTAGAGATGTCATCCAATTGCAACCATGTTGGACTTTTGATAATATTTGTATACTGGCGATTTGAGTGGAGAAGCAACTAAAGGAGAAAGGCACTCGCAAGATTTTCGGTAAGGAGTCAATCTCTAATTGGGGGAGTGCCTCAACTCCTAAGTCTTTACCACCTAACAAGGCTAGTTCTTTGAAGACAGTACAAAAACAAGGAAACGGTCCTCATAATGCTTCTAACTCTGCCTCTAAGCAATGCTTCAAGTGTTGAGGATTTGGCCATATCCCTTCTGAGTGTCCAAATAGGATAATTATATCTCTTGTAGAAGAAAATGATTATGAACCAGTATCTAATTCTCATCTCGAAGATGATAACAAGGGAGAGCAAGAAGAATTCGTCACTTATGGAGATCATGGAGAGGCTCTCATCATTCAACATATCTTGAAGATGATAAGTGGCTCCGCCACAACATTTTTCACACCCGTTATACCTCGCATTGTAAGGTGTGCACAGTAATCATTAATAGCAAAAATTGTGAAAATGTGGTTTCCACTACCATAGTGGAAAAGTTACAACTCGAAGTAGAGAATCACCCAAAACCTTACAAGGTCTCTTGGCTCAAGAAAGGCAACGAGGTGCACGTTAATAAGCGATGCTTGGTTCAATTCTCTATTGACCAACATTACAAGGATGAAATTTTGTGCGATATGGTTCCTATGGACGCGTGCCACTTATTTCTTGGTCGACCATGGTTATATGATTGAAGAGTACATCATGATGGTTATAGGAATACCTACTCCTTCATCAAGGATGGTATCAAGATCATCTTGGCACCTTGTAAAGTAAAAGAAAAAACTAAACCTTTAAATGGAAGTGGGAGTTCTTTTCTCTCAAAGTCTCAGTTTCTCCAAGTCCAAATTATGGATCACTCTCATGATACATATGTACTCGTAGTTTTAGAGGAGAATGAAGATAAGAAGGAGATTATATCTATTCTTAAATCTTTACTTAAGGAGTTTTGAGATGTAGTGCTCCATAAGATTCCTTCTGGACTTCCCCCCATGAGAAGAATCCAACACCACATTGACTTAGTGCCTGGTGCTTCCATCCCAAATAAGGCTTCCTATCGGATGAGCCCAAAGAAGCACGAAGAGCTACAATGACAAGTTGATGAGCTACTGCAAAAGGGTTTGATTCGTGAAAGCTTAAGCCCTTGCACAATTACTACACTTCTTGTCCCCAAGAAGGATGGATCATGATAGATGTGCATTGATAGTCAAGCAGTAAACAAAATCACATTTCTTGTCCCATGAGATGAATGGAAGACGACGTTCAAGACAAGATATGGTCTCTATGAATGGATGGTGATGCCATTTGGACTTTCTAATGCTCCAAGCACATTCTTGTGTCTCATGAATCATGTATTAAAGACTTTCATTGGCAAGTTCGTGGTTGTCTATTTTGATGATATCTTGATATACAGCAAAAGCCTAGAAAAACACGTGGAGCATATTTGAGAAGTTTTTAAGGTGCTTAAGGAACAACATTTATATGTAAATATCAAGAAGTGTCACTTTCTTACAAACAAGGTCATTTTCTTAGGGTATGTCATTTCTGGTGAAGGAATTATCAAGGATCCGAGTAAGGTTTAGGTTATTGTGCAATGGCCTACACCGAATTCTCTCCAAGAAGTCCAAAGCTTCCATGGCCTAGCAACTTTTTACTGATGATTCATTATGAGATTTAGCACTCTTGTTGCCCCTATCATCGAGTGCTTGAAGGGAGAAACATTTACGTGGACCGAGGTAGCTCAAAAAAGTTTTAAGTTGATTAAGAAGAAAATGACTAAAGCACCCATTCTCACATTGCCTGACTTTGAGAATGTCTTTAAAATTTGTTGTGATGCTTCCAATGTAGGAATCAGAGCTGTTCTTTCCCAAGATGGGAAACCAATTGCCTACTGAAGCAAGAAATTAAACGGTTTGAGGAGAAACTATTCAACTTATGACAAGGAATGTTATGCTATCATTCAGACTTTGACCAATTTAAGGCATTATCTCATTTCAAAAGAGTTCATCTTATTCTCGAATCATGAGACCTTGAAATACATCAATGGACAATATAAGCTCGACAATAGACATGCAAAGTGAGTAGAGTTTCTTCAAGCCTACACCTTTGTGATCAAACACAAGGCCGGTACTCAAAATCAAGTCGTTGACACCTTGAGAAGGAGATGTTCATTGAGTTCTTCAATAAAAGTAAGTGTGATTGGATTTGAAGTCCTTAAAGAGCTCTATGAGAAATATCTATATTTCTCTAAGATTTGGAGCAAATATTCTAAAGGCACTTCTAAGAATTTCCTTGTACAAGATGGGTTCCTATTCGATAATAATTGGTTGCGTATTCCCCAATGTTCTCTACAGGAGATAATAATCAAGAAAGCACATGGTGGAAGCCTTAGTGGTCATTTTAGGCAGGACAAGACTTTTGCCTTTATTCAAGCAAAATTTTATTGGCCTAATATGATTCGTGATGTTTCAAGATATGTGGAGTGATGTTGTACTTGCCACATTACCAAAGGTCATGCTCAAAATACGAGTTTGTATACCCATTTCCTGTTCCCAATGCACCATGGGAAGATGTGAGCATTGATTTCATGGTGGGATTGCCGCAGACTCAAAGGAACAAAGATTCAATTATGGTGGTAGTTGATTGATTCTCTAAAATGGTGCACTTTGTTCTATGTCTCAAGACCTTGGATGCATCTCATGTGGTAGATCTTTATTTTAAGGAGATTGTGAAGTTTCATGGAATTCCAAAAACCATAACTTGTGATCTTGAAACAAAGTTTATAAGTCATTTTTGGTGAACTCTTTGGAAAAAACTTAGAACTACTCTTCAATTTAGTTCCTCCCATCATCCGCAAATCGATGGACAAAAGAAGTTGTCAATAGAAGCTTGGGTAATTTATTAAGATTGCTAATGAAAGGGAATATTAGACAATGAGATCTTTAGTTGCCACAAGCAGAGTTTACCTACAATTGCTCTCAAAGTAAAACCATGGGTAAAAGTCCATTTGAGGTGGTCTATGGATCTAATCCCATTAGTCCACTAGATTTGGCTCCTATTCCGATTAGTCATTCTTTTAGTAATGATGCTGAAAAGAGAGTGAAGGAAATTCAGAGCTTGCACCATAAGGTTCGAAGGAAAATTCTTTAGCAAAATGAGAAGTATAAGAAGCAAGCTAAAAAATTCCTAAAACCAACAAGTTTTAAAGAGGGAGATCTTGTATGGATTCATCTTCGCAAGGAACAATTTCCACAAGGATGCTTTAGGAAGCTCAAGCCTATAGTTGATGGCCCTTTTTGAGTTTTGAAGAGGATTGACGAGAATGCATACAAAGTTGAGTTACCAGGAGACTATGAAGTATCAACAACCTTCAATGTCTCTGACTTATCTTTGTATGATGAAGAAAAGACCGACTTGAGGACAAGTCTTTTCCAACTAGGGGAGAATGATGAGGAATTTTAGAGTTTACATGAATAACACATTTGTCATGTACTCTTTTGACTAGTCTTTTGAGCTTATGTGTCATGTGATTTTTGTGTCTTTGAGAAAATAAAAGTTTGTAGTTTTAAATGTTAGGTAATTGTGCAGTCAAGAATGAATATACAAAAAAAAGGAATGTAATTAATGCTTATAAGAAGGAGGGTTGCACCGCTACTAGTATAAATAGGTGCTTTGGTGATGAATGTAAGCAAGCCATTTTGAGTGAATTACTATCTTCTCTTACAACTTAGGATTTAGTGTTTTATGTTGACTTAATATATCTTAGGTGAATTCCTAAGGTGTATTAGGTTGTGCTTAACCTTATTCTTCAATTTCTTTGTCATTTCCTATTCGACATCAAAAAGTCTCTTATAAATTAGTCATTTGTAATAAGGTCCTCAGAGGTCCCTTAAAAACTCCCATTTTTATTTTCAAATAGCATGCAAATTATTGAAAATAAGAAATGAATATTTTGTTTTAATTCATGTTACTCCTGTATTTGTGAATATTAGTTCTATGTTATCTCATAACTAGTCGTATTTCTTATTTAATAGGCAGCATTATACATTTATATTGGATGAAAACTTCTAAAAAATTTAATTACTAGCATTTTGATGAACACTACCAGCTTCTCAATACGCATTTTTTATGTTGACTTAAGACGAAAAAAATAGTAATAATGAAGACTCCAATATTATTGCAGAGTTTTAAAAAAAAAAATTGCAACTATAAAGTGGGAAGGTGAGTGTTTAAAAAGAGTTGCAGCTGTAAAGTGAAAAATTTTCAGAGTGTTATACTCTTTTATATTTGTGTTTAATTAAATAATGGTATTAAAAAAAATTAGACACCAAGGGGATAATTTCCCTCTATAATAGTATAGATAAACTGCCATACAAGTGAGCAATTGACAACAGAAAAATCTAAGTACCAGTAGTGTTTTAAAATATTAACAGTAAGCCAAAGATCTAAAAATTGTATGTTTAGATCTATAATTTTACTTAATGTGGACACTCATTTGAGATAGGTTTGTTAATTTTCTGACGTTGAAGACTTAGGTTGACATCCTAGGGCAATAAGTTTTTATTTTTCTCTTTTTTTTTCGTGAATGTTGACATCAACTTCAAGTTCAAATTATAATAAAAAATTTTAGTATAAAAATCTAAAAATAACATAAGATTTTTTTTACATTAACGTGAAAATATTATCTATCATCATTTAAGTATTTACCTTATAATTAGAGGTATCAAAATGAGTCAAACTCAATGTACTGATCAAATAACCTAATAAAGTTTGTAAGTTTAGATTGAAAAACTGAAGTTTAAATATATTTTAACATAATTGGATTAACTTAATTTTGACCCAATCGGAGATGGATCGGTTCACAATGGACCAAGATAACTTATTTATTGATATTTAATTATTTAATTAATTATTTTTATGATATGTTAAGAATTTTATTTTTATTTTTTTAATATAAATTAATATTTATATTATAAAATAATTTTATTTAATATTTATTGATATTTAAAATATACAAAAAAAATATAATAATAAAGTATAAAAACAATATTTTCAAACGTTAAAAATAAAAAATAATTTAAACTAATAAGTCAGATTAACCCACCCAGATATGATCAGGCAGCAGGCAGGACTCCGTAACAACTTTGACTCGTGGCTGCCGTTTTGACACCCCACTACTAATGGCAATAACTGCCAAAACATTATGAGGCTATGAGCACATTTTTTATGGTTCCGAATTTTGAGAAATGGACTGCTGTTTTATCTTTTTCTTTTTCATAAGGGACTGCAGTTTTATCTAAACGACAGAGGAAACAGAGTCCAACATCACATATTGAATAGGGCCAAAAAGAAAACGTCATGTAGGGACACTGCTTGACCAGTAGACACAAATTTTAATTTCTTAGCAAAGACAGGGACACTACGCAATTGCAGACAAGCACTTAAACTGCTTAATTTAATGCTCCCATCATTGTCACAAAGGCACAAACTTCGAATATTTACACCAGAATTGAGAAACGTGTTGTGGAACAAGTAACATTATCTTCAGCAACATTATAGGAGTACATGATCACCATATAACACATAGACATGCAGGAGTACATGCTAATTAAGTAGTGGAACAAGTAAAATTATCTTCAGCAACATTATAGGAGTACTAGCATAATTTTCAGGGTCCCTTTTTCTTTTTCTCATCACAATCAAGCAGCTCCTCCAACAATTTGTCATCCAAGTACTCAAATTCAAACACTTGTTTTCCTTGCTCACTCCCCCTTCCCCTGCCTTCCACATTTCCATGCCTTGAAGAAGAGGATGAGGATAATGATGATGATGAAGCAGAAGAGGAATGAGAGGCACCAACACTACCACTACCACCACCAGCTGTCATAGGGTATTCATCTGGGAAGTTGAGGATTGCAAATGAACCTCTCATTGCATAAGCAGCTCTATCATAGGCTCTGGCTGCTTCCTCCGCGGTGTTGAAAGTTCCCAGCCACACCCTCTGACCCTGCCTTGTGGAGTCACGAATCTCGGCCGCAAACTTCCCCCACGGCCGACAGCGCACGCCTCGATACCGGACTTCTCCGCCCTCGCCCTTGGCCCTTCCCCTTGATCCTTCTTCATCCATGGTTGGTTTGTTTTGGTTTTTGTTTTGCTTGCTTTGCATGCATGGTAAGGTAAGACTCAGTTTGAGTTTATATATGGTTGAAAACTTGGGCACAAAGGCACACTCTGATTTGGCCACGTGAGCATGCTTGGCACGTGTTGATAAGAATGTTATGCAAAGAAACTAAGACCATATTGAAAAGTTGCATGTCCATTGCATCCGGATGGTCAAGGTGGTGGCTTCGCAAGTTTTGAAATTCTTTATTGTAGCACTCTCACCTTTTAAGTGCCTTTTTCCACATCGTTGTTTGGGAATTCAGTACACTAATAACCGCACAACGAAACAAATACTACTTTGTGTGGCTCAGAAAATATAACAAGATAATAATAATAAGAAAACCCTTCATCAATTTAATGGAGGTTGAAAAGGTCAAATACGTGAAAACATCTAGTACGTGGAACGTGTGGGTCATTTTGTGAAGTCAGATTACTTATTTTCCCTTAGGTAATCAATATTCCATTGATCTCAGGTTTTTATAACATCTTTCAGGGTACAACCACAACATTCATCCATATGATTAAGAATATTTATGTACAACTAACACTTGATTGATTTAAGTAGTTTAATATTTATTCTTTTTAAATAAGATTTCGAATTTGAATCTTATAAATAAAAAAAATTATCATTAAAAGAATTTTTATATATATATTAATAATTTAACTTGTCTCAATTTTGAATCAATCGAGACTCAATACAATTTATAAATATTAGAGGGCTTACACCAAAAAGAATATTTGTGTAGAACTAAGTTTTTTAGAATGAACTAACATTTTCTAGAAAGAACCACTAGAAAGAACCTGGTTCCAGCAAATGGTCCAAAATTACAAATATTAAAGGCTTTTGAAGTCACATGTTCAAGCATCATCTAGAAAAAGAAGGGGGGTGGGGACGGGGACGGGGGAGCACAATAAGGGTGAGCTTAAGGTTTTGGTTGTTTTCATGTATCAACGTAATTCTCTATAAATGGCGCAAGAATCAGAATATGATTTACGAAATATTAATTTTAATAAGAGACCAAGCAATGTGACTCAAGAGAGTCAAATATACAGCGAAAGACCTATAACTATAAAGTGTCTAAATCTGTGTGCTGAAAAACAGAATAATTATCCAAATCCAGTAGATATCAAAATTAATATGATTCCGAGCGAACTTTACGCTGTGGAGGAGGAATTGTTCAGTGAATGAGAACATGTTCGAGCATAAAAAATGGCTAGTATTTTGTTTAAACATTTTTACTATGGCAAGAATAAGAATGTAATTTAAAAAATTAAATAAGTGCCATAATGGACTGGGCTCAAGTAGGATTGGGTGGAGCCTCATTCTTACTATTAAGTTCACAATAGTCAAGGCCCAATAACGTAAGACTGTTAGTCACCATATGAAGGCATGATTTTGCAAAAATGGGCCCTAGAGAAGACCATTTTATTTCCTAATTATATGAAAAAAATTTAAAGCTGAGGGCTGCCTTCAACAACTTTTTGTATAAATATCTGGATCCATGGGTGCAAGCCTACAAGTAGCCCACTTGTATCCCATTTTAATATATTTTTTTTGTCAAAGTTAAAATTATAGAGAATGAAAAAACGGTACTTGCCCAGACCTTTCAACAAATCTTGAAGTATAGCGAATATAATTAGGCTTTCCCTTCCCCATCTTCTCTATTATCCGATTTCTTCTATATCAATAAGCCACTAATCAAAATACTCTCATGACCTTCATTGTTTATGTTGAATTGGGTTTGACCTTCTTGATAACCTATGCCTTTGACCAGTGATATAGTATCTCTAGCATTTTGAATTTGTGAGATCAAACCAATAGATATTTCACGCCCTTCTTCTTAAGCAGTGGTTAGGCCATCAGTGATAGAGTTAGAAAAACGAGTTCAATTCGTTGGGTTAACTTGTTAACCTATTATTTTTTTGTGGGTTGGATTTAATGATTGAACCAATATTCTTTTTTCAACTCGCATAATTTGTCTTACTTAACTCGCGGGTTAAGCGGAGCGGGGGCCGATTGTCCATCAGGTTGGCTCTTTTCTTTAATGATAAGTGATATTATAAATAAAAAGCTCTTTGATATTATATAGTTTATATTTGAATATTTAATTAGACTATTTTAAAAATTATTTTTTACCATTATTGTTTATTATTTTTTAAAATTTTTTTATAGTATTTTTTGATTTTTTTATATAATCTTTTTTTTTTACACGGGTTAAGTGGGTTGACCCGTCGGCAAACTCGCTCTACTTTTTTCCATTTTTTATTTTATGCGGTCAACCCACCAACCCACCAACTTACCTTAAAGCGGGGTTGGTTGACTCTTCCAACCCATTTCTTAAAACGGGCCAACCCACCTCGCCTGACATTTTAGCGGGTCGGGGCGAGTTGACCCATTTTACCAGCTCTATTCAGTGATAGTCCGACTTCTGGCAGCATAGAAATATGACTAGTTCACTAACTGATCAATCTTTCTTTCTCTGCAAAATAGAAACAGTAAAATGGTGGAGGAGTAGCAACCAACCAGATCTACAGCAGTGGCGCTGGGGAACTTCGAGTGGTGGAGGAGTGATGAACGATAGAGGCCAGTGAGAGAGAGGCGGTGCCAAACCTTAGCAGAGCCCCCTTTGGGGCGAATTAAGGGTATCCGTTTAGTTGTGATTGATTCTTGTATCCCATTTTAAATTGACCGCAACTTAATTTGTTGCCACAATCTATTGCAAAAGCATAGTTCATATATCTAGCTAGAGTACTTAATGCAAGTGATGTTGGTAGCATCACACGCATCATGTTGCGTACCAAAGTTTAAAATTACTATTATGGCATTGCAGATTAATGCTGGGCAATGCAATATGCAATTGTGAGGTGTTGCAGTTGCAGTGACAGAACTTAAAACCTTAGTGGGTACCTAAACAAACATGGCTTAGGCAATCATCATAATCAGTTGTTACATGAAAATCTCATTAATATGCAATGGCAAATAGTGGAATGTATTTTGTGCTAAAAGGTATCCGTGAATGGTTATAGATTCAAATGGTTTGTTGATTAAAACTATACCATTCATACTATTTTGGATATTGACCGAGATCTAGGTCGGACTAGATCGGTAAGAAGAAAGAAATTTAGGTAAGTTAGAAGAATGATCACAAAGAATGTAAAAACTAGTCTAAGTGTCAGGATAAAAGATGAAACATGTCTAGTTTAGGTTGTCAGACTAATTTATATAAGAGTCTGAGGATTGACTCCTCAAATTCTTACCATTCAGACCATTTATGGCTCTGGTTGTTATGATTACATTATGGTCGATTTGTATAGTATGAAGTTGTTTCTAATTGTTATAGACAAAGGTGTCGAATGGCCAAGGACCGTTGATGGCTCATAATAAGTTTGTGATGAACATTTCGCTACTCGTTCGGGTTTAGTTCAGTCGAGTCTTTGATCTTAACGTTAGTCGGGTTGATCTGAACCATCTTAGGCTCATCGTTCAGGAGTGAGCATAACACACAGATGTTGGGCTTGCATGGTCGGCCCACTAAGATTTGCTTCGATCATGGCAAACTTACTATAATGTTCATGATGATCAACTATAATGTTCATGATGGTTCACAGTCCCTTAACTCGGTCATTCATCAGGATGAGCTGAGTTTATAAACAGTCAAACGGTAATGAGGTCTGGACAGTCTACATACCAACAAGCTTAGATCCCTCATTTGGTATTTGATCTAACGCTCTTAACTTCTAATATTTATTCTTTTATAGGCACACGCATTAAAATTGGTGTTATTTGGCCCCACTTAAGGGCATTAATCACTTTAGTAATGATGATCCAACACTTTCAATTCAGACATTTCTCATAGTCTGTTTCAATAAACCCATAATAATCGCAACTAGATCTAGCTTAATTTTTCTAGAATCACTCAGATTGTTCATACCTCCTACACCAGTTTAAAAAAAATCGTAATGCCATCATTTTTAATTCTCAGTTTCAAATTTCGTGCTTTATTTAGAATTTCATATAAGTGGGTCTAATTTACTAGATGAAGTGGTGGGTGAAGGAACCCACTTCAAATGAGCCTGGATTTGAAATTAGCCATGCCCAAACTCACTAGTTAAATGGTCCATTGACTTTTGAAATCCGTGACAACCGAGTTCAAAACTCAAACTTTTGACTTATATTTATAAATCTAAATTTGTTTCCCAGTTCCACCAAAAGGTGGAGATTTGAGGTTAATTTGACAAAGTCAGTCTCCCATTTATCAATCGGTTAAAAAACAAAAAGAAAAAAATTTGCTCATTATTAATTTTTTTTTTAAAACATAGAGGAGCTAAGTCTCAACTAAATCACTGCCCTAGGTAGAAATGAAACTCCAGCAAGGTTCTCCAATAGAATTTGTCTGGTTTTTTTTATTAAACTGTCACTATTGGTAAAATTATTTATCAAATTATTATTTCTTTAAAATTATTTACCAAATTACTTTTTTTTTAACAATTTATCAAAATATCACTCTTTTGAAACTATATATTAAACTGCACTTTTTTGTCTTATGTGATATTTTTTATTATTATCTGGCCAACCAGAATGCGCCAAGTAGAATGGCACATCTACGTAGGTTGCGCCAACACGCTTGGCGCAACCTACGTGGATGCGTCATCCTACTTGGCGCATCCTGATTGGCCAAGATAAAGAAAGCGCCACTCTTATTGGCGTAACCAAGCAGAATAAGCCAATAAGGGTGGCATAACCTCAATATATATACCCTAACCTCTCCCCCATCCGTGACATTCAAACCATTTTCTAAATTGTTATTATCTCTCTACAAATTTCTTCTCTCTAAACGCTTTGAACTTTCTCAACGAACTCAATTCTTACTAGGAGTGGTGTCTGGATCATTATTTGTGATCAAATTTAGATCATATTCCTTAATATTAAGTATTTCTTTCAATATTTAAATAGTTTATTTATTATTTGTTGATTTATTTTTTATTATGTTAGTGTTAATTATAAATTAATGTTATTATATATTATGTTAGTATTAATTATACATTAATATTTTCATTATCTAGTAACTAATGGAGTGGTAAGATATGCAGTCTGAATTGTATGGATTATTATTTTGTACTTAATGGAATATGATATATTTTTTTCTTGAGTACTTGACATGATTTAAATTAGTAAATGTAGTTTAATTCAAAATAACCGAAGTTTAGGAAGGTTTTTATACATAAATAACTATATTGAATATTATAATTAATTTTTAATATATTGAATAAATATGTGTAATATATTGTTATACATTGTTATATTGAATAAATATATTTATACATTGTTATATGTCCAATTAATATTGTAATTGATTTTTAATATATTAAATAAATATGTGTTGAATTGTTATTGTTCGGATATGGTAACATGACAAAATCGTAATGTGCACATTTACTTCAATGGGACAATGTATGATGGTGAAGATGGTGTCATGTATCAAAGTCCTCCTCCTAGGCCTATTGTGATCACAGCCAATATGACTTTGAATGAGTTAAAAAATAAGATCCATTCAAAGTTGAGGCTCTAAACAAACCAACATGTGTCAAAGGTTGTCTATCAGTGTCCATAATGCTTCAATCTGTGGAAATGGGTAGGTCTTCCAATAGAAGACGATGATGATGTAAAGTACATGATAGATTCCTTCTGTCAAATTCTAAACATGGCCTCTATGGAGTTGTATGTTGAGGTAGAAACAAGTGGGCAAGAAGAGCATGTTGAAACTCCTGGTGAAATCGAAGCTCAAGTTGGTCCTTCTAATCAAGTTAAGCCATGCAATATGATTGTTATTGGTGATGCAATGGTTGAAGCTGATAACCCACTTGTCAGAGATGCAGTATGGGAGACAAGTGAAGACGAAGAACAGGTAGCTGAGGGTGATGATTCAGACACTGACATAGAGGTAAAAAACTTTGATGCTGAAGAAAATTTACAAGTTCCATTGTCGGTTGCTCCTCAATCCATGTTTATGCCTCGAGGACCTGAATCCGTGTTTGTGCCACCATGCCTCAATTTTCTCAAATCAACTGAGATGCATTAAATAATCCTAATAACTTGCCTGAATTAGATAGTCGTGGGACTTGGACCATCAATGATGAATTCTATGTTGGCTTGCAATTTTCATCAAAAGATATCGTGAAGTTAGCCCTGAAACAATATTCGATTCACAAGCATCAAGAGTATAAGATTGAAGACTGATTCACGAAGACTGACTGTTAAGTGTCCTAATTTTGACGAATGTTGTAATTGGAGACTTAGAGCCATACAAAGCAAGAGGTCGAATACGTGATAGATTATAAAATATAATGGACCTCACAGTTGCGTAAACTCATCTATGTCATTAGATCACCGAAAGTTGGACTCTCGTTTGATCTACTCTTGCATTTTGGAGTTAGTTAGAATAAAACCCGATGCACCTGTATCCTTAATTGTTGAACGGATTTGAAGCCAATTTGGTTACCAAGTTTCATATTGAAAAGCTTGGAAGGCAAAATAACTGGCTATTGTGAATGTTTTTGGGGATTGAGACAAATCTTACGAGATGTTGCCCAAATGGCTAGCAGCTATGAGGAGAGACATGGAAGACATAGTGGTGGAGTTGCAAGACGAGGAATGTTTTGTGAATAACTGACTCAATCGTTCAAAAAAAATCTTTTATCGATTATTCTGGACATTTAGACGATTTGTGGCTGGCTTTCGATATTGTAAGCCCATTGTTCAGATTGATGCCACTCATTTGTATGACAAATACTGTCATAAGTTATTGATTGCAACAACTCAAGATGGAGATAGAAAACCTCTGCCTATTACATTTGCCATTGTGGAGGAGGAGACCAAGGATGCTTGGAGTTAGTTCTTAGGCCACCTGAGATTGCATGTCACCCAACAAGAGGGCTTGTGTTTGATCTCTGATCAACATCGAGACATCTTTCAATCAGTGGCAAATAAAAATCTTAGATGGCAGCCTCCGAATGCATATCATGTCTTCTGCATACGGCACATTGGTTCCAATTTTAACTTTAAATTTCAGAATAAGGAGTTGAAGAGATTTTGATTAACACAGGTACTTTAAATTTTCTACTTGTATTCTAATATATGATAATAATAGTTAGGTTCTAATACTAACCCAATTCATTTGTTGTATTAAGGTATGAACCAATCGCAATAAAGTTTGATGCTAGGTTAGAGAAGCTGACAGTTACAACGGAGATGGCAAATTGGATTAACGGAATTCCAAAAGAAAAATGGAGTTTAGCATATGATGGTGACCGCAGATTCGGTCATATGACTACCAATTTGTCAGAGTGCATTAACGGAGTGTTGAAAGGTAGCAAAAATCTTCCTATAACTGCATTGGTTCAATTAACATATACGAAGTTAGTAGAATACTTTGTCAACCGAAAAGACGAGGTAAATTCGAAATTGATGACATCTGGGCAGGAATGGAGTGATGACTTATTGAAACACTGGAAAGTCAACCTGGCAAAGGCCAGCTCACACCAAGTTCGCTAGTACAATAGAGAGAACATAAGGTTCATGGTTGAAGAGGCTTTTAACTCTGTAACACAACAGGGTGGACTTTCTTATACTTTGAACCTGGAAGAAAGGCGGTGTGACTGTGGGGTGTTTCAAGCATTGCATTATCTATGCTCGCATGCGATTGTTGCATGTGCTTCTATAGCAGTTGACCCATTCCGATTAGCTCATAGAGTTTACAAGATGGAAAACATTTACAGAGCCTATGAGTTTGATTTTGAACCGGTCTGGGTTGAACCATGGTGGCCTGCAGCTCTTGACACTACTTTGGTGCCACCACGTGCATTGCTTAGATTTAAAGGTCGACCAAAATCAATCTGACTCAGGAATGAGATGGATTGGCGCAAAGCAGGGCTAGGACAGACGTGTACAAGATGCCATCAACCTGGACATAATTCTCGCACTTGTCGTGCCGGTGAATCGAGTCCCTTAAGGGATGATGGAGTAGGGCCATCAACTGGGGCCATCTAGTTGATCTAGGACTTATTTTCATTTTCAGAATCTTGTATTAGCAATAATATGTATTTTGGAGTTGTATTGTTTTGTATCTCTAATCTATGATGTTGTATTCGAATACTATTCCCCTATATATGTTAGTTGATTCTCAGTGTTAACTTCATTTCTTTCATATTATATTTTAGTATAATTATCATATGGTCATATCATATTTTATTATAGTAATCATATTACAACACTAATTGTTGTTATTATTTAACATACAGCTGACAGATGGCATTCCGTGTAAACCCCGGACTAGAGGACGGCTCGATTTTGGAGTTGCAAAAGTACCATGTTTCCCAGCATGTATGGTAAAGACATGAGGACCAGCACCTGTGTGTTAGACGTGCTCAGAAGATGAAACATATGGACCCCCCCAGCTCCGATTCTTCCGTATCTATAGCAGGCTGACTTCTTGGGAGTTGCCTATATGGGCTATTGCAGCATTGATCACTCCTTGATCTCTGCGTTAGTTGAAAGATGGCGCCCAGAGATGCATACATTTCACATGCCTACCGGGGAGTGCACCATTACGTTGGAGGATATCGGTATGATATCGGGTCTTCCCATTGACAGCGCTGCAGTCACTGACGTTACCCACAGGGATAATTGATTCAGTTTATGTGTTCAGTTGTTAGGGATTGATGAGACTCCCTCGCTCATAGCTGGGGCACGCATTGACATGACATACCTGTGGCAGCCGAATGTTACTGCAATCACTGAGGATGATGATGATAAGTACGTGCAACAGTGTGCATGACATTACATATTTCGGTTGCTTGGGGGTTTCTTATGCCCCGATCATTCTGGTAAGCTTGTGCACTTGATGTTCATTCCATTGTTGGAGGACTTTACTATTACCGGGACATATAGCTTAGGGTTTGTAGTTTTGACGTACCTGTATAGAGAGCTTTGTAAAGCTACCGACCATAACGCACGCGAGATCAGAAGGGCATGCATCTTATTACAGTATTGGGCATACATCTTATTACAGTATTGGGCATAGTACAGATTCTCCCGGCTTGCCCCTGCACCAGCTAACCATGTTGAGCCTGATGTGTTTTATGATGCTGATCGTGGTCAATTACGTCCCTTAGGATAAGAGTAAGTTTCTATTTCATTTTATATTTTTATATTACTTTGTTGATATACTTTGTTAATATTTGTAACTTACATTTGTAATACTTTCATTTACCAAATAGGTGGCGCAGGCATAAAGTATTAAGTGATACTGTGATTGGCGTTCTTGCATATTATCGTCAGTTCTTTGATCAATTGAAGAACGATGAGGTATGTCTTCGTTTACATTCCTTTGAATTATTTACTTATGCATATGTTGTCTTAATGTTTTGTGCATCTCATTTTTTCAGTTTATATGGCAACCATACACGGATGAGCAGGTAGCAACACTGCCACCTTTTTGTGTGGCTGGTAGGGACATAACACTGACAGTGGTCCCTCTCATATGTTTCCACATTGTTGAGTGACACCAGCCAGACCGCGTTATGTGTCAGTTTGGTCTTGACCAGCCCATTCCATGGAGACTGCTCCAGCTAGACAGTTTGCACTCAGTTACACTGGTAGGTAGGCATGATGAGGATTGGTCAGCTACACATGCTGTTTATATAGCCACCTGGGATAGTCGTAAGGAGAAGCTTGTTAGGGGAATCACATTGGTCGCACCCCTCAGTTCGCGTTCTGAGTACATGCATTAGTATAAAACAATTACCAGACGCTGGATTGCTCCCACTAACGCATCTATTGGGAATGCGGTAAGCTTTTTACCAATTTGTTAGTGACTATATGTATTTTGTATTCAGTATAATGACATAAATTATATCTATTTATTAGGCGGACATTGCAGAGTATTTGTTCAGTTCAACTACTGACACTGCCGCTCGAGAGGCTACTACACAGATCCTACACTCATTGCGGGAACATGACCGCATTACGATGGAACAGCTGCGTCCAGCTCTAGCAGCAGATGACATTTCAAGGCCGCTCGAGGAGTCCAGTCAACAGGGAATGCGACGTAGACGGAGGAGAGGATTAGCGAGCACTTGAACACGACTTCGACATCCCGAGGACTCCAGCTCTACCAGTTAGCATACGACTCAGCCTCCTACCACTGCTACGTACCCCCCCACTCAGCCACCACCTGCATATTACCCACCATACCCACTATATCCTTACCCACCGTATCCATACCCGCCACCAGGTTATCCCTCATATCCTTACCCACTACATGGTTACCCACCACCAGGTTACCCACCATACCCATCACAGCCAGGTCCCTCTTCCGATTCATCTCACAGGCCACCACATTCTAATGCGGGCTCATCTCATTGACATTGACATGTAATTATATTTAGTGATTTTGTGTAAAAGACTATTGATAATATCTTATTGTGAGTTTGATACCCTTATTAGATTAGATTATATATGTTTGCCGCTCAGTTTTAGTTTTTATTAAAGATCTTGGTAACTGGTTGAATTAAACAGGATTATGTGCTTTTGGGGAGGTCCAACATTTAGGGAAAACTCTGTCAAAATTTTCACTCTAATTCGAATTACTAAAAAATTAGTAAGAAAATTATTGGGATCCGAATCTTACTCACTAAATAAACGTTTCAAATAATGTTATTTTTTTACTAACATAAACGTGTAGTAACATACGGAAAATAAAGAAATATAAATTACAAGCATAATTTTTTTTAGATAATATTTAGTAACATATCATAGATAGTTGGGACATGTGTACAATGAGGTGGCGGTGTTGAGAATTATAATATTCATTAGATATTCATTAAATAATTCATTAGATAACAGTGGCAACGAACTTCATTATTTTAATGCTTACTTTCATAATTTTTAATGCTTACTTTCATAATTTTAGTTTGTTAATATTTAGATTTTGAATTTGTGTGATGTAATTTTATTAAATACTTTAAGTGCTATAATTATAATTATTTAGATAAATTAATGAAGTAATATGATGCTAATTGTAATATTTTTAATGAAATAGGTTGGTATAAATAAATTCATTAAAAATATAATTTATTATAATAAATATCAAAATTTCTCTTAATTAAACAAAATAAAATTACCCACCTTGGTTACGCCAACAAGGGTGGCGCTTTCTTTGTCCTGGCCAATCAGGATGCGCCAAGTAGGATAACGCATCCACGTAGGTTGCGCCAAGCGTGTTGGCGCAACCTACGTGGATGCGTCATCCTACTTGGCGCATCCTGATTGGCCAGATAATAATAAAAAATGTCACGTAAGATAAAAGGGTGGTAATTTGGTATATAGTTTTAAAAGAGTAATATTTTGGTAAATTGTTAAAAAAATGATAATTTAGTAAATAATTTAAAAAATGTTAATTTGATAAATTATTTTACCAACAGTGACAGTTTGGTAAAAAAATTGAATTTGCCCATCCCAACAGGCAGTCTCTCCAAGAGAATGAAGAGATGCAATCTCATAGGGTTTGTTTGGGAGTGAGAATTAGAAGGGAAAGGGAGGAGTTTGGAGGTGAGAAACCCTTGTTTGGGAGTTTAGGGAAGGAAAAATGGAATTTTCAGATGCCCTTCAAAGTCCTTCATTTCAGTTCTCCCAATTTGAGGGTTTTTGTACAAAATTACTCATTTATCCTTCTTTCCAAATTCCCAACCCACCCCCACCAAACGCAGCACCACCGTGACCAGACCACCGTGCGCCATCCACCGCGCCAGACCACTGTGCGCTGTCCACTGCGCCCATCAATCCGAACCGCACCACCATTCCTCCTCCCAGCAGCCACCGTTGCGTCGCACGGAGCTGCCATTCGCGACCGGACGCGCTCTGCGTCAGATCTGCCGATCCGCACTGGCCAGCACCTCGGAGCTCCACCGCATCACGCGACCTCTGCCCAGACTGAACCGCACCAACCCGCACCCGCAAACCGCCGTGCCACCTACCTGCTTCGACCCAACCACGCGCGCCATACCAGATCCGTCAAGATCCGTGCCTCCCAACCCGGTTCGCGACAAAGGAAGAAACTGGGGAGGAAGAAATTTGATAGAAAAATCTATTGGGAAAGGACAATTGGAGAAGAAAAGTGGAGAAGAAGCTACGGATGGTGCTTCAGTTTTGTTTTAATTTTTTTTATAAAATGTTAATTATGTTAATTTTTGAATAAAGGATAAAATGATAAAAATATATTTTAAACTCTCCATTTCCTTTCCTTCGTATATTTCACACTTCTAAACAAAGAGAGGATAAACCTCTCATTTTTCTTCCATTCCTTCCCCTTTAAACTCTTTCCCTTCCTTTCCCTCCAAACTCTCAAACACAGCCAAGTATGAATGAACGAAGTTAACTAAGAAACCAACAAGTCTGCAACCCCATATTGCCTTTGGTCAAAGTTTTCATTAACACAAAATTTCATCAAATTACTTAGCTAAGATTACGAATAATCTAGAATGATCTAATGTATGACCTAAAAATAAAAATAGTTGAAAATTTAAAAATAAAATGGAAAAAATTACTGCCAACTGGCCACCAAATATATTACTTATAAAATGGAATATAACTTAAAAAATAAAATTAGCTGAATAATATATTCAGCATTCATTAAGAAAAAAAGATAACACAATATTATTGTTTATGTTATGTTGAATATTTGACTCGCTTCAAGTGTTGATTTAATATGGTACACAGTACACAGATCTTAATCGGGAAAAGAACTATTTTCCTTGTATGGACGGCTTGCAGAACACGTGAACGCACGTGCACAATCGCCAAGTGAGTAATGTTTTCAACCTTTCAAAAGAAAAGGCTCAGAAATAATGTGAAAACGTAAGAACATCTGCACTCTGCAATGGAAAATTCAGCAATAAACAAGACTAATATTGCTGCTGGCTTGACAGGTTCCATGCAGTCAAGTGACAGAAAATTTATCCTCAAAATCTAATTAAACTGATAGCAAAATAAAAATAAATTAAAAATGTGTTATCATATAGGAGATACTGTTGTTTGATTTACTATTTTTTTTTATTCACCACCTTGATTTTTTGTACTATTGCTTTTTTTATGGAACTATATATCCGTCAGCATTGGTACTCTCGAAAGTTTTTTTTTTTCAGCTGAAGAAGAGCTTTATTAAGAATAAGAAAAATCCAGCTTAAGAACAGGCACAAGGAAATCTGGAGGCGACTCTACCCAAATCTTCAAGTCACACTCTCTAGCATAGTGAATCACCATATCAGCTGCATGATTATAGACTCTATGGATGTAAGTATAATCAAAACACTCAAACCAATATGTCACTAAGAATGTTCTCATTATATGACCTATCTATCTGGCTATCGTTGATACTCTTGTATACATTGATAGCATCACCTTCTAAAATTACCTTTGAAGCACCAAGATCCCATGCTAGAAGAAGTCCTGCTCTAGCTGCCAACAAAGTTATTTTAAATATTAAATGTAAAATTTATATTTCTTTTGAAACAATGCATGACAAGAAAATGAAGAGACGCAATATGATTATACAAATAGTGATGAGCAATTGTAGGGCTGTTGCTAAGACATGTAATTTATTTAAAAAGAATCACAGTATTATATGAATGAAAAATCACTTAGAGAATGAAAATTCATCTAATATAAATTTATTTACAATTAATATTGATGGTTAAATAAAAAACATGAGATCAACCAAAAAATCAATCCTTATATTGAATTTATTTAACTATTTTATTCTTTTGTCTTACAAATTATCTTTACTCTCTTTGAATGTGAAATTAATTCTCACTCCGAATAGTAAGATTGCTCTCCCTACATGTGCATTCTAGCAGGTTTGAATTTATTTTTATTGATCATAGCATGTAAAATACAACTATGAATAATAAATTAAATAGATATAATCTGAAAGACAATAGTATATCTGCAAAATAAATCATAAAAAGTTTAATTTGTAGTGGCTTTTTAAACAAATTTTGAGGTACGAAACTATTCCTTTGATATGGTAGTTAATTTTCTTGTGAATTTCCTATGTTTTCATGCCAAATAGTAAAATTAGTATTAATTGTTGAGAGATTAACTTATCAGAATCTAGTGTGATTAATAGGCCCTCTTATCAATTGTCTTCTTTAAAAAAATTATATGAAAATAAATTGAAGTTCTTACAATTTTTTTTAAACTTCGTACAATTGAGTATGAATATATCTCGAAATATACTCAAGATTGTATAAGTGCCCCCAGTGTACAAGATCATTATAAATAATTAGTGAATAAGGAAAAATATTGGAAAAAAGTATTGATTGATGTCAAACTATTCTTATCCTCCGTGTTATTCAACACTGATGCAACGCGCGCAAGTGTTTTTTTTTTCTTTTTTTTTAATTATCCTTGAAATAATTACTCTTTAAAATATAATAACCAGGACCACAACAAAAAAATATTATTGTTATTGAACGAATAGTAGCTAATCTACTGTGAAGAGTGAATGTTCTGCTTCTATTATTGTTTCCTCTTATTTTTAGTGAAATAATTATATTAATTATTATGCAACAAAATATGCCAAAGTAGAATACGATACTTATACTTGAAACACACCTATCAATAATATTTCCTAAGTATGATCAGAGACCTTACATTCATATATAGAATCTGTAATATTTATAATAACTTTACAAACAAAAACTCTTACGGTAGTTTATTTTTAAATGAGTAATTATTTATTCTCTTATTTTTTCTCTATCCAAAAAGGTTGCTGAATTAAACAACCCCAAATATTATTTAGATGGCGTATAGATTATCTCAAAACTTCAAATACAAGCATTTGTATAATTAAATATAATTTTAATGGTAAGTATTGTGAACAAAACATTATTCAATAGATAGATAAATGCAGAAGATTTATTTGACAGAAGAAATTAAAACCAGAAAAAAAAAATTGACATTAACACAACCAAGTTACGTCCTGAACTTGCAGAAAAGGTACAATTATTGTGAAAATTAAGGTTTTTTCTTTAAACTTTGTGTGTCCTCAGCTCTTGTCCCTAGTAAACTGTCTATTAACAGCTGTTGCTTTCTTACCATGTCCATGTGCGTTTTCCTCATCACACTATTATTACTGTTAATACCATTTTCTTCAAAATATATACGTGTGTGTGTGTTTTTTTTTTTTTGGGAGGGGGGGGGGGGGTTCCAATAGTTCAATGCAAACAGAAGCCAGTAACTTGTTGCAGATATATGTGCAACAAGGGGGACACATGTGCTGCTATAGTATTAAATGGAAAAAAAAGTTGCAAACAAAATAATAAAACTTAAGTCAACAAGCTTGGAAACCAAGACTTTGAATTGGAATTTTAAAAGAGAAAATAAAATCTTCAAAAATTAGTTAGTCATATGTTACATTCAACCTAGAAATTGACAATAGTAGCAGTAGCCACTGCTACTATTGTCTGCGACTTCTCAATGATCAAAAGAGCTATTGTGCAATATGGCTCTTTGTAGATGAGACCTCTCTCCAACTTGAACGCAACTTGTCAAGAAGAAATGAATCCTTTTAGTGTGATTTATCTATATTCAAATTACAATTTCCAATTGTTAACCCAAAAAAAAAAACAATTTCCAAATGAAAAACTGCATAGATATTCATTTTCATTTTTTAGCAATACCATAGACTAATACTTACACGCAATACAAGAGGTATTTATTCATTCACCTAATTAATTTGACTATACTACCTCTACCCACATACTTTATGCACATATATCCTAGAAACTATGAGCAATGTGCCTTGGATAAATATTCAACATTTCTTTACTAATAATCCTATTGAGAGAGAAATCTCACAATAGGTTGAATTTTCCTACTGTATGATGTATTTTAAAATTTGAGCATGCAAAAGAAAAAAAAACTCATCTAAATATTAAATTTTCATCTGTTGGGTATATAAGTAATGTACCCTTTACAATAATTTGAACAATCCTTTCTCTTCAAATTAGCTTTTGAAATTTTGGTCGAATCCATTCGCAGTTTCAATAAATCTCTTAAAAGGATACCTTTAGTAGAATTACCCCCTACTACAATAATGTTATAAATACAGCCAAACATATTTGTTCCACTTTTAGGGAAGTAAGCTGCATAATTTTGAAATGAGACTCAACGTGAGGAAGTTTTTTCAGCAATTCAGCAAGGCAAGGCAGAGACCCTAAAATAGAGAAAGGAAGCTTGTATTTTCTTTTTCTTCCATTCTACCAAGTTTGGACAGAGGCTGAAATTTTCAAACAGTTAGGAAATTTTGTACAAAAGGTATGGGAAGTTTCTTTTGGCAGACGCCACGAGGCCCTCAGGCCTCAACCTTTGACTAATGTGTGAAACATTTTTTGAAACTCGGAAAGCAAAGGGTGACTGTGTCTGTATTTTTCTTACCTAAGTTGATCTCTTTCTACTGCTTGTCAACAAGCAAAATATGAGTGTGTGTCGGTTCTGGACCTTTTCTGTTTTCTATAGAAGATAGCACTGCACACGGATTTGACTTTGCTATTAGGCACTGTATCAGGAGTTCAGGACCCACTTGAATTTTTTTCCCCTCACGTATAGACCACTAGGCTTCTTTTGGCCAAAGCTTTTCAAATAAGATAGGCGGTGGCAAAGGGCAAAAATGTTCTGCCTGATCAGAGTCAACACATCTTTCCTCAACGGTCAGGCCTGTGATTAAGGATTCAACGGTGGGCTGCATGTGGGTTGTGAGACTTTTTTTCTTTAAGATTGATGATGATTGAGAGATGATGTATCTAATTGGAAGCTCATAGCCTCCAATTATATGTTCAATCTTTCATTAATAGTTCATGTAATCTGTTTTCTATCTTGCTAATTTGTGCCTTTCTCAACTAAATTCCAACCAAAGAAGGTGAGTTAATAATGCTTTTGATCTTTTTGGATTAATAGCATGTGAATGATTGAATGTGTAGAACAACTATCATTAACGTTCTGTTCAAAATTTTCTATTCTAAGTGTTCTTTTCTCTTGTGGGACAATTTATCTTCATATTCATAATATACATATATTACAATTTATCTTCATATTTATAATATACACAAATTACATATAATTGAAATGCTAGTGGTGATTTTTATGTGTCCAAAACATTAAGTATGTACTCATACGAATATTAATAGTATGTATCAGTATTTTATATATAAAATATATATGCAACCATTTTATTCATATCCATTCAAATTTCTTCCAATAAGATTATTTGTGTGTATTATTTATACGTACTAATCTATTTGCATCAAGGTAACATCCATGATTTTGAAAATCTACTTTAATCTCTATAATTGATTTTTTTTTACGCGAATCTCTATAAATGAGATTGAGCATAGTAGAGAAAAAAGTTGGAAAGAAAGGGACAAGAATTATTTGAAAATGTACCCTTCTTGATGCCCTTCAAAATGGGCTATTCTATAGAAGTCTCTTTTAAGGACATAACGGAATTATTCGTACGCTCTTTAATCAATCAATTATGATGAAATCCTTCAAATAGAATAGTTATGCATAAGACCTCAAAAATACAAACTTTAGATTCAATGCATTTATCTCCCAATGCCAATGGCAATAAACACATGGTGCGTTGGTCAGGCCTTGGTCCTCGTTAACGACTATCATTCTTAATAGACCGCCTCTCATTCTATAAAATCTTCAATTTTTTAATTGGACCATACGCTTCTGTTACATAAAATATAAATATTGGAACAGTGACCGAGACACATCAACAATTTTCTAGCCAAACTTATCTGAGAACCTCTGAGAAATTCACCAACTACGTACTCTGAGCTAAGACTCCAACCTCCAACCTCAATAAAGAAAACAGGTTTTGACAACATTTTCATTGAATTTTAAGCCCTGAATTTCTTGTCCCCCTCACCATCACCACACCACCCTCATTTAAACACCACCCGGGTTTTCTCTCTTCTCCATTCTCCTCCATTTTTCATTGGTCTAATGGTCTTAAAATGTGCATTTTAATTCTCTCTTCATTGATTCAAAAACTAGTTCTTCTCTCTATTTGACAACAACCATGTCCTTGACCCATTAACTTTGTCCATTCCCATTTTCTGTTTTTCTCCGCTTGATGAAAGTCATGGCCTACCCCAAGTAGTAGTAGTACACATGCCATAAACTTTCCAGGAAAGTGCCATTTATTTTCTCTCTCTAAAACTCTTGCATTGCTAAGTTCTGCTATTCATGTCTTGTGTTTATTATATTCAAGATCTGAGAGAACCCATTTGCCAGAATTTTCTATAACATCTGATATGGATCTTGTAAGCAGAAGATACTTGATCTATGTGTCACAACATGGGTCACAAGCTCTTTCACCAATCACAAGTCCAGGGAGTTCAATCTTTCAATCTCATGTGCATCCTTCTAGCACCGGTTTCCCCATCATAGCAATTGCTATAATAGGAATATTGGCTACAGCTTTCTTGCTTGTGAGCTACTACATCTTTGTGATCAAGTGCTGCCTCAACTGGCACCGCATTGATCTTCTAAGACGTTTCTCTCCATCAAGGAGGCGTGAAGATCCATCACCAATAAACTCACCAGGCACTGAACCTCGTGGACTAGATGAGGCAGTGATCCGGTTAATCCCAGTGATTCAATACAAGACACAAGGGAATAGAGACTTTGGAGAAAGAAGCTTTTGTGAGTGTGCTGTTTGCTTGAATGAGTTTCAACAAGATGAGAAGCTCAGGATTATACCAAATTGCAACCATGTTTTTCACATTGATTGCATAGATGTTTGGCTTCAGAACAATGCCAATTGTCCACTTTGTAGAACAAGCATTTCCTTGACAAGCAGATTCCATATTGATCAGCTTCTCACCAGAAGGCCTTCTTCCCCTCAAGATCAAAACCCACATGTTGAAAGCCTCATTTGTGGTGATGAAGATTTTGTTGTGATTGAATTGGGTAGTGATCATAATAGAGGCCAAAATTTGCAAGGAAGACAAGAGAGGGGCAATGCTTTGGAGTTACCAACATGTCCTATTAGTCCTTCACCAAGGAAGTTGGAGCAGAGAAGTATGCAGAAGAAAGCAAGGAAGCTGCATAAAGTGACAAGCATGGGGGATGAGTGTATTGATATTAGAGCCAAAGATGACCAGTTCTCAGTCCAACCCATCAGGAGGTCCTTCTCCATGGACTCATCAGGGGACAGACAGTTCTATTTGGCAGTTCAAGAAGCCTTGCAGCAGCAGAACAGGCAAGTCAATGAGGTCAGCTCCATTGAAGGCTGCAGTGGTAGTGGTAGAGCCAAGAGGTCATTCTTTTCCTTTGGACATGGAAGTAGATCCAGAAGTTCTGTGCTACCTGTTTATTTGGCCCCCTGAAATTTCTCTTATGTCCTCCCCCTCTTTTCATTATGTTTGCAACTTGCAAGTTTCTTAGATTTTTTTTTTGGTGAGATAGAGATATTAGATGTATGAATAGGTCATAGGGTTGTATGACACACAAATATTCAATTGGATTTAATTTTAATTTGAAACCATAATTTCTTTGATGTTTCTGAGTTTATCTAATGGCATGGGGTCGAGGTCTGGTCCAGTTTGGTTCAAATGGCATGGAGCTATGATTATGAGCATCATTGCTGAAATCATCACATTTTAGCTTTCTAAAGAAAACGTTTTCCCGCTATGGATCAATTAAGTTATTCCATGTCTTATTCTAGAAATATCAAAAAGAGAGATAAGGAAATCTGGCTTTAAAGAAAAGTACTAGTAGGAAATGAAACAAAAACAAATGGAAAAGTCGACCATTTACCAAAAAGCAGAATCCAAGGGTGAATGAAGTAGATAGGTAAAGCGGATCGTGCTAATATGCACCCAACTTGGGTCTTTTAATATTTATTTCACAGTATTTATATATAAATTTAGGTATAGGTAAAAATTATTAGTTAAAATTTATATATTTTTTATATTTATAGTTATTAAAAAAAATAATGATCTGATTAAATTTTTGTATAAATTTTAATATTATTAATTAAAATTTATAAAAAATTAACTTTTAATTTGAACTATTGATTTGTTTTAATAATAAATTAATAATTCAAAATCAATGGTTTATCCTTGGACCCATAAATTTTGGGTCCATTTTAGACTTTCTCTTTTATTCGGAAACTTTTATCATGGACCCAAAATATTTGAGTCAATAGATTATTTTTTTTTATTTGACAATATCTATATATAGATATAGGTATATGTAAAATTTATCCATTAAAATTTGTAAATTTTTTTAGGTATAATTATTCATTAAAAAAATAATTTAACTAAATTTTTATAAGAATTTAAATGTTATTAATTAAAATTTATAAAAATTTAACTTTTTAATCTAAGATATTGATTTCTTTTAATAATAAATTTATAGTCAAAATAGTGGTAGTCTATCCATGGACCAGCGTGGGCCATTTTAGACTTTTCCATGTAAAGGTAGATTTGATTTTAAAAGAGAGGGTTCCTTTTTCTTTGATAAATAGTATACAACCACCAAAATTATATTTCTGTAAACACTGTCTGTGTGTGTTGTAATGCTGGTAGATGGAAGGATAAGTTTGGTCATATTTGGTTGGTTTGGTGATGCTATCGTGTTCACCAGTTTCATCTGTTTCCAGCTTGTAAGAATCAATCATCAATTCGTGGTTGAAATATTTTATATAACTAATGAAAGAACAGCCAAATTTATAGGTAGTAGTTCATCATTGTTGTTATAATTTTTCCCAACCAAAAATTTGTCTGCAAACAGTAATTTCTTTTAAGCTCACTGATGGAGTCAACTCTAATTTTAAACTTTAATGTTCATATCATCTTATCTCTAATTTTATCAACAACGTTATTCGTGTAATCAAAATATTTTAACTTTTATCTAACTTTTTCACAAACTCATTTTGTATCTCATAAAAAAGTTACAATAACATACAGTCTGATTTAATATCTCTCACACATAAATTTATGATATAAATACAATATATATTTTAGTTATAGGAGAAACATTATCCTAAATTTATCCAAAGCATCTCCTGCTATTCTCATAATACAGTCCTCCCAAGTCCGGCACTCTTTCTAGGCCATGTGCACATAAGCATGGGCAGGGACTGCAAGATCTGTTGCACACTTTAGGAACCCGTGAGATGTTGGCTTCATCTTTGTCAAAAGGTAAGGTGAAAAACACAACAAAAAGCTCAAAGAAGCTAATCCCCAAAAAGAGGAAAAGTAATCTTCAGTGAAATGAAGCCTGCTTTTCTCTTGTTTTTGGAAGCAACACAACAATTTTCCTATATATGAAATCAAAAATTTATTTTTAAAATTTTAATTTTGATGTAATATTAGCGTAAAAAAAATTTACACTATTATTTAATAATGTATTATTAAATTATTTAATGAGTTTAATATTTCATGTAAATTTTAAATCATTAAATGACAACAATATATCATTAAATAATAATATAAAATTTTTTATGCTAACACTCAGTCAAAATTAAATTATTCTGTTTTTAGTTCCTACTCTTCATAAACATTTACTAAAAAATAAAATATTAAATGCTCTTGGAATTAGAGAAGACAGTGAATGCAAGGTTTAATATCATTTTTGCAGGCTTCTTAATTTCACTTACTTTAGAATATATTAGGAATAAGATTTTTCTCCTACTTTACAGTAGGTCCACAGCATTTAACCTTACTGTGAGGATTTGTTTTAAAAAATAAAAATAAAAGCTATTAATTTGGGTCTGGCCCGTCAGGCGGGCTCATTGGGCTCCATATTTTGTTTGGGCTACGTCCAAATATTACATAATATTTTTTGGGTTACATATTAAATACCAATCTATTGTTGGCTTGATCTCAAAAAAGGATTTGGCCCAACTGTGCCAACCTAATTTATTCCTCAAAATTTTGCAATCATTCTAAAAATGGAGGGTTTAGAGTATTAATACATTTTTTACTTGTAATTTGCTCTCAAATTTAACTTAATTTGAAAAATACTAATTTTCTTAAATAAAAAACTTTTTAATATTTCTTAATTTAAACAAACTTTGGTAAAAACCTTTTTAAAAAAAATTGTCATTTCATTGACGTTTGTTAATAAAAGTTTCTTTGCTTTCTCTAAACCAAGTAGAGTTAGTGGTTTTCTCTATCTAAAAATTTCTTTTGGTAATACATTAGATACAAAAAGTTGAAGGATGTCAATTCAAATCAACTCCTTATCAAATTGACAAGGATTTTCAATCAAAATTAAATTTTATGATTTTAAATTGGCCAAGTTTAAATAGGCTGAAAATAAACTAAGCTGTAAATCTTTGATGGGCCGCTTGACCTATTCTCATCCCTAACTGAATCACACCTCGTGATTAAATTTTATCATTTTAAAAGGTGATTATGTTGCAACATACTAAAGAAAACAATAAATAAATTCATATCAAGTTTAATAATTATTAAAAGTGGTTCTTCATATACTTTTGCACCAAAATGATTGGTTTGTTTTATTCGATTATCTTTCACTCTCTTTTTTTAATCTCTTGATTGTTATTCCCACACATTTCAAAGTTGATTTTAAACTTTAAATTTGATGTAGTATAAATTTTTTTACACTATTATCTAATGATGTGTTGGCACATCATTAAAAAGTTAGACTTCTTAATTAGATAATTGTTGTGATAGTTAAATTTTTTAACAATTTGATAATACATAATTAAATAATAGTATAAAAAATTTATACTAACTTTGCATCAAAATTAAATCTTTCAAATTAAACACATTGAATATTTTAATTTAAATTATATGAAAATAAATTATCAAAATTAAATGATTAAGAAAGTAAACACATTGAATATTTCAATTTAATTTTATTGAAAAAGAAAGTTGATCACTACAGCAGACCTGACAGGGCAACTGCAATGAAGCAACAGAAAGAAATAGAAGGAGTTGCTAAAACTCTTCCATAAAGTGCACCATCTTCTGTGAAGTGATTTACTGATCATGTTGTTCTCTTTCATCAGGTTCGGTATTCTAAATACTGAAATGTCATGTTGCTCTTATGTTAGGATAAAATGCCTTTAGTTGCTTATGTCATAAGTTGGTAAATAAATGTCCTTGCAAATGTTCACTTGCTTGCACATGCAGTTGTGTTATAAAGGAAATAGAAAAAAGGGAGGGGTGTTAATAGTTTTATTGCAATTTGGTAATAAGAGATGGTTTTTTTTTTCAGGCATGGTTGTAACAAGTCCTGGTAACATGTTAACAGAAACAATTTCTTGGATATTATTTGACTATAAATGGACAAGAAGCATATACTTGTTCAGATTTCCAATAAGAATTTGCTGTTCCCTCTTGGTAATCATGTTTAAACTGCTTGAAACAGAATATAATGATCATGTTCACATGCCAAGAGGTATCTTAGTGAGTAATATCTAAATCTTAAAAATGCTAGGTGATAAAGTATACCCCAAGAATATAAAGACACAGGTTACACTTCAGATTCTTAAAGCCGGCATAAGTTAGATGTTAAATCTGGACTAAATAACTGATATTTACAAAGGAAGTGATAAGAAAATTAATCCTTAGGCTGAAAATCATTAATACTTGTCAAAATAATAAGAAAGAATTAAAGGAAAAAGAATTAAGAACACAGTTAAAAGTTTACCTATTTTTAAGTATCTGTTCTCTATCATCCTGATGTTGAGTCATGCAATTCTATTGTCTCTGTGGTTCTTCTGGATTTGGATGGATTTGGGTTATGCTACCTAGTCATTATAGATTTGGTATATGCGATTACAAGGATAAAGTTCTTTCGAAGAAAGAAAGCAGAGAAAAATAATTACAAGGACAGAAATGTATGCCAACGGATTTATTTACTACAGAGATTGGGGTTCTTATTTAAAAGTCACGAGCTTGTTGTATGGACTATTTTAGAGTTCCATTTGCCTCAAGCTTAAGTTTTACATTGTTTTCCAGTGATTGTTGCTTCTGGTATGTAACATACCAAAATTAGTGTTCTGGTGTTTACAGTCTTTTCCCCCCTCCTGCATTTTCATTTGGGCGGCTCACTCGGCTGAAGTTTCATTAGTTTCATTGCTGCATTAACAGTCTCAACCAACGACTTAAAGAAGAATGTACCAAATTTAACCTGATAATGAAAAAATATAATGGCAGATAATAGAATTACTAATGTATTCTTGTTTCAGCTTACATGATAATGTGCTATCTTCGGTTTAACCTTTGAACTTTGAAGTAATATCTTCTTTTATGTTGTGGACTAGAGGTAGGCCCAAGGCAAATACTAATAATGAGTTTTGTCCTCAATACAGTTTTTACTTTTTTTTTTTTTTTGTATTACACTCTAGGAAGGTCTTACCACTTAGGTGATGTCTACGGGATCCCCACTAAGAGACTCAGAGATGGAGAAGGAGAAAAAAGAAATATTTCATCAAGAGATATTAAACCCTCTATTGAAAACTTGCAAACAAATATCTCGACCATGTAAGTTAGGCTCACATAACTACTTTTTAACTTTTGGATCTGGGGTCTCTTATGAATGCTAATCTATTTTTCTTCAGGCATCCAATTGTAACATTCTCTTACCACACTCATCACACCAATATGGTCAAAGTGTCAAGTAAACAATTTATGAGGTATACGAAATCATGTTTTAAGTTTTTAAATTAAAGTCACAGTCTCTTAAATTTGACCTTATTAATAAATGGTTTAACAATAAAAAGGAATGAAATTGGTGTTTGTTGCAAGGTGACCAGATTTCTGTTCTTCGGTAGGCTCAGAGGGTTTGTTCATATATAATCATATTCACAAGGTCTGGTCAAAGTACTAATCTCGTCTCAATCAAATTTTTGAAATCATCATAAAAGAGAAGATCCTGAATTGGGATTAACGTACATATAATCCATTACTTTAAAAGAAAAAACCCAGTGTCCTGGATCATTATCAATAAAACAAACTTTTCTCAAATAATTGGAAGGTGACAAATGTCAAGTAATATTTATTGGAGAAAACTTAAGTAAAGTTTTTTAGGTATTTGTAGTGTTTATCTCTAATAGAAATATAACATGTATATATTTTTTCATAATTTATTAATAAAATTTTTGAAAATAATAATTAAATAATTAAAAAATAAAACACATATCATATTTTTATTAGAAACAAACACCACAAACATTTAAGGAATTTTACCTAAGTTTTCTCTATATTTATATTAGGCTGCAAACATGTAGGAGATAAGGGAAGTTTCTAAAAATACTCACTTGGTCAATGCATGGGATAAAGATGGAAGGTATAAACTTAATATGTTTGGCATTTCAAGCCTCATATGACGTGCCGTGTAAGCACTAATCATTAGGGATAAGATCAAATGCAAAGCCTTTGCTGTAGCATCAACCTTGACATGGCAATTCTTTCTTGTATTTCTTTCGAGTTTAAGAGCTAGATTAAGAAAAACAGAAAGCCATGGAAATGGAATGGAGGCTGTGTACATTGCAAAATTAATTATCAGCATCAGGACAGGGTTATTTATTTAGTTTTTTTTTTGGAAAAAGAGGGGTCCGATCCCCATTCAAAACAGGAAGGAAAAAAAGACAAAAGTCAATCAACAACTACATAGTACAACTTAACCACTCTAACATCAACAATAAAAGTAAAACTAATTCTTCTTAAAAAAAATTTAGAGAATAAGTTTTGTAAATAAAAAAAATTAATATTGATAGAATTTTATCCTTTTGTAATCCGATACGATTCGATGCAACTTCTAAATATTAGAAGATTTGCAAAAAAAAAAAATAAGAACAATAAAAGTAAGGAATAAAACCAACTTATATTATATATACAGTTACATTTTTGTCTTTAATCCTAAATAAACTTGGTGAAATAATGCTTGAGAATTGAGATATATAAGGGAAAAATGAAAACAATAAACTTACAATCTTTATCATTGAATTTACTTTTATTAAAATTTTCAAACAATAAAATGAAAACTTTATTTTCTAATTCTTTTACATTCTATTCTATTTTTTAAAAATTCTACTGTAAACCCTTCCATTAAAACATCAAAACTCAACTTCAAAAAGAACGTATTGTAATATTTTTACGTATGATTTCCTAATGAATTACCATCCACATGAATTATTTACTTTATCATCTGACATGAACTTGTAATATGATTAACTTATGTTTGAGTCGTGAAGGCAATTCTATAACTAGTATATTTGCACATTTACCTATTGTATTGTGTCAATTACAATTTTGCATTTTCAAAGGGAAATGTTATACTCTCTTAGTAAATCCTGTTACGTCTTTTTGAATACTTAAAATAGTAAGTATCAAATAAAAAAGTATAATCATTTAGTGTTATGAAAAAGAGATTACAATAGAAAATTTATCACTTTTAAGAAAGAGTAAACTTATTTATCATATACAAGTAAATTTTCTTTCAATTAATTATGTTTTTTAATCTATATTTTATTTAAAATTTTGACTAAATTCAAAAGAACTTGTGCCATGAAAAATTTACTAGTTTACACCATTAGCTCTACGAATGAGGTGTAACTAATTAAGTTGATTTTATTTTATTTAATGATTTATTTGATCGACATGAGGAGTAGACATGCCACTTCATTTCTAATCTATTGGTTGGATGTTAGTAAGAAGGAAAAAGAATGGGAAACAAAAAACATACCCGGGATGATTTTCAACTAGAAAATAAAAAGAAAAAAAGAATGTAAACTAAAAATTTCTTCCATGAGATATAAGAAAGGGAAAGTGATGTTTTAATTAAATTATTATTAAATTATATATGTACCCTATACTTAGGTTGTAAAATTGACAATGTAAGAGTTTATTTAGAAAGAAAAAGATTAAATTATACCCTTCAATTTTATCTTATGTATACTTTGATTTTTTAACTTTTAAAATATATAATAAGGTTTTAAACTCTAAAATATGTGTAAAGTGGTTTAAAATTGTGACAGACGTTAATTTTTATATAATCAATGTTAATTTTTCATAGAGAAAAGTTTAAATTACGTTCTTTAACTATGTCTCATGTTCACTTTAGTCTTTTAACTTTTAAAATATACAATAAGGTCGCTAAACTCTTAAAAATATGCAAAGTAATCCAAAATCAAAACAATGTACAAGATACTTTTCATTCAAAAATTAATGTATACCACAATTTTAAATTATTTTGCACACTTTTAAAAATTTAGAGATTTTATTACACATTTTAAAAATTAAAGGACCAAAAAACATATGAAACAAAATTTAAGGGTGTAATTTAAACTTTTTTATTTAAAAATTCTAATGTCATTAATCATTATCTGTCAATTTATTTTATTTTATTTTTATTTCAAAAAAAACGAAATTTCCTCTTCTTTTTTTTTCTCTCCTAAAACATCCAAACAGGAGAGACAATCTCCCTCCATCCCTTCCCTTCTCTTCCCTTGCCACCTCTTTCCCTCGCCCATAAGGAATTCGTAGAGTTATTCATTTCCAATTGAACTAGTCTTCCGTCTTTCCAAAGACTCCGACACTGCACATGCACATTCACACTCTTCTTCTCTAATTATTTCCACCTCCACACCACATCCACCACCATACCCATCATCACCATGAAGATAATGGTTGCCATAAAGCGAGTGGTCGATTACGCCGTCAAAATCAGAGTCAAACCCGACAAGGTAAGCATTAAGCACTCACTGAGCACCAACCAATGTCAAATAAAAAATCCCAGAACGAATGACCCTTTTTCTCTGCACTCTCAATTTTCACTCTTTCACTAAAAAAGACACCGTTTTTGGTTGCAGACAGGGGTGGTGACCCAGAACGTGAAGATGTCCATGAACCCCTTCTGCGAGATTGCCCTCGAAGAGGCCCTTCGCATAAGGGAGTCTGGCTTGGCCTCTGAGGTTGTGGCTGTCAGCATGGGACCCTCTCAGTGTGTGGACACTCTCAGGACTGGTCTTGCCATGGGAGCTGACAGAGGCATTCATGTGGAGGCAACTGCTGCCCTCTACCCACTCTCTGTTGCCAAGATTTTGAAGAAGCTTGTGGAGATTGAGAAGCCTGGCCTTGTCATTATTGGCAAACAGGTATTTTTTTTTTTGTTGGGAGTGTTTGTGGAAATTGAGGTTGTTGTTTGTTGGAACTTGGTGAAGTTTCATGGGGGTGCTTTGGAAATTTATTTGTTTGATTATTTGATTTTCCTGGGGTCATGAGTTTATGGAGATGGGGTGATTTATTTGATTTATTTAGTTTGATGGGGTGGTTTGGAAATTTTGGTTATGTTGATGACAAATCACAGTGGATTTGATTATGTTTGGTGTATAAAATGAAGGGTATTATTAGTTGTTGACCCTCCCCCCCTCCTTTTTCCTCCTGTATGAGAAGGACCAATGCTTTATGGTAGAGATGAGAATAAGGCAAGTGTGGTAGAGATGAGAATGTTGCGTTGGATGTGTGGCATACAAGAAAAGATAAGATCCAGAATGAATGTATTAAAGGGAAACTAGAAGTGGCATCTATGAGGAAAAGATGGTAGAGTCGCTTTTAAGATGGTTTGGACACGTAAGAAGAAGATCAATAGAAGTCCCAGTTAGAAGAGTTGATCATATGGAGGATAACCCAATAATTAGAGGTAGAGGAAGACCAAGAAAAACTTTAAGTGAAACCGTTAGAAAGGATGTAGATCTAAATGGTCTCTTGGAAGATTTGGTTTTTAATACAATATAGTGGCGTCGTTTGATCTATTTAAGCAACTCCACCTAGTGGGAAAAGACTATGGTTGTTGTTGTATGAGGAGGACCATTTTGTGTTTGATGGTGTTTATAGAATTAATTGTGATTCTCTGTTCTTTTCCATATTCTTCTACCGTAAAGAAATTAGATAGAAGAAGAGAACAATTTATTATTGTTTCAATCTCTTTCTTGCTGAGATATGCTAAAAAGGCACATTAAGAGCCTGTTTGACCGTGCTATGAAATCAATAAAAGATGCATTTTAGTGTAAAATGCACTTTGTTTTTGGAGTTGTTTGGCCAAAGTATAAAAGTGTTTTTCAGTGACAGTAGAAGCAGAAAACCTGCTGTTAGAGAAGAATTGGTGCTTCTCCTAGGAAGCAATAACAGAAGCAGAAACTCATCTAATGAGAACATTTGGATGATTATTGTTGTCTACTAAGTGGTTTTTTTTTCCTTAATCTTTTTACAGGCCATTGATGATGATTGCAATCAGACAGGGCAGATGATAGCAGGACTCCTTAACTGGCCTCAAGGGACTTTTGCTTCAAAGGTTAGTCCATCATCCACATATTCAGTAAACAAGGTCATTATTCATTACCTTGATGATTATCTATGATAATCTTAAGTTACATATCATGTTAGCACTATGTATTCAAATTAATTTAATTTCTCTCCTTATTTGTTATCCTAGTATTTTACCAAAGGTAAATGTTCTCTTTGAATACCAAATGGATTCCTTCAGAAATACGAGCAGTTAATTCAATTTTCTCATGTTTTTCGCACCCCGGGGGAGGGGGGGGTGTTTCTATATTTTCTTACTGTTGCCTCTACGTATCCTTGTCCCAGCCATCTATGGTTTATTAGGGTAGGAATATTGAGGCCGTTGGGAAATCATTCAACATGACTCACATGATATCTTTTGTTCATTTTATCTTAGATCAGGTTGATAAACATGACATCTTAAGTTGGATACATATATAATGAGACATTTAATAGCATGTTTGGTTCTCTCTCCAAAATCATGGTTTGGGCACAACTCCAACCTCCAAGAAGCAAGCTTTTTTGCCCACACTATGGTTTGGGGACTTCCAAAGGCTAAATCAAACATGATATAAGTCAGATTAGAAATAAAGAGAACAGTCAGGGAATTCTGAAGCTCTTATGGATATATGTATGTGAATGAATGATTTCCACCATAGGGCATTATTTGTAATGGCTCAGCCACTCAGGTGACACGGATAGCTTTAGGAATTTTGCTCTTTTAAAGGACTGGAGTAGTCTACTGACCCTGAAATAGGTTTCTTGTTTATCTCTTCAATATTGTTAATGGAACTTATCTTTATTAGATCAAACCTTGTGCCATCATTTCACATCAAATTTTCTTTCAAAAGTGCTTTAGAGTTTTCATTGTTGCATCTTTTGTGTCCAACTGTTACTTAAGAAATTATTGGCGAAGTTGATGAGCTAGGCCACTGCTTTTGGAGTGAATTTTCTGTATTCATCACTTTGCTGTCTAGGTGGGATATAGGTCATCTGCTAGGTCTGAATCAGAGTAATTAGGCTTCTATATGGTCAAATTTCTTTATTGTTGATTAAGTAGTCATATGCAGCAGATTTAGAGAAGATACCCAAGAAAAATTGCAGTTCTGTTACAGTTTTGAATAATCAGTTTAGGCTAAAATATTTATACCTTGTCCCTTTGGTGTAATGTTTGATGGTTATTTATAAATTATTTCTTTTAATTAAATTATTGTATAACTAACTGCTGCCTTCTAGTAGGTTGTCCTTGATAAAGAGAAACAGGTAGCCACAGTGGACAGAGAGGTTGATGATGGTATTGAAACTGTGTGTTTGAACTTACCAGCTGTAATAACGTAAGTGTCACATTCTTTTAAGCATGCTGTATCAAAACTGTCTAGATTCTTAAAAGGCTTTGCCTTTTTTATTTGCTTTCTCTTGGGTATATCTGTATTACTGGTGATCTAAGATGCATATAATTTTCCTTTATCTTTTTTAATTTTCCATTTTATTTTTTCATTTATTTCATTAATAAAATTCAAATTAACTCATTGAATCCTGAAGCAACCTAAAATCTTGTTTAAACCTAACTTTTTCTTAAATTGGTTAACAAAGCTTTCTCTTAAAATAATATTGGTCATTTATTTCACTTGGGGTGAATGAAGGGAAGGAAAATATCATGCTAAATGTGGTGTATTACTGGGTTGTGGTTTTTGTTTTATTTTCTGCATTGATTTGCATGGAGACATTTAAAATCATAGATGTGGTAGAATCTGTTTATTAATGCTCTGTTTTCTCATTTTTTGTTTTTGGTTTTACAGATACTTTTTTCTACTTTCTGCATAATTATCACCAAAACATGAAATATTTTACCCTTCACTTTACCTACTTTCTGAATGCAAACATGATGTGTTTCATGTTTAACATTGCAAATTAACAGTCTCATCTTCAAATTGTGATTCATTTGACACTATTTTGGAAATTGCTCTTGGATGCACATCTTCATAATTGCAGTAGTATCAAGCATTTCAATTGTTCATGTAAGATTATCTTTTACCAAGCAATCTTGCTGAAAGCATAAGGATGCTAAAAGTCTTCTGAATTTAAGGCAACTACCTGCTTCTTACACCCTTTGAAGGATGAGCAACAGGTTGAACTAAAAGTGCTCAATAATATAATTAATTTTGTGCTAGAGTAATCAAAGGTTGCATAAAAAAATTATTGTAGCAACTTACAATATGGTTATTACTATCATACAATAAAAATGCTAGAGCTAATGTCTCATTTGAGATTTGTGCGCTGGTATTTTTTGAGAAATGACGAGAGGACGGATGTTCTTGATTAAAACGTTGCTTTGGAACTTATGTAATGACAAAAAATAACCATGTGATCTATTTTCTTTAATCAAAGTGCTTTGAATGAGCAGTGACATGAGTCCATTTTCAATTCCAAAAGCTAAGTTTGATGACATGTAGCATGAATACTTGTATCCGTTTGTGTTAATATTTTACTTGTATCAATACATATAATGTTTGGATAATGGTAGTTGCACATATGGTTTCTCTCTCACATATCTCACTTAAGGGTGCCTTGAAGAAATTTCATTGGTAATCCCAATCTCTCAGCAACTCACTCACCAATGAAATTTCTAGAAGTCACCCATATGAGATATGTGAGAGAAACCATATGCAATTATCATTATCCATAATATTTATAACTCGAAAAGTATATGCCACTTCAGTGTCTGTTTTTCATTTGGTGGGAGGCATGGGGAGGGGACTAATTGATGATTTAACAAGTAGTTTTTTTTTTTCTCTCTCTATTTTTTTAACCCCCTTTCTTGACATGTAAATTCTGAACTTTTTCTTGGTGCAGCACTGATCTGAGACTGAACCAACCAAGGTATGCTACTCTTCCCAACATAATGAAAGCAAAATCAAAGCCCATAAAAAAATTCACTCCGGAGGAATTGAATGTGGAAATCAAATCTGATTTGGAGATTGTTCAAGTCACAGAACCTCCCAAGAGAAAAGCAGGGGTTATGGTTTCTTCTGTGGATGAGCTGATTGACAAACTTAAAAATGAGGCTAATGTCATCTGATTATCTCTACTTTGCTCTAAATCAGTTGCTTGTCACCAAAGTATGATTCATATTGTACCAAGATTCTGATATATGATTAAATGACTCAATAAATTAAATACTATTCCTTTTACTTTAATGTATTTATCATCATATCACATCATACATCTTCTACAACCCTGGCATCCGTCTGGTGTATGCGAACCACCTTTTTTGTGGAAATAGTGCAACTCTTGTTGTAGAAAAGTAGCATAATAACATGTAGTAAAAGTGTAATGGCAAGGAGTAAAAATGGGAAGTATGTTTGGGGGCTACATTAGTTTCAAGTCTCAAACTGATACCATGACCCATTGTATGGGTAAGCGTAACCCAGCAACATAATTTGATCTCGTACATTTTTAGTCGTTATAAGTATTGTCATGTGGAGGGACTTAAATCTTCTGCATCATGTTCCTATTTCATTTTATCACATTTAACTCTTCAAGGAGTAAATTGCTACTTTGATAACCATTAATACCGTTCAAATTTTGACAAAATACAATCAGATAAAAAGAAGTTATGGATTTATTATATTTTATTTGTTTTACTTTTACATAAGTTATTATTAGAGATGACAAGATTATTCGTACTCGTGAGTATTTGCAAATTACTTGTGACGGAATGAGAGATGGACACCTGTTTAATAAATGAGGACAGAAGCGGAGATCATATGACTCGTCTCGTAAGTACTTGTCAACTCATCAAATATATTTTTTCATATATATATATATTATGTTTTTTTTTCTCTTTCACTTTGAGATAAGATGTAAAGTTATATTTTCTTATTACTTTACAATAAATTTTTTAATGAATATAGACTATTCTTGTAATAATTATTTATGTAGATTGATTATTACAAAATATAATTGAACTTGATATATTATTTGTGACACTCTTAATTTTATAAGAATTTTAAATTGTTGAAAGATATTGTTATATGTCATATTAAAGTTTATTTTATTTGTTTTATTTTTTTTAAAATTTTATTTTAAATTATTAAATACCTATGGATACCCACAAATACCTGCCTCCTTGAAATTATATATAAGTACATGTGACGGAGACAAGAGCATGAGTGGAGGAAGTACTACCTACCCCTCCGTGTCTCACCCCACTCCACTATGTTGTCATTCCTAGTTATTACAATATGCAATTTATTTTATAGTATACCTTTATTATTTTACATTACTTTTATCTTAAAAGGAGTTAGTATACTTTTATTTTTTTACATTACTTTTATCTTAAAAGGAGTTAGGTGGTTATGAACTCATGTCATGAGTTAGTAACACAGCACATTCTAAAACAATCTCTATATTCTTACACCATTTTTTTAATATCACTTTCAACACCTGGTTAATGATGTATAAATTTGTAATTAATTACGTGTATTAGTTAGTTAATAAGTAAATTCAAGCTTCAACCCCTAAATTATAAATTTACTTATTAACTAACATATACATGTAATTAACTACGAATTTGTACATCATTAACTAGGTATTAAAAATGATATTAAAAAAGTGATGTAAGAAAATAATTTTCCATTCTAAAATCCTAATCCCTCGAGCCAAAATTGAAACAATATGTTCTTCCCTTTATAGGGAATAAGGATTGAATACATGCCTTATTCCTAATAAATATAACTTGTTTTTACTGCACCATCCATGTGGGTATTTTATGGTATACTTTGAAGGATGCAAATATGATCAAAATATATAAAATTAATTTGTAATAAAAATTAATTCTGTCACATTTTAAGAACCTAAAAGAGAGAAAGTGCCAAGTAACTCAGCACATGGAGTTGGAGCACCCTTGTCTTGAAGCTCAATAGGTCAACCAAATGACAAATACAATATCTAACAGGGTTGGTTTAGTTAGCAAGGGTCCAAATACTTCGCTTAAAAAGGTTAGGTTGGATTCTACTATTAGGAATTCTTATTGGTAGGCAAATTGTAAGACTTGTGTAACATGTAGTTACATTTGAACGGAGTAATTACTTCTTTCTGTAAACTTTTATTTGCAAAAGAAATAAAGTGACACTATCTTAATTCCAAGTGAATTTTCGGGGAGGGAAATGTGTGGTTTTTAAAATTTTGAAAAATATGAGTGGGTATCGATATAGTTAAATGTGTGTCCTTCAATTTTCCAAATATCATCATTACTTAGGACAGGAAAACTTGCATGGGATAAGATAGAATTATATAAAAAAAGAAATTTGTTTATTACATATTATTAAATATTTAGTCTAATTAGTACTAATTCTAATAGGATGCAATTTTTTTTTTTGAGCTTCTGACTGAAAAAGCATTTGATGTTTTTTTTTTGTGCTGAAAACATTTGATGTTTGATTATATAGATTTTGACAAGTTGAGAAAAAAATTCAATATTATGTTAAAGTGTCAATTTATATTAAAATTTTGTTTAGTCTTAAATTATGTATTTTTATTATAATTATAGGTAATTTGTAAAAAAAAAGCAAAAAATATATATAATATTTGTTATTAAATTTCCATATTAATTTGTTAAAATGCCAATTTTCCTATAAAAAAGGGAAAGGTTTTAACAAATTTGATTCAAATAATGACGTAGATGTTTTTTCCTACAAAATCAGAGTCTCAAATAATAACATAACACAGTTTCAGTGAAAATTTGAAATCGCAAATGGATTCAGTTAGAAATAGAAAAAAGGAAATAAATATTGGTAATTTGTGTATATTTTTAAATTAATCAGTGTATATAAGAGAATTATCTATTTATAGGAGATGATGTCAATATAAAGAATAAAAAGGGAAATATAATCAAATATAATTAAAATAATATATTTAATTATGTAAAAATCAAATTCTTAAAATAACATAAAATCAAATCTAATTTAATTTCGAGATATGTTTTAAATATTCTAACACTCTCTTTCAAGTTTGTTACAATTAGACACACAAAAATAATATAAACTAAAATATTCTAAAAACACAACGTCGAGCTCTTGAAAAAGCCAAAAGGCCTAAATTGTATTTGGAAAAATCTACAATGAGAACAGAATCAAACTGCATCTAGGATGAAACCAATATGCATTTGGATGAAACAACAGAAACAAAGTCAATCTATCATACAGAACTGATCGGAGGCTAGAGTAACGAAGATGAAGTCAATCTTTCAGGCTGGATCAGACGGAACTGATCGACGAAACTGGACAAAGATGCATATCAGAGATTGGAATCTAAGACAGTAATCAAAGTCTGGAATGAAGTTTGGAATTTAGGACAAAAATTGGAGTCTGAAATTTAGGATAGTAATTGGAGTCTGTAATCTAAGACGGTGGCTATGACAACTGAGTCTGGAACGAAGTGACGAAAAAATAGTGACAATGAACAGAAGGATTGTCAGAATATTTAAAACACGGTATGAGAGGTGATTAATCAAAGTTTCAGATTTTCGGGACCTATGTAGCGGAATAGTGATGAGACAGGTCACAGAAGATGGTACTGCTTTAATGCCATGTTAGAAATAGAGAAACAGAGACACAAAAAAAAATTTAGAGAAGGTTTTCTGTATATTCTCTAAATTAATTTCTGAATTTCTAAATTAATCAGTATGTACAAGATGATTCTTTATTTATAGGAGAGTGAGTCTATATAAAGAGAGAAATATAATCAAATATAATTAAAATAATATTTCTAATTATATAAAAATTAGATCTCTAAAATAATATAAAATTAAATATAATTTAATTCTGAAATATGTTTTAAATATGCTAACCGATTCTTTTGATGATTTTCTCGATTTCAGTCTCATTGATGATTCTTCGCCTATCCCCATCGATTTCTTTTGGTTGAATAAAAAGGTTATTATTATTATTTTGTAAATTTACCTTTTCCCCTTACCTTCATTTCTTGTTTATTATTTTTCTTTTGTTCATAGATTCATTTATAATGGTGCTTTGCAAATTGATTTTGTAATTCGATGAAAAAAACATAATTTTTTTGGATTCATAATCTTTTTTCAGATACATTCATGTCTAAAATTCAATTGAAATTTGCTCATTTTAAGGCTTTGGTTTATCACTCAATTTTAAAGATTTTTTTTTGGGGGTGATTTTTTACCCTTTTTGTTATGGCAATCAATATGATTGTTCACTGTAAATTAATAATTCAAGTTCAATTTTTTTTTTTTTTGGTTTTGTTTTGAGTGTGGCATTCATGGCTTGCTGAGACAACCCTTTTTTTTTTAATTTGCTAGTGTGAGCACAGAAATTGACTTTTCAGGTGGTGATGCTATTACTTGTCAAGAGAACACCAGGAACAGGTATTTTGTTTGTTAAATATGAAGTAATAATATCTGAGAACTTGAGGATGGAGTTAATGTTTTGATTCTTTTGAACAATGAGTTGTTTTCACAAGTTATTTAATGAAGGACACGGGATTTTAGGGAACTCAGACATTCTAAACACTAGAGAGGAAGACCAAAATAAAATTTTTTATCATAGAATTCAGGAATTTGAGGTAAAAGAAGCATTGAAGATGATGGATAATGAAAAAATAGTCTAACCAGATAATATACCTATTGAGATATGAAAGTGCCTCAGAGAGAAAGGTATAAGCTGGCTCACAAAACTGTTTAACGAGATAATGAGGTCTAACAAAATGCCAAATAAATGGAGAAGAAGCACTTTAATCCCTATTACAGAGGGATTAAGCTTATGAGTCATACCATGAAGTTATGAGAAAGAGTAATTGAAAGGAGATTAAGACAAGAGACTCATATTTCAGAGGATCAATTTGGTTTTATGTTTGGGAGGTCAACCATTGAAACAATCTATCTTCTACGAAAATTAATGAAGAGGTATATATCAGAGAAAGTAAAAAGACCTACACATAATTTTCATTGATCTGAAAAAAGCCTATGATAGGGTACCGAGAGAGGTCTTGTGGAAGACTTTGGAGAATAAAGGAGTTTGTATCGCTTATATTCGAGCAATCTAAAATATGTATGATGTGGCTAAAACTAGTGTAACAACATAGAGTGAGGTCACAGAAGATTTTCCTATAACTATAGGACTGCACCAAGGGTCAACTTTGAGTCTATATCTTTTTACCTTGGTCTTGGATGTGCTTACTGCGCATATCCAAGAGCCGGTGCCACAATGCATGCTTTCTGCAGATGATATAGTCTTAGTTAAAGAGTCGAGAGATAAAACAAATGGGAAGCTAGAACTATGAAGACGAGCTTTGGAAGAACATGACTTCCATCGAAGCAGGAGTAAGACAGAGTATATGAAATGTAAGTTCAGTAAGAAGCGTGTTAATGTTAGCTTAGCGGTGAAAATTAGAAATCATACCATATTACAAGTTACACGGTTAAGTATCTTGGATCTATCATACAAAATGCTGGTGAGATAGAGGGAGATGTAAACCATATGATTCAAGATGGATGGATGAAATGGAGGAATGTTTCAGGAGTTATTTATAATAGAAAAATGTCACTCAAGCTTTAGAGTAAATTTTATCGCACAACTATAAGACCCGTGATATTGTATGGTACTGAATGTTAGGCTGTAAAAAGCCAGCAAGAGTATAAGATCAGTGTCACGAAGATGAGAATGTTGCGATGGATATGTGGTCATACAAGACAATATAGGATTAAGAATGAATACATTAGAGAGAAAGTAGGGGTAATACCTATTGTGGAAAATATGAGAGAATCTCGCCTTAGGTAGTTTAGATATGTAAGGAGAAGACCCTTAGAAGTCTCTGTAATGAGAGTAGATCAGGTGAAAGATAGTCTAATAGTTAGAGGGAGAGAGAGACAAAAAAAGACTATAGGTGAAACGATTAAAAAAGATTTAACTTTGAATGATATTTTTGAAGACTTGATTTATGATAGGACACAATGGCATCGTTTGATCCATGTAACCGACTCTACCTAATGAAAAAATGTTTGGTTATTATTGTATAATATCCGTAGTTCAATCAATACAGGAAAACCCTAAACTTCAAATCATGCATGATGATGGTACTTGAATTTTGTAGTCTTTCACCTTATTCAGTTGCTCTTTATATCTAATAGATGGGTTTTGGATATTTGTCTTTTTATTTTGTTTTGATCTAGGAATAATGATGCAATCTTTTGAATCATTTTACAGTTTGGTTTTTTGTGATAAATTTCCTGTGAATTTTTTTATAGGGGACGCACTAGTTCATGTTGCAAGGCAGGAACGCAAACTTGCCGTGAGAAGTTGCGGAGGGAGAGACTCAATGAAAGGCATGTGTGCTTCTAAATATTAAATTTATATGGTCGATGTCTTGTCAGAGTTAGCCTTTAACAAGCTGCATTTTTAGCTTTTCATTAAACTATTGTAGTTTGTGCTGAACAGCATTTTTCTACTTTTTCATAAAGAACGTCTTCTTTGCACATTAATCTGTGGTTTTTTGTGGCTTCAAACTTTCAAGAAGCATTTTGTACACTGATTTTAGATGCTTGTGTTTGGTACACTGGTGTATGATTACAAGTAACAACACTGTTAGACTAGAATTCGACCAAGTGCAAGTATTTCATATCTCCCAAAGAGGCTGGGAATCTGACATCTCTGAGCAAAATGCTATATCAACTTTCATAATTACCAAATTTATCCTTTCTTTGGTAACTTTCAATTTTTATGACAAACATGAGAATCTAAGATATACATCTACACAAACATGAGAATCTAAGATATACATCTACAAAAATAAACAAAAATCAAAATCCCCAGTCAAAGAACTGCAAAGAGACTAGAGTAACCTGTGTAGAAGAGCGTAAGAGAGAAGCGAGTTCGGTGGGTAACTTTTATGATTTTGGCAAAGTAACGTTTAGAAAATAAATTTGGTACAATTAATAACTAATTGGAACGTTAGGAAAACACATTTATTTGCCCATTAGGAAAACAGTCAAGTCATTTGAAAAAATACACATGTATCTTATGTTTTTCAAATTTGTTTTTTCTGCCTTTTCAAAAACTTGCTTCCATCCTAGATACATGGGAATAAAAGATAACCTGTGTACCAAACACCTCAATGTTTTGTATTGTGTTTTGCTACTTCTTCTAATGATTATGGGAAAGAACTTGGTTTTGATCATTGCAGGTTTTGTGACTTGAGCTCTGTTTTGGAACCTGGGAGACCTGTGACTTGGCTATACTTGATGATGCTATTAGAGTCTTGAACCAACTTAAAAATGAAGCTCAGGAACTCAAAGAAACAATTGAAAAATTGTCAGAGGAAATAAAATGTTCAAAGGTTAGTATTGTTTCAATCGTTTATGGTTGTGAGTTGTATATTTCGTTTTACTTTCTATTTCTTGAATTAGTTTTCTTTGAAATTTTATTTTGGTTGCCTGCTTCCATTTTGAAATCCTAATATGTGTAGAGAAACACGGAAAAACACTCCCAAAATGTATAGAGAAATAAAGCATGAAAGCACAATTAAGAAACAGGGAAGAGAGAGAGAGAAACAGCAGAAAATACAAGTAGAGACTTTCGTTTTTCTCATTTTTTTGGGCCATATGTAGAGACTTGGTTGAAATTCTTTTCTTTTTCCCCCTTTCAATTTAACATGTATAAACTTCTGTCTAGTGTTGTACATCTATCAGATACTCCAACAATGACCAAAGTGGAGTTGTCCATACTTCATAGGTTACGTGGTCTCTGGTTATCTTATTTTTTATCATGTATATATTTCTTTTTTCTCTTCTTTCTTCTTACTTACAGGCAGTTATATACTATAAAACATGTTAAGTAAATGAATAAATTAATAATAGCATCAATGTCGATATTAAACTAATAAATAATTTTTTTATATAAGTTCCTCGTAAATCCCATCCGTATATATCATTTATGACATGCTCATTATAATTTCACTCACCTCTATGGACGGACATATGTACAGTGTAAGGTGGGCTGCTGCACCCCATAAGAAATTTTTTTTCATGTAGTTTTGATGAAATCTACGGTAACAAGATTCTTTTAATATTAAATTTATAATGTCTACACCCCCAAACAATATTGCTGGTTCCGCCCCTCCCTCGGTCAAGATTTCTTAAAATTAATATATATATATAGAGTGTTTTCAGACAAGAAAATATTAGAAAAAAAGAATGGCTTTTTTTTTGGCTAAAAGAAGAAATCCATCAAGATGAAGAAAAGAATATTACAAAGAGTTAAGAGGATAAGAGATCTTTCTTACAAAAAAAAAAAAAAAAAGACAAACAAGAAGAAATAACATTAATGAAGCAAAGCTACTAATCTCTCAACATTTCTGTAAGAGAAATCTCTTTAAAAGAAGCCAAGTGCCTAATCTTATTCCAAATGAATTGCTCCTCCAAAGAAATCTCCTTAAAAATGTGAGAATTACGCTTCAACTAAATACACCAAAGAGTGGCATAGATTGCACATTGCCACAATAATTTGGCTTCTTTCCTTATCCTAAACCCAGCAAAGCTAGTCAATAGAAACTAATCCAAGGATCTAGGGCAAACCCAGCAGTCTCCAAAAATACCAAACAAAGCATTCCATAAAGAAACAGCTACAGAACAATGCAAGAACAAATGAGAAGCCCATTCTGAGCTCGCACCACACATAATGCAATAATGGATTTATTATTTGATTTATTTTTGCTGCTGGTTGTACTGCTTGGTATGTATAGTTATTCTGGTTTAATGTCACGTTTTTAATTGGACGAATCATTCAAACTATCCTAGTATTTAGTATTGCATTGCTAGTGTTTTTGTCAGTCTAGATTATATAATTTGTCTTCTATAACAGGCAGAGAAGAACGAACTTCGTGAAGAGAAACTTGTTTTGAAAGAAGATAAAGAAAGGATTGAGAAGCAGTTGAAAGATTTGCCCGATTCACCTGCAGGGTTTATGTCTCCCAATGTAGCTGCTTTTCAAGCAGGGATCAACAAGATGGCTGTTTTTCCAAACTATGGTTATATTATATCCCAATCTGGCAATATCTTCCTCCATCTACCCGTGATGGATCCCATGATCATGAGCTCAGGCCTCCTGCTGCGTAGTTACTCGTATTACTGCTCTTTGGATGATTTTACATGCACCATTTTTTAGTATTTGACTTTTTTTTTTCGAAATATTGACATGTAAATATTGTCATTGCTTCTAATTTTCTGGTTTATTTACTTTAGCTAGTACCATGTGCCAAAATAGGCTAGAACTATTCTTTGATGGCAATTACATGAAAACTATTGATGTCCATTTTCAAATTACCCTGTTGATCATTTTCTTCAATAGTATCTATTATATTTTGTTGTGGTAATTCCTTTTGAATTTTAGAAGGAAAATCTTAGAAATCTATAGTTATGCTGGTAAGGTATTTGTGATAATTTATTATAGTAATGTTAATAGATGGCTTGCATTAGTCAATAATGGGCGAAAGACTTTTTTGGCAGAAGCTACTTTCTGTGACTTGCAAATTGGAGACAAATTGAAAAGAGCTGTATTATATCTTCTTAAAGCATTTTCTTAATAATCTTCCTACTATTTAATAAAAAAAATATTAAATAAAAAATTAAATACAATCAATATCTTGAGAACATAAAAAATATTTAATACTTTCTTCATTTAATAATTAGGAAAATTGTTAGGAGAATGAATTAGGAAGATTAATCATTTTCCAATTGGAAATGAAAGAAGACAAATTAGAGAAGCTACTTTTGGTGGCTTGCATTTGTTTTCAACAAATGAAGGAAGACAAATTGGCTACTTTCGGTGCTTGATTGAAGGGTGGAAGTTGGAAGGCCAATTGTATTAATTGCAAGGTTGGCTAAAATCTCTATAAATAGAGATTTAAGCTTCCATCCGAATATCATAAAGTGAAGCAAAAGCAGAAGAAGTAAAACGAGCTTGTAAGCTTCTGAGAGTGAGAAAAATAGATAGTGTGAGAAAATTCTAAGAGTATAGTATGTAAATATACACTGAGAATTTTTAGGTTTATTCTCTAGTCTCTATAATACTATAAATTGTAGTAGGAGATGGTCTTACTGAGAAACACTATATTTTATACCTCTTGTGTGAGAGAGTGTAAATAGAATATTGTAATTATTATTGATATAGTGAAATATTTTTTGGAATTTGTCTCGTGGTTTTTCTCTCAGTGTACAAGGGAGTTTTTCACGTTAAATTTAGTGTGCAGTTCTTGATCTATTTTTTTGGTACATATAGTATTGTCAAGTGGGTCCCACCATAAAAATACTATTCATATGCTTCAACGGTTTTACATAGATAAAGTTAAAGTTGTAAGCACACATTTTACTTTACATTTTAGGCTTAGCATTAGACAAACTCCTTCTAGTGATGAAGAGAAAGAAGACATGCAATGTGTTCCTTATGCATCTGCAGTAGGAAGTTTGATATATGCAATGGTTTGCATAAGGCCTAATACATCTCATGCAGTTGGTGTGGTTAGTCATTTTCTTTCCAATCCTGGTAGAGAGCATTGGAAAGTTGTGAAGTGAATATTGAGATATCTCCAGGGCACTTCTAGTTTGAAGCTCTATTTTGGAATTGAAAAACTTGTTCTTTGTGGTTATACAGATTCAGACTTGGCCGGGGATGTTGACTCTAGAAAGTCTACTTCTGGTTATTTGATTACCTTTGCAGGAGAAGCTATGGCTTGACAATCTAGGTTGCAAAAGTGTGTTGCATTATCTACTACTAAGACTGAGTTCATTGCTATTACCAAGGCTTGTAAGGAGTTGCTTTGGATGAAGAATTTTGTGCATGAACTTGGTTTTATATACTCACTAGATGTATGTTTTGTTTTGTGATAATCAGAGTGCTATCCATTTTGGCAAGAATCCTACGTTCCATGGTAGATCTAAGCATATTAATGTGAGATATCATTGGATATGTAATGTTTTGAACTCTAAGTTGTTGGACCTTGAGAAGATTCATACTAATGATAATGGTTCAGACATATTGACAAAGACTCTACCGAAGGAGAATTTTGAAGATTGTCGTTTGGTTACTGGTTTGGCATTTGCCTCCACTTGAGTTTAAGGGGAAGTTTGTTGCATATAGGTCCAACTAAGTTGGCACATGCCATAAAGTTAAAAAAACAAAAAGATAGGGCTTTTAAAAGCACATTGGCATATCTTTTTTTTTTAGAAAACAACAGTGCCGCAGTCATTGAGAAGAGAAAGTTTTTTGAGAACTGATCTTGTGTGTTTAGATCAAATGGTCATTTGTGATTCGATCTGGATGATTTTTCAGTATGTATTTCTTGCACCGTGAGCTTCTACTTGTACGATTAAAATTTTATTTCTTCATCTCTACTTATTGGACTGTTTGTACTCCTTTGTGGGTTTTGAGCTTTATTACTTTGTTGATTTTTACTTTATTGGTAGTGAGTAAGGGTTTGTTGTGATATCCTTATTTGTAGGAAGACACTTTACTGTAATCATTGATTTGTTATAGTAGAAATTTTTCTGGATTAGGTCTCATGGTTTTTACCTCTCACGTTGAGGGAGTTTTTTACGTTAAAATTATGTGTGTTCTCTTTATCTATTTATTTTGTGCATTATTGAATATATATTTTGATAAATATTTTAGTTGACTGTATATTTTAGTCTTCACATGTTCTTTTAAGCGAGAAATATTTTATTACTCATTTATATATTATTACTTATACTGTGTACACATTTCTCTTTTTCTCAACAACTAAGACCTCAGAGAATATAAATTATGAATTATCCTTTAAAAAAATGATATTTCGTATTATGAATTATCATTTATAAAAAAAAAATGCTGGTTGAAGATTACATCACCAACACTATAAGCAGAAATTTCCGCAACTAATTTATATGATGTGTGTCCTGAATTATAGAGTGACATCACACGTGGAGGAGCCTAATTGATTAGCTGAATTTGATAATCTTTTGCACTTCTCTATAGCTGACTTCTGTGCATATATGGCTGAAAACTTCAGCTGATCTCGAAGAATATTTTTTCTCACTCTCATGTTGCCCCATTGATCTAGTAGTATCTAATTTGGAAAGGGAAAAAAAGAAAAAAAAGAATCGTGCATTGCAAAAATGATCCACAGTTGTTGAGATGTTGTATTAAATTTAAGAATCAAGCACTTCATTTTCCATAGCCATTCACTTCTTCACCTTTAGAAAAATCCAGCACTACTTTAAAACTTTCTTCTTTCTAAACCTTATAAATATATCCAAAACACTTAACCTTTGGTGAATGACTAGTGCGAAGCACTCAAGCAATAGCCCACAGCATGAATACAGATTACAAACAATAATTTCTTTATATTAATCAATTCATATAGTCCAAACTTAACCATTTGTCCTTTCATCTTTCTTAATGGAAAATACTTTCTTAAATTGTTAATTAAATTAATGCATGCAATGGATAGTATTGGTGAAATAAGATAAGACTAATGGCCCTTCATTGATTTGGAAACTTTTTATTATTGTTGGTACTTGATTAATTTCGAAAAGGCATCAAGATATTAATCCTTGAACATAAGATTAGGTTAACTTTTCTTGATTGATTGCCATTCTGTGTTCAATTTATTTTTACGATAAAGTCGTGTTTCTTGTCACTCTTGTGCAGTTAGTCGGTTAATTTTTATAATGCATTAGTGGCAATTGAAACTTGGTTATGAAAAAAGGGTAGAAAATGAAGCTTCTATCCTGGCTTACTAGCTAGTTCATGTTCTCTCCTTAATGTTTGGTCGGAACATTGAAAAATAAGGAGAATGATGATGAAAAGTTTTTAACTTTTAACTTTCATTCTTCAGTACTTTGTGAAAAAAAGAAAAAGAAAATTATTAAAAAATAAAAACAAATTTGATAATATTTTTAATTTCGGATTAATTAACCACTCAACTGCTTTATTAAAACAATAAGTAGTTATTCATTAAATACTATTTGGACATTGTTAATCAATTGGATATTTAACTGTTCTTAAATTGAAAATATTTTTCAATAGAATTTCTATTTGATAATATTTCCAAAATTATTTATTTAAATTTTGATATTATATTTTCATATCAGTTTCCTTCTCATTCGGAATAAAAATAAGTTACAAAAGATTGATTGCAAATATAGTTACTCTATTTTCATTTCATCTTTATTAGCTAGCTTACCAAGTAAATATATATAAAAAAAAAAACTTAAACTCTTATTTCCCTACCTTTCATTTTCAGTTCTTCATTTTTATTTATGTACTAGTCACATAAAGCTATACTGCATTTTTTGTTTTCTCGTTCGAAAGACTAGGAGAAGAAACTTCAATTGGATTGTCAATTTGTGGAAGAAAGCTTTGGTCTAAGAAATACACCAGCATCTAAGTCCACAGAAAATTTATTGGACACGTTCTTAAAAATTCCTCATACTGATCATTACAAAGAAGTCCAGAAATATACCAGCAGCAGCTAAGTGCTTTCAATGGGGACAGAAAGGGAAAAAGAAAAAAGTAAAGAAGAATCAATAGTGGTTTTCTATTCCAGAAGGAATTATTATGCAGTTATATTAACTTACCAACTACTTGGGCCCTATCAACAAGCAGGGAACTTTGCTACTTCCAATGTTCCACTTACTTTTGTTGGCTCATTCCATGCCTTAGCTTTAATATATCATGGAGTTATTTTGATGTCGTTGAGATGATGCAGACTTCCACTTAACACCACAAAAGGTTAATTGTTTCTCCTAAAGAAATAATAATTTAATACTGATTTAGTGGTGTTCCTTTAAGCAAAACTTCAGAATCAAGGTGTCACAGTGCCACTTAGTGCCTCATGTTTCCAGAGCCACAAGTTCAGGTTAATTGAGGAGCAAAAAGCCAAACCACCGGTTTTAAAATCAGCACCGTTATTTTAGGAAGTAGCTGATCTGTCAAGATCCAAAAAGGTTCCATTCCATATGCCCTGTACTGTACACATTCTGTATGATCTGAAAACTTATTTTAACTGTAACTTTCATTTAATTTAGTATTTGTGAAAAAAATCAATCAATTAAAATTAATTGAAAATTCGATTTTTGTGTTTTTTGATAATCAAATCCAAACAAATTTGATAATTATTTAGTAATTTCGGATTAATTAACTACTTTTTTTATTAAAACAAAATAATTAATTTTTCATAAATACATATTTGGACATTGTTTCAAAAATTGATATTTAACTGTTCTTAAATTAATAAATTTCATTTTTAATTAAAATATTTATAAAGATATATAAAGAAACATAGTTATTTGTATTAATAAATTATATTAATAAGTTAAAAATTTTGAAGATATTTATATTTTCATATCAGTTTCTTCTCTATTCGAATAAAAGAGAAGTTACAAAAGATTATTGCAAATATAGTTACTCTATTTTCATTTCATCTTTATTAGCTAGCTACCAATAATGTAAATAAATATAAAAAAAAAAAAATCTTAAACTCTTCTTTTCCCTACCTTTCATTTATTTTCAGTTCTTCATTTTTTTTTATGTACTCCAAGCTCCCATTACTTAAGTATCTAAAGCTATACTGCATTTGTTTTTAAAGTCAATCTAAAGACTAGGAGAAGAAATTCAATTGGATTTCAATTTGTTCAGATGATGAAAGCTTTTTTGTTTTTATGGTCTAAGAAATAAATTGTCCAGCATCTAAGTCCACAGAAAATTTATTGACACGTTCTTAAAAATTCTTCATACTGATCATTACTAAGAAGTCCAGAAATATTTTACCAGCAATGCAAAGATTTTAGAAAACTCTACCACTATCAATGGGGAAATCATTATAAAAGAAAAAGAAAAAATGTAGATTTTGAAGTTCAGAAGAATCAATAGTGGTTTTCAAAGTTTCCATTCCGGAAGGAATTTTTGGATTATGATATATTAACTTACCAAAACAAATTTTTAAACTCCTATCAACAAGCAGGGAACTTTGCTACTTCAATGTTAATTTTTTAAATTTTCAATATATACTATGTCTAATATCTACTAAAGTTAATTTTATAATCCAACATGGAGTTATTTAAGAAACTGATGTCGTTGAAAATTAGAATTATGCAGACTTCCAATTATTACACCACAAAAGGTTATTTGTTTCTCGAATGGACGAAGAAATAATAATTTAATACTGATTTAGTGGTGTTCCTTTAGCAAAACGGTGAGCTACGATGCAGCATCAAACATTTTGATGTTTTTGGCACAGTGCCACGTTTTAGTGCCTCATGTTTTACAAAAAGCCAAAACAAGTTCAAAAAAGGTCAATAAATTAAAATAATAAAAAAATATATAAATATATGTTTTAAAATCAGCACGATTTTGGAAGTTGGTTTGGTTTTAAAATTTTAAATTCAAGATCCAAAAGTTTTAATTGATTTGGATTTTACTCAACTAATCAATATACCCAAACCGTATCAATTTAATTATTCTGTATTGAGTCTGAACACTTATTTTGCAGTACCATGTGAATTAGTGGCAACCTAAGGGGCAACTAGCCGGAGAAAACTATTGAATTTATAGGCTGCCCTGGATACAATATTATTAAGAAAGCTTTACATTTATGATTATTCTTAATTTGATTTAATAGAATTCAAATTTATTATAATTGAATCATTAATATAAATTATAAAATGAAAATCAATTCCAGCTCAAATAACTCTAAATGTGAAATGGTAGTAGGGAACTTGTGGTTCATTCCAGGCATGGAGTTTCTCAAGGATAAAAATATTCATGTTTCAACTCTACTTTTCTCATATAAGACATTTTTGTAAGTGAACGAATAATCAAAAGGTCCTAGTACAAAAAATCAGCTACATTTACAGCTTAAAACTAGTTGTATTTTACATTGTTCAAGACAATTTCTCAGTACTTATGGAATTCGTAATGAGACTCACATCAAAGGGCCATCAAATCCACTGCGTTCTTCTAAAATAAGCTCTCAACTCCTACTCGCTTTCTTGATACCCATTGCCGAAGAATAGTTTTGCAAACCACTTATAACAAGTAACAAGTGGTTTCTTGTTTGCGAATTGGAAAGTCAATTCTAGTTTCTGAAACCAGTTTTTCCACCTTTTTCATCAACCAAAGTTTTCCTTTTATGTTATAGCTTGATAAACTAAATAAATCACTCTAAACTCAGTTCTAAATCTTCATTTATTTCTTTTGTGGTGTATTCTTGTGCTTTTCAATCATAAGTCTTCATCTATTGTTCAGAAATTTTATTTTTCTCATACCAAATTACCATAATATTCAAATATATATTATTTTTATTTGATATTACATCAATATAATACGTAATATTATTTTTTCGTAATATTTGATTTCTAATAAAATTATTCAAATATTATTTGAGTTTCAACTGACAAAAAGATGACAACTTATTTTCTCATACTAAATTACTAAAAAATTCAAATACATATTGTTTTTATTCGAATATTGCGTCAACATAGTATGTAATTAGAAACGATGAATTTCATAATATTTGATTTCCAATAAAATATCTAAATATTATTAGAGTTTCAAGTGACAAAAAGATGATTTTTCGTGAAATATGAAGCTTATGCTAGAAAATTAATAATAAAAAAAAAAGAATAACAAGCATATTGTTGACTATGTTGACTAAAAATCTAGTTTGTGGTTTGGTAAAAAGTTAGATTGTGAAACCACTATTTTTCACCTCCCTCATAAATCTAAAGTTTTTCTTTTTGGTGTATAATAATCCTTTCCCTCAGAGGATTTCAGTAGCTTATGTAAAAAGAGATTTGGTTTTGCTCTATTTGATGAAAACATTTGAATTAGGTGGTCAATGTCCTAATTGCATGTTGAGTATAGCCTATAACTATTAAACATTATATTCTAAACTGGTATCTCTCCTTCTTTAACCATAGTTAATTATAAATCTTTAGTCCATACCAATATATCATCTCACTTATGCCAAATCCCTCTTTCTATGATATTTTTTCACTGGTCTTTACACTTGCTATTGGAATTAGTGCACCCGTACATGTTAAAGGTATGAAAAGATAACAAATCTCTCTTTCTATGATATTTTTTCACTGGTCTTTACACTTGCTATTGGAATTACTGCACCCAAACATGTCAAAGGTATGAAAAGATAACACTTTCATTCCACCTTCACAAAACATTCATACTCTATTTATTTCATTATGTGTTTTTTTTATGAGATTTCACTGCTTATAAAATTTTATATCCTTTAAATGTAAGAAGTGTTACATAACTATGCTATTCCACCTACTGTACCCCAAGCATTTGGAAGAAGGGTATGCAATTTTTAACACTTTTATTTCACCTTTACACCAATCATACTCTATTTGTGAAATTTTCTAAGATTCTGACATATTGAGATTAAAATATTCAAATTGCATGCTAAATTAATCAAATATTACTTTAACTGAAGACATAATTAATTACTAACTGACTTTAAAATATTCAAATTGCATGTTAAATTAATCAAATATTACTTTAACTGTAGACATAATAAATTATTGACTGAGTTTAAAATATTCGAATTACATGTAAAATTAGTCAAATATTACTTTAACTGAAGAAATAATTAACTACTCACTTTAAAATATTTGAGTACAAGCTTCATTTATTTGAATAATGGTATGTTAATCAAATTCATAGAGTTACTGACATTGAAATAATCAAATGTAATATGAGAATATTCAAATTTTATTTTAATTGAAGAAATGTTGAGCTTATGATATTAAGTATACTTGAAATGATTCATATACTTGAACATTTTAGTATGAAATTAGAATATTGAATAATAGGTTTTGATGTTGGGACATGTGAAGATGGATATAAACATTTGGAAGTGTTGAGCATAATGAAAATGATAATGTGAAACCAACAATGTATAAGAGTAGCCCTCATGAGAACCAACTTGAAAGCTATCAATATAGAAATATAAGAAGACGTTCATTCCTTATAGAAAAGAAACAATTTAATCAATTTCAAGAAACAAGCTACAATTGTGCTTGTAGTACTACAATTGCTGTTCTGAAATTTCATCAAGATTACAAGTTACAAATTTAGGTTAATGTTCAATATCTCACCAAATGTTGCAACTTTTAATTAGTTGTTCTGTATCTCACTAAATGTTACAACTTTTGGTTATTGTTCTGCACCTCACCAAATCTTGAGTTCTTTAAGCAATAACAGGTTCCATAATGACATCACTATCTATCTTTTAAACAGTTCCTTCTCTAGCTACAACGTTCAGTTATTAATGACTAGATCCAGGGTCTGGCACAAAGATACTCTATTCATAGCTGTAAGAAAATGACTTATCGACAGAAATGATCATGGAGACAAACATAAGCCCTTTTCAAGCATCAAAAGTAAATCAACATGACACTATTGGTGGACTAATTTCTTTGCATGGCAAAATCACATAAACATTTTTCTCTTTCTCTTTACAATCTGCTGCTATCCCAATTCCGGTTGAAATGAAGGGATCATATTTAAATGTGTGTAAAGCTCTACTCTATTTCCTTTCCTATTAACACTTTCAAAGAAAATTTTCATAAGATGAACTTCTGTTGGATGATAGAATTCGGGCGGAATATAAAGTCTGCTACCCTGCAGCTAATAGCCAGAGCATAATTAGCGACGAAATTGAAATCGGTATCCAACTCAAGAAGGCTAATGCAACCGAAATCTGGTACTTCTGGCATTCCTCTCCAAAATGGCAGTGTCCCACATCATGAAAGTACAAAACTGTGATGCCGGCTGAGGAAGAAGCTGCTGCTAGTGATAGCATTGCTGTTACCTGTGGACAGTGGTCAAGAAGACTTGTAAACGAAAAATCATAACTTCAGAACTCTTACTGTATGTAACAAACCAATTAGTAAGAGTAAAGGTTTTGGCAGAGGCTAACCCAATCTCCAACTGCAAAGAGGCTAACCAGTACAGGGTTGTGGAGAACCTTCTTTCTCACCAAGGCATATGCATCCAATAAAGCAAGCACAAAACTCCAAATGACTTGTAAACCCATTGAAGCTATCAAGTAGCTACAATACCAATGGAACAGTCAGCATTAAGTTATTCCATATCCAACATCCAAGCATGCTATTGATGAACAGTGACCATCATATTGATAGTAAAATAGTTCATGACATACTTGTTTTCATCACTATATAGGAAAAAGAAGAACAAAAACATGAACACAAAACAAAATTCATAGTCAGGAGTTATATCACACTCCACTGAGGTTTTACCAAAGATCTCCCTTTTTGGCCAACACTCATCTCTATCTCGCCTCCAATCCTAGTTTTATACTCAGCTGAACTGAGTTCATTTTATTCAGAATTCCACTCTCAGTTCAGTCACCATTTGCAAGGAGAGCCAAAGCTCATATAGCCATTTTCAGATTCATTTCCTCAATTCTTAGCATCCAAGCATACACTACTTGAGAAAAGGAGCTTAAAATTTAATGTCAATATGATGAATTTGAACTTTTTAAGTAGTAATTATGATCTAAAAGTATTATTCATAGGCTTTTAAGTACAGAATAAAGAGAACCAAAGAGAGGGAGTATGAAGTGAACACGTCCACCAATGAATCTGACCAAATTAAGATACAGCACGCCTAATGAGTAATCTGTTGCAACAAAATCAATCACCTCATAGTCCTAATTGTTCAGTGGTAAATACATGTTTTCCTCAGTAGGTAGGTCAAAATCTCGAAGTACACCTTGTGCGTCAAAATCAATAGGAAAGTATATTTGAAATTGAATTGTTTAGTAGGTTCATATTCTAACAATTTGAAAACCAACGAGCAACAGGCATTGTGCAAACTGCTGGCATGGGTAGTTAGCATGCAGTTATCCACCCAAAGTGAGTAACATAAAAGTATGAGAATTTTGTAAGTATTTTGCTGGCCCGACATTGAGAGCATCTTGCCTGGCCACTGAATTTAACAGAAAAAGGTCCTAAGAAACATTATAAAACCATCTCAGTGTGGTTGAGTAATATTTGTTTCATAGCAATAGTCAAACATATTGCTTATTGTATAAATTAAACATGCAAGCCAGTAAATAGTAAACATTGCAGTTAATTGTCAATGCTGTAGTTAAATAACTAGAGACAGACAGAAAAATTTAGAATGCTCCTAAATTTTCATGGAGTATCAATGATGCTCCATGATTTATAACCATAGATATAACATTAAAATAAATGAATGGATGAGATTGATTACCTGTTACCTGATTAACAGGTAATAAGTATGGTTGAAAATTTTATTACACAGTAAAAAAAATTTGAAAAAAAAAAACCGGTTGACCAGTGATAGTGGGTAAAAACCCATGGAGAATAGTTAATAGGTGCATTATAAACGTTGCAAGTGATTTCCACTTGTGATTTCCACTTCTTATAAACGGAGACAGACACATGATTTCCACTTCTTATTTACAAGTGATTTAAGAATGAACGATGTACCCCAGTAAATAATGTTTTAGTGGAATAATTTCAAGAACTTTATGTACAAGTCTCATGAGAAGGCAGATAGGATCTAACTCAGGGAGAAGATGCTATTCCAATTCCCATCATCCTCATAACTATGAGTACCCTTTCATTCCATTCATTCTGTTAGACATCTAGGTTCAGAAGCAAATTTTGCTAATCCAACAAATCAGACAGTTGTTTATTTACTTATTCTGATGGAGACCGACGTCAATAAGGTAAACAACTCACTAGTGAACTTTTATACAAGATACATTTGTTTCAGTCACGTCAAAATTATGATTCACATCTATTGTATCAAAAAATAAGCTTCATGGATATCAGAGTTCCCAAATCCCAACAACAATAACAAATTCCCAGTACGCATTCCAGTCATGACTGTTATATATAATGTGCTAAACTTGCTTGAAAAAGCTAATTTGACTTATATGCATTTATCCAGATATGAAACTGAATCAATAACAAACAGTTAGATAACATATATGACCAATGTGTTTTGAGAATATGATAGTCCCGCAACAAAATCACGACAAAAAAGATAAACGCATGAAAAAGTTTCAGAAAACCAAAATCTGCCATTACCAAAAGGCTGTAAAATTAAAGAAACTGGGTGTGGTAGCCATGGAAGCAATTGAACCAGCAGCAAAAATGAACTGTGACATCCTCAGAACCAAACCAAGGAAGGTGCCTGGTGTCCCAGGGAAATCCTTCATCTTTCTGTTAAAATCAAGCAACTGCTGAGATTCTCAAAGGTTAAAGATCAACACCCATCTTCAGATTTGAGCCAAAATTGCAGAAAAAATCAGCAAAGAACCCAAAGGCAAGACCTTTAAGGCTCTAACATTCACTTGCCACTCCAAAACACCACAGAAACAGGAAAACAAGGCCAAGAGATGGAGACCCAGAATGGAAAAGAAGACAAATTGGAGGTGCTGCTAAGGAAAAATGGAATCTGGGGCGAGCACAAAACCAGCCAGAGAGGATGAGAAAGGGAAGGTGTCAAGGGAAAAACAAGAAGGCAGACATATACATTAGATCAGAGGAGCAAAGTTAAGGTTAGCAATAGTCAAAAGTGTGACCAAACAGAACAACCCAGCCTTGGTTGGTTGCTTGCAATTGCATGCACCCTTCTTTTCTGAGTTCTGTTCTGACACAATGAAAGTGAAAGCTCACCCCACCCACGGATCCCTAATAGCGTTCAAGTTATTCCATTAAAGTGTGTGCTGTGGTCCCACTACACTGCAATACTGTGTCAATTGAAGAAGTATTATCGACTTCTTCTATCAATTGGATTGAGATATATACGTTTTTTTTCTTAATTTTGGATTAATTTTTTGTATTATCTTTCATTTTAAAAAAATTGAGAAATCATATACATTTTAAAGTGTATTAATGCATCTGGCAATTTTTTATATATTTTTATTTAAAATTAAAAATGAAAATTTAAAAAAAAATTGGTGCTAAAAATTTTAAATTTTAAATAACTATATAAATATATATTTATCAATTTTATTTTAATTTTTAAAATTAACATAATTATTTTTATTAACTACACTTTTATTTTTAAAAAAAGAATTATACGATAAAGAGTCACATATCAAAGTCAAGTTTTATGGTAATAATATCAATGGCATAAATGTAAATTGATTTGCATCAGAATCACTTAAAATAATGTGTTGTTTATAAGAATGTAAATTAATGACTCAACGTAAATTGATTTGCATCTTCAGTGTCCCGTATTCTTTTGTCTCGAACACATGATTAGTTATCTAAATCTCAAGTGGCAGTCAAAACAGTTCGTGACGGAGTTAGACCCTGCAAGTTAGGATAAGCACTAGTGATAACATATAAAAAGTAGGAAAATGAGTATTTAATTTCCGCAAACTTTAACTTTGTTTTGTAAATTATTATCATGAATTTTAAAATTTTTATAATTAATTTTTAAATTTTAATTAATATTTTAATAATTTTTTTAATTTAAATTTATTAATTTATTAACGATAATATTATATAATAATATTTTATTCATAATAATATATATCTTATTCATATTAATATTTTTTACTATTTATTAATTTATTTATTAAAATTTAATTATAAATATATTTTTTATTACAAAATAAATAAAAACATATTTTGTTTTAAAATAAATTTGTTTTTTATTTATTTTGTAAGGAATAAAATATATTTAAAATTAAATCTTAATAAATAAATTAATAAACAATTCTTAATTAATGTTAATACAAATAAAATAATATCATGTAATATTATTATTAGTAATTAACGGATCAAAATTAAATATAAGGATATATTGAGACATTAATTAAAATTTATGGATTAATTAAGAATGTTTTAAAGTTCGTGATGATAATTTATAAAAGGGTACAAGTTTAAAGAATCTTTATACTCTTTTTCTTAAAAAGTATTAAAAATAGTAATAACAATAAAAAAATGAATGAAAAAATAAATAAACTATGAAGTACGGACACACTATTTTTTAAGTATGTCTGCATGTTAGACACGTGTCTGTGTTGGACATATGAGGACACGAGTACGACATACGTATCCTGCATGTCTGAATGTGTCCAATTAAAAAGATTATTTTTTTGGCTTGGACGGGTCTTAAACACGACTCGGATGCACTTGGACACATCTAGAACATGGGTTGAACACGACACATTAATATTTTTTTAAAAAAAATTAATTTTTATGAATAATGTTCAATTAGTAAGCTCGTAACACACTCAAGTTCAATAACATGACTGATGTTCCAAGTCACTATTTTCACATATCAGTATTTTAAGTTTTATCTTTTTTCATACGCCACTGTTATACTTTTAAGTTTTATCTTTTCACATACTAATATTTTTATCTGCTCCTTCTACCTCTGCTCGTACCAAACTGTCTACTTCGTCATCGCCGAAGCTTGCCTCACACCGCTATTCTCTCTAGTTAATTTTTTTAATACATTTATACTTATACATAATTAGTTCTATTAAGAGAAGTTAGTTTAAGAGATTTTTTAGAAAATGTCAATAGAAATTATGTTCCATATTTTTTGAAAAAGACTTACTAAGTAACAAATATTAACACATATAATATATATTAAGATATTATAAATTTTTAAACTTATAAAAATGATATAAAGAAATTATGAATTTTTTCTTAAATATTACAATTATATATATACATAAATTAAGTTCTTTTACTTATTTTGATATTAATTTATTTATATATATATATAATTTTTTAAATTTAATATGTTCTTATATTTGTGTTTATATTATGTTTTGTGTCTATATTTATGTCTGTAATTTATTGACAATAAATCATGAGCTTTTCTACTATCTTAAAGTAAAAAATAGAAGTTTCATATATAAAAAGTTTTAGAATAAGAAAAAGAAAGTAATAATTACCTATCGTTAAAGAAAAGAAGGATTGGGTTATTGTCAATGAAAAAAGAGTTAGGGAAAAAAGAGTTTTCATTCTTAAAGCCATACCAAATGCCAATATGCATTAATAGAGACGAGAATTGAGAAAATGTTGCCAAGGAACACTATTCTTATATCATGTTTAAGACTTTCACTAACTTATTATATATTATTATGTAAAGGCATGTTAATTAAAGCATATATTACTCATTGAGTCAGCCTTACCATTTTGTTAAATTAAAATCGTTTATATATTTCACGCTTAGTTAATCAATGACTTATTATATAATTTTTTTCTCTAACTACACATCTATTTTTATTATATATTTTATAACGTTAAGATAATGACTGGAATTTTTATTAAAAAATAATCATTTTAGACTTTTCACAATCAAATTTGTGTGTCTCGAAGTTCTCTAATACATTGTATATAATTTGAGGGAAATTATATTTGTAATCTTTTATTTAAACGTATTTTGAAAGTGAGTGATATATCTATCAAGTTTAGAAACAAAAAGGGGGAGATAGAGATATCTCCCCAAACATGGACGGAGCGAAGGATCAAGGGTAAGGGCTACATCCTTAACCGTCTAAACTTCTCTTTTATGTTCCTTTAAGTTTTTGAAAAATAAAAATATTTATGTAATTTAATATTTGGCCCCTGAATAAAAGAAAAATTAACCCCTGAATAAAAGAAAAATTAATGTTGGGTTCCTTAAGATGAATTTTATAGCTCCGTCTCTTCTTTCATATGAGTTTGTGACAACGGGGAAGATCCCATAATATGCACGTGGGTATTGACTATTTTTAATATGCATGGTAATAACTAATAAATCATACTAAATTGTTTCTTAAGATGTAATAGTAATGATTACTAAAAAATAAAATTTATTTAATTAAATATGTATATATGTGTATTTACTCTATTATTAAATTATTTTGTATATTAATTAAAAAATTCATTCTAAATAATTTACAAACTCGTGTGATGCACAAATAATTAAAATAGTAACTCTTTAAGAGACAATAAAATCTTTTAATGTGTTTAACATTTTTTTTTTATTTCAGGAGTAGTCTATGTTCTGCCTCAATTATATGTGACATGAAAATAGTGCTCGATTATTGTAAGATTGAAATTGAATTTGTAAAAAAAAAATATTTTTATTCGTAATTTATATTTGGGATGGAAAGCAGTCCCCTGAATAAAAGAAAAATTAATGTTGGGTTCCTTAAGATTTTAAAGACCATTTTCCTTTTTAAAAGTCTAACTGACTGAAAGTTCTTATTTAAAGCTCTTTATAATGAGGCGTCTATCTTCTTTCATATGAGTTTGTGACAACGGGGAAGATCCTACCTTTAAATAATATGCACGTGGGTATTGACTATTTTTAATATGCATGGTAATAATTAATAAATTCAATTTTATAGATATTCATTACTTTCTTTCTCTAATTTTGTTTCTTAAGATATAATAGTAATGATTACTAAAAAAATAAAATTTATTTAATTAAATATGTATATAAAAGTGTGTATTTATAGATGTTATCTAAATTATTTTTTTGTATATATAATTAAAAAATTCTTCTAAATATCATCGAGTTAAGAAACTCGTGTGATGAGTGTTAACTTATTATTTTCATTCTAATAAATATATTACGTTAAATATATTAATAAATATATTATTTCTTTTTAACTTACTAACTTAAGTTTTAATTATTGAATTTTATTAAAATTTAATTAAAATATATTTATATTATAATAAATTAATAAATATAATCATAATTTATAATTATTATAATAATATATATTATATTATAAATAAATAGTGCTCGATTATTGTAAGATTGAAATTGAATTTGTAAAAAGAAAAAAAGTGAAATTGAATTTATTCGAGTTATTTATAGCACAAGCACTAAAACATTTAGTTAGGAATGCTGATTTGCATAACCATTTAAGTCCAAGAAAACTCTTTTATAAGAGCAGTAAAGAATTGAAATTAGGCACCATTCATCTTTGACTTTGTAGCTTAATCATGGATTCCTTCATACACAAGAAAAGCAGGCCTCTAAACTATGACAAATTCTCCTCTCCCTTCTCGGTTTGACCATCAACATTCAACAATGATACCCTCCTACTTTTCCCTACACAATAATTTCCAAATATATGAAAGTCAACGTTAACCACTCCCCTGCCAACATACTTCTAGCAAAAGATGTCAATAGGATCCATTAACCGAGATAACTCGAGAAAAGTTAAGGTTAGTATGCATCACTTCCATAATTCAAAGATTTTTAAAAATTCAAATGATAATTTTGTTTTTTCCTTTTGATTACAAGACTAGCAAAATTCTATACCATAACATGAGAAAAATGGGAAGGCCAAAAAGAAAAGTTCCTAAAAACATTAGAGCTAGATAAACAAAAGAATGAGAGAAAAGGGGCACAAAGAAGGAAAAACTTCGAAATCTAGCTCTATCAATTGTCCTCAGCAACTCCACCAAGGGCCCATGAACAATAGAAACTACAACTTTAAAAATTTAACAATACCTCCGGTAGATTATGAGGAAAATGTAGTGAAAGAAGAATGATCACGAATGATATTGATTCTTGAAGTATAAACTTGGGAGGCCAAGGAAATACTGTATTTTTCATTATGACATAAAAGTAGGAGCAAACAATACTCCAAAGGACAAACAGAAAAGGAAGGTGGGAGGGAGGGAGGAAGACTGTCTATTAGGAATTGGAGGTAATCCAAGTTAGTCAAATATCCGTGGCTGAATGGTAAGCTACCCTTTATTGCAAGTAGAAGAAATTCTTAGATTGTGAAGACTAACAAATTATATTCCATGTTACCTAATTTTATGCCACAGAGATACAAATGATGTCAACTCTGATATATGAACTAACTCATTTTGCATGCGAGTTGGTATAAACAGAAAAAAATATTGCATGCTTAGCAAAAATCAAAAGAGAGACAAATAATAAATGTACCTTGTATCACCTAAATTTTAAAAACTAGAACTAAACAAAATACAGCATGGATAAATATACAGTCGTAACCAATATATATATATATATATATACAGTCAAGCATAGTGCAAGATAACTCATGAACTTATATGTTGGCAGAATGCTCATATACATACCCAGACTTCAAAAGTACACCTCTACTTTTTTATAATTGAAAAACTATTCAATATGCAAAAATGAGTTCATGATCAATATCTTGTGAAAACAGTAACTGGTGGCACAGATAAGAAACTGGTTGTGAAGACAATTATTTAAAAAATCAAATACTCATAGAAACTGATTGCAAAAGCAAAAATTGAGGTGTGAAGCTGTTTTATATGAAACATTCACAACAAAACTCTTGGGAAGAAATAACTACATCTGCAATGAAAACATTGCCTGCCACAAGTTGCCCATTCTTTACCTGGCAACAATCAGAAAAAAGAAACCAACCTATTACAATCTCAGTTCAGATATATTTCATTGCATTCTTCTCATATTCAAATCTCTGTAAAAAAGATCTAAAGCAAGGTATGAAATAACTTTCATCACCACAAAAACAATGAAAAGTTGACGAGGGGGAAAACATGCAGAACATACATAATACTGTAAGTTGCACAAAAGATTTTAGCAGTTAGCATAAACCTAGCAGGAAAAAAAAATTAGCAGGATACAGTTAGGGATGTCAATGGGGTGGGGTAGGGTGGGGAGAAAACTATCCAGATCCCCAGTGAAGAAGTAGGTATCTTCAAGTATCTAATTAAATCAGAGAAAATTATGAAAATCACAGAAGAAAGAAAGATAAATGGAAAAAATTCTGGCATCACAAACTCAATCTTGTACAGCAACATGAGACTTCAAAATTACACACCCAACCTTGTACAGCAACATGATACTTCAAAATTACACACCCAACCTTGTACAGCAACATGATACTTCAAAATTACACAACTCTGACCAACAAGCGACAACATGAAATTCTAAAATTAAATAATAATGTTCAGCAGATTTAAATCCAAAAATTCAACTAACACCATAATCTAAAATGCAAATCCCGAATTTAGATGAACACTACTACTGAATTCCCAGTTTCCAACAACGTTTTCTCCCATAGCTTCATCATCCCAAAACTTTATCAGTTGATGAAGAAGCTCTCCATGGAACTTGATTCCTGCAAAAACATATTTACTTTATGAAAAGAAAATTTTATTTAAACAATACACATTAGTGTGAAATTACTCTAGGAAACATTCACTCACGTCATCTCTATCTTCTTGGGTTGTACAATGCTTAAAGTCCACTTTTGAAGAACCTGAGAAAAAGGAACGTGATTTAATTGTAATTTTCAAACAATAGAAGATAGATATTAAATTAAAATTATATTACCTTGCAAGTCAGTCCATAGCCAATCTTGGGCACACATCAATGCCTCCACTGTATCTGGGTACAGCTTACTACGAAGTGGAGTAAGAAAGCGACCACTAGTACTAAAAGTTGACTCTGAAGCAACTGTGGATATGGAATGGCTAGGAAATCTCTAGCAATTCTCTGCAAGGTTGGGTATTTCAACCCATTTATTTTCCACCAAGTTATGATGTCAAACTCTTCATCTAAATTAATACGCAATACTTGCTCATCTAAATGGTGGTCCAGTTCTGACTTTATATTCATATAGGCAGATTGTTCACTAACAAACATGGCAAATTTAGACCTCCAATTTTCCTTTCTTCTAGCAGAACTTGTATCTGTTACAGTTGCCTTAGCAGATGAAGAACTAGTCTCATTTTCCTTGGACTTGTTCTTATACTCTGTAAATAAATCTTGGCAAACAGTTTTCACCTTTTCAATTTCATGATGTGCATGTCCTCCATATATACGGGGAAAAAAGTAAGCCAACAACTCCATTTTATACCTAGGATCTAAAACTGCTCCCACTGCCATCACCTCATTGATCTCACCCCAATAATTGTCAAACTTGGCAATCATGCTTGAAGCCATTTGCTGAATGATAACATTAGGACAGCTTGGCCATTCTCTCAAAGTCAATCTAATTTCACAAACTTTTGGGCAGTAAACATTTGAAGTTGGACACGTGGTACCAGAAAATAATTCAGCCACACCATAGAACAAGTCCAGCCTTCGACAAATTTCCTTTGCCATATTCCAGTCATCTTCACATGGCAAAGATATATATCGAGGTTCTTCTTGTGTCAAGCCATAAAAAACTTCTCTATATGGTATAGCAGCATCAAGCATAAAAAAGGTAGATATCCACCTAGTTTTGCAATCAAGAACAAGTTTTTTGTTGTAAAGAATGTTTAGTTGATCACATGTTTCTTTAAATTTTTCCTCTCTCTTTGGTGTTGCTTTCCAAAAGTGAACACTTTCTCTAACTTTTTCAATAGCAACAGAGATAATAGACAGCCCATCCTCACAATCAGATTTAGTATATGATTACAGCAACGCATGCGAAATAATTGACCACCCAAAATAAATGACCCCGGTGAAATCTTATTTAAAATGCGGTCAAAGACAGCATCATTTGTGCTACAATTACTAACAGTCAAGGTGGATAGCTTTCTATCGAGATTCCAATCCATCAAACATTGTCCTAAAGCATCAGAAAGAGCATAGACTGTCTGGGGAGCAGGCATATAAATGAACCTAAAACATATAATAAGTAAACAATTTCAATAATACACACAGTGACCAACAACCAGAAAAAAAGAACAAGATATTAGAAAAAAAAATGTATTCTGTCATTACCTCAAAATCCGGCTTTGCAGTGTCCATGAATCATCAATATAATGTGTTTTGATGGCCATTTAGTCTCGTTTTTGGTTGCTGGAAGTCCACATATCAGTTGTGATTGCAATCCGACTTTGATTCTTTGACAGCAACTTCATTGTTTTTAATTTCTCATGATCATAAAGTTTCAAAATATCATTCTTAACTGTCTTAAGAGAAACCCCATTAAATGGAGGCTGAATAGCATTGCAAAATCCTCTAAAACCAACATGCTCAACAATGGAAATTGGATACTCATGAAGAATAATCATAAGAGCAAGTTCCCTCCTTATTGTTTATTGATTAAATGCATAATTACCAACCCCAATTGTTTCATCAGTAGATGATATTGCCCCTTCTAGATGCATTGGAGCTTCAGATAATGGAAGTTGATTGCTATCCACCAGAGTAAAGGTTTGCTCATTAGACATTCTAGCAATAAAAAAACAAAGGGGACATTACATTAATTACGCATTGATCACACTAAAATGAAGAATGAGATTCAATAAAAACGGATCAAATCAACCAAAAAGAAAAAAAAAAAAGAATTATCCTATCATATGACTTTCAACCATATATAAAAAAGTATTTGGGTTTGGTTCATTTCAAGAAGCACTGCCAATGTTGCAATTTTTGGAAAAAAAACAAACTTCTTGTCGCAAATGTTGTTGATTCATGTTGTGTGATATCAAGGAATCATAAGGTAACTTCAAAATGGAAGTTCATACACTCAAACAAACGTAATCTATACATTAAATCTCATATATCATGCTATTCAATTAAAAAAATCTATGGAAATAGCAATATATTTAATTTTACCGAAACTAAGTCAGAAAAGGCAACCACCAAGCTTTGGTACACCGGTATTGATGTTCACAATAGAATAGAGATCATTTTTTGGTGGGATCAAATACCTCATGGAGTTAAAATTTTGGGGGATTGAGATGGAATACCTTTAAGAGGTTTTTCTAGGAGGGGACAAAGAAAATAACATGGGGTTATAGTCAGGAGTAGCTAATGCAGAGGCAAAGCGATTTTAGTTGGACTTTGATTTTACAAAACACCTGTTTTAGGAAGCGGGAAGAGCATCGATCACATATAGAAGCGGGAGTTCTTGCTCTCAAATTGATTTCTTTTTAATAAGGAAATCGATAGAAAGCTTTGCATGGACATCCAAAACACGGGGTTTTGGTTATGGATGTACGGGTCAAGATTGCTTGTCGAGGAGAGCCAATGATCAAATGGTGGCAATTAAAGTGCTATTTCAAAGGAGGATTATGGAGAAAGAAATTTGGGAAGTACAAGGGAGTGCTAATGATATATGGGACGAGATGGTGAAGGATTAAAAGGTAGCAAAAGAGATAGTGAATCAAGAGGACTCAAGGATAAAGAATCTTGGTGGTGGGACACAAGTGTACAAGATAAAGTTAAGGTTAAAGGGAATGTTATAAAGCTTGGCACATTTGTAAAAATGATGATTGAGAAAAATATAAGGCAAACTAAAAAGATACTAAGAAGGCGGTGATCGCGGCAAAAACTAAAGCGTTCAACGGGTTATATCAATCGTTTCTTCACAGACGGAGAAAAGAAATATATACAAAGCTTGCTAAAAGTAGGGAAAGGAAGACAAGAGACTTAGATCATTGAAATGCATTAAGGATGAAGAGGGTAAAGTCTTGGTGGAACAAGACATTAAGGATCGATGGAAGGGTTATTTTCACAAGTTATTTAATGAGGAACATGAGACATTAGGGGACTCGGACATTCTAAACACTAGAGAGGAGGACCAAAATAAAACTTTTTATAACCGTTAACTTAACTGGATATAAAAATAATATGTTTTTTTAAAAGGTATAATCATAAAGCTATTTAACGAGATAATAGGTCTAAAAATGCCAAACGAATGGAGGAGAAGCACTTTAATCCTATTATAAGAATAAGGAGATATACAAAAACCATGCAAATTACAGGAATTAAGCTTATGAGTCATACCATAGTTATGGGAAAGAGTAATTGAACGGAGATTAAGACAAGAGACTCATATTTCGGAGAATCAATTTGGTTTTATGCATCAACCATGCCTATCTTCTACGAAGATTAATGGAGAGGTTCAACAAAAAGACCTACAGGTTTTCATTGATCTGCCTACGATTAGATTTCTGGAAGGCTTTGGAGAAGAAAGGAGTTCGTAATATTAAGCAATCCAAGATTGTATGGCTAAAACTTGTGAAACACGGGGTGAGATAACTATTTCGAACAAATTGGTCTTGGATGTTCTTACGCATATCATTCAGCTATGATATAGTCTTAGTTGGAGAGTCGAGAGAAAATAAATGAGAAGTTAGAGCTATGGAGACAAACTTTGGAAAAACATGGCTTTCGTCTAAGTAGGAGTAAGACGGAGTATGGAATGTAAGTTCTAACGTGTTAATGATCTTATGAAAGTTGGAGATCATACAATATCACAAATTTATTCTAAAAATGATGGAGAGATAGAGGAGATGTAAACCATAGATTCAAGTTGGATGAAATGGAGGAGTGCTTATTTATATAAAAAGTGAATCAAAAAATTTTACAATATAAGTGCTGCGATGTTGTATGGTACGGAATGTGTTAAAAGCCAACAAGAACATAAGATTAGTGTTGCGGAGATGAGGATGTTGCTTGGATGTGTGGCATACAAGACTAGATAGGATTAAGAATGAATGCATTAGAGAGAAAGTAGGGGTAGCTTTTATTGTGAAAAGATGGGAGAATCTCGCCTTAGGTGGTTTGGACATGTAAGGAGAAGACCCTTAGAAGCCCCAGTAAGAAGAGTAGATCGGGTAGATAATAGCCCAATAGCTTAGAGGAAGACCAAGAAAGACTATAGGTGAAACGATTAAAAAGATTTAGATCTGAATAGCTTATACAAGACTTGGTTTATTAGAAATACCTTTGATCCATTAACCACCTAGTGGGAAAAGGCTTAGTTGTTGTTGTTGTTGTATTTATTCACCGAGTCACAACCACCAAGGTATTGATGTTCACAATAGAATAGAGATCATTTTGGTGGGATCAAATACCTCATGGAGTTAAAATTTTGGGGATTGAGATGGAAGGTGGACAAAGAAATAACTTACATGTTGGACTCAAAACAGAGGCTACACCAATTCACCAAAACCGAAGTTGCTGTGGGTATGGTGTTGAGTGTTGAGGGTAAAAAGTGAAAGTTAAATAGTGGGAGTAGGCCAGTGGGGGTGGGGTAGGGTTGTGGATGTTAGGGCAAACTTTCAGTCGGGTATCCGCGGGGGACGACGGTGGATTTCTTTCCCCGTCGGGGGACCGGGAATGCAGAATTTCTCCCTGCGGGGCTGCATGCCTTTTGTTGTTTACTAACCGTTAACTAACTATATAAAAATGTTTTTTTAATTTAAAAATATAAAAATTGCACCTATTAAGGAATATCAATAAACCATGCAACAACTTATTCTGAGTATACAGCCTAATTTATTTTCAACTAAGTTTGGCCTAGTTAATTTCTTATATAAATTAAGTTTAGGCTTTGGAAAAGATCTATTTAACAAATTAGACATACATTCAGCTAAAAAATAAAAATTAGACATATAAATTAAGTAGATCGAATAGTTATGGTCAAACCTAAAGAACCTAGTTCTCTAACAAAATCTTATTTGCCAAATCAAAATATTCTAATGAGTTCTTTGATCTTAAGTCTTATTTATATAATGAATCAAAATACAATGTAAGTGCTTATTGTGTTTTGTCTCATGCTTCCTTTTATTTATTTTTTATGGGATTTAAACTGATGAATTCTAATTCATCATGAAGTCCAAACTTGCCCTTTAAATTTTTTGGATTTTATACCACATTAAAATGCCTTCTTAACCAAGAAAAGATGAGTCGAGATGATAAATAATATTGACCCTCTAAGATGAGGATGTGAGTTCAAATATTAAAAAAAAAACTCTTGTGAGAAAACTATATAATTCTCGTACTCCCGCGGTCAAAAGGAGATTAGTTCTATGAATGATTTAAATAGATCAAACTTATGAGGATACCTAGTGGTCTCACAAAAAAAAAAAAAAAAGGCTTTCTTAGGTCATCATGTTGAAATGGAAAGAAAAAAAAATAAGAGAACCAATCACACACCTTGATAAGGTTGGAAATGACTTAAACTTAACCGAATTAGACCTAACTCAAGCTCAACTTAATAAGAAATTGAGTCTTTTTTCTTTGCTCAAACTTGTTTTACCTTAAGCTCACGAGCTACTCAAACTAATAAGTTGAACATGAAAAATTCAAGTTCAACTTTTTTATAAACAATTCAAATTTTTCAACTCATTAAATTGTTAATCGAGCTGCGAGCAAGCTCATCAGCTAGCTGCTGGGCTTACTTCCAGCCCAAAGACATTTTCTATACATACAAAGAACAAACAAAAGATTAGACAAATCACATCATGTGGGAAAGACGGAATATGGATTTATTTAGTGACATAACTTGACCATAAATTTTGCGTAAATAAAAAATTTACTAAATTCTTCAAATTTGGCTTATAAAAAAAGATTAAGGTGTTTACTAAATTCTTCAAATCTAGATTACTAAGAAGAAAATATGATATTCAAATTTGGATGATTACGACATCAAAAGCTAGACTGTATGCTTAAATAAAACTTCAGAAAGGTGTTTTGCCTATCAAAGTATCCCAAAGTTGTTTTATGATGTATGTGCATAATCTAAACTATTCAAGAAAAGTTATAATAAGACTAGGGTGTTATTGTGTGAGTACAAGTTTGTGCAAGTATCATTATTTAAGTTGTATACATTAGCTGGTTAAGTGTACATCATCCTACAGCTACAATATTTGGGTGGTCTATATAATAAAGAGGTGGTAATAAGTTCATCCATTGAGTTAAGATAAAAAAAAAAACATAATAACATCATAATCAATAATACAAACTCAAAGTTTGAACTCAACAATAACTAATTACAAGAAACATTATATGATATTCAATAATACTTACTATTAAGGTGCGTTTGGATGGGGGTAATGAGAGGGAAATTTTAACCTTATATTTGAATATTTTTTTATTGAATGAATTTAATAGAATATGTGAGGATGGACTAAAAAAGAAAAGAAATGAATGGAATATAGTTCTCATGTTTTTTGTTTAGAAGATTAATAATGAAACGGAACGGAACAGAATTTTATTACTTATGTGTTTTTTCTATTCCACCTCAATTTTGAGGGAAACAAAAGTTAGACATTTGAGAAGAAGAGAGAGGAAATGGTTCTTTATGTGTTTCGTTCATTTCTCGTGTATTTTAGAACTCTCAAATAAAAAAAGTTATTTCTCTTTGTTTCATTCCTTTTTACTTCTTCTCATTACTTATCATTTAAACATAGTGTAAATGAACAAAATTTTATGAAGATGACCATGTTTGTTTATCAAGTAAAAAAAATAAGAATCTTTATGGGAGTAAAATTGACTTTTATTTTGAGACTTTTATATTCTTATATTAAATAGTTATGGAAAATTATATATTTTTTATTTTTTTACTCAATTAAATTTCTTAAAAAGATGTAAATAATCATTACTATTAAAAAAAGGTGTAAAACTAACATTTTCACTTATTTTGAAAGGAAATATTACCTCATCGTTGACTAGAGAAAATTTTCTGCCATGTGCTTCCCACATGCTCACCCTCTCTTTCTCTACACATGTGTACGTCTAGTGGAGTAGCTACGTTGAGTTGAGGGGAAGCATGCTGGATTTAAAAAACAAAATAAGTATTATTAAAAAAAAGCTTTAATATCTTTAAAGAGAAAATATTATCTCCCTTCCTCTCTCTTTTCTTAATTAATCAAAATCTTTTTTTTCTTTTGTCATAGATACTTTGTGCTTATTAATTTTTCCATTTTTACTCCGAAATTTTTAAAGCATAGAGCTTATATTTTTATTTTTAAAAAGTTGTAAAGTCTTTTAATTTGTTGTGTAGTTATTTTTTTATTTGTCTCTATTGTTTGTTTTTACTTTGCTCTATATTTAGATTTTTTTTCATTAATGAAATAGAATAAAATAAGTAGGGATGAACCGAAAAAAGAAAAGAATGAAAAACATCTATTCTCTTATTATGTTTAAAATTGAGTTGAATGAAAATAAAATAGAATAGAGATATGTTCCATTGTTTGACTTTGTTAAAAAAGGATGGAATATGATGGAAGTGGACCAAAAATTATCAATTTTTCCCCTAATTTAAGATATATGAGATGAAATCATCTTTTTTATTATTATTATAATTAGGATTCCATCCTATCCTACCAAAAATCATCTACTTCCCAAACAAAGGAGTTGTAATTTTACTTCATTCCATTTTAAAATATTCAAATAATGAAATGGTACTTTTATCCAATTACATTTCATCTTATTTCATCTCATCTCATTCCATTTCATCAATTACTAAATATCCAAACATAGCCTTTGTTTTGAAGATTAATAAAGGAACGAAATATATTTCTTTTTCTACCTCATTTTGGAGGAGCAAAGTTGAGTTTTTAGTTTACTTATTTTTTTAAAACTCCAAAACAAAAGAAATTATTTCCCTCTCTTTTATCAAATTTAAAAATTAGATATTCTAATTATTCTTCTTTTATATTCCATTAGTGCTTATAATTCTTACTTTCATAGTTTAAATTTATTAATATTTAGAATTTAAATTTGAGTAATATATAGTTTTATTGAACATTTTAAGTGTTACAATTATAATTACTAAAAATAAATTGATGAAGTAATATAATATTAATTATAATTTTTTAATAAGGTATATCAATATTAATAAATTCATTAAAAAATAATTTCTCATGATGAATATTAAAATTTCTCTCAATTAAAATAACAAAAAAATAAATAAATTTTAATTTACCTCATAAAATTTTATCTTATTATCTAAATAATAAAGATAACATTAAAAAAGAAAAAAATTAGTACTATCCTTAAACTCCAGAGCCTGGCTTCACCGCTGAGTACATCTGCCCGAATACCAACACCGATATTGGCACCATATTCTCGTTGTCGTCCACCTTCTTTCCAGCAACCTTGTTATCATTACTTCCAAGAGCCACCCAGGTCTTTCAAATTCCCTGCTTTTGCAGCATTCTCTCATTTCTTCTTCGCCGAGTTGGACCTTAACAACCATGACGTCCATGATAGGAACACGAACGTGTCATTTCCACCGTTATTGCTTCGTCGAAGCAAATCCAGAAACTTCCATCACTTCAACGACGACAACCACTTTGTCGAATTGCTTTTCTTGCATCTGCTCGATGAAGCCTGGACTTTATTCGGAGTCCACACACAGTACATCCCTTCCAAAATCGCCTCCAGATCATCCTCTTAAAATTTAACTTTTTATGGAGTTAAATATTCATCCTCATAAAATTTATCTCTTGAATTATTACCTAGTAATATTTTCCCCCTTAAATTTTGACTCCTTTTGAGTAAAAAAGCTCCTGGGCTTTTGCCCCTTGTAAGTCCTGCTAATAGATTTCTTAATATTTGATTTTCACTAGCTAAAAAAAATCTAATTCCATTTTACTAGTACATTTAAAATTTAAATTACCAAAAAAATAAAAATAAAACATAGGTCATCAGGATTTGAAAAATAATTGTACATTAAATTAGTTATAATAACTAAGGCAGGTGGAAAGTTAAGGCAGCATTTGTCTTTTTACTCGCAAACACTTATCCACAACTCACTTCTTAATATTCCAACCTTATATTTGGCTCGCATTAATTGACGAATCAAACACCAAAACCAAATCATAAGCAAATTGACCATTTGTGCAATTATAATTACTCAAGCCGTAGACATTAGATGGTTGAAACTTGAATGTGCACCTTCCTAACGCTACGCCATTTAGGTGCTCCATAAAATATAGAAGCAATAATGAGTTTATTCATTGGGTTAAAATTAAGAAGCATAATAATATCATAATTAGTAATATAAGAGTTGAAGTTCGAACTTAACAAGAACTAATTACAAAAAAGTATTATACGATACACGATAGTTCTACCTATTGGGAAAAATACAAATTTTTAGGAGACAATTGCCTTCTAGGGCTAGTAATAAATTTAAGTAATTCATGAGTGGTTTAAGATTTGATTTGTTAATTAGCTCATTAAATTTCGTCATAAACCAAATGAGTTGAGCTTGAGTTTAAAATTATACTCGTTACATAAATGAGTCAAACACTACTCAACTTGTTTAAATATATATGAAATATTTGGTGGCTTATGACATTTATTTAAAATTAAAATTGAGTTGTAAACTAAGCTAATGGATCAAGTTCACGAGCTAGCTTAATTTATTTGATTTATATTGTTTTATTTTGATATTTAGTTCATTTAATTTAAGCTGACAAGTTGAATTATACAATTCGTAGACTTGACCAAAGTTGAATTTGAACTACAAAAAAATGATTCATATTGAACTCAAACCAAATTTCAACCTAGACTAGTTGAGTTTGGTTTGGCCTAGCTCGACTCATTTTAAACCCTATTACTCGCTATATCTCTTACAAGTTCTGCTAATGGATTTCTTAGGCAGTGTTTGAAAGTAGGAGTGTCCAATGGGTCAAGCTAACCTGCGAACTCGCAAATTTTGACCAAACCCAACCTATAAAATGCGGGTTGAGTTGGGTTCGCGGGTTGAGTTGGGTTGAAAAATACTTCAACTCATAGTGTGTGGGTCAGGAAAGCAGGTTGGAACACGTCCAACCCGCACAAACCCGGTCCACCCACTTTTTTTTAAAGTAAAAATGGTTTAAATAATAAAGAGTATATGAAAAAAATAAAGAGTGAAATCAATGATTATGTCAATACATATGACATGCGTGATGACACTGACTTCGATTAGTTAGACTAATTTGTTGTTTGAGTTATGACTAACTTTATTTAGTTTATTATAGACTTAGTACGATTTGTTGTTAATTTATTATGCACTTATTGACTTATGATATTTAGTTTATTTGAGATTGAGACCTATTATATTTGAACAATGTCGGTTAATATTTATGGTATTAATTTGTTATATTGAGACTTATTATGTTTGAAATTGAGACTTATAATATTAATTTGTTAGATTTTGTATTTTGACTTTTTTTCAAGATTTTTTTTTAAAACAAAACATATCAGACACACGAGTTCGATCTAACTCAACCCACTGTTCTGATGAACGGGTCAGATCCAAAAATACTGTTGAACTCACCTAACAAATACCCCTATTTAGAAGTTTCCAAAAACTAGATATGTAAGTATAGTAGAGCTCGTTTTTTAAATATAAGAAATTTAGTAATCACCTAATTTTTTAAAAACTAGTTCTCATTTAAACTAATTTTGAGATAAAATTGATTAAAAAAAACTATTTTAAAGTTAGTTTTTTTGTCTAATCCAACTTTTTTTATACTCTCTCATCCTTTTTTTTGGGTGTAACATCTATCTCATCTTTTTTATTCTTTTTTTTCTCTCTCATGCTTTATTTCTATCTCAATATTTAAATTATAAATTTAATAACTAGTTTAAGACAAATTTTAACTAAACTAAGAATAAATTAAAACTGACTACAACATAATCTAAATTTATATGACTAGTTTATCTTAAATAGTTTTGAACCGATTTTGAGGGTTGTCAAACTATCCCTAGAGCATGTTTGGGTAAGCTTATTTATGTTTCCCAATATTTTTTTTTCTTTTGTCTAAAAGTTTTTTTCACTGTTCATATTATATTTGGGAAATTATGTAAAAACTTACTCAAAATTCAATGCATTATAATATTTTTTTCATAAACTTGAAGTTTAAAACTTTTGATTCTTAATCATAGATTATTCCAAAAAGTTTTGAGATATAAATTCTATTTTATACTCAATTAAATAACTTTTTAATCATTTTATACCTCTTTTAATAATTTAATATATATAAGTGATTCATTTTTATATTATTTAAATGAAACATACTATTTTAAAATTAATTTTTAGCTAACATATACAAATATAAAATTAATTCCATTATAATCGATTATAACATATAATCGATTATTGAAATAATTAATTTTTTGCATAAAATCTACACATACAATTAGTATTTGATTTTCACTAGCTTGAAAAAATCCAACTTCACTTTATTAGTACATTTAAAATTTAAATTTCCCAACGTACCAAAAAAATGTAAATTCCCCAAAAAAACAAAATTGAAACATAGCTCATTAGACATCAACATTTGAAAAATAATTGTAAATTAAATTAGTTAGTTAAAATGCAAGGGAAATGACAAAGAAACTACGACAGGAGATAGGAGTGGAAATATATCAGGTCAGGTTAGACTTTGTTTTAAACAAGTCTAGTATGTATGGAGGTAGAGGTGGAGAGCTCTCAACCCTTTGTTTTCTCAACAGCGGCTAATGACAAACCACCCGATGGAGGTGGTGGAAATGATTCATCTATGAAGGTTCAAAAGGCTTCTTTCAGGGATATGGTGTTGGGAAAGAAAGAAGTTCCAGCACTTAGGAAGAGGGTTGATTTATTCAAAGAAAAATTGGCAAAGATTGAATATGAGGATGGTAATCCATTGAAACCAATGGTGCATATTGAAGAATAAATTTTTGAGGGACTATACGCGCCATGGCAGGATGCTCTAGTAGTTAAATTAATAGGGAAGAATATTAGTTATCATGTGCTGAAGGACAGGTTACACAAGATTTGGAAAGTTATTACAGGCTTTGAGATTATGGATATTGATAATGGGTTTTATATGGTGAAATTTGAGGAAGAAGTAGATCGTTCTAAGGTCATTGATGAAGGTCCATAGATGATTTTCGATCATTACTTAACTGTGCAGTGTTGGTCTCCAGAGTTTATGTCTCTTATAGCTAAAATAGATAAGACTTTGGTTTGGATCCGTTTTCCAGGGTTGAATATATTTTTCTATGATGAGAGCATCCTTCTAACTCTTGCTGCAGCAGTTGGGAAGCCTATTAAAGTTGACACAAATACAATTGATGTTCGACGTGGTCGTTTTGCTCATGTTTGTGTTAAAGTAGATTTGAATAAACCTGTTGTGGGTAAAGTCTAGCTCAAGGGTCATTGGTATCATGTGGAATATGAAGGATTGCATAGAATTTGTGGTACTTGTGGTTGTTATGGTCACCTAACCAGGGAATGCAAGAAGGAACCACCAATCGCAGCCCAAGCTGCTCCTCCCCAAGCGGTGGTGACAGACAAAGAGGCAGTTCCGGTGAAGTCTAATGAACAAGTAATTAATGACAATCATATTCCGGAATTACAGGATGTAACAGACAAGTTAATGGCAACAAAAATAAAGGAGTCGTTGCATGGGGAATGGCTTGTTGTTAGGAGAAAAAATAGGACAGCCAGCAAGTCTAAAATGGTCAGTAATGATAAGTCATTAAAAGAGAAGAATCATGGCAATAATGGGAAAGATAAGATAATCAAATCCCATGCAGATAGGGATCCACATAAATCCCATGCAGGTGCGTCCTCTCCTGGTTTTGCGCGGGGTCAACCCGATCCGTTTACTTCTGCGTGGGTCCCATTAGATCACACCAAGCCTCATAAATCAGTTTATGCCAACGAAAAAAGTAAGAGACAAAGAAAAGACGCAGAACTTTCTATTTGGTCCCCAGCACAAAAAATTGAACAGCTTCAGAAATCCACTCCTAAGACAACTGATATTCCAAAGAGGGTCATGGTTAACTCAAAAAATAAAGGAGTGCAACAGGACATAAAAATATTTAAGCTGGGCCAAGGTGCAAAGTCCACAGTGAAGATGAAAGGTATTTCCAACAACAGATTTGTCATGCTCCATGAAAAGAATGATGATAAGCAGGATATGAAGATTGGTACAGCTATTGCTTCTATACCTTCTCAAGGTGATAGCCAAGAAGTGGTTCCCAAAACACAGTTAGAGTCTATGGCTGTTTAGTCAGTGTGACTTCTATTCTTCTTCCTATATATGTGTTTATGGATTTTTTCCAGAATTTTTCAGTTCTTTCATGGAATATTCGAGGCGCCTCAAACCGTACTGCTAGGCGTCATGTTCGTGATTTGATTAATCTTCATCATCCTTCTCTCTTTTGTGTTTATGAAACCCATGTTCAGTTCACGAAGGTTGAGAATTTTTGGTCTTCACTGGGCTATAAACCAATATTTATTCATGAAGCTATTGGTCACTCCGGTGGTATCTGGATCCTCTCATGCACGGTTGATACTATTTTTTGTATGATAAAATCTATGTACCAGGCTATTACTTTCTCTATCAGGCACAATAATAGCACATGGTATTGCTCAGCCATCTATGCTTCTCCTATTTATTCAAACTGCAACATTCTATGGAACCATCTCAAAAGCCTCAGAAGTTCTATTGGTGGGCCGTGGTTACTTATAGGAGATTTTAATGAAGTGTTATTATCAACAGAGGTCTCGGGAGGTAATTTTAGTACTTCTAGAGCTTGTATCTTTGCTGATTTATTAGCTGATTGCAATCTCTTACACCTCCACACTATTGGAGGCCTTTATACATGGCGCAGGAACTTGCAGTATGGTGGTCATATGAGAAAAAGATTAGACAGATGTGTTGTGAATGTGGATTGGCAATTGTTGTTCCCTCATGCAATGGTGGAAGTCCTTCCTCCTCATAGCTCATACCATAATCCTTTGTTATTACATTGTAATAAATCTAAGAGCACGAAATCCAGACTCTTTCATTTTCAGGCTGCTTGGATGTCTCATCCTGATTATGAACCTTTGGTCTCCAATACTTGGATCCGTTCTCATGGTAGTGCGAGTTTGAAGTTGGATAAAGTTAAGAGAACAGTCTATCTCCTATTCTCCTTTAATAAAGAGGTCTTTGGCAATATTTTTAAAAGAAAGCACCATATTGAGGGTCGTATCAAAGGAGTTCATCGTCAGCTTAATATTTTTATTTCTTCTTATATCATTAAATTGGAAAGAGACCTGCAACAACAATACAATGAAGTTTTGGCTCAAGAAAAGCTCCTTTGGTTTCAAGAATCAAGGGAGAATTGGGTTAAATTTGGCAACAAGAACACTAGATTCTTCCATACTCAAACTGTAATTCGTAGGAGAAGAAATAAAATTACAGGCTTGAATATTGATGGGATTTGGTGTAATGATGATGAGACTTTGAAAAATGAGGCTTTGGTTTTCTTTAGAAAATTGTTCCAATCAAATGATCAGTGTATTCCAAGTAGTCTAGCTCTTCAATGTATCCCAAAAATTGGACAACAATTCCATGATTTGCTCCTTAGTTCGGTTACTTTCAAAGAGGTTAGGGATGCTGTTTTTAGTATGGCTCCTTATAAAGCTCCAGGACCAGATGGTTTTCAACCTGTGTTCTTCAGGAATTATTGGCATATAGTTGGCAAAGATGTTTGGGACTTCATTGCAAGAGCTTTTACTACAGGTTGTATTGAGCAACACATTGCAGAGACTCTCATTGTTCTAATTCCGAAGGTTGATGATCCTAAGAGCCTAAAGGATTTTAGACCAATTAGTCTTTGCAATGTTTTCCTTAAACTAATCTCTAAAATCCTTGTTCATCGTATTATGCCTTTTTTGGATGAATTAATTGGGCCTCTTCAAAGCAGCTTTATTCCTAATAGAGGTACAGCAGATAATGCCTTGATTGCTTAGGAAATTGTTCATCATATGCATAAAAAGAAGGGTAAGGTTGGTTTCCTTATGTTTAAAATTGATTTTGAGAAAGCTTATGATAGGGTGGATTGAAATTTTCTCAAACTTACATTGACTGAATTCGGCTTCCCTCAACATACTATCAATCTTATTATGAGCTGCACAACCTCCTCTACTTTGTCTTTAAAATGGAACAGTAAGAAGTTAGAGAGTTTCGCTCCGACAAGAGGCTTGAGGCAAGGTGACCCCATGAGTCCTTATCTATTTGTTCTATGCATGGAAAATTTGACTATTTTGATTCAAGAGAAAATTGACACAAACCGATGGCAGTCGGTTAAAATCTCTACAAATGCCCCCCCCAATCTCTCACTTATTTTTTGCTAATGATTGCCTTCTCTTTATAAAGGCAAAAGCTTCCCAAGTCAGACTAGTTCAAGAAGTGCTCTATTCTTTTTGCCTAGCTTCAGGTATGAAAATCAATATCCACAATCCAGATTTCTTCCTTCGAAGAACATATCTAGAGCTAGGTAGCAAAGTTTGAAGGTATTATTGATTTTCATCATACTTACAATATAGGAAGGTATCTTGGTTTCCCTTTACTTTCTAGCAGGGTGACTAAGAATGATTTTTCTTATATTTTGGACAAGATTAATAATAGACTTGCTGGTTGGAAGGGTAGATTATTAAGTAGAGCAGGCAGGGTCACTCTTGCTAAATCTGTGTTATGCTCTATACCTATCTATTCTATGCAAAATATATGGCTTCCTGAAGGGGTTTGTGATTCTATTGATTCTTGCATCAAGCAGTTTTATTTGGGGTGGTAAATTCAATCATTGGGTTAAATGGAGCAAAGTCCCTCAACCAATTCATAGAGGGGGGGTTGGGTATTCATCGAGTTAGAAATACCAATACTTCATTGCTGGGAAAACATGTTTGGGATATTATGAATCAGCCTGAAAAACTCTAGGTGAAATTATTATCATCTAAGTATTTAACTGGTCATCATATTCTGCATGATCCCCCTTGTAATGGTGCCAGCTATACTTGAAGATCAATTGTTAAAGCTGCTGAGTCTTTACATGATGGCTTCATTACCCGTATCGGTAGAAGGGATGTTTCTATTTAGTATGAAAAGTGGCTTGATAAAGGGTGCATTGGTGACCTTGTTCCTTTCGTTGATATACAAGATACTCAGCTGCAAGTTAAAGACATGTGCTATGATAGGTCTTGGCATTTTAATCTTCTAGCTACTCAACTGCCGCATGATTTAAAACTGGAAATGCAAAGTATTGTTGTCTATGATCATTCGGACAATCTCCTTATTTGGAATGATAGTAACTCGGGCTAGTATTCCTCTAGGAGTGCTTATATTTGGTTGTGCCAGAATGATGATAACCATACTCCAATCTCGGAGGACAATTGGACATGGATTTGGAAAATGAAATTGCCGAACAATCTTAAATTTTTTATCTGGTTACTCATGCATGGCAATTTGCCAACTAATCATTTGCATGTAGTTCGTCATTTGTCCTTTGACCCTACGTGCATGAGATGCGGTGCAACTTCAGAAACCTTTATTCACACTCTCAGGGACTGTTCTCATGCTACACCTATCTGGAGATTCTTGGGCTTTGATAATAACCAGATATTTTCTATTGATGACCCGATGTTATGGTTTAAATCCCATGCTCTCAAGGATAATGGTGCTCTCTTTGTTATAGCTTGCTGGTTTGTGTGGAGAGCTAGAAATGATGCAATTTTCTTAGACAATAAATGGAGTCATTGGCGGACCCTAAACCGGATATGGATTCTCTTAGAAGTGGTGCTTAAGGTTTTTGGGTACAATAATCAAAGGAAGGAACCGAGACATGTTAAATGGCACTCTCCTATTAATAATGTGGTAAAGCTCAATGTTGATGGCAGTTTTCTTGGTAACCCAAGGAGGTCGGGCTATGGAGGTTTGTTGCGGGATGCACAAGGCCAATGGCTTGGTGGTTTTTCAGGATTTTGTGGGATCACTACCAATATTAAAGTTGAGCTCCTAGCTATTGACTATGGTCTCAGGGTGGCTTGGGAGGCTGGACATCACATTCTTATTTGTGAATCAGATTCAAAGGTGGCTTTATCTCTAGTGGAGCAAGGAGTTCATTCAACTCATCCTCATGCACCAATCATTAATCATATCAGACTGTATACGGATCTTGCTTGGGACCTCACTTTTCAACACACCTTGCGTGAAGGAAATGTTGCTGCTGATTGGCTGGCAAAGTATGGCACAATCATAGAGTAGGGTTTCATGGCTTGGGACACTTGTCCTCATCAGTTATCTAGCATTCTGTTAGCTGATGCTATGGGGGTTTTGTTTACTAGATTGTAGTTCTCTCTGTTGCTTTGTTTCTTGCTTTCCGTATGATCCAAAAAAAAAAAAACAAATCTAGTATGTATTCTAATTATAAGGCTTGAGTCTAATTTGTGAGTCTGTAATAGGTTAATTTTCAAGGTCTGACTTGATCTTTTTAAAAGTCTGACCTAACCTGAAAGTCTATTTAAAAACTTATTTTACAATAAGATTTTTAAATAGGTTATCAGACTTACCTTTAAATAGGTCAATGTGTCTTTATATAGACTAACAAAATTACTTTTAAATAGGTCAATATGTCTTTACATAGGCTAACAAACATGAGCCTTGAAATAGGCCAACGGGCCTACTTAAAGCCAATAAGTCTTTGTTATAACTTAACACTCACCTTCTAATTTTATAGATGTTCACCACTTTCTTATTCCAATCTTTAGTCGATGTGAGATTTGGAGATATACCAAGTTATAAAATTATTAGAGGCATATATCTCTAAGCTCACATCGACTAAAGATCAGAGTAAGAAAGTAGTCAATATTTATAAAAATAAAGAATGATTGTTAAATTATTATTTTCATTCTAATAAATATATTACATTAAATATATTAATAAATATGTTATTTCTATTCTAACTTATTAACTTAAGTTTTAGTTATTGACTTTTATTAAAATTTAATTAAAAAATATATTAATATATTATAATAAATTATAATTATAATTATAATTTATAATTATTATAATAATATATATTATATTATATATAATTAAATATGTCAGACTTATTTGTTAAATTTAAAAGATTTATTAAATAATTTAATATTTAAATTTTTTAATTAAACTTTTAAAAAATTAATTTAACTTATTTAATAAATAAATCAAATTAAATCAGAACTCAGATAAGTCGGACCATATCCTTGACAAATAGTATGAGCTATTTCCTCTCGTAGCAGAAGGTAAGTTAAGCATATGTCCTTGACAAATAGTATGAGCTATTTCCTCTTGTAGCAGCAGGTAAGTTAAGCATTTGTCTTTTTCTTGAACATTTTTGCCCAACCCACTTTTAAATATTCCAACCTTATATTTGGTTTCCCATTAATTGACGAATCAAACACCAAAACCAAACCATAAGCAAATTGACCACTGCGACTCCCTCCCTTTTCTTCTCTTTTCTCTCGCGAGGTGGTGCTGTTCTGCTTCTGCATCTACACACACACACAGAGAGAGAGAGAGAGAGAGAAAATGGGGTTCTTCTCCTTTTTGGGTCGTGTCCTCTTTGCTTCCCTCTTCATCCTCTCCGCATGGCAGATGTGAGTTCTCTCTTTTCAGATCTATCCATAATTTTCTGCATAACTTTCATATTATTGCAAAACTGCTCCTTTTTCGTTTTTGGGCATCTGGGTTTTCATTTTTTTTCCTTTTATTTCACAGTTTTAATGTAAATCCCTTTCAGATTTGTGTGTTTTTCAATTTAGAGACACATGTATAGATAGAGAGGCAAACCCATATACTGTTTAATGGAGATAATTTGATTTGAAGAGTCCATTTTGATAAGTGGGTTTCTTCCTGTTCAATGTGCACACTGAAGAATATGTGATAGTGTAAAAACTCGGCTGGCTTGTTTTCCAAGGGCATTTGCTCTCATATGATTGATGTCTTGGAGACCTGTTACTTGGAATGACATTTCTGCAGTTTTAAGTCTTATTACTTTATTTTGTAACTTGCTTAGTGGTGGATCATTAGGTTGATTTTTATGAAACTACTTAAGCCTACATGTCAAACACCTTGTTTGACGAGATTTTAGCCAATCAAATGTTGGGTTGCTAAAGTAATTTTTAGTTTGTAATCATACTATTAAAGCAACATTCAGTACTTTTGGATTTATATAGAATGTATGTTGCTAGGTTTAATGAATTTGATGCCACTGGTGGGCCCATTGCAAGGGTGTTGATTCCCAAGCTCACTGTTGTGAGGAAAAATTTGTCCTCCAAATTGGGGGTTGGGATACCAGATATTAATGTAAGGCCATCTCTTCTCATATTGTCAATTTTATTTTTTATTTTTTTGGAATGGAATTCATCGTTTACTTGTAGTTGCCTTTCTGATTGATATGTTAAATACAGGTTCGGCAATTCATTGCCACTATCATATTTCTAAAGGGGGTTGGAGGGATTCTATTTGTGTTTGGCAGCACATTTGGATCTTTTCTTCTGGTAAAGGCTTTCTCTCTTAGCTTTGGAATGAGAAGAAGTTGCCATTCTTAAATTTACTTTTCAAGTTCTGATCTTTTTTGTGTTCCTGAAACATTATTATCTAGATTGAAAATTTCCTCTTTTTGTAGCTTCTCCATCTGGCGCTTACTACTCCACTTCTGTATGATTTCTATAACTATAGACCTAACAGGCCTGAATATAGTCTACTGCTGAATGATTTCATTCAGGTTTGTGCAAACTTCTGTTATTTCCTGTGTTTCTGGCTGACGGTTTTATCTGTATGAGAACTGAATATATTTTCTTCACTTTTTTATGCCAGAATACAGCACTTTTTGGTGCGTTGCTATTCTTTATAGGGATGAAGAACTCAATTCCCAGGAGACAACTCAGGAAGAAGACCCCAAAAACAAAGACAGTTTAGAATTAGGGCAAAGATGTATCTGTGTGTTTCCAATGAAACAGGTTGTCAAACTGCTTAGTTGCAGCATTTTGGAATAGTTGCTTAAGCCTCTTTGGATTATTGTTTTTGTCAGTTGGTATTTGGCACATAATTTGATTATGGATATGCTTCCTTTTTCTCATACAATTCTGTTGTACTTGTGCTAAGAATAGATATTAAGAAAACCTGTGGTTAGATTTGCTTGTGAATCAAGGTTCGATGTGTAAGATATTATGGCACTAGTTTATCAGAGATATATATTTCCAGGAGGAGGCACCGAGGCAGGGTGATATCTACACATAACTAATTATCTGAGTGTTTTATCCAGTTCAATTTGTTTTATTTCAGTCTAATTCGGTACAATTCAAATAAGATATATTTTCCAAGATAATCTATACAAATATACAATTCTGATTTGGGAGTCCTGATATCTTAATGACACACCAAAACTTTGGCGAGTTTGGAGTCCTAGTTTCTCCAGACTCCACTTTTGGTCTCTTGAATATTATCAGCAGAAACAAACGCCACCAAACTTGAGCATCTTGGTCTCTGCTTGCAGCAAGGTCTACATAAATATGAAGCATGGTGCGCGGGAGCAAATGCACTCCAGCTTCAAAGATGAAAGGTATCTTGGCATAAGTTATCTAATATTGCTGTTTGCATTCTAAATAGCTATCATCATGGATTGTTGGTCAAATAAACTCCCCTACCCTCAAGTTCTCTGTCTTCCTCCGAGCTGGTATGATTCTTGAGTACAGTTTCATAAAGAGTTAGGAGAGAGACAAGTTGGGAGGAAAAGAGAAAGAAGGAAAATAAAGTGGCAACAATTTTGCAGCTACAATTTTTTTTATTGATGTTATTATAGTCAAATATTTTTACATATTCATAGATGAGGGACATATATAGTAAGAGGGATTTTTATTGGGAGAGAGTGAAAGGAGTAAATTTTGACCAGTGTATACATAGATGATCAAAATTAAAAGTTACTTGAAAATTATGTGACTATTTAAAAAATTTATATATATTTATATTTTAATTTTGATCATTCATGTAAAATCTCATGGTTAAAATTTACTTCTCTTACCTCTTACAATAAACATATCTCTCACCGGAGTAAAATCCTTCATGGATGATACTTGATAGTATAAATTTCTTTTTGCACCACCAATAGATTCGAAATTAAACAGTCTTAAATACCTATCAATTCTTCCTTTTGATATATAGTGATGGCAAAATTCTTTTTGTCTCTCAAAATATATTCAGACGTTTATGTGGAGATATTTTTTATATATATATATAAATCTTAGGATCAGATATGAAATTACATATTTAAAAAATTCAAACTCTTTTTATTTGGAGTAATGGTTGAGGACAAAGTTCTTTATATGAGAGTAATAATAGTAAAACTTATATTATAGTATAGAATTTTATTTTAAACAAAATTTAGTTTCAACTTTTGGCTCTAATTCTTGTTTTTAACTTTATTTAATTTTTTTAATTTGTTACTTTTAATTTTATGTAATTAAATTAATAGATATATATAGAGATTAAATGAGATTAGGAACAATGAAACATAAGATTTGTTCTTTTATTTTTTAAGTGCGTGAAGACATGTGTCCCATACATGTCAACATAGGTCCAGCAATGAGTGAGTGGCAACGTACGTGTCTTATACGCAAGGAAAAGATGGTGGCTTGTCTAGAAGGGTTGACACAATAACGGAAATTGTTTATCAAAATATTTTCAAGTATGTCACTAATATGGGTAATATTAGGGGAAAATATCTATTTTTGTTTTAAAAAAACAAATTGAAGACCTAAAATCACATATAAGTAGGAGTGTTCAATAAGTTAAGTCAACTTATGAATTTACGAATTTTGACTTAACTTAATTTACAAAATATAGGTTGAGTTGGGTCTGTAAATTGGGTTGGGTTAAAAAATACTATAACTCGTAAGGTATAGGTTGGGCAGCGGGTTTGGAAAGTGTTGGCCCATGTAAATCCAACTCACCCAAGTATATATATTTTTTTTGTAAAAGTTATTTAGCTTATGTTATTTTTCTCATGACTTTTCTATATAGTCAATTAAGTTTAGGTGTAGGCATAGTAGTAACATTGAGAATGTGACTAAGAAAATAGTGATTACAAAACTCATAAAATGTCTGACAGATCAATGCCATGAAAATCTAACTGATCGTTTAGATGACAAAGAGTATCATGAGAAAATTGAGAATGAAGTAAGAGTGTCTTTGGAATGTAAAATAATAAGAAATGATTTGATTTGTAAATCAAATTTAATTAAATCTTGTGTTTGGAATATTAAAAAATAAGAAATGATTTGATTTCTAAAATCTCATGGATTTCAATCCTTTTATTTTAGAAATTCCATCAAATTTGATAAGATTTGGTAAGATTTGATTTGATTTGAAATGAATGGACTATTTTACCCTTAATAATTATCTCTAATCACCTCTCATAAGGGTTAAAATGTAAAATAATAAAACCAAATCAAATCAATTCTCATTTTAATAAATTCCAAATACAAAATTTGATTTCTAAATCAATTCAATTCCTATTTTTTTTTTAAAGTTCCAAACATAAAATTTGATTTCTAAATCAATTCAATTCAAATCAAATCAAATCATTTCTCATTTTAATTCATTCCAAACACAACCTAAATGATTATGTCAATCCATATTCATGATGACATTAACTTCAATTAATTAATGTGATTTGTTATTTATAACTTTTATAGGACATATTAGATTGCTTTAGTTTATTTTATATTTATGTTAGCTTATTAAGACTTATTAAGTTTATTTATAACATTGACTCGTGTTCTTGAGAATAAATTCTCTGAAGGATTAAAAGAACACAATAAACATAAAATCAGAATTGTGGATTACATATATTTGTTTATAAACCAATTAAAGGAAATAAATAACTCAAACAAAATAATATGCTTGTTTTACTAATATTTCATAACTAGATGAACGATTTTAGAAGAGGTTATCTTCTTATTAGAAAAATTTATATGGTAATAAACTTATAATGCATTTCAAAAAGGTTAGAGAACAAAAGCATGATAGAAAAAGTTTTCTTACAAGTATTTACATTATGAATAATTTTGTTTAGTTTATTCTAAACTTAGTAAAGCTAGTTAGTTGTTAATTTATTATACACTTATTGACTTATGGTGTTTAATTTGTTTGAAATTGAGACCTATTATGTTTGAGTAAGGTCGGTTAAGACTTGTGGTGTTAATTTGGTTGATTGAGACCTATTATATTTGAAATTGAGACTTATGATATTAATTTGTTAAATTGAGACTTATTATATTCGAGATTAAGATTTTATAGTGTTAATTTGTTAAATTTTATATTTTAATTTTTTTAAATTTTTTTTTTAAATGTCAGAACTACTAGTTCGACCAAAACCAACTCACTCTTGAGCAGGTTGAGTTGGGTCGGGTTGAGCAAAAAAATCTTCTTGACCTAACCCAACCAAATCCACTATTTTGATGAACAAGTTAAGTCCAAAAATATTATTGAACTTATCCAACTCACCGAGCGAACAACCCTACATATAGCATCAATTTTCATCATATTATTTGACTTTGCCGTTATTTTGCTTTTGACCAAGAAATTAAGAATACCGTTTCCTCCTAAGCATGTAATTCTTGTTTGTTTGTCGCATTCTATTACTTGGCCGTTACATTCACCATGAGACTCCGCGAGAAAAATTAACAAAATTAGAATTCAAATATGTGATAATTAGCTTAAACGCACATAACATAATAAATTTTTGCTAAATTATAGCAAAACATTCTTCCTCATATTTAACTTTGACTAACTTAACACCATGACACAATTTGATTAAGGCCAGATTGTAACATTGCCGATATTGTGTTTTACATATAAATTTACTTCCGATTTTACCAAAGTTTTTTTTTTTTATCTTGCCGTTTTTACCAAAGTCACTTATGCATTTTTTTTAAAATATATATGAGAGTGCACGGAAGATAGTATTCTTCTATGTTAGTAAATTAGCTTCTTTGTTGTGCCCGATTTGTCGTGAATGCAAGTATGAGTTAGATGTGAGTGAAGAAGTCTAATATAAGAATAGACAAGTTGAAGGGTATATAAATAAAAAAAATCTATAAACCTATTATCTTAAGGTTTTGGGTCTGTTAAAGAATTATATGATTAGGGTTAGGGAGAAAAAAAAACAAAGATGACTATAAATTGATAATGTTATTAATATGATAATTTGATACAAAATTATAATCTACTATCCTATATATAATAATAATTAGGTCAAATACTAACACTACTAGTACAGGCTCAAGTCCACTAACACAAGACTAATAACCTAATAAGTAATAATCCTAATATTCTCTAACAGGGTCGAAGCCTAATTATATGGTTAAAGCTTAGTCCATTGGTTGTATATCTCCCTGACTTGTTGGGCTCCCCAATCTTAACAAATGGTATCAGAATAGATGGTTAGCTTGTGATGAGTATTGGAGAGATAATAGTGGGCTGATGGATCCATATGCAGGATCTCTTGTGTCAAAGTTTTTCTAGTGATGTAGAAGCTAGGCGACATGTTTCGTTGTAGATAGACGACGACAATACAAGTATGAAAAAGAGCATGTGTGACTCTGGAGGAGATAAGGTTCTTGGGCAATGTAGAGGCCATGTGACATATTCTATTGTAAATGATAGACAACGGCAGTACAAGTATGAAGAAGAGTGTGCTAATCCGATTTGGAGGAGATGGGGCTCTTGGATGAGGGTTAAGCTCTTGGTGATACTGTCAAATACTTGAAAGGCTTTCGCTTGAAGAGGAGTGACTACATGTGAACGACTCACACTTAAGGGAGAGATTGTTGTGAATGCAAGTGGAGTTAAGTGTAGGTGAAGATGTCTTACATTGAAAAAAGAATGAACAAGTTAAAGATTGTATAAGTGGAAAAAATCAATAGACTTGATGCCTTAAAATTTCAAGTTAAGATGTGATATCAAGTCAACTTATATAGTTCTTTGCTTAGCCCATTAAATACAAATCTCGCTGACTTGTTGGACTCCCCAGATATTAACACAGTTGTGACTGCGTATGTCCACTCGTTATACTCTACTAGTATGCTTCTCTGTTATAGCTCTAAAAAAATAAAAGCTAATGAAAGATACCAACATGAAGCTAGTTTTGATAATTTAGGTCATGTAGGTTAACCAATAGGAGAGGGAAACACAAATTTCATTGAATACAAAGATGAAAATTTGGTGAGAAAAAGAAAAGAGAAAATTTAAAAAAAATTCTTAGAAAAATATTTCTAGTTTAGGAACAATAAATTGCTCAACAGGTTAACGATGTTCAAAGAGTGGTTGATGAATAACCACTTGAATGGTTAATTATTCCTACATTAAAAATACTTTTATCAATATATATATTTTTTTCTGTAATTTTTCCAAAAGGTAGTATGTTCGAATAGAAAAATGTTTGCTTCCTCCAATTACAAATTCTTCCTTCACCCCATTAGGTACAAGACAAGTGTACATCATGTGCGAGGAAGAATTTCCACATAAAGTTAGAGGAAGTAAGATGATCTTGTTCAAATAACCACCTAGAACTGGAAACCACCTTTGACAACATGAATTTTTCTTTTTGGTACAATGGTGACACTAAGGTTTGAATGTATGACCAAATGCAACCTACCCAAGCCTCTCACCACTAGTCCACTTCTAGTGACTTGACAACATGTAAAATTTACTCAAATACAAATGGATCAAACAATGAAGGTTAAACTCACACTTCAAATAACGTGTTCTTGTAGCATGAAGTCCAGTCTGAACCATCCCTTGAAGCAACTAGACCACCTCCATCAGTGCTTATGGACTCAGCACCTGAACTTGATATCAAAGCTGGAAATATTTCTTTGCCAGGGCCATCAATTTCCAGTTTATTATCCTCAGTTTCAGTGATTCCAACATCACTGTTTAATGTTTTATCGCCTTCTACTCCAAAATTGACTCGAGGACCTGATAACCTATTGCTACCAGAGTCATTGGCAAGGTCTTCTTCATCTGACAAGCATCTACAACAGTCAAGCTCATCCAGCTCATAAAGTTGGCTCATTAACCCTTCCCTCCATGATATCCTCATTTGGGATTGTGATGCATTCTCTATTGTAGAACTAGATAACCAAGGATCCTGGTCATCCAAATATTTTGGAAGTTTGCTGAGATCAATGGATTCATAAGGCACAGTTAAACAATCAAATTGGAAACTTGAATTAACAGAATCCTCTAGTGGCACAGAACAATTGAGGAGGAAGTTCTCTGACAGATGAACTTCACTGAATGAATTATAGTCAGGGTTAGAATGATCTTCCTTTTGATTGTCTGCAGGCACCAATGACAATCCAACATGTAAATCTGAACTGGATTCTGACTGTGGAGTTCGAATAACATTTCCACTACCCAATGAATTCAGGGAGAAGGGAGAATTCTCATCAATGAGATTGCATTGATCATTTTTTCCTTTTTCTGAGCTACCTGCTACACAACTAGGCGTGGAATTGGGAGAAAACAATATGGATGGATAAGAAGGTGATAATATGGAATCAAACGGTACTTGAAATTCAGAAAGTCCACTTGGAGAAATTGAAGAACCCATTTTTCTCCTGATACCATTAGCAGCACCAGACAAATTACTGCTATCACTTATATTCCAAAAAGTTTTAGAACTGGATGATGGTGAAGTACTGGAACCAAGAGTTGTGGATTCTACTAGTCCCTGACTTTGATTTAGTCCATTTTCAGACTTCCGACTAAGAACTTTCTTTCCCTTGTTACGTGGAGAAGAAAGCCAATGCACTAAAGCTTCAGTTGGCAAAGGCAATAAGGAAGGACTGACATTGTTATTAACAACCGTTGTATTTTTCTCATCATCAACAAAACTATTAGCAGCCATTTTATCAAAGCCTGAATAGTTCTCTTCCACAGTAAGAATCCCTCTAGGCCTGCATTTCCTCTTGTCAGTGACACCAGAAACAACATAGCCAGCACCATAACAAGAAGGTGTTGTTGTTGAAACCAAAGAAGACCCACATTGTATCTCTGGGGAAACAGAGTTATGAATTGGAGGTGTTCTACTAATGCTTGTGTTCAAGTTCTCCTCAACATCCCCATAAACTGTACTATCCAAATCTGACCCAGTAACTTTTTTCCTCAAAGGAGTCAAATTTGCATCACTATGACACGATTTGAGCTGGGCATGCTCACCAGCGTTATCATTAATCCCTCCCAGGCTATCTTCCTTTGGCTTCAACTCCTCAGATGCAGATGGCAATTTAGGTAAAAACTTGCCATGTTCATTCAAAGCAGAACAAGGCTTAGACTTTTGGCCTGTTCTGGAACCAGATTTCTTACCAGACTGCCACTGGTAGAGGCATGGGGGGTTCTTCCTAACCGTCCGCGGCACCTTATCCGATGTGAGTCTTTTTGTTTTCAGCACAGCATTACCCTTTGACAGGTTCTCCTTTGAGGACTTAGATTTAGATCGTTTCAAAGCAAGTGCATCAGGGACTGAGTTGGGAATTTTAGAGAGATTCTTAGGTCTGTAGACAGGGGTTTTGAAAGAAGAGGAAGACAGGAACCTGAGGCAACCTCTTGGGGCTTCAGTGGAGACACTAGAAGAAGCATAGCTGCTGTTGCTGCTGCTGGAAATGCGGTTGAGATCCTGTAATGGGCTTCTAGGACTTAGCTTCTTCTTTGCACAGGATGCTGCAATTGCTGTTGGTGTAGGTGGTGGAGGCAAAGATGAAGATTTCTTTGATGAAAATGCTCTGCTCATAGTGAGGCCGGCAGGATCTACACCACATTGAATTGATCTGAATACATGAACATGAACATTGAACAAGTACATTTGCATAAGCACAATAGATTTTGTCAAAAAAACAAAAGAAAATTTCTCAATCTATTAATTACCCATAAAGGTATAGTCAATTTTTTATAAAAACCAAGCAAGAAATTATGTGTTTATGCTAAAAAAGGAAGAATTCTTCACTTGAAGAAAGGCATACATGTATGGAAAATTCATGGTTTATAATATAAATTCTACCAAACAGTTCATTTTAGAATTTTCCTAAATGTATCTGTGGATCTGCTACAGTCAAACGCAAAAATATTTCTTTTCAAACAGAACTTGAAAATGTAGTATAGATTACTAGATTAGATGGAACAAAAGCCAAAATAAGAACAAGGAGGGGGTGGAAAGGTTGTTACCTGTGAAATCAGAAGGTGGAAGATCTGAAGCAGCAGGTATTGAAGTTGAGCAATTTGGAAGCTTGGATTGGAAATGCTGGTTGGTTTTTGATTCGGTGCTTCAATGTACGATGTTTGAGCAAATATGGGTCGGGCTCCGTTCGGATCAGCGTTCTGTTCAAAACTCCGAAACAGCTCAGTTCAACTTCAACTGGAACATACCATGAATTAGTGTGCCTCATTTGATTTGGTTACGTTTAAACTTAACTTTAAAATAATATTATTATATATAATAATTCGCTCAAAGCCGGTTTTTTAATGGTGGTTCATGGTTCTGGCCCCAAAACAAAAAAAAAAAAGAAATTGTGGCTCATGGTTAACAGTTCAACTTCAGCCGTGGTGGTCGAACCATTTGAAATTAAAAAAAATTTAACCACATATCATCATATCATACATACAAAATTTAAAAAGATGAAGGTAGTAAATACCAAAAAAAAAAAAAAAAGACAGAGATAGTGATAATGATTAAAAATGAAATTTATTTTAATAAAATCCCCATTTTATTCTTAAAAGATTTTCAAATAATCAATTTGATCCTTAAAAGTATTTTTTATATCAAAATAGTTTAAAAGTTATTATTTAATAAATAGAACTGGTAAAATAAATTGGTCTGATCGTTCTGAGCTAAATATGTTTTGGACTAGTATATGCTAGTCTAATTCAACCTGTTGCAAATTGCGGGTTGAACAAGGTCGTTTACTAACTCATAATTTCTTTATTTTTGAAAAAAATAATAAATTTAATCTTTAAAAAAATTAAATTAGTGAAAAATAGAAAATTTTGATTATTTAATTTTGAATCAATGATAAATAAATCAGATAACTAGTCTAATTACCATTTTAGTTTTAATTTTTCAAGTAAAAAATGATAGTTTCATATTAAGTTTATATTATTATATTAAAAAAAATTAAAATTTGAACTTAGCCACATTGAGCAAAATTAATTCCTGACTTCATTTTTTTAACTAAACCTATACTTTTTATTGAATTATTCAAGTTAACTCATTAGACTCGGTCTATTTTAATAGCTCTATTGATAACACAAGTCTATGTTATTAATTTGATGAACAAAATATATCATTTGAGAATTAATATGATGTCACCCATTTTTCCAAGACTAAATTAGGCAGGAGTGAACAATACTTGCTCCAGCCCGACTAAGTTTTTTGGGCCAAGTTAAACCTGCTTTCAGTATAAATTAGGCTAGAGTTGAGTTATATAAAACTCAGTATTTTTTGGGCTAGGTTGGGGTCACTCCTTAAACCACCTGACCAAGCCCAAAATATATAAATACCTATATCTCTTAACATGAAAAATTAAAAACATTATGTAATATGAATGTATTTACATACTTTCTTGTCCATATCTTCTTGTAGTGAAAATGTAAAATTACTATCTATTTACTATATAGCATAGTTTAGGCATTGCTTTAAATGTAAGTCTTAATATAGCTAATTCTGTATATTTATTATAAGGTTAAGAAATTATTAAGATATAGCATGTCTCTTCAAATATTGTTGGTCATAATAATATATATATATATATATATATATAGCAACATTGTTCAAAATTTGTTAAACTTCTAGCCAACTCGATATTGATATAGTCCTAGTCTGACTAATCTTAAACCCAAGCATGATGAAATCTACTTAAATATCAGGTTGAGTTTAGATTAAAAAATATATATAACTAAAATATCGAGTCAAATCAAACTCATCTTAACTCATTATAATAACACTCCTAAAATTAACACTCTCCCCTCAGCCAAATACATTTAGAGGAATTATTTTTCCAACTTTTGAATTAGTTTGTTTTGCTTTTACAAAAGTTTATAATTAAAATATTTTAAATACAACTTTTGATTGAAATGTTTTCTTGTGTACATCATAAATTAATTCAAACATACATTTACTCCTATATAAACGTATAATAAAATAGATTAATTATTTTATTTTAACAAAAGGCGGGAAAAGTCCGAGAAAACAAAACAACTAAGAAGAAACAATTGGTATGGAGCATGGAAGCCCCAGAAAAATCAACAAACATAAGCCTAGCTAAATCGGTTTTTTTATCAAAATATTTTTAGTGGCAAACTTATTTATTAAATTATCATCTTTTTAAAATTATTTATCAAAATGTCATCATTTTTGTCACGTTAAAATTTTTTATATTTTATTGTTCCACGCAGGATGCGTCAACGCGCTATACGCATCCAACGTGGATGTGTCAATACACCTGATGCATACAGCTTGGATATGCCAAAAAGAGTGGCGTATACATGTTGGATGCGCCAGGCGTGTTGGCACATTCACGTTGGATGCGCATACGATAATTGGATACCACAAAAGAGAATCTAAGGGCACTTAATGTATGGATTTATTATCATTTTATTACATTTTCTTAATCTGGGATGAGTTTATATATATGTATAAATGTTTCTGTTATGCTTATGCATCTTATACGTGTTCTATTGATATGGAAATCATAACGTATATAAATATGTTTTATTATACAGGATGATATACTTTTGAAAACGTTTAATTTTTAGGAAATATTTTGTCGAATTTTCTATAGAATCAGAATGTTTGAACTATTAAGGTTAATTGAATTTGTTAGGCTCTCTAGAATGGTATTCTTGCCCATGAATCGGTTATGACGTTAAGAGTGTGATCAACTTTGATTTTCAAAATCAATCCAAAGTGTAAAAATTGATTGCAATACGCTAAGGGCGCTCATGGCTGCTCATGGCTAGATTTAATTAGTAAAATTTAACTTGATAATTTCATAAACCCAATTTTCTAAACTTGAACTCAACCTTAGATTTAATTGGGTCGAGACTTGACCTAATTGAGATTAGATATATTGTATCGGCTTTTATTTTACGTATAGTTAAATTATAATATTTTACAAAATATAAAAATATAAAAAAATTATTTAAGCATACTACAAATGATTTGATGGTAAAACAATTTAATTTTCACGTCAAGAAGGCTCACACAACCATATGAGAAGACAACTCAGTCCTCTCAGCATGAAAAATCCACTTTATGGTAGACACGGCCATGTGATCACTATACACGGCCGTGTCTTAAAGTCAGAAACTTCAATTGAATTAGATACAGTTATATGCACGGTCGTTAGGGGTGGAAATAGGTCAGGTTGCCCGTCAAGGACCTATGGCCTGGCCTGCCTAAGGCCTGACCTGATCTAACCTGTTTATTAAACAAGTGAGGCCAATGCTTTTTTAAAAGGTTGTTTAATTAAAAGGTTAGGTCTCAAGCCATCTAATTGGCTTTTTAAGCTGAAATAGGCGACTGACCTATTTAATTATATATAATATAATATATAATATTATAATAACTATAAATTCTAATTCTAATTATTAATTTATTATAATATATTAATATATTTTTAATTAAATTTTAATAAAAATCAATAATTAAAACTTAAGTTAGTAAGTTAGAATAGAAATAACATATTTATTAATATATTTAACGTAATATATTTATTAGAATGAAAATAATAAGTTAACACTCACTCCTTACTTTTATAGATGCTCACTATTTTTTTACTTTAATCTTTGATCGATGTGGGACTTGAAAGACTAGAGTAAGAAAGTGAGTAACTTAGTATATCTCCAAATCCCACATTTACTAAAGATTAGAATAAGAAAATAGTGAACATCTATAACACTCACACTTTTTTATGGTATTTTCTTACACGATGTGGGACTTGAAAGACTAGAGTAAGAAAATGAGCAATTTGGTATATCTTCAAGTCCCACATCGACCAAAGATTAGAGTAAGAAAGTAATAAACATCTATAAAATTAGAAGGTGAGTGTTAAATTATAACAAAGGCCTATTGGCTTTGAGTAGGCCCGTTGGCTTATTTTAAGGCTTAAGTCTGTTAGCTTATGTAAAGCATATTGACTTATTTAAAGGTAGGTATGTTAGCCTTGTGATACATTTAAATGTAGGCACTAATCTATGTAAAGGCCTGTTGGCATCTTTAAAGGTAGGCTGTTAGCCTATTTAAAGCCTCATTGCACCACCTGGCTAGCTTTTATCGGTCGTTAAAAATCGGCCTATTATAGGCTCATAGCCGACTCTTTAATTGGGATACTGAGCCGGACCTATTTAAGACAAAGTACTACCAGCTAACGGTCATGTGTTTGATACGCCAACGAGGCATGCGCATCCAACGTGTATGCGCCAAGCGTATTGGCCCATTCACGTTGGATGCGCATGGCACGTTGCGCGCATCTTACGTAGAACAACAAAGAATAAAGAGTTTCAACGTAGCAAAAACGATGACATTTTGATAAATAATTTCAAAAATATGACAATTTGGTAAATAAATTTGTCACTAAGAGTATTTTGGTAAAAAAAAGCCTAGATTTAATGCCATGTCTTGCTCTATGCTCCAATTAGCCATCCAAATTACACTAGCATTCCCTTCTCACAAAGTGTGAATAAAAGAAATATGCCAATCCTTTGCCATTCACCAAAGGTTTCTGGAGATCAATTTGCAGTGGTGCTTCCTAGAGCCTCATCCTCCATTGTTGAGGAGGGCTATGATAGTAGCAAAATCACTTTCAGTCCCAACAAATTTAAAACCAGATTTCCAACCAACCTCCAACCCTATGATAATGCTTCAAAACTCAATTATAAACGCAAAGCAATGGCCAATGTGAAGGGTAAATCCCTTGATCCATGCCCACCACAATCCGTTTCTCCTAGGTTCCCATTTGAAGCTCCATTAGTATTCAGCTTAATGCACCTATGAGTAGGACATTTCCATGGCACCTAAGTAGCAGATATGCTCTTTGTACTCAAAACCTGATGGATGATACTCTAGAAATTATTGTCATTTAAAAAAAAATCTCTATTGCCAAAGAAGCTAGTACATTAACATGAAGAAATTAAGCTAGCAAGGGTCATCTATCCAACCAAAGTCATGCTCCAAATTTGAAGACATCAAATCCTCTAAGTTGGCCGTGTAAAAGTTAGCCATCTTGGAGGATCTCACTGGGGAATATCCATGTTGAGGATGTCATAGGGCACTCTCAAAGGGCGTAGAATGGTCCCCCTGTACAATGCATACAATGAGGGGAGTCACCACACCACTTGCTTGTGTGCATGTTAGTGAGAAGTCTGTCATGTGTTACCTTCGACACGTGCAACTATATCTTTCATGACTCCTTCTTTGCCAAATAGCTCTAAAGACTAAGTGCGTGTTTGAGATAACTGTAAAAATTAGATTATTTCAATAATTAATTATTGTATAATTTTTTTTGTGATAATCGATTATAAGAAAAAAAATTTATGTTTAGATATATTAGCTAAAAATGATTTTAAACTAATCTGTTTTGTTTGGATGATATAAAAAAATCACTTTTATGTATCAAATTATCAAAATAAATATAAAATGATTAAAAATTTTTATTTAATTGATTAAAAAATTATATGATTAAGGAAAAATGATATTTACATATCACTGTTAGGAATAATTCTAACAGCCTTTTTGTAAAATGCTCAAATTTATGTTTTTCTATCAACAACTTTTTTGATGTTTTTTACCAAACCACAACTGATGGCAAAATTATTTACCAAAATGCTATTTTTTAAACTATTTACCAAATTATAAATTTTTTTAAATTATTTAAAAAAATGTCACTCTTTCGAAACTATATATCAAATTGCCACCATTTTGTCCAACGTGACATTTTTTATTAATTTCTAGTCCATATAGGATGCGCTAAACCAGGTGGCGCATCCATGAAGATTACGCCAACACATTTGGCGTAATCCACGTGAATGCGTCATCCTATTTGGTGCATCCTACGTGGACGCGTCATCCTGTTTATCTTACATGACATTTTTTACGTAGATACGCCATATAAGATGACATTTTTTAGTTAAAAACATCAACACATTTAGCATTTTTCATGTGGACCAAAAAAATAAAAAAAAATACTTATAGGACACTTAACCATTTAACATGATTCTCACACTTCTCCCAAAGACAATATGCATTTCACATGTCTACTAGAGAGTACACCATAACATTGGAAGACATCATATCAATTAACTTATTTATAGGCCAAGTGTTTGTTTCTGATATGTAAAGTAATTAATGTGAGACTTTGGTGTTGACAAGATAAAATAATTAAGTAAGGCAACAATGTACCTTTATTCGATGTGAAACTTTGATATTGACAAGACAAAATAATTAAGTAATATACCAATGTATTTTTATTTGATGTGAGACTTTAATGTGAAGACATTTTAATTGATTTATTAATCTAATTTATATATTATATTTTCTTAAGAACTAAAAAGAAAGAATGAAAAATGTTTATTTTATATAGTATATAAATAGATAAACTAACAAAGCTTCAATTCTTAGTTCCACATATAGATGCTAATGCTATAACTACCGTATGCTAAATAATAAGTGAGCTGCTACCTCGTTACTGTAGCATACATATATAAATATGGATTGAAGAAGTGAGCTACTACCTCACCGACATATTCATATAACTATATATGTAACAGTTATAAGAAGTGAAGAAAGCAATTTGAATAATTTTAAAAGTGATTAATATTCTATTTTAAAATAAAAAATTGTGAAAGAGCCATGAACCGTGTTTCATTTGTCACAGTGTCTGTAGTATTTATGGATAAAGGAAGTTTATATATTTCTTGGTGCGCTAGAAAATGATGGAGTACTAGGAAATGGTTTTGCTGCATATATATATATATATAGAACTTAGAAGATAATTAGACGTCATTTGTATGAGCGAATTGAATATATATTATTTATTCAAACTTGTAATGCCCTTAATGAAAATATTTTAACAACTCACAAGACAATTTAGCAAGTCAATTTCTACTATGAAAACTCAAATGTGACTTGATAAGTGTATAGTATCAAATATTGAACATGAGATAGAACATGAATTATGTACATGACATGCATCTGACATTGTGAGTTAAAAATATGATATTGATTTGAGATTGGAGTTTAAGCAGTTTTGCCCTTGTGGTGGATAAAGTTTTTAATGTGAAGTATTGAGTATGGGTATAAAGAAAAGTTCCGAGCCAGGTGGTATCCATGCGTAGTATATTTTCGTTCCTCGTTGCTGCAGCATACATATATAAATATGGAACTAGGTAGCAGCTCACTTGTTATTTAGCATACGGTAGCTATAACATTAGCATCTATATGTGGAACTAAGAATTAAAACTTTGTTAGTTTATCTATTTATATACTATATAAAATAAACACTTTTCATTCATTCTTTTTAGTTTTTAAGAAAATATAATATGTAAATTAGATTAATAAATCAATTAAAATGTCTTCACATGAAAGTCTCACATCGAATAAATGTACCTTGTTATATTATTTAATTGCTTTGTTTTGCCAATACTAAAGTCTCACATCAAACAAAGGTAACTTGTTACCTTACTTAGTTGTTTTACCTTACCAATACCAAAGTCTCATATCGACTACTTCACAAATCAGAAACAAACATTTGACCTATAAATAAGCTAAATGATACTGATATCTTCTAACGTTATGGTGCATTCTCTAGTAAGCATGTGAAATGCATGTGTCTTTGGGAGGAATGCGAGAACCATGTGAAATGAGTTAAGTGCCTTATAAGTATTTTTTTTATGCACGTGAAAAATGCTAAATGTGTTGACGTTTTTAACTAAAAAATGTCATCCTACATGACATATCCACGTAGGATGCGCCAAATAGGATGACGCATCCTATGTGGATCAGAAATTATTAAAAAATATCACGTTAGACAAAAATGTGATAGTTTGATATATAGTTTTAAAAGAGTGATATTTTGGTAAATAATTTAAAAAAAGTAGTAATTTAGTAAATAGTTTAAAAAAATAGCATTTTGATAAATAGTTTTGCCATCAATGGCAGTTTGGTAAAAAAAGCTCAACTTTTTCACATGAAAAAAAGTTGTTGATTATTTTTTCTTCATACCCAAACATAGCTGCTCCTACACCCAACAACTTTTTTGTTGAAAAAAACTGTTGGACGGTAATAATAATCCGAAACAAACAGGCGCTAAGAGTATATTTGGGAATGCTTCAAACAGCTTTTTTTAGTAAAAAAGTTGTTTGAATTGTATTTTTACATGTTTGACAAAATCAGCTTAAACTTTTATACGAAATTCAATGTATTATAAAAGTTTTTTTAAGCTTTTTTCATAATATTGAAGATTGAGTGTGTGTTTGGGAAAACTACAAAATTTTGATTATGCTTAGTAATCGATTATTGTATAAAAACTTTTTGTTATAATCGATTATAATCGATTCATTTTTATATTTGGATACATTAGCTGAAAAGCGATTTTAAGCTAATCTGATTTATTTGGATGATATAAAAAAGAATCACTTTTATGCATTAAATTACTAAAATAGGTATAGAATGATTAAAAAAATTATTTGATTGAGGACAAAATGATATTTACATATCAAAGTGTAAAGAATAATCTATAAGCTAAAATCATAAACTTCAATCTTTAGCATTATGAAAATTAGCTTTAAAAAACTTTTATTTTGCATTGAATTTTGTGTAAAAACTGAAACTGATTTTATCAAACATGATTAAATACTATTACAATAGTTTTTTTCCCAAAAAAATCCAATCTAATCATTACCAAACACACGCTGAAACTTATGATTCTAATTTATAGATTATTCTTTACATTTTGATATGTAAATACCAATTTGTCATCAATCAAATAACTTTTTTAATCATTTGGTAATTTAATGCATAAAAATATTTTTTTTTTATATTATCCAAACGAAACAGATTAGTTTAAAATCATTTTTCAGCTAATATATCCAAACATAAAACTGATTTAATTATAATCGATTATAACAAAAAAAATTATATAATAATCGATTATTGAAATAATTAAATTTTCACAACTATCCCAAACACATACTAAGATTTCAAAATTAACGATTATATATCTCAATTTTGTGTTGTTTATTTATGATAATATTTAGTTATATAAATAGAGCAAAAAATAAATAAAAATGTTATTTTTAATTTATTTTAAAGTGTTCAGTGGTTTTTTATAACAAAAAAAAGCCTATATAATTTTACTTTTTTTTATAATTTTATTAACAATGAATTCAAACAATTTTTAATAAAAAATATTATTTATTTATTTATAAAATTGATAATTAATTGTAAAATTAATTATTTCTCAAAATAATATTATTACACAATATAATTTTTCCAAAATGATATTACTATATAATATAGAGTGTAAATGAGTTGAACTATTCATAAATTATTTTACAACTTGTTAGATGCTCCATCAAACTAGTTTATTTAACTAAACAAATAATCTCAAACTTAAATCTAAACTGATTGTATATATAAAAGTTAAACTTAAGCTTTATATGTTTGATGTTAAAAGTTTGCAAATAATTTGTATGTATCTATATTATATATATATTCAATGAAAAATTTAATTTAAACAAGAAAATGTATAAATAATAATACTTTATATATTAATATTTACTTAGTAAATTATAATTCTATCTACTGAATTGTTATTTTTATTTATTATTATCTATTATTTAACTAACTCAAATCTTTAAAGGATCTTTTATTATATATTTATTTTTACTTTATCTTTAACATAAAATATTTATTAAATAATTAATTAATAAACTCATAAAATATTTTAAAAAATAAATTTAATAAATGATAAGAAAATAATTAAACAACAAATTAATCAAGCTTAAATTTCATAATTTTAAATAAGTCGAATCAAAATTTATAATTTGAGTTGTTTAAATAAGTAAGTTATACTTAATCTTTTTTTTTTACAAGCGGCCAAGCCCGCTGTTTGAGTACACGGCTTGCCTTGATTCTACTTGTTTTAGATGCCTAATTACTAGAAAAATCTATTAAAAAGTGTTTTGTTTGTCACACACAAGAGAAGGCACAGAAGGAAACAAAGACGAAGAGAACGAAGACCAAAAGGAAAAGCAGTACAACACCCAAATTTGCAAAGGCTAAGGCTAAAGTTCTCACTTTAACTTCTGCAACACTCACTCTCTCCCATGGTACAAATCTCTCTCTCTCTCTCTTATCCCTTCCACAGTTTTGTTCTCATTGATACATTTGGGGTATGTCCTCATGTCACAGGATTACCTTAAAACCGCGCTTCCTTCACAAATAATGTCAGAACGAGGCTCCAATCTGGTTGTTATCAACCCAGGTATGCAAAAAATATCCATTTTTGCACACCACCCATTTGCCATCTTCTTCCCATAATCATTTTAACTCAGTGTAAAATCAACACCAAGCACTTTAAATATTGCAACTTTGTTGATAACCCATTATTACTCAGGTTCTGCAAATATCAGAATTGGCTTGGCTTCACAGGATACCCCTTTTAATATTCCTCATTGCATTGCTCGCCATACCAAACAAGTTCCAAAGAGGAATGTTCAAGATCAGGTTTTTGTGATAATTTTATTCGAGTGTTTTACCCCCTTTTTTCTGCAGGCATATGTTTTACTTCAATTGTTGTTGGTTTTGTTTTTTTATATGTAGATGCTTAATAGTCAGGTTACAACTGTACAGCACATGGAAAGGGAGAAGGCTTATGATGTTGTAAGTTATGTCACATTGTGAAGCTGTAATTTTTATACTACAGCTTTCTAATATTGATTTTTTCTCCTTTTGTCCAACCAAAAAAAAAAAAAAAGATTGCATCACTGTTGAAGATACCGTTTCTGGATGAAGAAGCTCCCAGTAACTCTTTCCCTCGTAAGGTATATGGAATGTCTTATGCAGTTTCATTTCGAATGAACTCATCATTTTTATTTCATATGCATTTCATGTTTCTTCTGTTACTGTAGTCTTTGTAATGTAAAAATGTTTGGACATACCCTGGCTTTCTTTGGAACTGTTTAAGCGTGGGCTGGGACTACTGTTGCCCCTTTCAAAACATTGCATTTCAAGTAGTGTGAAATCTGTGGCAATTTTGTTGTACTTGCTGTGTTTAAAGTTTTTGAGCTGAAGATAAGTAATGAACTGCAGAGCACAACCATGCTGACAGACAAATATATTACTCATCAAGGAAAGAGCATTGTAAATTGATTGACCCTTTTGGGCTTTCTTAGATTTCTATAAGGCTACTACTTCTATTTAATCCTTAATATAAATAAAGCATGTGATTTAAATGCTTAATTGAGCATATATATATCATTTTACTTATATTTATACATGTATGATTCTAAGATATATTCGATGCACTTCATCAGGATCTCATGGCTTATGGTTTGTCACTTCACACATGCCAGTTAAGGGCTCTATGCAACTTAACAGTAAAAAATAAGTATCACCTAGACAGTTCTGCTTTTAATGGTTGTTTTCTTCTAATAGAAGTTTTCTTTCAATCAAAATAGAACAAAGTAAAACTGGAAATTAAAAAAGACAAAAGAAGCAAAATACAGGATATGTAGTGGGAGAATAAGGTAGTACATTAGTTTTGGGGATCTCATTGTTGTAGCAGATAATTAATGAATCTATGAACATTTTAACAAGTGTCAATTCTGATTTCTGAAAGTCACTTTTCCACTCTCAGGATCAGGTAAAAATAATTTATTTGGAAAATTCTGCCAAATTTTTAGGAAGCTGTTATTGGTTTTTAGGATTACTATATCACCATAAAACTGTATAATAAGGCACATTGATTTTTTAAACCACGAGTCTTGACAAATGCTTAAATTGTGATGGCATCTACCATTCACAGCATGCCAGCTTGCATATATGCAATCAGCTTCTATTTGAATTCTTTTTTTTTTTGGGTAAAGAGAATTCTTTTCATGCTTCTTTTTTCCTTTCCTTTTTGTTGATATTTTCTATTTGAATTTCTTTTTCTCTTTCAAAGGGTTAGAACGTATATCTTGATAAATTAAAAAATCTACTTTTGAAAATATAGGAGCTATAGATCTTTTTATTTACTTTTTTTTTAATCAGTGTTAATATTAGTGGTAAAAGGCTTTATTGTTGTCGTTGTTGTTGTAGTTGTTGTTGTTGTTAATACTATGAATTTCAATGTAATGTGCAGATGGGACGTGTTGATGGACATAATCCACACATTATCAGGAAAGATTTGCCGTTCACTTGGACTAATGTCTATGAGGAGGATCTTAGTTCGTCTTCAGCATTAGGTAAAAGGAAATTAGTCTCTTTGCATTTCACCTAGTACTTTCTTGTGTTCCTCAGTTGTATCTGTGGCTTTGGGTATGTTTTATGTCAATTAGCTTAACATTTGATTCATCTCATGTTTGTTTTACCATGTACCTAATATGAGCTGGAAAGTAGCTTTTGTGAGTATTATGTTGAAGAAAGTAATGCTAGAGCTGATTATTATGAAATCTTGCAATTATTATGTGAAAAGCCTGAAGGGTCAGTTTTAAGAAAAAAATTCTTTATTCTTCAAATTCCAGTTAGATTTTATCGGAATGTTAAAACATGTTTTTGTTTTTTATTTTCATTTTTTCTATCATAGTTTAGTCTTTTTGTTGGCTTTGTTGCTTGTTTTGTTGAAACTGAGGTCTTCATTCAGAAGTGAGAAGTTGCAATGTGCGAATAAAGATCATTGTGTCTCATATGAGCAATGAAGTGTTGATGGTAGCATGTATTATTTCAAAAGTGAATTGTTACAACACTAATAAACAAAATGTCATCACTGCTTCTATCTTTGCCTTTCTTCTAACAAGATCAATAGTGCTCTAGTTAATTTCATATTGGATAGCAGAATATATAAACCCTGGAACAAGTATGCAATGGGCTGGGGCTAGGATGGGGATAACTAATGTGATTTTGATAAAATGCTTTCAGTTGTGGTACTTGACTATAGTTGCAAGAGGTGAATGCTTCGCCCTCGTTTTATTGCATGTCTTACCAGTCTTGAAGTGAAATTTGGACTCCATGTGCTCTTGTTACATGGTTTTCCTTTGTTTATTGCAACCTTTTTCACAATTTCTAGGAATTACTAAAATTAGCTGCTGCTTGTGGCAGGAACCCAATTAAATTGTACACGCAACTTTTAACTCATCTGAAAGTTTGTATCTAAGCATCTTAGATTTCAACATTTTAAGATGCATTATTCCTTTGGTATACCTGGCTTGGAGCTAGAATAGGGTTAGGCTAGTTGCTGAAAGCTTGCATGAACTCATTACATTTTAACTTCGAGGTCAGATTTATTTTTTGAAAATCTGATGTTCACTTGTTTTGCTGCCTTCATAAGTTCCGGCTTTTGTGTGGTCCATCCATGCATACTTCTAATATATAGGTCATACAATACTCCCTTTTGTCTTTCTCTTGCCTATTGTTGCCCATAAAGAAAGAAACTAAAGAAATAGCTGTATTGCAACTAGTTCTGTATATCAGCTGGCTATTGCTGATTGTGAAAAAATCTATGTTCTGCATCGGTATGGATGGGATGTGCTGACTCTCTCTAAAGCTTAATCTGAGTTCAATCTATTTGTTGTGTGAACAAACAGAATAAGTTTAGCTTTCTGTGGTCCACTGTGATCCATTATTAGCATCATAGACTCATGTAATAGTATATGGCATTTACTTGTTGCTTTGATTTTAAATGCTGTGTTATTATGATATTAATTAGCACTATATTATCTATACAAATTGGCATTTGTAGAGACTTCAAGTAAAGATGTGACTAGTGAGTATTTGGATCCAAAAGATGGTACAGATTCAAAGGAACTTGATGTGAGCGAACGAAAATTCAGAGAGTTTATTTGTGGCGAGGAAGCATTAAGAATATCTCCGACTGAACCGTATTGTTTATGTCGTCCAATCCGCAGAGGACACTTGAATATTTCACAACATTATTCCATGCAGCAGGTAGTTATCACTTTCAAATCAGAATACAATCATTGAAAGTAATATTAGTTAGATGCCATGTAGTTAATTGACGAGCAGAAAAATATAGATATTGTGTATCTTGGGAATTCTGTATTCTACCGTATAAGTTAACTGTTGCATCATAATGCATGTTAAAACTTATAGGTGACCTTTAATTATGTATTATTAATATTTTTGGATGCAACATAACAATAATTTCTTTTGTGAAATATACATATTGCTTGCCTGCTTATTCCTGCAAATTTATAGCAGACATTTTACTTTAAGTTTGTGAGTTCCTATAAAATATTGAAATTATATGCTTTGATTTTTCAGGAAACACATGATATGATAATATACAGGATCTAATAAAACAAATAATTTATTTTGTATTATGTAAAATTTGTTGTGCCTGTTTTCACTTAAAATGATTAATCATAGAAGAAAACAAAAAAGAAGAAAAGTACTTGTAAAGCTATGGACAGATATTATCTTGATAGTAATGTTATAATGATAGATTGATTCTATGATAGTGATGATGAGCTTGTTAAAACTTGGGAAAAGGAGATAGCTATTGAACCACAATAAAGATATCTTGAGCTCAGGGAAGCACTAGTTAATTCTAAGAGTGAAAAAATTGTGGTTGAAGCGGTGTCAATTGTAGATATCACCAATGCTAAAGTTGTTGATGCCACAATTAAGAAAACCTACAATACTGATGTTGATAAGCAGCCTTTGGAGCTTTAAACTTCCTTATTGACTTTAATATTCCTGTAGTGTTTGAAAATCCCAGTTTGTTGCTGCTTTTGCTTCTTCCACTATCACGCCATCACCTATAAGCTTCTTTGCTGCTGCTGTTGCCAGTTGCATTTTTCTGCCACTTCACCATTTCGAAACTCGAGGATAAGTTTTCTTCATAATGGAGAATATTGCAGTATTGGGGATGATATGTGTAATTAATAATAAATTATTATATTAATTTATGATGTAATTGTAAATTGGGAGTTAGGGTTTGTATTGGCGATTTAGAGATTTATTGTCAATAATTTGGGAATTTATGGTTTAGTTGTTTGGGTCTTTGGATATCTAATCCCTAATTGGATTATGTCTTTATTTTGTTTTCTAGATTAGGATCACTCGAGTCTTATGATGCACGGATACGGATATGAGTATCAGATACGACATGGGTATGGTATGGGGATACGACTTTTGTTAAAAAATTAAACAAACATTTATCAAGTATCCAAGTATCATACATATTCCTCGATATGTACTCTGCTGTTCTTGTGATCGAAACATTTGATAATCGTGGTATTTAGAACTTAATTTTTTTAAACGTATGTTTCTTTCCTTGTTACCTGTGACATTAGTATGACTAATATTATGAGGTACCTGGGCTTCATAGCTTGAGTCTAAAGTTTGGGTTGCTTGTCCTAGTAACTTAGTGTCCTTTGAGTTGCCTATATAAGCCATGTCTTAGAGATGTCAGCTTATTACTATTATTGAGTAATGAGAATTTGGAGTGTTTTTGAGATTACTTCTTGCTCTTGTTCTACACCACTACCACTTGTCTATTTTGCAGGTACTTGAGGATCTACATGCTATTTGGGACTGGATTTTAATAGAGAAACTGCATATTCCTCGCAATGAAAGAAATATGTACTCTGCTGTTCTTGTGATCCCAGAAACATTTGATAATCGTGGTATTTAGAACTTACTTTTTTTAAACTGTAGAATGTTTCACCTTTCCTTGTTAGATGCCTGTGATAAATACATTAAAGACGATGTCATCCATTTTATTTTTACATGTTGGATTTCCCTTAGAAGTCATATTTTCATGCTCCTGCTATAGTCATTTTATGTTTTTGTCCTTGCTACAAGCAGAAATAAAGGAAATGCTATCTTTAGTACTGCAAGAACTCTGCTTTGGCTCAGCAGTGGTACACCAGGTATGACCTTTTATCTTGCTGTTATAAGTTTATATGCTGAATGCAGGATTTAGTGACTATTATTATGAGATGATAAAAATCATCATTGTGATTGTTGTTGTTGCTGTTTTTGTAATATCTCAAAATTACTTCTGGAGGTATGCCAAACTCCCTTGGCACTAGTGAACTAATGACTATAGATGGATACTGGCATCGTCATCAAGCTTCATTCTCGAGGAGTGGGTTCAGTCCCTTGAGATTGGAGTCAAGTATGTTGGTGATTAAATGAGGGAACTGAACTAAATGTTTGTTAAGCAAAAGCAGTTTTGGTCCTCAATTCATTGGGCTCTTCATGTGATATGTTATTTTTGGGGTAATTTTACACTCATAGATTTGCTTAACAGTTTCCAAATGAAACTGAGTCTTACTGTTGGAAGTTGTTGGGGCAGACTTTTTTTCGAATTTCCCAAGTGTCAAACTTTTTGCTCTTGCTTTATGAATCCTTTGTGCTTTAATGGTCACACCAATATCTTTTATCCACATCAGGGATCACGATCCTTATGGGTGATGAAATTTAATTATAGAATGGGGGTGGTGGAGATCAAACACTAAAGCATTTGATCAAATAGGCTTTTTGTACATAGAAGGGAACTCTTTGTCAGGATTTATCCATTAGTTTCTAATGACTTCATATGGAATTGGTTGGCCAGGAAGGTCTTGCTGCAGTTTTTGGAAATGGATTATCAACAGCATGTGTTGTAAATATTGGTGCTCAGATGACATCACTGATATGCATAGAGGTAAGTGCAACTTCTGTGTCTTTTACCTTTTATTTTTTTTCATAACACATCTTGTTTGGTACTTAGTTTGGTTTAATTTATAATTGGAATTTTCTATTATGATATCTTGGAAGTTGGAAGAACTCAATGATGTAACAATTTGCCTGAGCTGAAGCTAGATTTTGTTTTTGTGGATTAGTACTTTTATGATCCACTACTCTTACGACCAACATTTCACTGTATGTCTATACACTCCTTGAACTTTATCTCATTTTAAAATAGCCACCTTGAACTTTCAAATTTGGATGGGAGATCCTTAAACTTTCTAAAAACCTACAAATAGACCCTTCTGTCAACTAATTAAGCTAAAATTGTTCATTAGGTGTGTTCATTAATACACTTGATAATCTCTAATTTGTCCATATTATTTTAAATTTTTTATCCTTTTTATTTGTTTTCTATTGTCATAAAATAGAAAATATCGAATAATTAAAAAAAAAAATTTAAAAGGAGACTTATAAAATTAATTTAAATAAGTTAGTGACTATCATGCATATTTATCAATATGTACAAGTCATATGATGAATGCATTTTGCTTAACTTATGTGTGGAAGGGTTTATTTACAAGTTTCAGAAAGTTTAAGGTCCTTTCATCCGAATTTGAATGTTCATGGTGGCTATTTCAAAATGAAATAAATTTTAGGGAGTGTTTGTGCATTTTTCCATAATAATAACTATCATGGCCTTAACACCCATTTAAAGCTCCTGAATTGTCTTGTAATTTCCATGTTACCCTTACTACTGTCATATTTATATAGTAACTAAGGTCACAGCTGATGCTATTTAAATTTTATTATTACCACTGGTTCCATCATTGCCTGTATCATTGTGAAATCCTCAGTTCGTGCTATGCTATTGATTCATTGAATGTAGTTGCCTGAGTAGTTGATTCAGGATCATTATACTTCAGCAGCAAATAACTGACCTAGTAACTATACTAGGCTGAACAGTCTTGTGAACAATAACTTTAGAATCTGATGGGAATTAGGGCCAATAAGATGATGGTTCAGGGTTTGTGAAGTTGGAGAAAACTTATCTAGCTGGGGTAAACAAATCAGAAAACAAATTTAGTCTGACGAAATGAAAGTAGATTAGATGGAGATTGGAGACAGTGGCATCATACCTAAGAGGATGGATTTCATATCTTGATGGCTAGGGTCTCTGATAGATCCCTTGGTAGTAAGGTGTACAATAGCAACAGCGGATTTGAGGCTGTTGTGAGTAGTGTGCAATGGAAGTGTGATCAGCACATGGTGAGGGTGCATTGTAACAACCTGTCCATGGGCAGGTGGGGCAGGAAACAGATTTGGGTAGTGGGAATAGGATAAAAGGAGAAGAGATGAGAGGGGAAAGGCAAGCAAGTATTGGGTAAGGTTTGGGAAGGGAGGTTACAGCCCCTAGAAGTGCTGCTTTATCTCTGTATTTTTTTGTTTGAGTGTTTTCCTTCTTATTTCTGTGTGTAAACCTCCTTGATATTGATATCCATTGAATATCAGTAGCTAAGAAGGTGTTTCAGCTAGTGGATTCAGTAATATACAGTCTATTTAGTTCCAGTTTCCTATCAGTTTCCCTGAAATAATTCTTCATTACTGACTGCTTGATAGCAGGGTACATCACTAATAGGACTAGTCAACTTGGAGATCAAGTATTCCAAAATTTAAAGGCTCAAGTTGAATAACCAGCCACCAATAAGCAAGAATAAAGCCCACATAACTTAAAACAAATTAAACTTAGGCCCACAAAACTAAAGCCCATAAATAAACACAACTAAATTCTTAACTACTTGACCACAACAATAACAACAAAAGCCTTTTTCTACTAGGTGAGATTGACTACATAGATCAAATGATGTCATTGTGTTCTGTCAAAAACCAAGTTTTCAAAATGGCCATTTAGATCAAGGTCTTTTTTAATGGTTTCTTAACTACTTGGCCAAACCTAAAATTTACTTAAAAGTACCCCTGATATGAAAACCAAATAAAAAAGAAAAGAAGCAATTGTTTACACAAAGTACCCTCCTCCTGCCAAATTATAATATTGGCACTTGAATTTAAGTTTCACGTGTTCAACAATATTTTCCAAAATTTTTGGCATATAATTTTCATCTGTAATATTCTTAAATCTTTAAATCTTTTAACAGTTTGTTTATATGTCAGATACTTACCTTGATGGTTTATAACCTGTGATCTCACTATTCTGTCACTATTCTTAGAAACCGAGAAGGAATCGTTAGTAAATCAATTTTAATTTAAGCTGAGGAGACCTAATATTGTTGTTCAGCTGTATTAGAGATATAAAACTATTCATGGGCTTCCACTTAACAGTTTAAAGTTTAAACTTTTAGGAGAGTTGGTCTTGGCATGGTATTGGTAGCAGAGCCTTTAACCAAGTGGTTAGGAGTTTGAGCCTTGCTGCCCCCATTCTTCTAATAAAGTTGAATTTCAGCACTAGGTAAAAATGGGCGCATTGTTCACACTTCAAGCGTAAATGGTTCTTGCTTGATTGGGTGTGTTAGAGATATAAAATCATTTATGGGCTTTCCATCTAACAGCTTAAGCTTTTTGAAGAGCTGGTCCTTGACAAGTTAAAGTAACACTTTTATATACTATAAATCTCAAATTAGTTATTAGAAATACAACAACAACAACAAAAGCCTTTTCCCACTATATGGGGTTGGCTATAAATCATATGGTGGACATAGCAATCAATAAAGCAACTAAACGCTGTTGATTGTGATGTTGATATTAATAATCTGTACTCTTGATAGCCATTGGATTTACTTTGCCTCTTCAGTAATACAATTTTTTATGGTAAAACAGCTTCTACTATGGTTTTGCCACCAGTATTATTATTTTTCATATAGTTTTGCCAGTTTAGTTTTTAAGGAAATTTCCATTTACTGGCCGCATACACCATCTTTAAGTATTAGCATGTGCCTGATGTTAACTATCAAATTGAATTCTCTTCATACTTGATGGTAGTTCAGATGGTTAGAATAAACAAAAGGTGACTAATTTTGGTAGTTAACTGCTTCTTTTGTTGTTCAGGATGGAGGTGCTCTGCCTTCAACTGCGAAGACTTTACCTTTTGGTGGTGAGGTACAAAATATAGTTTCATATTCTACTCATTACTGATGTGTTAAAATAGTTTGGAACTTGGAAGATATGCACCTAATAAAATGCTTGATGCACCTTTTATTTGTTGTTTTTTTTTTCTGATCGTGCTTTTCTTTGCATTAATTTAGCAACTATGTCATTTTCTTTTCACTTATGCACCATGTATAAACTATAAAGCAATGAAGTTGGATCTGATTCCTATATGAGAAGACATTCGAACTGTTGCACTTATGGAACAAGAACATGATGCGTAATTACATATCATAGGAATTAAAAGTGCTTGCACTGTGATGATTCTTCGATCAGTGTTTGTAAGATTGATTTATTTGGACAAGTGGAGAACTAATCCAGTTGGTGATGTTGTGTATATTTACCTATAATGTTGTCTTCTACAGGACACATGCTTCATAACACAATGCTTCTCCTCCCCTCTCATCCATGGACCTTGTTAGAAGATATTAGGTTATTAGTCTTATGGTTAATGGGCTTAGGCTTTGTATTAGTTGTACAAGTATTTGCCCTAGTTATTAGTATATATAGGATAGTAGGTTATAGTTTTGTATCAGATTATCATATCAATAACATTATTAGTTTATAGCTGTCTTTATCTCTTTTCTTTCTCCCTATCTCTAATCCTATAATTCTTCAACGTGGTATAAGAGTGATATCATCCGCCTTGAAGGCCTATACTTTCCGCTATGTTGAGTTCCATAAAACTCTTTTGTATATTCTTTCTTATTTGTTTTCTTCCAAACTTTTCCTTAGTTTTCACTTTTTAGTTCATGAAACTATTAAAAAAAAAATCTGTTTGTTTGAAACCGTGACCTAAGTCTATGTGCAGCCAAGGGTGGCTGCGTGGTTGCAGTTCTGTATTCCAGGAGACCCAGGAGCAGTTGCCAGTGATTGGCAGCCAGACAGTGCTGGAGAGGCAACCGACGTGGTCGGCAGCGGCAGTTCCTACTTTCCCCTGTTTTTTTTCAAATGCTTTCAAATATGTTCTCTGTTGTCTCTTGACACAACAGCTGTGCAAGGGCCGACAGTGACCTTCCTAGGTGCGACTGGTCGGCGGTGTCTTGGGTGGTTTTTGGTCAGTTCTGAGGTCGATGACAGTTTTCCGTCCAGATCTGAGGATGGTGTGCGACTTACAAGCTGAGATCGTCGTAGTTGAGGGGTTCAAACGTGGCAGACCGGAGCATACAGTGGTCCGGGAGGTGCGCCGGTGACCGGAAGTCTGGTGACATCTCTGGTTTCGTGGTTTCAGCCCTGTTTTGGTGATGTTTCAAGCGTTTTGACGGGATTTGGGTTACCTGGTCTGTTTGGGTGAGATTTAGTGATCTTTGCCTTCCTTCTTGGTTTGATTTTGTTGGCTCCTTCAGTAAGGGGGAGTCTTGGACTATTCGTGGTGGTTGCTGGTGCATTGGTTTAGCCTCTTGAGGGAGGCGCTGTGGTGGTTCAATGGTGTGTTGTGGTCTGGGATTGGAGGAAGTCTTAGATGGTTGGTTTGCTGTTGGAATTTTGATGAAGGATGCGGCTATGAAGATTGGTCGCAAAGATTAAGGTAGGGAAATTTTGGTGGGTTACGGGTCTGCATCATGAAGAGCAAGCTGTGTAATGACCTCGTTTGAGGGTTGACTATGGTTTTGCGTTGGTGGAGTTGATGGTGATGCGATTTGTTTGAGATTCTGTTTAAAGGAAAAGTTCTGGATTGTGATGGATGATGGATGGGGGTTCGGTTGATGACTGAGTTGCTGTGACCATCGGCAAGTTGTGACTATCACATAAGGTGTTCATGCTATTCTTTCCTCCTTTCTTCTACTATGCGCAGCCAAGGGTGCTGTGGGCAGTGTTTTTGGCGACCGGGTGTGTCGCAGTAAGCCAACAAGATGCGACCAAGGGTGTTGTAGGTCTGGGAGCAGGAGTCGTCCCAATAACTTGTGGTTTTGGCCAGCTAGAAAGGTGTGACCAAGGGTATCGCAGGTATGGGAGCAAGAGTTTCCCAGTTTCTCTTCTTTTCTTTGTTCGATCTCCTTGATGTGGTTGCAGTCTTGGTTTGTTTGGTTGTTGGGTTTGCGGATTGAAGACTTTGACATTGGTAAAGGACCCTCATTTGTATTACTGGGTGGTATAATACTCAACTTAATGTTTTGGAGATCAGTTTGGAGGTCGAGGTGGCCATTGAGGAGAAAGGAAAGACTCCAAAGTTGGTCTCATTTGCTTGGGATGTGTGCCGAGGAGAAGCATGGAGCTATCTGCCAATGACATTGCCAAGGCTTTGTTATTCAAGGGGAGCACTAGTTTCGTTAGTTATTTGTTGAGATCCTTTGAGTTTTAAATGTTGGTGATGATGTTAGGAACCAATTGCAAGGTATGGGACTTGAGCCCCACATCGGAAGTATGGGATTCCGGTGTGGGGTTTATATGGCCTTGGGCTCTCCAACTACAATGGCTAGCTTTTGTGGTGTGGTTCTCCTAAGGTTCGTATCAATTGGTATCGAGGCCTCTAACCTGTTTCTTGGTCACCGCAAACGAGCCGCGGGTGGTGGTGGCGGCATTGCAGTGTTCGCCCGGGACTAGTCAGAGGGCTAGTGCCAGCCAGCCGGGTGGGCGCCGGGGTTGCGGAGCGTGGTGGAATGTTAGGATCCAATTGCAAGGTATGGGACTTGAGTCCCACATCGGAAGTATGGGATTCCGGTGTGGGGTTTATATGGCCTTGGGCTCTCCAACTATAATGGTTAGCTTTTGTGGTGTAGTTCTCCTAAGGTTCGTATCAGTGATGTTCTTTGTTTTCAGTTTATGCCTTTATGGGTTTTCTACCTATAACAAGCTAAAGCTTATGATGGCAGCAAGCCCTTTGTTAAGAAGGTTTATGTTAGAAGGGAGAGGCCCAATAAAGGGCCCACAAGGAATATAACAGACTTAACTAACTCTGAATAGGAGTTAAGTGGGTTGGGGGGGGAAAACAGGGGAATAAAAAGGGAAAGAATCAAGTAAGATGGGGAGGAAAAGTTTTGGGTAAGAGATTTTAGGGGGAATTCTCTCGGGTATTGAGAGGGTTTTATCAATTCTATACTTTGTATGTTCTGTGTTGGGTGATATACCCTAATTCATTCAATAAAAGAGATATTTCAGTAATTGGTTCCATCAAACGGTATCAAAGCTCCGATCTTGGAGCGGAGAGCGGGTTTCTTGGGAAAGTTGAGAGGGAATGGTGAGTACCGGAATGGAGGCACGAACAGAGACATTGGAGAAGAGAATCGAAGACATGGCGGAGTGGAGGCGATGAGCGATGCTCGCTTGCGAGGGTGGAGAACATCTCCAGGAGGCTGCTGCGGAAAATGGATGTGATCTTGCAAGCCAATGGTGGCGAGCGAACGAAAAACCGAGCGAGGCAGAAGGGGAGAACAATCTTGGGAGAAATCACGATGGTCGCAGCACCTGGGATGACGAGAAGTGGAGAAAGCTTGAGCTGCCGTTGTTTGAAGGAGAGGATAACGGGAGAATGCACGCAATGGATTCTACAACCGGAGAGGTTCTTTGAAGTCGGGGGTTCGGAGGATGAGAAATGAAGGTGGCATCCATGGCTTTGGAGGGACCAAAGACTCTCGTGGTTTCAATGGTGGGAAAGTAACATGGGAGAGGTATCTTGGTCCATCTTTAGAGGAATAAGAAGGTTTCATCCATCTTCATCACGAATCCTTACGAAATCTTGATGGGGCAAGCAAGAAGGGTCGATCAAGGAATTCGGGCGGCGGTTTGAGTTCTATGCGGGACCTATGAGGGTGTCGAACAGGGATTTCTTGAGAGGATCTTCCTCAATGGCCTAAAAGAAGGGGTTCGCAGGGAGTTAAGGATTCATGATGTAAAGAGTTTAGTTGATATGATGGATCTTGCCCAAAGAATAGATGAAAAGAATGAAGTTTTCATTCAAGAAGTCAAGGGTGGCCATGTAAAGAATGGTTCTTGGGCAGCAGGAACTTCTTTCGCCGAAAAGGACCCTATTACAGTGGCGCAACTAGGGAGAATGTGAATTGGAGAGGGGGTAACACGCTCGGTAACAATACGGGCATAGGAGGAAAGATAAGCAATGTAGGAGGTAAGTGGCTGACTCGGTGGTTTGCAGCACAACACCATCTGCAAACGGGAATAGAACACAACAGTCTGCAATGGCTAATAGGAGAGGGAGGAGTTTCAGAGAACTCCCAGAAGCTGAATACAATGACCGAATGAAGAAAGGGCTCTGCTTCCGCTGTGATGAGAAATTCACGCCAGGACATGTTTGCAAAAATAAACAACTCAGAATCTTGTGGGTGGAAGATGATAGTGAGAATGGGGGTGAAGAAGAGGAAAATGCGGGAGAGGAGGAGAAACCCATCCTATTGGGTTACAATAGCTTGCTGGGATTGACAACAGGAAGGTCATTCAAATTATGGGGAAGGGTGTTAGGGAGGGAAGCCATGGTATTAATTGACTGTGGGGCATCACACAGCTTTATTGCTCAAGGGTTGGTAGAACAGTTGGGTCTAGAAGTGACAGTCACACAACCTTTTTGGGTGGAGGTAGGGGACGGACACAAGGTCAGAAGTTCAGGGTGTTGCAAATCCTTGGAATTACAGCTGCAAGATCTGGAAGTGCAGCATGATTTTTACGTTTTTGAGCTTAAGGGGCCAGCCTTGGTATTGGGACTAGACTGGTTAGCCGGATTGGGGAAGATCACACTAACTTCAAGGAACTAACGTTGAAAATAAAGAAAGGGGGCCACATCATCTTATTAAGGAGACCCTTCCTTGTGCAAGTCAGTAGTATCACTTAAATCAGTAATGAGATCTTTACAAGAAGAAGAAGAAGGTTTTCTTATAGAATTGCGGGTGCTAATAGAGGGCGAACAACTCCAAGAAGAAAAGATCCTGAAGGCATTCAGTGCATCTTTATGAGAATTTGATCTTGTTTTCAATTCTCTAGAAGGGTTACCACCTGTTAGGAGATTGGATCACGCCATCAACTTGAAGGTGGGTGAAATTCCTAATATACGTCCTTACAGGTATCCTCAATACCAGAAAAATGAGATTGAGAAGTTAGTACAGGAGATGTTAGAAGCTGGAATTATTAGACCTAGCACTAGTCCTTATGCTAGTCCTGTCATTTTAGTGAAAAAAAAGATGGGAGTTGGCGTTTTTGTGTTAATTATAGAGCGTTGAATAAGGTCACCATACAAGATAAATTTCTAATCCCCATTATTGACGAATTGTTAGATGAATTGACAGGGGCAACTATTTTCTCTAAACTAGATTTGAAATCCGGGTATCATCATATTCGTATGAAGGAGAGGGATATTGAGAAAACTGCATTTAGGACACATGAGGGGCATTATGAGTTCATAGTGATGCCTTTCGGCCTCATAAATGCACCTTCCACGTTTCAGGCCCTCATGAATGAGGTTTTGAGACTGTATTTGAGAAAATTTGTTCTGGTATTCTTTGACGACATTCTGATATATAGTAGGGATGAAACAGCACCCATGTTGATCATTTGAGACAAGTTTTTCAACTGTTAATAGAGAATAAATTGGTAGCCAACCGAGGTACGTTTGGCAACAATAGTGTCGAATATTTGGGACACGTAGTCTCCTCACAAGGGGTTGCACTCCAAAGAAGGTAGAGATAATGCTAAAGTGGCACGCACCTAAGGATATCAAGGGCCTTTTTGGGTCGACGGGTTACTATCGGCGATTTGTAAAAGGATATGGCCGATTGCTAAGCCCTTACCGAGTTGTTGAAAAAGGATGGGTTCCAATGGTCTACGGCCAGCCAAAATGACTTTTGACACACCGAAAAATGCCATGGCTGATCTTCCGGTGTTGGCGGCCTAATTTTACAGCACCTTTCGTTGTGGAGACCGACGCATCTAGCGGGGTATTGGGGCGTTACTAATTAGCAAAGGCCGCCCGTGTCTTTTATCGGTCAAGCTCTATCCACTGGGACAATGCAGAAGTCGGTTTATGAGAGAGAGCTCATGGTCATTGTTTTCGCCATTTGTTCGAAATGGAGACACTATCTTACGGGAGGCATTTCATCATTCGCACGAGATCAAAAGTCCTTGAAGTTCTGACGAGAACGTAGAATGTTAGGGAGGATCGGTTTAAATGGGTCTCCAAACTCATAAGTTTCGACTTTGAGATCCAAGTACAAACCAGCGAGAGAAAACGCAGCGGTGGCGGATGCGTTATCTAGACGAATGATGTACTCAGCATTCTCAGTTTCAGTTTCAGAAGAATGGGAGGAATTAGGGGAAGAAATAATGAAGGATGCAAAACTGAGTAAAATCATCCAAGACTTAGTGGTACAACCCCAAGCTCACCCGAGGTTACTCTATGTATCAAGGAAGACGTACTATAAGGAAAGGTTGGTTCTTCCCAAAGGGTTTGCTATGATCCCTGCTGTACTTCATGATTTTCATGCCTCAGCTTGGGGGGGTCACTCCGGGTTCTTGAGAACTTATAAGAGACTAGCTGCGGTTTTCCATTGGGAGGGGATGAAACACGATATCATCAAATTCATCGCAGCTTGCGACATCTGCCAACGGAGTAAGGTTGAATCTCTGTCTCCTGCTGGTTTAATACAGTCGTTACCCATTCCCACTCAGGTTTGGGAAGACGTCTCAATGGATTTCATCACGGGGCTTCCCAAGGCTAAGGGCAAGGATACTATACTGGTTGTGGTGGATCGCCTTACCAAGTTTGCGCACTTCATGGCTTTGGCGCATCCTTTTACAGCCAAGGAGGTAAGCCAGTTATTCATCTCACAAGTTGTTCGCTTACATGGTTTTCCCTCTACCATTGTATCGGACAGAGATAAAATCTTCCTCAGCAATTTCTGGACTGAGCTCTTTAAACAAGCAGGGACTCAACTGAAATTTAGTTCCGCTTACCATCCTCAAACGGATGGGCAAACGGAAGTTGTGAATAGATGCTTGGAAACTTACCTTCGCTGTTTTATTGGAGAGAAACCTACTAGCTGGGTAGATTGGCTGTGTTGGGCTGAATATTGGTATAATACAAATTATAATCGCTCTACTTGCATGACCCCCTTTAGAGCTTTATATGGGAGAGACCCCCCAGTACTGTTTAAAGCTGCTGCGTACCCCTCTCGAGTTGAGGAAGTATCTCGGTTGGCCCTGGACAGAGATGTTATTTTGCAGGAATTGCACCATAATTTGAATAAAGCCCAGCAGCAAATGAAGCAGCAGGCGGATAAAAAGAGAAGGGATTTGGAGTTCAACGTGGGAGATTGGGTCTACTTAAAGGCCAGACCCTATAGAATGCATTCCATTGCAAAGAGGAGGTGTGAGAAGCTTAGCCCGCGTTATTATGGCCCTTTTCAAGTCGTAGCTCGCATCGGACAGGTGGCATACAAGCTCCAGTTACCAGAACATGCCCAAATTCACCCAGTTTTCCACATCAGTAGGCTGAAGAAGGGTTTACCAGCTTCTCAAACACCTCAATCAATTCCACGGGAGCTGTCTGAAGATTGGGAATTAAAGGTGTACCCAGCTGCAGTGATAAATCTTCGCTACAACAATGTGGGAGACGCTGAGTTGCTCATACACTGGGAGGGCACTCCTTGTTTTGCGATGATTCTTGGGAAACGATATCAACCTTGCAGCAACGCTTTCCGGACTTTCACCTTGAGGACAAGGTGAAACTTTTGGGGGGGAGTATTGATGGCAGCAAGCCCTTTGTTAAGAAGGTTTATGTTAGAAGGGAGAGGCCCAATAAAGGGCCCACAAGGAATATAACAGACTTAACTAACTCTGAATAGGAGTTAAGTGGGTTGGGGGGGGAAAACAGGGGAATAAAAAGGGAAAGAATCAGTAAGATGGGGAGGAAAAGTTTTGGGTAAGAGATTTTAGGGGGAATTCTCTCGGGTATTGAGAGGGTTTTATCAATTCTATACTTTGTATGTTCTGTGTTGGGTGATATACCCTAATTCATTCAATAAGAGATATTTCAGTAATTGGTTCCATCAGCTTAGTAAGCTTTAGTTTGAGAGGGAGTGTTAGAAGATATTAGGTTATTAGTCTTATGGTTAATGGGCTTAGGCTTGTATTAGTAGTACAAGTATTTGCCTTAGTTATTAGTATGTATAGGATAGTAGGTTATGGTTTTGTATTAGATTGTCATATCAATAACATTATTAGTTTATAGCCGTCTTTATCTCTTTTCTTTCTCCTTAACTCTATTATAGCCGTCTTTATCTCTTTTCTTTCTCCCTAACTCTAATCCTATAATTCTTCAACAGACCCAAATTGCCCCTTTTTTTTTCTTTTCTATGTTGTTTTTTAATGCTCAAATCATCCACTCTGGATGCATCAATTGTGAGATTAGAAATATTTCATTCTTGATATAGATAACAAGTTTAAATTCATGTTAGTATTTCTTAGTTTTAGTTAATCTGGAGAAGGCATGTTTATGATCTACATAACATGAGTTTGTAATGTAGAACCGTGGGATATATCCTTTGCTTTGGTCCACTCAACCTAATTACTTTAACAGCTATGCAAGTGTGCATGGGACACTCAGACTATCATTACATCTTTGCCAATCCTGTAGGGGTCTAACAATTCTCATTACATCTTTGAAAATCTTGTAGGGGTCTAACAATTCTCATTACATCTTTGCCAACCCTGTAGGGGTCTAACAATGCAAAACTCTTTTTGCATTGTTCTGCTGCGAGTTTTCTTTGGAATAAGCTAAGTTGTTTGGGATTTTTGGAGTCTTGGGTTTGCCCTATGGATTTGCATCAATTTCTCCTTACTAAGTTTAGAGCACAATGACGTCGTTTGATCCATGTAGCCGACCTCACCTAGTGAGAAAAGGCTTGGTTGTTGTTGTTGTTGTAAGTTTAGAGGTTTTGGCTCTCATAAAGAAGCAAAGATCTTTTGGCAATGCTCTGTCTATGTTGGTCTATGGTGTCTATGGATGGAAAGGAATGCTAGAATTTTCAACGACTCTTTTTCGACCTTAGACTTCATTTGGGATAGGATTACTCTTCTGGCCTCCCTTTGGTGTTCTGCTCATGGTCTCTATAGGGGTTTTTCTTTGTTAGACACGCAGAGAGGTTGGCATGCTTTGTTGCATGACTCAATCTCATAGGTTTTACTTGTTTCTTTTTTGCTTGTTTGTGAGGATGACTTATCCTCTTTCTTTGTATTCTTCTCTTTTCTTCTAATAATATTTCTTTCTCTATAAAAAAAATTGTTTATATCCATAAAATTATGCTTGATGAGAAAGTAATATCCTTATCAAACTAGAAAATCAGCTACTTCTTTATCGCTTAATGTATGACAGCATACCTTCATTATCACAGTTGCAAAGCAGATCTTCAAGCCACATGACTCATGTTTACAAGCCAAGCCAAAATAGTGAACCACTTCTAATCGCTACTTTAATGCAACCACTTCTAACTACATACCATACAAATCACACTGCTACCATAATCACTGCAAAGATACTTTACAAACATTAGTACTCATTCTCATTGAACTATTGACTGCACCTCAAATCTTAATCTCAACAAAGTATGAACCTTTGACAGTTAATGATGAAAGACTACGGAAGGTTTTCTAGGGTAAATCATGGATAAAAAACAGGTGGATCAAAGGATTATTGGGTTTAGGTGTGGATGAGGGAGATTTGAAAGTATTAGGATGAGGTTTAAAGGGTTAATTGGTGGTTGTTCAGGTGCTGTGAGCAGTCAATGCAAGAATGGGGTTTTGGGTTTGATTTGTTTCAAGGCTAGTTGAAAAAAGAATCAATTAGGATTTTGATGTGGCGAATTATTAATATGTATGCCAAAGAAATCTATTCTGGGAAGTTGATAAAATTAAAGAAAAAAATAGGGTAGAACTTGAGAAGAAGAACAGAAACCTAGGCATCACATAAATGGTTTAATTACACCACAGAATGAAGAGAGCAATATGCTGCCAGAATTCATAAAACTGATCATCTATGAAAAAAAAGGAAGCAATATAACTGTTTAAATAAACTCCTATAACTTATCCTACAAGAATTAGGAGTGAATATAAGGGAAACTTGAACATGAAAATAAACTCCATAAATACCTAAGCCTAAGCCCAAGCCCAATTACAACCATGAACAGGAAATATGTAATGTACTAATACTAGCATGATTTTTTAACAAATACTAGTCCCACATTGAATAAGTAAAAGGGTAAGTGGTGAAACTTCTCATTATAAATTGAAGTCAAACTCTTGTTGCATTACAAGCTCTTATTTGTCCCACATTGGACAAATTAAGAGGAGAAATATTGAGTTTTGGTTATAAATTGAGAATCAAATAATCATTGTTTTGAAAAAGTTTTAAATATTTAAAAAAAAATTGGACTTTTTCCCAAAAAAAGGGACCAGTTCAATCGTGTGAATTGTGACCGGTTCAAGGCTCGTTTCCGGTTTTATTTTTGCCAATTTTTGGAAATCCGGTTTTTGAGGGTTGATTGGACCAGTCAGAGGACTAGTTCCTGGTTTTCTTGGTCCGACCGGTCAGTCTGGTTCCGTTTTGAAAACTATAGTTTTTGCTGTTCTCTGGTGCCTTTGGCTAGAAAGCAATGCTAGAATTTTCAAGGGAACTTCTTCGTCTTTAGACAACATTTGGGATAGGGTTTTTTTTTTAGCTTGTTTATGGTGTTCTGCTCAGGGTCTATTTAGAGGAGTTTCTCTGTTAGACATATAAAGAGCTGCCTTGATACATGACAAAATCTCTTAGCTTCTAGGTGTTTCTTTTGTTATCTTCTTATCTTTCTTTGTACTCTTCTCCTCTTCCTTAATAAATTTTCTTTTTCTATCCCCCCCCCCCCCAAAAAAAAGAAATACAGTAACAACCTATTACTGATAGTAACCCTAAATAATAGTTTTTTATATAAGAAAAATTCATTAATTGGAAGAAGAGAAGTAGAAATCCTCCTAGAGCTACAAAACAAAACAAACAAAAAAAAACACAGAAAATAAAAGAAACAAAACCATCTTCTCAAAAGAGCTCACATATATCATAAGTATTTTTTTTTAATAAAAGAAGAAATTCATTAAGATGAAGAAAACTACAATGACACAAACAACAAAGAAAAAAGAAAGCATCAATGGAGCAGAGCTACCCAATACATCAGCATATCTTTTAGGGAAATCCCCTTAGAAAGACCATGTGCTTTGCACTAAATGGAAGCCAAATTTCTATCTTATCCCAAATCAGTAGCTGTGTGAAGAAACCTCCTTAAAGATGACTAGATGAGTGTTACACACCAACCAAATGTGCCAAATAGTAGCATAGATTGCACATTGCCATAAAAATTTACACTCTTCACTTCTACCAAAACCATTATAGGTAGTCACCAAAAATTGATCCAAGGACCTAGGGCACACCCAACATTCACCAGAAAGGCCGAACAGTGTGTTCCATAAAGAAACAGCAGCAGAACAATAAACGATTCTGAACAAGCACCATACATAAAGAAATAACTTTTTGAGCCCGAATCTACAACAAATCATTTGTATTAATTCTATAAAGTATAGTGTTCCAAACAAAAGTCTTCACCTAGCCTAACGTTCCGAAAAGACTTAAATATTGAAAAAATTTGAGCAGTTGCATTTCGAGTTAGAAATTGGAAAGATTTACAGGCATAAGAACTTTGGTTGACTACCAAGCTCTGATACCATGTCAAAGGACCACTCACCTAAAATTGACTTACATAACTTAAACAGTTAAAAATAATCAGCAACCCAACCTCTGAAACCTGAACCTCATTTAATAAAAGAAAATTGTGCTTGTCAATTTGTTACTGATTCTTCATTATGTAATATTTCACATTTTCTATTTCATTTTGTAATTTTTTTATTATAATTCTTGGAATTATGTAGCTGACCTTATTTCCTCTGTTCCAAATTTTGTGTTTTGTGCTAGTATTTTATGTTATTATCCAAATAATTTCATATTTTCAGGATATATCAAGGTGCCTTCTCTGGACCCAAAGGCATCACCAGACTTGGCCACAAATTCGTACAGATTTTTTGACAAAGCCTATAGATCTGTTAATGTTAAATCAACTGAAAGAGACATATTGTGAAATCAAAGTGAGTTCTACTGCTTATATCTCATTTAGCCAATATACAACTTTATAATACTTGCACCTTGTTAAATCAACTGAGAGATATATTGTGAAATCAAAGTGATTTCTACTACTTTTATCTCATTTAGCCAATATACTACTTTATAATACTTGCACCTTGTTACTAAGTTTGCAGACATTTCCTTGAGTAATTTAGAGCTCATGACCATTGTGTGCAAGCAGGATTTATAATTTGTAAATGGGTTGCAGCAACATTCTGCCCCTATGTGGATATGTTTTTCTTGTTTCTAAATAACACAAAAGAAAATTTAAAATGAAAAAAAGAGATAGAGCAAGGAACAAAATTTGTTCTGTCTTGTGTGTAACATGTGCAGCATCTCAGGTTGCATTTCTCCACAAAGCATCTTTCTTGTCAGAAATGGAGCTAGATGTAGATGAAATCCTGAAAATCATATTTGTTATTAAAAATAGTGTTATTGTTTTATATTGGTTTTGTTGGGAATGAGTATAAGTGATTGTGTTTTTGTCTGACTTGAAGCCAAGGTTAAAACAGCTGAGAGTGTTGAAATTGTAGGGAGTATTTAGTGAAATTATGAGCATAGATTACCTATAGTTCATCTTATTTATATTATGCCAATGAGGGTTGGCTCAATTGGTAGGATCTAACAATGTCAACTCAAAGGTCTTTGGTTCGGTTCCTGCTGGGGATCCTTCATTGGTAGGTTATCTGTATGTACCACTGACCACTGTAACTTGTTGCTGAGGCTTGTGACATGCCCTGACCTAGGAATGGGGTAACCTCCCCTCCCCTTAAACTTTTTTGCACCAAAAAATAATCTGGTAGGAAAAAAAATCTTATTTATACTATAATTGCATTAAGTACAGGAGCTAATCAAGGAATAATTACAGAGCTAATTAACAGCTATTAACTACAGTCATAACTATAGTTGACCAATATTATAACATGTGCTAAATATGCTAATGAATCTAGACTAGTATTCTAATAGAGGTTTTGGTAGTAATTACTTACACTAGTACTCTTTTAGCAGCTGCTTCTTTTATTTGTTCCATTTGGGTTATGATCAGGAGATACAGAGAGTAACTGAGGCCTTGGGCTGACCTCCTGTTATTTTTAGGATTACTTGGTTAACTGTTTTATTGCATTTATTTTCATTTGGGGTACGGGCATGTCAGTTGTACATCTTTTATATTTCCAGTATGTTACGTGTATTTAGATCTATAAATTAAATTCCCAAATGGTGTTTTTCTGTGTGGATTATTGAAAATGTTCTATTTAGTTATAATCAATTTAACTTATGAAAACATACGACTTCACTCTTCACTTGAGAAACATGGATATTAAAACAAGAAGAAAATATTAACATCTAATAAATAGAACATAGGTACTTTTCCATCTTCACCTTCAGTCGCTAACAGAAATTATAAGGGCTTATAAAAGTAAATATAAAATTAAAATAAAACTGACATTTAAATAACCACACCCTCAATTTTTTTCACTCTTTTCTCTCAGACGCCATTTTTCTTTATTGCACTCATGTATGCGTGTGCCAATTTCGAGTTTTTAGAAAGTAACAAGTATTTTGGATAAAAAAATAAGGCATGTCATATTGAACATGTGTCCGATGACTTGTGAAAATACATCACATCACATATGACTAGTGCTGCTCCTCTAAATTTGTACTTGCTTCCAACTTGGATTCATTTTTTAATCCTCTAGTGTCTTGTCTATAGGAGGGGGAACTTGATGCTGTTGCAGTAGTTCATTCCTACGAGGACAAAGTGCCAGCTGGATCTCACAAGACAAGGCTTACTGCTCTTAATGTATGTATCCTCTATTGAATTTTTTCTTCATTTACCCTTGCATTTTGCCTTTGGACAATGCTGTGCTTGGACAGTGCTGATCGTTATTACATAGGTTCCTCCTATGGGGTTGTTCTATCCAATGCTTTTTGTTCCTGATGTTTATCCTCCTCCACCTCGTACTTGGTTAGTGTGATCGGGAAGTTCTCTCTTTGTGCTGTGAGCATATTTGTGAACAATTTTATGTTTACACAACCCTGGTGGTTTCCCTTGCTAGGTTTCATGACTATGAGGATATGCTAGAAGATACATGGCATATTGAATTTTCCCGAAGGTCTGACATGTCAGATACTTTCTATCCCAATGTTAATGGAGGATTACCCTTGTGGGAAAGCTATCCAGTTTTTTCAACTAAGCCAAAAAAAGAAGAAAAAGTTGGCCTTGCAGAGGCTATTACCAACTGCATTCTTTCAACTGGTAAATTTTTTAATCCTTCTCTCTATTTCATATGCATAGATTTGAAGCCTTATTTAACTGTTTGGTGCTGTATTCACAGGTCGGATAGACATCCAGAGAAAATTATTTTGTAGCATACAATTGGTAAGTTTTACATGTTGAGCTCAATGTATTTGGGTTGTTTATATTACATGTTGATCGAAAGGAATTGACACATTTATCTTGCATAGACTGGCGGAGTGGCTTTGACAAGTGGTTTAGTTCCTGCAGTAGAAGAAAGGTTTGTTTTGATTTTGATTGACCTTAGTATATTTAACTACTTAAGGACAAGATAATTGGATGTGATACTGATGTTTGCAATGATAATTCATGTATTATTTCATAATTAAAGTAAAAACAAAAAAAATTAAAGTAAAAAAGAACTAGCCAACGAGGGTTAACTCAATTGTTAGGATCAAACAACGTTGACAAAAAGGTTTTGGGTTCGATTCTTGTCGGTGCTCTGTCATTGGTAACTCATCTATAAGTATTAATTTAAGCTCTCACTATGGCTTGTGGCTTGTCCTATCCTGGAGTGTGAAAACCTCTCCTCCCCCTAAACTTCCTTGACCACCCTAAAAAAACTGAGATTACCAGCATCCTTGTTAGTGTGACATTGCTGATGTAATAAGTAGAACAATAAAATTTGTCTGTAATTCTTTATGTTAGATATTGGAAGGAAAATGCAATCTCATTGATTTAACGACCTTAAGTTTTGATTCCAACATCAAAGTAAATTTTTTGGTTTATTTTGAGTTGTAATTTTAACATTAGATTTGTCTGCTTCTTAAGCTATTTCATCTTTCCTTCATCTTGTTTAACATTATTCTATTTTTCCTTACCCTTTTTCTAAGAGAACTGTACAGTTAGCATTGGCCATTTTCTTAGGCTATCATTTTCTTAGGCTATTTCATTTTTCCTCATCCTGTTTAACATTATTCTTGTTCTATTTTTCATGTGAGAGAAAGATCAATAGAAGCCCCAATTAGAAGTGTTTGTCATATGGAGAATAGCCTAATAATTAGAGGTAGAGGAAGAACAAGAAAAACTCTAAATGAAACCATTAAAAAAGATTTAAATCTAAATGACCTCTCGGAAAATTTAGTTTTTGATAGAACATAGTGACGTTGTTTGATCCATGTAGCCGACCTTGCATAGTGGGAAAAGGTTTTGGTGGTTGTTGTATCTTTCATGTCAAATTTGAACACCCTAATGTCAGGAATGATTCTGTGTTGTATTTTTCATGTCAAATTTGAAATCCCTAGTGTCATGAATGATTTTTTTTAATTATTTCATTATATTAAGCTGATGGATGAGTCCCGCTATCCTTTTATGTCACAGAGTTTTACATGCCATTCCTCCAAATGAGGCAATTGATACTGTGGAGGTTAGTTTCACATCCTATTTTCTATGTTGTTTACTTAAATGATAGATTTATGCAAAATTTGCTCAAGTGGCATTACTGGCCATTAAGACACCCTATAATTGTTATAATATTGTATGATTAAATCATCCATAAATATATATCTAGTTGGTATTAGGGATGGCAATTAGATCCGTTAATACGTTGTCCATCCAGTCCATACATGTATAAATCCAATCCAATTCAATCCAATCCAATCCGTTCAATTATTAAAATAAATAAATAAATAATGGATTGGGTCAATTTTTATTGTTGGATGGTTAATGGACCGTCCAACATATCCCTTGATCCAATAGACAATAAAAGAATTGACCTATTTCCAATACAAACATAAAACCCTCAACCAAAACACACTAGCCACCACACATCCTTCAACCCTAGCGGCAGTTTCTCCCGTGTTCTTCTCGTCCTTCATGGTTGTCGGCAAGTCCTTGTTTGCACTGCCAGTTCCTACAGCCACCTCCACCACATGTTCCCATTCACGAAGATGAAGGTTTGCGACCCTTATTGTATGAACCTGATGACGATTTAGATCTGTTCTTGTAATGTTTGGCTGGATATCCATTCATGAATAATTACCGAATGGGTTGGATATTCATTTATTAAACAGGTCAAGGGTGGATTGGATTTTTAGAGTATTTTAACGGATCATAAATGGATTAATGGTTTATTTTTGATCCATCCATTATGGTCCAATCTAATCTATCCATTTGCCACCCCTAGTTGTTATAGATAAGTAATATTGTACTTGATATCTATAGATTCTATATGAAACTGGCTTCTCCAATATCTAACGAAGAAACCGCTTTAAGAAAGAAGTTCAGAAGATATATATTTATGAGTTCAATAGTGCAAGTTTCTTATGATGAGCTCCTGTTGTTTACTTATTTGTTGCATATATTTTTTATGTAAAAAGTAAAAGCTTTTAACCTACTGTGCTTTAACTTGTTAATTACGTGTTGCCTCTGATTTTGTTATGTGATATTTTTTTGTACATGGCACTTAGGTTTTACAATCAAGGACAAATCCAACGTTTGTGTCATGGAAAGGCGGGGCGGTATGTTGAGCACTTATGACCATCATGCGTCACTTCTTACTAAATGAATTTCTTCTTGTTGGTTATTGAATGGTTCTATTAGTACAATGTATGCATTATTGATTATTCTTAAATTGTCACTGTTTTTATTTTCCAATTCTGATAGTGAAATATATATTTGTCACTATTTGGATGTTAATGTCGAGATCTTCTGATATGAACTTGATGGAAAATATGGCATCTTAAGTTAATGGAAAAGAATGATCCTGTTAATTATTCAGCATTCAAAGTCATAAAATTCATGTACAGGGAAACAAAGAATGAGTTTAGTGACGCTGAACAATTTCATAGGTGGAGAAGATTGCTTTCTTACTTCATTCGTTTGTTCTTAATTATATCAAGCAGAGACATGGATACAATGAATGAAACATGGCCTGACACATGTTTTGATTGTTATTTATTGTTTTATATATATACATTATTATTATTATTATTATTATTTTTAAATAAAAACATTATCATTATGTTTAGTTCAATTTCAGATTCAGTGTTCCAGATGAATTTCAATTGTGGCATGTGGGCCTTTAATATTGAAATTCTAGGCATAGTTAGAATAGACAGGCTCCATAATTTTGGTCCACTGCAAGTTACTTTAGATCAATTGGTAATTTGCTGATTGTAAAAGCAGATTGTTGTGCATCAAGAAGCTTGACATGGCAACAATCCTTTATGTCAGATATTAGTTAAGATGTTAAAAAGCAGAAAAAACTTTGCAAGTGTTATCAAACTGCCATGGTGGTCAGTGGTCACATTGGGATTAAAACTGTGGATTCACTGCTTGGACTTGTTCATGTATATGTTGGTGTCTGTTACATCCTTTAGTCTTGCTATCTTAACGTAGCTGATATGCCTTTGCAGATTCTTGGAGTACTTGATTTAGGTAGGGATGCTTGGATAAGTCGGGAGGATTGGATTCACAACGGGCTTCACATTGGAAGTAACAGAAAATACAAGGATTCTTATTATATTCAAGCTCAAGCTATGTGTTACATGAATTCTTGAAAGGCTGGTGACACTACAATGAAAATATAAACAAAGAATGTTAAGAATATTTGAAATAGGGTACACGATTACTTAGTTTCAGACACTGTACATGCATTCTCATCCACTGCAAATCCTTTTACAATTGCATCATTCCTTGTTACTGATGTATTCGTTCTACCTAGGATAAAGTCAATTCAAATGAGTTTAAACAGTTGTTTAGGATTTGAATTATGATAATTGTGAAAAAAAATGCCTTGAAACTGTAACCACTTCAGAATATGAGTGTTTCTTCTTTCATGTACATCATTAGTTAATCTTGATGAGTGGAAATGAAGGCAAAATCTAAGTTATAAGCTTGTGTAGTTGTCTTATCTTAATAGTAGCAGATCCCACATTGAAAACAGAAGGACAAAGCATGGGTACTAGCTCCTATAAATAGAGCTGAAGAGGAACATGTAAGATTTATAAAGGGTCGGTTGGCTAAATATGCCACGCTCACCCTTGTGGTGAGTGCTGTATGGCCATCAAGGCATATGGCCGACGTAATTTGTGGAACTTATAAAAGGGTTGGCTCGCTTTGGCCGACCCTCCATTCTAGTCTCAAAATTTTTTGCTGAATTCTTGAAGGGCTGGGTGACACTACAAAAAAGATATAAACAAAGATAGTTAAGAATATTTGAAATAGGCTACTCGATTATGAAGTTTCAGACACTCTACATGCATTCTCATCTACTGCAAATGCTTTTACAAATGCATCATTCCTTGTTATTCTTTAATGTACATGATTACTTAATCTTGATGAGTCGAAATGAAGGCAAAACCAAAATTACAAGGTTGTTAGTGCCTTATCTTAATAGTAGCAGATCCCACATCGAAAACAGCAGAACAAAGCATGGGTACTAGCTCTTATAAATAGAGCTAAAGAGGGACAACTAAAATTTAAAAAGGGTCGGTTGGCTAATTATGCCAGGCTCACCCTTGTGGTGAGTGCTGTATGGCCATCAAGGCATATGGCCGACATAATTTGTGGAACTTTTAAAAGGGTTGGCTCGATTTGGCCGACCCTCCGCTCTAGTCTCAAATATTTTTATTAAATAAAATATGTATGGAATAAAATAAATATATAAATATTATTAAAATAAATATATAAATATTTAATATAATATATAAAGATAAATACTTATTTTGGTCTTTTATAATTTTGTATTTATTTTTTTCAGTAGATATTAATAATGTTAAATTTAATATAATTTTTATGAAAAGAAAAGCTAAAAATAGTGAACCTAAGTTGGGAGAGAATTGCTGTTAACTTTAATATAATTTCAAATTGCGGTTTTATAAAGGGTCAGTTGCTGTTTAAATTTAATATAATTTTTATAAACAAAAAGCATTTAAAAAAAAGCTAAAAATAGTGAACCTTGAACCTGTGTGCTAAGTGTTAACGGTTTTTCTATGCTGTTTTATAAATTTTTTTAATAATAAAAAATTTATTATTATTTTTATTATCAAGCATGGAAATAATACTTTTTATAAATATTTAGTGTACATTTAAGTTCTATATAAAAATGTATATTGTAATAAATTTAAAAAATTTAATTAAAATTTAGAAAATTAATATAACTAAGATTTATAGTATTATAATTGTATCATACCTTAAACTATTAAGCCATATATACTCAAATTTTATATTATTAGATCTTATTTTGTTTCTTGTATCAAACAAGATATAAATATAAAAACGATGCATAATGAATAAAAGTGAAAGAAGTTAGAGAGTCAAAAACTCAAAATTGAGTTGGGCCATAAACACTAACCAACCCGTTTGTTATTTTTTAGTCTTGAAAGCACTTATATTAATCCAATCAACACAATTTGTATGTCCCTTCACAATCATATTGTCTCAACTATCATGAGACCAAAATGGTGTGTTATCATGAAAACAGTGTGCAAGAAGGATACTTAAAATCTGCTCCACATTATTTTGGTTAAATAGTTCATGAATTAAAGTTTCATTCTATGTCTTGGGCTAATTAAGGATAAGTTGGGGTACTCTCTCAATGGTTATATGAGATCTGAAAATTTGGAATATTTGGAAGTCATGTATCTCTCCATAGGTCCATTGAAAAGCTAGAACTCACCTTAAACACCATCACATCTCTAAAATCTTTCTACCCTCCATCAGGCTCCTCTAAGTAAATGAAGGATTAGAACGAAGAGAAGAATTTAAAAATCTTCAAATTGATAATGCCTAGCCTGAAGAATAGGAGCAACCAGTGTATCTACATATAATATAATAAGCCTCTAATTGGCTAACATAACCAAATTAAAGCTTTTGAAATGAAAGGCAAAGGGTTAAGTTGTTAAACGTTTGTTGTTTTATCTTATAGTGGGCAAATCCCATATGAGAAGAAATGACAAAAGCATGGGAAGTGACTTCTATAAATAGAGCCAGAGAAGAACTTATAAGTCCTAAAAAAAGTCGATTTGGTGAGTGGCTGTTTGTTCTTGCCTTAAATTTTTTTCTATTAAATAAGAAGTAGAATTACGGCAGATAGAAACCAAGAAATAGAACACTGTTTCATTATATTTTTCTATGGAGAATCCTTTCTTTCTTACTGATATTTAAATGGTATTAGTGTCAAGAATTGCAAAGAAACACTCACAAAAATGAAAGAAAATATAAGAGTCTTGTAACTTATATTCTAGATTATTTGTCAAATTGTATAATTATTTGTGCATTATAACTTAAAAACAAATTCAAATGATTAATTATATGAGTTCGAGGATCAAGGGCATGATCCATCCTTATCATGGGTATCTATTTATAATTTTCACAGAAAGACATATACTTATAAGTATACACGAGTATATAATAATTTAAATAAAATTTTAGAAATTACAAAAACAAAATATAAATGAAATAAATTTTAACATTACTTACCACAATTTTTCCCAACAATTTAAAATACTGTCAAAACTAGAAGAGTATAAAAAATAACATTCCAAGTTCAATTGTATTTTATTATAATTAATCTATATAAATAATTATTATATGAATTGTATACATTTTTAAAAACTTTTTATCATTATGGACTCATTTATTAAAAAATATATTGTAAAATAATAAGAAAATATAAATTTGCATCTTATATCAAAGTGAAAGAAAAAAATCATATAATATGTGTATAATATTAAATAAGGAAATATACTTTATGTGTATTCGTAAGAAGTTTACACTCCTGCTTCTATTTATTAAATGAATGCTTTTTCTTTAATCTCATCACAAGTAATTTTCACGAATCTCATATATTTAAAGATTTTTGCCATCTCTTGAAATAAGGGGAGTACAAATTGAATAATCAAACTTTTCTTGCAATCGTCAGCTATGTTTTAAAAATTGGTTTGATTGCAATAGTCTTAGAATTTCTTTGAAAGATTAATTGCTAAAAATTGATGAAAATAAAGAAAATTGAAGAATTTGATTGATTTTTCTCCAACACTTGTGCATGAGAAAATTGGTTTAGGGTTGATATTGAGAAGAACTGGAAGGAGTCTTTAAAGGTTTCAAAAGCTATATTTTTTATACAATTTCTTCTAAAAAGGATTAGGTTGGCGTCAAAGTCGTCATATCGTAGGTGAGTACTATCTTGAACAAGTTTCCAAGTCTCTTTTAGGCTTTAGAGTGACATGAGTATTGACCTTCCCCAAACAGGCTTACCCAAGTTTCAAAGCTATATTGGAATGCTTGAAATGCATTTAGTTTTTTTTTTAAAGGTTTATTGTCTTCTATTGAATGGAATTCGCTGTCAAACTAACAACAATGTAAAGTTATGATTTTACGTTTAATATTGATGTAAGTATTAATTTTTTGTAATGAATATCTTGCATCCACGGTGGAATTCTTCAGTTGAGAAGGAAAGCAATGGAGACAATTCATAAGATAAAAGTGAATAAACAAAACTTGGCTTCAATTTTTTTCTTTCAACTCTTCCTTTCATTCCCTTTAATTTTATTTGTTACTTTCAATTTCACTTAATTGAGTTAATAGAAATATAGATGATGATTAAAAAAGTTGAAGAGAATAATTAAAGAGAAAATGTTGAAACCAAATTTTGTTCAAAGGGAATAGTTAATGTTAGAAGATTCATCATATATATGACAAAAGCGAATAGTTAATAGAAGATTCATCATCACGGTTTGCTAATGCATTTTCTAGATCTGTCTAGAGCTGTTACGGAATGCAATCCTATTCTACTTCCCCTGCTCAAAACCCAGACATAAAAAAAAGTGTTATATAGCCGACCTCGTAGTCAAAATGTTCTAGATTGACTGGGATTGTTCAAACATCACCCACGTGGTCTTCCCTTCTTTGCCAAACAGTGCTGCTTCATTTGTTGGCATATAGACAATATTTTCCCTTTTTTTTTAATTGTTTTCCTATCAACTTATCAAGCAACAATGGGTGCCCCCCCCCCCCCCTTGATTATTCGTGCTGCTTTGCTTAACATTGCTCAAACAACAACTACAGTTCTTTAAGCAGTCAAAATTATTATGCATTTGTTTATCACTTACTTCATGGGTTTGATCTCTAATTCTCTAGATTGTTAGGTGGCATTATCTAGAATAGGCATTTTTATCACATTGTTCTCGTTTCTTCTTTAAAGTATTCAAAAGTTATCCTATTTTTCATGTGACTTAAAAGGTTTAGGGAGAAGGAAGATTAATCTAGTGCAAGTATTAAGGTATGTTACAAACTTCAGCAAAAACTTCTCCTACATATTACATATAGATTGTCTACCAAGAGAGATTGTGGGTAGCAAGATATCTTTTATTTTTGGGGTCTATGTCCAATTTGGTTGGGTCATATGTCTAGTTTTGATTTGCACCTTTTTTAGTAATGATACTTGCACAGAATTTATTCTCATAAATATCTCAGAGAATTTAAAGTTGACTCATTTAGACTATTCAAAAAGAAAGTTACAGTAACACAAATGTGTTATCTAATAGTTTGCACGAATGTTTATGAGGGTTCGTGAGGAATAAAATTCTATGCAAGTATCATTTTCTGCAACTAAATCGGGTTCAAGATGAGATGAGATAACTTTAATGAGTCTATATTATTTTTGAAGCTGGTGTCTGGTCTCTACATGCGCCCCAATCAATGAAGAGTAAAATACTGCTTCCGTTACTCAGATACATTTACTTTCATTTTGATTCTCAAAGTTATTATTTTATTATATACTGAATTTCATTTTGGTCCTTCCGCACATGAATTCCACTTAGATGCAAAAGCATATTTTGAGGAGGCAGGGTTTTTTTTTTTTTTTGGTTAGAAGGAGGTAGGGTTACTAAAGGGCTTCTTTAAGTTCTTCTGATACTACTCTGAAAAAATGATAGAAACCCACTGTTTTGCAAATCACTATTAAGTATTATCAATTTTAAAACATGGTACCTTCTCTTTGATCATAAAAGCCCAGCCCAACATTGAATTATTTATTTTTCTTTGGATAAACTTTGAAATTCTGTCCCAAAAAAGAAAAAAAGATAAACTTCTGAAATGATGTGAGTGTCCTTGACCAAAGGGCTAAGTTGGCCACCAGGTTTTGACATTGACGGAGACGCAGAACCTGTGGACAACGTTATAGATACTAAGAAAATTAGGATTTTTTTATCAAACTGTTACTTGGGATAAGATTATTTATCAAAATATTATTTTTTTAAATTTTTTATTAAATTATTTTTTAAATTATTTATTAAAATATTATTCTTTTTTAAAATTATATATTAAACTGTTATTTTTTTATTTAACGTGATATTTTTTAATAATTTTTTATCCACATGGATACGTCACCTTATTTGGTACATCCTACGTAGATGCGCCATCTTACATGACATTTTTTATTTGGATACGTCATTTTTTAGTTTAAAATGTCAACACATTTGACATTTTTTACGTGGACAAAAAAAAAAACTTATAGGGCACTTAATCCATTTCACGTAATTCTCGCACTCCTCTCAAAGACACATGTATTTCACATGCCTACTAGAGAGTGCACTATAACATTGGAAGACATTACTATCAATTAGCTTATTTATAGGCTAAGTGTTTGCTTCTGATCCGTAAAGTAGTCGATGTGGAACTTTGGTGTTAACAAGGTAAAATAATTAAGTAAGACAAAAATGTACCTTTGTTCGATGTGAAACTTTAGTGTTGGCAAGACAAAACAACTAAGTAAGATAAGGTGATTCTTTTCTGACTTTATCTCTATGCTAGTCCACACATATTTAAAAATCTATCACTATTAAGTCACGAGAATATTCTTCTGAAAGATTAAATTATGTTACAAAATATCTCAATTATCATTATTATTACTATTCTAATTTAAAAGGGAGAAATAAATTTATTATTGAAAAGGGCCATGCTGCTAGACCAAACTTAAAGGTAAGAGTAACTTACTAGCAGAAATTTGAACCAAATAAAATGTTATCACACACGTTAGTTATTCGTACTATGTCAAATATGGTGTATTGGTGTTAAAACATTTGATCTATTCATTATACCCCATTGAGCTGCATATGTAGTTATTTTATTAAGTTGATTATCAGGTTGGAATATGTGGAGAGCATGGTGGGGAGCCTTCTTCAGTTGCATTCTTTGCACAAATTGGACTTGACTATGTTTTATGTTCTCCATTTAGGTCAGATTTCCAATTCTACATTATATGAAAATGAGAGATTTATATTTTCAGCTGCCAAACTAAAAAATCTAAGGACTCTTTTGCAGGGTTCCAATTGCTAGGCTCGCGGCAGCTTAAGTTACAGTTTAAAATACAGTTATCTGGTATATGAGAAGGTTGACTGCTTCCTGTCCAGGGCATGGCTCTCTACAGTTGTAAATAATTGTGGTTTATAAGCCTATGTACATAGAAATGGAGGTTTATATGAGGTCAGATAAAGGAATGCTACTAACATACTTATAGAAGTGAAAGCAAAGGGAAATTAATAGGGAAATCTTTGAAAATAGAGAGAAAGAGAGAGAGAGAGAAAAAAAACATTGTGTACAAATATTCTTACAATGATTCTCTTATAATTTGATTGCATAACGTGTCTTCAAATATTTGGTGTATGAGACATCAGCATTGACTTATAAGTATATCTTGTCACATAAAATAAGATTGATTCTTCTGTAAAATTCTTTGTACATGTTCTACTCTATCACTCTAAGAGAAGCTCCGAAAAATTCTTCTGTGTATCATCAACTTTCTTCGAATCAATTGATCATGTTGTCCGGAGAAGAACTTTGAAATTTGAACAGCTTGCTAGTTACAATTTCATGTTCCCCAGCTTGCTATGTTGTCCATAGTGATAGATTTTTTAATATGTGTGTACTAGCATAGAGATAAAGTCAAAAAAGAATTAGCTTATCTTACTTAATTGTTTTGCCTTACTAATATCAAAGTGATGATCACATATTTGATATATTAATAAGCTTTCATTCTTAGTCATTTACACTCTCTATGTACTTAATTGATTGAGTTTTATTATGTTTTGTAAGTTTGGACTCAAATTGAACTTAATTGAATTTTTTAGCATGATTCATATCTTACACTGTTTCTGTATTTGGGTTATGTCTTGGGTTGTAGGTGGTCTTTGGAGGTGATTCTAGTGGCATTTGAAAGATAAGAGAGAATTCTACAACTTTCATGAAGACCTCAAAGGCCCAATCACACGAGTAGATAACTCAAATTGGGGTTGAAGCAAGAACCAGAGTGCTTTTCCTGACAGCTTAACCTATGTGTACTGTTCATCACAGTTTTCGGGCTAGAGGTTGTCAAATGGGCTGAAATTTGGATTCTGAATAGTTAAGACCAATATCTACAACTTTTATGTTGAACACTTTTCCAGAATCGGACTCCTTGAAGGTGATATTGGGCTTGGAAGTCAGAACAGAGGAGCTGTGACTGGGCCTGGGTAGTGTTCAGTAATTTGAACGTATCTGGAGTTAGAGAAATGATATTGGACTCAAACCAAAGCAATTTGAAAGCTAAGATCCAGCCCTACAACTTTCATGAAGACCACTTGGTTCAAAAATGACGAATGCAATGACTTCAGGGCTGCATGATTTCGGAGACAAGGAATCTCCATAATTTCCCACTCACCTAAAGTCATTTGGCATTTTCCACTCATTTTCCACTCATCCAACCACTAATGACTCAGCCCCCTTATCATTTTGTATCTCTAATCCTCTATAAAAGGGGGCCTTGGCAGATTATTGAGCGTGTTAGGTGTTAGTTACCAAAATGATGCCATTTTGTTACTAGGTTTTCTTGTAATAATTTTTCTTTGTTCTAAATTAAAGTCATGTTCTTCTTCTTCTTCTCTCTTTCTTTCTTCTTATCTATAAGTAACTAAGTTTCATTTTACTTGGGTGAAAGGGTGAAGCTCTTGGTAATAAAGTAATGTTAGATTTATTCTTCTCTTGTGCTTAAATGATTTATATTTTTCTAGTAACCATTATACGTATTATAATTTGTTTCTTATAATTTAGAAATCATCTTTGTAAAGAGGAGTTCTTGATTTGTTGTAGATAAAATATTAGCACAATGAATGCTTTAACCCATTTATAAGTGGTGGTAATATTTTTAGGAAACATAATATAATTACGTATATTATTTTAAATGGACTTTTAATGTTGTATTTTCTGATTGGAACCTCCATGTTACGAGGATTCTAATTGAGTTATAAAAGGAATTAATCTTACCTTTATTTTATTTACCAAGAGTGAATATTTTTACCTAAGTAAATAATTTTAATTGTAGTAACAAAATATTCACTTCACATTAATTAATCTTCAACAATTCCCTGTGGATCGACCTCGGACTTCCGAGAATTTTATTACTTGAGACAACCTGCACTTGGGTTCGCCATGCAACAATTAATCCCGCATCAAGTTTGTAGACTTGTTTGAAACTAAAAAGTGTGCATCAAGTTTTTACGCCGTTCTTGCAATGACTTGATTTGAAGACTGAATTTCTGGTGTAAAAATTTGTATATATACTAACATCCTAACTAGTGGGGGAACCTCTCCCTTTTTAATTTCTGTATATTTTAACTTAGTGGGGGTAACTCTCCCTTTTATTTTTTTGTACTTTATTTTTTGTATTTATTTTCTGTCATTTTTTTTTGTTTACTAACTTACTAACTCTCTTACTAACTATCTAACTTTTTACTTTATCTCTTTCTAACATTTTAATTTATCTCGTATACTAACTTTTTAATTTTTATGCTTATTAACTTATTTGGTGGTTGGTTTATACCACACCTTTGTTAATATTTATTTACTAAGTGTTAATATATATTTGGTGGTTGGTTTATACCACACATTTGTTAATATTTAATGGACAGTTTATATTACTAGCTTGTACATTTTCTTTTCTATTGTAAGTTACTTGTTTATGCTTAATTGGTATCGTGATTTAAATTCTGGTCATTTGGTTAGAGTTAATCCAGGTACTTTACATATTGATTTATTTGAATCACAATCACACACATTAAGCACAATGGCTGAAAATGAAAGTATGCATGATGAACATGAAAATCAATCGTTGCGAACTATGCGTGAGTATCTGCAACCATCTCGAAATTCTAGTCCATCATGTTTTATCTTTCCACTCAATGCCAACAATTTTAGATTCAAGCCAGGTATGATTTCTTTACTTCCTAATTTCCATGGTTTAGAATCTGAAAGCCCATATTTACATCTAAAAGAATTTGAGGAAGTATGTACTGCTTTTCATGATCAAACTTGCACTGAAGAGGTTGTTAAACTTAAATTATTTCCTTTTTTCTTTGAAAGATAAAGCAAAAACTTGGCTTAACACTTTGAAACCAAGATTAATTGGCACATGGTAAGAAATGCAATGTGAGTTTTTGAAGAAATTTTTTCCAACACATAAAACCAATGCTTTGAAAAGACAAATTCAAAATTTTTCCTAAAATTCCAATGAAGCATATTTTCAAAGTTGGGAACGTTTTAAAGATTTATTGAATTCTTGCCCACATCATGGTTTTGAAAAATGGCGTACTATAAGCTTCTTTTATGAAGGGTTAACACCCGAAACCAAACAATTTGTGGAAACAATGTGCAATGGTGAATTTCTTGATAAATAACCTGAAGAAGCTTTAGACTATTTAGACCATTTGGCTGAAAATTCTCAATCTTGGCATGGTACTAATCCTTCTAAAAATTCAATTAGATTTAACCTTGCAAATACTAGTAAAAGAAAATATCATCTTAGTCAAGAAGAAGATCTAAATGCAAGGTTTGCTAGTTTGGCTAGAAAGGTTGAAGCCATGGAATCCGGGAAAGTAAAGGAAATCAAATCTGTGCAAAGTGAAGAAATTTGTGGCATTTGTGATGAATTGGGACACTCAACAAATGAATGTCCAAAACTTCCTGTTTTTAAAGAAGTTGTGCATGAGCAAGTAAATGCAATGACCATTTTTAAAAAGCCATTCACTTCTTCTTTTTCAGATACATATAATCCGGGATGGAGAAATTACCCGAACTTCAGTTGGAGGAATAGCAACCAGCCACAATTCATGCAACCACCACCTCCTCAAGCACAGCAAGATTCTCAAAATCCTCAAGGATATGCACCCTATGTCCCACCATATAGGAAAAACCTTGAAGGAACATTGCATGCATTCATGGAAAAACAAGAGGCCATCAATAACCACAACAATCAAACCATGATTGACATAAAAGACACTCTTGCTAAACTTTCTTCTGCACTTGCTATTCATGAGAAAGGAAAGTTTCCCTCTCAACCTCAATCAAATCCCAAGGGTCAGTTTAGCCTAAATGAGGGTAGTTCAGAAAGTCAAAAAATAGATCAAGTCAACTCAGTGATAACTCTTAGGAGTGAAAATGTTATTGAAAAACAAATTCCTGAACTTTTTGAGAAAGATGATGAGTCAATTCCCAAAGATGAGGAAGGAGTTGATCAGCCACCTAGCCAAAAAGAGATCAAACCCTCGTCTTCACCCCCATTTCTTCAAGCATTAAACAATTCAAGTAAAGTGAATCATAACAGTGACATTTTTGAAATCTTTAAACAAGTGAAGGTCAATATCCCTCTGTTAAATGCTATCAGTAGATTCCTTGTTATGCCAAATTTTTGAAAGACTTGTGCATTGTTAAAAGGAAACATAATGTGAAAAAGAATGCATTTTTGATCGAATTAAGCTCCATTATTCAAAACAATAATGAGTTGAAATATAAAGACCCTGGTTGTCCTACAGTTTCATGCATTATTGGTGAACATAAAATTGAACGAGCTTTACTTGATCTTGGTGCTAGTGTTAATTTGCTTCCATATTCAGTTTATCAGCAACTCAACCTTGGTGAGTTAAAACCAACTTTTGTAACTCTTTTACTTGCTAATAGATCAATTAAAATTCCAAAAGGAATAGTAGAAGATGTGTTGGTACGAGTTGATAAATTCATATATCCTGTGGATTTTATTGTCTTGGAAACTGAACCTATGGTTGATAGTTCTAAGTCAGTTCCTATTATTTTGGGTCGCCCATTTTTAGCAACATCTAATGCTTTGATAAATTGCAGAAATGGAGTGGTGAAGCTGACTTTTGGAAATATGACACTAGAACTTAATATTTCAACATGTGCAAGCAACCACAAGAAGTTTATGATGAAAAGGAAGAGATTGAAGGGATTGAAGCCATTATAGATGATCATCTTCAAATCAGGAGTTCTTTTGACCCATTAGAAATCTATTTAATTAATTCATTTGATTCAGCTACACAATTAGATGATGATGTTTCTGAAATATGCTCTTTACTTGACTGTACACAGGAAATGGAATACAAAGGAAGGAAGCCAAGATTCGAAGAGCTAAAATCCATGAATGATGATGCCCATGAAGAAGTACCCACACTGGAGCTGAAGCCATTACCTGATGGGTTGAAGTACACATTTTTGGGAGAAGAACAAAGCTCTCCAGTGGTAATTTCCTCATCCCTGACCAAAGAACAAGAAGGTAAGTTGATAGAAGTACTTAAAAGGCATAAAAATGCAATTGGATGGACATTAAAGGATATCAAAGGCATTAATCCATTAATTTGTACACATAGAATACATTTAGAGGATAATGCTAAAACATCTCAACAACCTCAAAGAAGATTAAATCCACACATGAAAGAGGTAGTTAGAGCTGAAGTTCTTAAATTACTTGATGTTGGAATTATCTATCCTATCTCTGATAGCCAGTGGGTAAGCCCTACACAAGTTGTGCCTAAGAAATCTGGAATAACAGTGGTTGAAAATGAAAAAGGAGAATTAATACCTACCAGAGTCTCATCTAGTTGGCGTATGTGTATTGATTTCAAAAAATTGAATGCAGCCACTAGAAAAGACCATTTCCCTTTGCCATTTCTTGATCAGATTCTAGAAAGAGTAGCAGGACATCCCTACTATTATTTTCTTGATGGTTATTCAGGGTATAATCAAATATCAATTGCATTAGAGGACCAAGAAAAGACCACTTTTACTTGCCCCTTTGGCACTTTGCATATAGAAGAATGTCTTTTGGTCTTTGTAATGCTACGACAACTTTTCAAAGATGCATGCTAAGTATTTTCAGTGACATGATTGAGCATTATTTAGAGGTTTTCATGGATGATCTGACAGTTTTTGGAAATTCTTTTGAAAATTGTCTTGATAATTTGGAAAAAGTTCTTAAAAGATGCAAAGAAAAATGATTTGTGTTAAATTGGGAAAAATGTCATTATATGGTTACCTCAGGAATAGTGTTAGGTCATGTGATATCTTCTAAGGGAATTGAAGTTGATAAGGCCAAAGTTGAATTAATTGCTCATTTGTCTTTCCCAAAAACAGTCAGAGAAGTTTGTTCCTTTTTAGGACATGCAGGATTTTACAGAAGATTTGTAAAGGACTTTAGTGCCATACCTTTATGTAATCTTCTAACAAAAGATACACCATTTGATTGGACTCAAGATTGTCAGAAATCTTTTAAAAAATTAATTGATCTTTTGACTTCTGCTCCTATCATGCAATCTCCTGACTGGTCTTTGCCTTTTGAGTTGATGTGTGATGCTAGTGATTTTGTTGTTGGCGCTGTTTTAGGCCAAAGAAAGGAAGGTAAGTCTCATGTAATTTATTACGCAAGTCGAACTTTGAATAGTGCACAAATGAATTACACCACTACTGAAAAAGAACTACTTACTGTAATTTTTGCATTGGACAAATTTTGAGTTTATTTAATTGGTTCATCCACTGTTGTTTTCACTGATCATGCTGCTGTTAGATATTTAATGTCTAAACAGGATGCCAAACCTAGGTTGATACGGTGGATCTTGTTGCTTTAAGAATTCAACATCACAATAAAAGACAAGAAATGAGCTGAAAATGTTGTTGCAGATCATTTGTCAAGGCTGACAACATGCTCATCTTTTGATAGCACACCTATCAATGATTCTTTTCCCGATGAATTTTTATTTTCTGTCAATTCCATGCATTGGTTTGCTAACATTGTCAATTTTCTTGTAACAGGTAAGATACTGCCTCAGTGGACACACCAAGACAGAAAAAAGTTTTTGATTGAGGTAAAAAATTTCTTTTGGGATGACCCATATTTGTTCAAATATTGTCCTGATCAAATCTTTCAGAGATGTGTACCCAACAATGAGGTAAGTAGTGTCATTAAATTTTGTCATTCAGAAGCATGTGGAGGTCATTTTTCTTCAAAGAAAACAAATTGAAAATCTTGCGGTGTGGATTTTATTGGCCCACTTTATTCAAGGACGCTTATACTTTTTACAAAAGTTGTGAAAGTTGTCAAAAATTGGGGTCCATTTCTAAAAGAAATATGATGCCTTTGAACCCTATCATTGTCATTGAAATTTTTGATTGTTGGGAATTGATTTCATGGGTCCATTTCCATCATCTTTTGGATTTGTGTACATTTTGGTTGCAGATTGATTATGTCTCAAAATGGATTGAGGCGATTCTATGTCGGCACAATGATCATAAAACTGTTCTAAAATTTTTAAAAAAAAATGTTTTGAGTCGATTTAGAATTCCTCGAGCTATCATCAGTGATGAGGGAACACATTTTTGCAATAAATCATTTGAATCTTTAATGAAGAAATATTGCATTACCCACAAAATTGCAACCCCTTATCATCCTCAGACAAGTAGACAAGTTGAATTAGCAAATAGGGAGATTAAACAAATTTTGAAAAAAACGGTTAACCCAAATCGTAAAGATTGGTCTTTAAGACTAAACGATGCATTTTGGGCTTACCGTACTGCTTTTAAAACATCTTTGGGCATGTCTCCCTATCGGTTAGTTTATGAAAAACCTTGTCATTTGCCTGTAGAATTGGAGCATAAAGCATTTTGGGCCATTAAAGCTTTCAACTTAAGTCTTGATGATGCTTCCAAGTTACGCAAATTGCAATTGAATGAACTTGAGGAATTAAGAAATGATGCATATGAAAACTCAAAGATTTATAAAGTTAGAACAAAAACTTTTCATGACAAATCAATTTTGAGAAAAACTATTGAAATTGATCAAAAAGTTCTGCTTTATAATTCTCGTCTTCACCTATTCCCTAAAAAATTGAGATCTAGGTGGATTGGTCCTTATATTGTCAAACATGTGTATTCTTATGGGGCCATAGACATTGAGAATCCTAGGAATGGTATTGTATTTAAGGTCAATGGACAAATACTCAAACAATTTCTGGAACATCAAGTTGTTGAGGTAGAATCCATTTCTCTTTCTAATCCTTGTTATGAGTAAAATTTATTTTAATGTTGTTTCTTTCTTTTTGCAGTTCTTTGTGTTCCCGGTTAAATGGCGGATAACGGTATTTCGTGACTCTCAAGTCGGTTTGTTTTTCAGTTTCCCATAATAACTGAATTCTTCTCCTTTTAAAATGGATGTCATTCTCTCAAATCTAAGAAAACATTTTCCTTCTCTCCCTCTAAATGCTCTAACAAAAGTCTATGAAGCTAGGTGTGAAAGACTAGATTGTTAATGTATAAGGGCATCCCGAAGATATACTGTTGGATAATCGAAGCAAAGGTTCGTTTAGCTAGTGAATCTTCGATTCATTTGTCTCATACATGCTGGTCTCGGTAAAAGTTCATTTTCAAAAAGGAGAAGAGCAAAAAGAATGAAAGTTTGTTACAAGTGTGCACGATGGAATTGCAACACGCGATGTCACTCTTTGGGGATGGTTTCCGTAAACAGAGAAGATAAAATATTCTTCATTAAGAATGGACTGAGTAAGGAGTCATTAGATAATATCTTATTGACTCTTGAGACGCATTCTTGTGGAATTGTGCAGCGTGAACTTCTTAGTTTGTGGAATCTCTTCGAGGGACGAGTAAGAGCGTTACAGTCTTGGGAATCTGACTCAAAAAGACCCTGTTTGTCAATTTATAAGAAAATTGGATGGGAAGCTTATCCTCAACTCATAGAAGGCGTTTAAGCCGTTTCTGGATATGAAACCAGAGGAAGATATGAGCCACAATCACAACAACATGTATATATTATCTTGTACATTTTCCAAAAAAATAAAAAGAAAAGAAAAAGAAAAAAAAGAAAAAAAAAAAAAAAAAGAGAAAAAAAAGTGAAAAAAATGAAATAAAAAAATAAAAAAGGACGAAATTTCGGTTGTACTTGGTCTTTAATTAGATTAGGAGCCCTGGCGATTGAGTGGCGGACCCGTCATTGACTCGGGTGGACCTTCACACGCCGGTCGGTAAATAAGATTCGTGTGCCATGCTCAGTAGAGAGCGCGCAAGCATTCCTGTGTTTTAACCAAAGGCTCACTTCTCGATGGACGAGAAAGAAGCGTCCCGTATTTGCATTCTAGCGTGACAATGCCTCCGACCGGATCCCGTGATTTAATGCCATGGGCTCTTCGGCGACCTCTCACCGGGCCGTGGTCGTTGGTGGTAGCTGTCGATTTATGCACTTTAATTAGTGGCGTCGTAGCTCATCCAAAATATCCCACAAGCGGGAGGGAGAAGAATGCCCGTTAGGTGAGCCGTCTTGGTATTCTTGCACTCATGACGCGCAAGATAAAGATCTGCCATGAAACCTGTACATAAAGGTATGTAATCATTTGTTATTATTATTTTATCTTTGTATGATTTTGTTGAATTTTGGTTTTGGACAGACGATCCTTTGGATGAGATCATTCGGGAGTTTCTAAACTTTTTTACCCTGATGGTTTTCTTGAAGTCAAAAAAAAAAACCAAAAAAACAAAAAAAAATTACTATTATTATTATTTTTAAAATTTCAAACTTTTCTGACACCAGTCAACCTACCTGTATAGGAGCTATTATTACTTTTTCTATTCTCTTCCCTATTTAAACACTCCATTTTCTTCACTTTCCTACAACTCATAATCATTTAAAGAGAGTGTGAGTGTAGAAATGGAGGGAGCTTCTTCTTCTGTTCGTAGATTTGTCAGTATTTGTGTATTTTGTGGGACAAGTTATGGGAATGGCTTAGAGTTTGTAAATGCAGCAAGCACTGTTAGTAGAACACTTGCTGCGAGAAACATTCGTGTTGTATATGGGAGAGGTAGCATTGGGTTGATGGGGGCTGTATCACTTTCTGCACATATAAGAGGTGGTCAAGTTTTAGGTGTCATTCCTGAACCTTTCACTCGAAGGAACATCATTGGAAAGACAATTGGATTGGAAATTCAAGTATCATCTATGCATGGACGAATGAAGGCGATGCTTGAAAACTCTGATGCATTCATTGTCTTACCTGGTGGTTTTGGTACTTTGGAAGAAGTCTTTCAAGTTGTCTCTTGGGCCTAATTGAACATCCACCATAAACCCATAGGTTTGTTGAATGTTAATAATTTTTTTGATAATTTATTATCTTTTGTTGATCATGCTGTGGAACAGAAATTTGTCACACCTTCTGCAAGACGACTCCTTATCTCTGCTTCTACTGTTGATGAGTTGATTGATAAATTAGAAGCTTTTGTTTATGAACCTGATCCAGTAACAGCTCAGATAGATTGGTCCGAAGGAAGCGGTGAAGGAAGTGGTGAGGGAAGCAAAATGAAAAGAAAGCCAGCCAAAACACTCCAACTATTTAAATAATTACAAGCTTTGGTTTTATTTATTATATTTTGTTTCTGTTTAAATTTGTGTGAGATTTTTCTTTTCAGTAATTGCAGCAACAGGTAATATATTCTATCCTTTTTCCTATCTATGTTTTGACATTGAGGACAATGTTGTGATCTGGTTGGGGGAAGGATGGTTGTGAAAAAAAAAATTAAGAAATGTGTTTGTTAATATGTTTGTTGTGTTTATATTAGAAAAAAAAACTAAAAAAAAATATAGGAGTGTGTTTGTTAATATGTTTATTGTGTTTGTCATCAATTTATTAACAACAAAAGTAATTAGGGATGGCAGAGTAAAGAGTAAATTATTTACTCTTGAGACGCATCAAAAATTGGTAGCAGAGTAAGGAGTAATTGGGGTAGTAACTAGCTTGTGTGGAAGTAGCAATTCAAATTCAGGGAAATTTGCATGATTGAGTAAATTGTCTTCTTTCTTAAACTTCACATGCTTGGTTATAGATGTTGAATTGGTGGACTGAGAATGATAGAATTATGCTTTGTGAGATTTTGAGCCTATTGATGAATGGATTGAACATTTGTACCATTCTCTTCTTTCTTGTGTGAATTTCACTCATGGAATTGTTACTCTAGAACTTGTTTTGATTCTTTTTGAGATTACATTTTCATATGCATACATGAATATAATTGAGGCATGTTTTTTTAAAATAGCTACTTTAGCCAAATAGCCAACCTTGTATATTTTCCGTTGCTTAATCCCTTTGAGCTTATTTGACTATTCTTTGTTTTGAACTCATTATGTGCCTTAAATGAAAAACCATGTTCTTACTTGACCTTAGGGAATAAGAGAATATTAGTTTTGTCATTCGATGAGTTCTTGAACAAGTGTGGGGGTGTGTGTGCAGAATGGTTAAAAAAATGTATATATGATGTTCTTTTTGTAAAAAAATAAAAAAAATAAAAAATAAAAAAAAATAAAAAAAATCAATCAAAAAAAAATTTGTAAAAAAAAGAGAGTCAACAAGGTAATAAAGGAAAGGAAAAGAATATGTAAAGGGAATTTGTATTAGGTGGAGTTGGGATGAATTTTCATGCTTGTTAATTGAACTCAACTCTCATGTTCTTTTATTCTCTGGTGTTTAACTTGTCATATCCATATTACCTCCTCCTTTACCTTGACCCCATTACAACCTTGAATAAAGTCCTCATGATTTGTGTGTGCATGTGTTCTGAGTAGTGGAGAAGTAGAAGATAAGCAAGCTTATGGTAGTGCAATTTTCATGAGTTGAATTGAGTGAAATACCTACCTTTTAAACACTTGAGGGATTGAGGGTGAATCTTGTGAAAATCTATCATTCTTGACTCATGTTTTTCAATTGAAATATCCTTGCTTGTTGATTTGAGAAGTGAAGATATGTTACCTCATGAATGTTTTGATTACTTGAATGATTGCTCTTCATTTTTAAATATTATTAGAAATTGAGTCTTTTAGAGTGTTTAGCTTTTGAGTCTGTTTCATTTTTTTTGTGAGTGATCTTATGTGTTTTGCTCAGGAGTGCAAAAAGCTAAGTGTGGGGGAGTTTGATGATCACATATTTGATACATTAATAAGCTTTCATTCTTAGTCATTTATACTCTCTATGTACTTAATTGATTGAGTTTTATTATGTTTTGTAAGTTTGGACTCAAATTGAACTTAATTGAATTTTTCAACATGATTCATATCTTATACTATTTATGTATTTGGGTCATATCTTGGGCTGTAGGTGGTCTTTGGAGGTGATTCTAGTGGCATTTGAAAGATAAGAGAGAATTCTACAACTTTCATGAAGACCTCAAAGGCCCAATCACACGAGTAGATAATTCAAATTGGGGTTGAAGCAAGAACCAGAGTGCTTTTCCTGACAGCTTAACCTATGTGTACTGTTCATCACAGTTTTCGGGCTAGAGGTTGTTAAATGGGCTGAAATTTGGATGCTGAATATTTAAGACCAATATCTACAACTTTTATGTTGAACACTTTTCCAGAATCGGACTCCTTGAAGGTGATATTGGGCTTAGAAGTCAGAACAGAGGAGCTGTGACTAGGCCTGGGTAGTGTTCAGTAATTTGAACGTATCTAGAGTTAGAGAAATGATATTGGACTCAAACTAAAGCCATTTGAAAGCTAAGATCCAGCCCTACAACTTTCATGAAGACCACTTGGTTCAAAAATGACGAATGCAATGACTTCAGAGTTACATGATTTCGGAGGCAAGGAATCTCCATAATTTCCCACTCACCTAAAGTCATTTGACATTTTCCACTCATCCAATCACTAATGACTCAGCCCCTTGTCATTTTGTATCTCTAATCCTCTATAAAAGGGGGCCTTGGCAAATCATTGAGCGTGTTAGGTGTTAGTTACCAAAATGATGCCATTTTGTTACTAAGTTTTCTTGTAGTAATTTTCCTTTGTTCTAAATTAAAGTCATGTTCTTCTTCTTCTTCTTCTTCTTCTTCTTCTTCTTCTTCTTCTTCTTCTTCTTCTTCTTCTCTCTTTCTTCTTATCTATGAGTAACTAAGTTTCATTTTACTTGGGGTGAAAGGGTGAAGCTCTTGGTAATAAAGTAAGGTTAGATTTATTCTTCTCTTGTGCTTAAATGATTTATATTTTTTCTAGTAACCATTATACGTATTATAATTTGTTTCTTATAATTTAGAAACTATCTTTGTAAAGAGGAGTTCTTGATTTGTTGTAGATAAAATATTGGCACAATGAATGCTTTAACCCATTTATAAGTGGTGGTAATATTTTTAGGAAACATAATATAATTACGTATATTATTTTAAATGGACTTTTAATGTTGTATTTTCCGATTGGAACCTCCATGTTGCGAGGATTCTAATTGAGTTATAAAAGGAATTAATCTTACCTTTATTTTATTTACCAAGAGTGAATCTTTTTACTCAAGTAAATAATTTTAATTGTAGTAACAAAATATTCACTTCACCTTAATTAATCTTCAACAATTCCCTGTGGATCGACCTCGGACTCCCGAGAATTTTATTACTTGAGACAACCTGCACTTGGGTTCGCAATGCAACAATTAATCCCGCATCAAGTTTGTAGACTTGTTTGAAATTAAAAAGTGTGCATCACAAAGTCTCACATCGAACAAATGTACTTTGTTGCCTTACTTAGTTATGTTGCCTTTCCAACACCAAAGTCCCACATCGACTACTTTACATATCAGAAGCAAACATTTGACCTATAAATAAGCTAATTAATGTTGATGTCTTCCAACGTTGTGATGCACTCTCTAGTAGACATGTGAAATACATGTGCCTTTAGGAGGAGTGCAAGGACCACATGAAATGGGTTAAGTACCCTATAAGTATTTTATTTTTATTTTTTATTTTGGTTTACGTGGAAAATATCAAATGTATTAGCATTTTTAACTAAAAAACGTCATCCTACATGGTGTATCCACGCAAAAAACGCCATGTAAGATGATGTATCCACGCAGGATGCGCCAAATAGGATGACTCATCATGGATGCACCACCCAGTTTGGTACATCCTATGTGGACCAGAAATTATTAAAAAATGTCACGTTAGACAAAAGGGCAACAGTTTAGTATATAGTTTCAAAAGAGTGATATTTTAGTAAATAGTTTTAAAAAAAAGTAGCAATTCGGTAAATAATTTTAAAAATATAATATTTTGATAAATAATTTTGCTATCAGTGACAGTGTGGTAAAAAAGTCAAAATCTTAGTTTCACACCGTCATGTCGCACGTCTCTTATATTAGGAATACATGATAAAATTAAAATATAACTAAAAATAAAATAAGATTAATTATAATTAAATAATAAAATTATATAAATATAAAATAATATAAGAATAAATATGTGTCTAATATTATTTAAATATATGGAGTTTCTTAAGTAAGTATTTCTCAAGTGAAAAAGTTTTTTACTCTACATTTCTTTTTCTTATTAAAAAAAACTTTATTTATAATAAAATAAAGAGGAAATAATGTTTTAAGAAAAGATAAGGGCATACGCCCAAGACTTCTAATAAACTTGGAAGAGCAGTTATTAGCGCTTCAAGGTGTAAACAAAGGAGATCAATATTCATACAAATCTTTTTCCCCATCCCCTTACCTTCGTCATCAAGGCATCACTTCTTCATCATTTAATTCCTTGGTGATGCTTGCTGAATTGGGACTTGAACAAAGTCGAAGTTTGATTTATCCTTAATCTTCTTGCTACATGTTTTCTTAAACTTCCTTTTGATTTTGATGGTACCAAAATTCATTCTTGTTGAGCCCATACTAAAGTTCGGCCGAGGCTCCTTCACCGTTGATGAAAGTTACAAACTTAGAATAAGCTGATGAACCTCCGTAGATATTCCACCTTTGACTGTTAAGATAACATCTCTAGTAGACAGTACATTGAGGTTTTTTTTAGAGAGAGGAGAAACCAATTCTTTGTTGACAGTTGAATGACCTCGCAGTTGCCCTTCCCCAATTAGTGGCGGGAAGCTTCCCCTACTTTGTCAGCAACTGAGAGGAAATAAAGGTGTTATAACATCTCATCCATCAAAATTGAATCTCCCAAAGGGATGTCAGTAGCTGGGGGAGGAGTAACAGCCTAAATGGAAGAACTTGAGTGAGACGAGTTCTCGATCACTTGTCCCACCTCTGAAGCCTTCAAGGTTGCCTTGTATTTTTTACTCTTTGACAACTCCCGCCATCTCATCCTTGAAAAAGTGAGAGCAAGTCTTCTGCTCATGACCTATTCTACCGCAATAAAAGCAAAATGCTGGCAGTTTTTCATAACGAAAATCAATCCAAACCTTACCTGAATTGTTGGTACTGAGGTTGATCTCACGCTTCATGGGGAGGTTGACTATTTTTATCAGTTTCTTAGGGATGAAGTCATGTCTATCCTTGACAAAAAAGAGGATTGCTTCTTGGATTGTGCCTATCTTCTCACAAAGCTTCCTACCCACTTTGGTAGTTTTGTATTCTCCAGGCATGCCCTGGCATTGAATCTAGAGAAGGATAAGGTTGAACTTATATTATGCAATGTCACGACCTTGTTCCCATCGTTTAACCACCAGTAGTTGGCCCTTATATGTCCAAGGTTACCTCCTCAGAGTGGTGTAGGCATCTACTTCCTCATCGAAGTAGAACCGATAGATCTTCAGCTCGATCTCTTTGCCAGGAGTGGAAACAAGTTAGGTCATGTTAAACCTTACCTTAAATGGGTCTATCCTATTTTTCAAATGCAAAGTCTGAGTCTGACCTATTTACCTGACATAGGCCATTGTTCAAGGCCTAACCTAGCTTTTTTAAAACTCTGGCCTGACTTGGATACCTAATTAAAGGCCTACTTTGCAATAAGGTCTTTAAATAGACCAATAGACCTATCTCTAAATAGGCTAATGAGTCTAGATGGATCTAGGATTTTAAAAAAATTATATTATTTATTAAATTAATTATATTATATAAATATTAAAATTTCATAATATATATAAAATAATAATATTTATAATTAAATAAATTGGCCCACTAGGCATAAAAGGCTTTTTCAAAGACTTGAAGTCTGACCTATTTAACTAAATAGGTTTTTAAAAAAACCTTGACTTAGCCTTTTTATTAAACGAGTCAGGCTAGGTTAGGCCTTAAATAGACCAGGTCATAGGCTCCCGACTAGCCGCCTGACCTATTTCCACCTCTACTCCTTGCATCTAAACCCCTTGAGGGCTATTCCAGATCCCAGTAAGCATTGTTACTAGTATGGTATGGGTTTGGTAGTGATTTGAGAATAACTTACCAATGAGATAGCATTTGGAGGTTTCCTCATGGTAAGGAAAGGTCACACCGTCCATTGAGATCGAATTCTCATCTTCTTTAGTGATGACCGATTGTGGGGTGGATGATGCCATGAATGCTGGCATCGACTATGGGTTCTAATTGGAGGATGGAAGACATGATGGCAAGGACACAGTTCTAGGCACAAATGCGACAAACCCGATTATAATGATTACCAAGCAAACAACAAAAGCTCGGCAACAAGGCCAAAACCAAGCGATAAATGAAGACGATGGTGCAACATTTGAGTAAGCACAGGAGGAGAAGGGAGATGAACCAGAGAAAATGATCCAACAAGTAGACTATGACGATTTGATCACGCTCAACCACTACAGGAAGGGAGAATGAATAGCTAGACATGCTAGAGAGACTTCATGAAGGAGAAGGAAACTCAAATGGAGAAAAGGTTGCCTAGGGAGAGTAATGACTAATCCTAGTAGTCTTTTACTCTATATTATTGAGTGTGTACTACATTAGTTATATGAGCTATTATTGTTTTTCATTTTATCTACTTTTTTAATGTTGTATTTAAAGTGTTACACATTTGAGGATATTATTTCGGTATCCATCATTCTTTCCTCCTAAGTATGATATCCAAAATAAATTATGAAGTATTTTTATTGGTTGCTAGTTGTATTTAATAAAATTTTAAACATTATTATGGAACAAAATTTTAATAAATATTTGACAAATCATGTCGTCACATTCAATAATGATATTGAGTAAGAGACCTTTCATCCTAAGAACCTAATAGTTTCTTTACAAAAACAACAATACTATACATACACTCATATATATATTATTTTACATTTATATCATTTTTATTATTTGATTATACCTGAACTCGCTTTATTTTTTATATACATACGCCATGATGTTGCCATGTAAACATAACTGAGAAATATGTGTATGAAAGTGGCGATACATAGTTAGCATTCTTTTTCCACAAATTACATGCATATTATTTATTGAATAATACTATTTACACATATTTACTCATATACTAACTCATATTTATATAATTTTTATCATTTAATTTTAGATGATCCCACCTTCTTTTTACATACAAACATTTTAATTTTATCACTTACACGTGAGGTGATATGAGTTCACAATGATTTGCACAAGCATTATTCTTGTTTGTTTGTGTTCAATGATAAGATGCAATAGGAGAGTGACACGTGGATGTTCTAGGTCCTGGTCTTAGAATTGACCACGTAACATAGACGTGAGCCGTGGAATTCAAAGATATTGTGACCGTTGGATTCGTTGTTAGGTTTGCGATTAAATCGTGAGTGAATGTGACGGCGACGGCGACGCCCCATAACTTTATGAGTCAAAGAGCCGGTGGTTTTACTTCGTAAGAGTTTACTACTTCTAACAAATGTTTTAAAAACCATGAATAAAAAATTGGTCCAAGAATTTTCATGAAATCGTAGTTTATGATTTGGCCCACAATCGAGCTAGATAATGCTATACATAAATTCAATATAAATTATGTCTACTTTTTTTTTACTGGAAAATAAATTATGTATAATTACGTATGGTGAGAATTCACTTAAAAAATAAATCTTTGACATTTAGACTAAGCTATAGAATACTTTTTTTTATAAAATGCAAATTTTACTAATGTTTTAAAAGTATTGTTTTACCAAAAAAAAAGTCTTGAATAAAAAATACTTTAAAAATCAATTTTATTAGAGAATTAGATATAATGATAATTGAATCTAAGTAGATGATATATATATGTTTAAGTTATACGTATAAAAGGAGTGACTCAAGTGGTTACAAGCTTTAATTAGAAATTAAGGGCATTTTATAAGAGCATTGCTATTATTAACGAATGGTTTCCACAAAATCATTTACCAAGGTTAAAATATAGTGTGCTTTTGTTTGACGGTTAATATGTAACAAAGAGAAAAACAAAAACCAAAAACAAAAACAAAGCAAAAACGGCAGAGATTTATTTCTTACCTATTCATTCGTGTACCGTTTTTAGAATTTGCATTGTGAGAATTAGTGTTATATACTTTACAATGTTTAAGGTTGAAACTCATAAAAAAGTACTTGTGTGACAACTTTAGTATTCCCTGAATAGATTAATTTCATAATAAAAAAATATTAAAATATATATAAATATGAAGAGCTAGGAGCTAGCAATATGCTAGCTCTTTCTTGTAAAAAAAATGCTAGCTCTCTACAATAAACTGTTTCGAAATCACTGAGATAAAGAAAATGAATATTAAATATATACTCAAAGCATTTTTTCTTTTTCTTTTTCAATTTCTGTGATATTTTTGTATAATTTTATATAATTTTGTGTCATGTAACATGTAATCAAAATGACTTATTAGAAAAATAAAACAATTCAGGTCATGTTCGACAAATTTGAGCATAAATTTTTTGCAGAGAACCGTTTAGCTTTTAAAACTAGCTTGATTATTTAATTTTGGTAATCAAACCAGTTTTTATTAATTTTTAGATAATTTTTTTTACTTAGGTTAGCATAAGATTAAGTGATGTAAATCTTTTTTTTTATACATTAAGTAAGTGATGTAAATTTTTTTTTTGGGTAAACAATGATGTAATTGGTTTAATAGGTAAGAAATAATTTTTGAAATATTTTAAGATAGAAAAAATTGAAATATTTTATTATAAAAAAAATTAGGGAAGGATGGGTGGATTATTGGTTTGTGATTGTGATGTGATGTTGGGGCTAGGGACCCAGTGACCCAGGACCAGTGGGGATTATTTTGTGATGATAATAGCAAAACGTCAAAATAAACCAACAGAGGACGCATCATTATCGTCTCTCTCTCTCTCGGCCTGTCCTGTCTTAGATTTGCAATAGAAAAACAGAAATGATGTTCTCACATTCTAACATCATTTTCTACATCTAAAATAGGTGAATATGATAAGTAAAAAAAATAATTAAAAAAATAAGTATAATAAATAATATTAAAAAATATAAAAAATATATATACATTATTTATGATAAAAATATAATTATTGATAAAAAGGATAATTATTTTATATTCCTAAAAAAATATAAGTATTATTTATATTATTTTTAAAAAAAATATAATTAAGTAAAAATAATAATAAAAAAATATATATAATAAATAATTTTAAATAAAATATAAATAAAAATATAATAATTATTTATAATATTATGATATGCTCCTATCAATATTATTCTGTGTTGTGCCTGTTATCTATTCTTTTTTTTTTGGTGCTTGTGCCTGTTATCTTTGACTGTGAATCTGCGATCCTCTTTTGCTGCCTTTCGGTTACAAATACAAATAGTTGCATACTGCAGCAATCATTCGGCTTGGCTTTGGCTTCCCACGTGTTTTATCGAAATCAAAACAACAAAAAGCAAAAAAGAAAATATGACACTAATCATCACATTTTTTTTTAAGGTAATTAATATTATGGCATATCTGGAACTAGAAAATCTTTGAGTATGGATAATATTCAACCATCAAAGTATTAGAAAATAACTTTAATTTGAGTTTTAAAATAAAATAATAAAGTTTTTTTCTAATTTGAGTGCCTAGTTTTTTCCAACCAAATGATTATTATATTTGAGCTAATTTTTTAAGATGCCACTTTGGTACTGTATTTTTTACACACGAAATTAGAATATGTAATACTTTTTATTTTCCTCAGTGTTATATTCTTTTTTTTATTAATCTCAATGTTATATTCTGAATCATCACACTGTATAATAGTATAAAAAAATTTAAATATTAATATGAAGAACAGTTATGTTAATATAAAGCTGGGTTAATAGAGTTTGTAATATCATTCTGAAATAAAGATATTTTTAATAAAATAAACACTATTTAAATACGATTCTTAATATGAAAAAAGTAGTTATCTTATTATAATATTAGTTTTGAAGTTATCATTATATTTTTAACTCTATTATTCATCTAATTTTTATACTTTAATTTTTTAATCTATTCATAAATTCATTTTATATTCCATAAAAATATTACAATCACATATTATTTAATTTGACATTTATTTTATATTAAAATACTATAAATATATATCTATCATATTTTAAGTGAACAAAAAATATTTTCTTCATATTTAAGAGAAGGCAATGCAAAAGGTAACTTGGAAAAGTACAAAAAGTACATCAAATTATAAACAAATTATAACTGAAGCGTCTAAGAAGAAACTTAACGTAAATCTTATTCCACTTCCCGGAGACGTTTTCATACACTCACCAAGTACACCAAGCAGATTTTATCATTAATTTTGTAAAAAAAAGAAATATCAACATTTGAGATGAATTACCTATTACCCATAATACAGGTTATCATGGAAACTTTCGGTAAATCAAAGCTACACCCCTCAACATAAGGGAAATTATGCAACTCCCACCATTCTACTTCTCCACCGCACCCACTTTGCATTATTGCAAGTCTTTCCTTTTTTCTCCATACGATCCCTAATTCGGCTCCCGGTTCATTCAGGTCCTCCGCCTCGTCACCCAATTGGTGTGTGACGATGACGATGCGTCTCCTCCTTCGTTGCCGAACTATTCCCCAGATAACGATTTCCTTAGGAATAGGGAGGAAGAAACAGTGAAAGCAAATCCAAGGAGAGGCCCTGTTCCATGTGTTCTTTCTCTCTCCTTTTTTATTGGTTTGTGTTTGAGATCTCTAAGCCTTTCAAGAATTATATCTCTAGTTGGAATTTTGTTTTCCTAGAATTTTGAGTGAAGATGAAGAAGGATTAAAAGACAATAAATTTAAGCATAAGGACTATTAGGGACTAATTAGCAAAAAAATAATAGTATAAGGTTTGAAAAACAGATAACACAAATTTTTTTTTAAAAAAAAAAGTATTATAAAAAACTAGAAACAACTTACTATCATACGTATTCTGATTGGTGTATGCTGGTGGGCAAATGGAAAACGCTTCCGCACTCCCCAAACTCAAGTTTGGCGGCAGCACTTTGTTGACATTAAAAATGTTTTTAAGCTATGAAGATTTCAAAATTAAAAATTTTATACTTTCATCTTCAGGCTTGCATAATGCCAATGAAGAAAATGCGCTCTTAAAATGGCTGGAGGAAATATTTAGTTTGAGTAAAAGTGATTAAAAAATATTCTTACTGTACAACAAATAAATTCCAAAACTTACATGTTCCCAGCAAATGAAAGGGATATTTTGATATTTTTTTAGACAGGAATAAAAGGGATATATATATATATATATATATATCGCGAAAGTTTACTTACGCTATATAGGTGTATAATTTGTATGTTTAAATTACTCAATAACTTATAATATGGATTTTATCAATTTAATTGTTAAATTATGTGATATTATCATAATGATAATACATGTCTAATTTAAGATAAATCGAACACCCATTTCACCGTAAAGTACTTATACCTATATCATTAAATATGTTGATTCAGAATTAAATTTTAATATACTGTGAGTATAAAATGTCTTAATAAATATTTAATTATATATTGCCATATTTTTTAATAAATTTGACATTTTATATATTTGTTAACATAGTCAAATTTATTAAATATGATGCCAATATAAGATTGAACGATAGACTCACGGTACATTAAAAATTAGCTCTTTCACTAAGAATTAAATATTAATGCATTGTTAATGTAAAAAAATACAATTATATCTAATGATATATTACTCATCATTTAATAAATTTAATATTTTATATATTTCTTAACATATAGTCACCCTTTTTTATCCTTCAAAAAATTTTGGAATATTAATTTGGTTATGAAAGATTATTATATTAATTTGATCCATTAATGATACTTCTTTTACATCAAAATAGTCCAAAAGTTATTGCTGACTGGGTGCCGTGACAAAAAAATTACCATTAAGAACTAATTTGATGCCGTTTATCTTTTAAACACCAAATTGATGTTCCAAAAGTTTTTCAAAGATCAAATTAGAGATTTACTCTTTATATTATAAGAGTCTTATTAATTTAGTCATTAAATCATGTGATATTACAATAATTATCCGTACAAAATTAAAATAAATCGATATTCAAAAGTATATAATATAATAGTTTATATTTATTTATAATTTTTTTATTTAATAGTTTATCAATAATGGTAATTAAAGTGCACTAGTAAGCGAGTTACACTTATCAAAGACCAAAAAAAAGTGGCAAGCATTAATTATTTATTTACATTTATAAACTTAATAGTTGTGTTTTTAAAACCAATCAAAACCAAATTAGTTAAACCAATCAAACCATGGATCGACTAGTTTTGGTGAAAGAGCATTTAAATGACCAAAAAACCAATAAAATTAGTGAACCAACCAATTTTATTAAATTGGCTAATTATTTATTGGGTTTTGCTACACTTATAGTGTGTTTGGAAAAATTGAAAAAATAGATTATGCTGATAATTGATTATATGTATAATCGATTATTGTAAAAATCGATTATAAATAGAATCTGTTTTTGTTTGAGTATGTTTGTTGAAAAGTGATTTTAAGATAATCTATTTCATTTGGATGGTGCGAAAAAAAATATTTTTACATAGTAAATTACAAAAAAAAGTGTAAAGTTATTTTGTTTATAATATTTGGTGAAGAGTCATTAGGGTCATTATAGGAAATGCTTATCTCATTAAAGCATAGTTTAAAAAATCCATTTAAAAATAAAAGCTTTTTATAAAAACAATTCATACTATGAACTTGTACTAAAATAATTTTTTTATGAAAATAAATTTTTTTACAAATTAATCTAGATACCCAAACATAATTAATTTTTTATAAAATAATTTTTTTCAAAACAATAGTTGAATGGGAAAAAATTAATTTTTTCCAAATAAACTCTTATTAAAGAAGTCAACATAGATTAGTTAGACCAATCGAACCATTAATCGATCAGTTTTGGTGAAAGAGTGATTAAATGACCAAAAAATCTAATAAAATCAGTGAACCAACCAATTTTATTAAATTGGCTAGTTATTTATTGGGTTTTGTTATACTTATTAAGAAAGTTAAAATAAAAAATTTTAGATGAAAATAAAACATTCAATAGATTGTAAATTGAGAAAGTTTTATTTTTTCATTTAAAACTTTATATTTTATGTTAGCAAAATCCTTTTTTATTTTCTTTTTTAAAAGAAAAGAAAAGAAAAAGTCAAAACTTACATTACTATACCATAAAAGGACATCATAATAAATGATGAAATCATAGTCATGTGCTTATGATATATATAAGAAGAGAGTTGCATTTCATGCTAATGATCAAGTAATGCAGGACTATGTTATATATATGGGGAGGTTGCAGCTTCTTATTGATGCTCATGCAATGTGGGACTATTTTATATAAGGAGAGAAAAGCTCCTCCCCAATGCTGTAACAAATAAATATTAGAATTTTGTTCTCATCCAATATTTTATTTTTTTATGCATTTTACATTTCTTTAAAACATAGTACCGTATTACTCTTCGTTTGTGAATAAAGTTAAAATTGAAAGTTGATATTGGAATTGAAACTTGATGTTAGAAGTTTAAACCAATTATGTAAACTACCAAAATCTTATTGATATATATATATATATATATATATATATATATTGAAATATTAGTTGTTCGACTATCAATTTAATTGGTTGAATTGATTGAATCATGAACTACTCACTTTAGTGATTCAGTGATTCAATTAGTTTTAACAACATTGCTTTGATAGTATATTTTGTTTCCATCATTAAGTGTCTCCCTAATACTCGCTTGGGTGTTTGATGGTGTAGCCATCGTTACAGGGTGCTTTTTATGTGGGCCTACATTGTAGATAAAAGTTCGATCACATAATAACTTACGTTACAAAATGAGCTTCGAAAATGGAAGGCGACTGGAAATAGGCTAAACTGCACATCAGGAGCTTATGATCCGACCTATCTGAGGCCTAACTTGACCTAGTTTATCTGAGGTCTAACTTGGCCTAACTTGTTTATTAAACAAGTTAGGTCAAGATTTTTTTAAAAACTTGTTTAACTAAAAGTGTCAGATCTCATACCATCTAATAAACCTTTTAAGATAATATATATATATAGGTGGAAACAAGTCAGGCTGGACTTTTCCTTAAACAGACCTGACATGTATCCCAATTAAAAGGTGAAAACAGGTCAGGCCAAGCTTTGCCTTAAACAGGCCTGACTTGTATCCCAATTAAAGGGTGGAAACAGGCCAGGTCAGACTTTACCTTAAACAGGCCTGACCTGTATCCTAATTAATTATAAGGCCTAAGCCTGACCTGTGAGCCTGTAATAGGCCGATTTTTAAACATTGGCTTGACATTTTTAAAAGTCTGGTCTAGCCTAAAAGCCTATTAAAATATCTACTTTGCAATGAGACATTTAAATAAGCTAAGAAGTCTACCTTTAAATAGGTCAACATGCTTTTACATAGGCTAACAGGCCTACATTTAAATAAGTCAACATACATTTACATAGGCTAACAGGCCTAAGCCTTGAATTAGGCCAACGAGCCTATTTAATGCCAATAAGCCTTTGTATAACTTAATACTCACCTTCTAATTTTATATATGCTCACCATTTTCTTATTCTAGTCTTTGATCGATGTGGGACTTAGAGATATACCAAGTTACAAAATTATTAGAGGCATATAATTGCAAAACATGAAAATCGAACCTACGCTCCTTTAATTGCAACATGAATGCAAGAAAGATTAGAGTTATAATGAATTAGCATCATGATAATAACTGCATGTTCTATAATAAATTGACAAGAAAGATAATATTATAATATCAATAATTGGTGAGCTTATAATAACGAGTGTTAAATTCTAATAAATATATTACATTAAATAATTAAATATATTAATATATATTCTATTCTAACTTATTAACTTAAGTTTTAGTTATTGATTTTTATTAAAATTTAATTAAAAATATATTATTATATTATAATAAATTAATAATTATAATTTATAATTATTATAATAATATATATTATATTATATATATTTAAACAGGTCAAGCTGGTCTGTCAGGTTTAAAAAAGCTTATTTGATACCTTGAGCCTTGACATTTTTAGTTAAATATGCTTTTTAAAAAAGTCTTAACCTAACTTATTTAGTAAACAGATCATGTTATATCAAGTTTTAGGCAGGTCAGGCTATAGACCCCTGACAGATCACACACACACGCGCACGCACGCATGCACGCACATATGTCATAACAACAATGGTGCATGCATTTCACAACATGAATTTTCAGTTGTTAGTTTTCTGGCGTATATACAAGAGTCAAGAGCAAAAAACACAGACACCACTCAACTCCATTAAAAGCATAATAAAGAAATATACTTGTTTCCCCCTTTCAGGAATTACTGAACAACACTAGAATTTCATTTTATGTGTTGAACATTAAGGGTCCTTTTTTTTAGGGGCTGTATAAACAAAAAAATTTCCAGGGCCTGTATAAAACCCAAAATACTGGTGGCACTGGAGCTTCTACCACTTGCTTTGCAAACCCAAAGTAAGGAACAACGCCAATAAGAATGCTCTATTTTTCTTTCGATCATTGTGACTCAACTCCGACCAAAACCACCAAGCCAGAGTCATTACCACACAAGCCTTTATTATTTTTTAATTTAGTATATCTTCAAGTCTCACATCAACTAAAAATTAAAGTAAAAAAATTGTGAACATCTATAAAAATAGGGAATAAGTGTTAAGTTATAACAAAAGTATATCAAGGCCTAGGCCCGTTGGCCTATTTTATGGTTTAGACTTATTAGTCTATGTAAAGGTCTTATAACCTATTTAAAGATAGACTTATTAACCTATTTAAAGGCATGTTAACCTATTTAAAGATAAATTTATTAATTTATTTAAAGTTATTGTTGCAAAGTATGTCTTTTAAATAGGCTTTTAGGTCAGGTTAGGCTTTTAAAAATGTTATGTCATGTATAGGGGTGGAAATAGGTCAGGTTAGGCCAGACTTTGATTTAAACAGGCCTGACCTGTATCCCATTTATAAGGTTTAAGTCTGGCCTGTAAGCCTATAATAGGCCAATTTTTAAGGCATGACCTGATCTTTTTAAAAGTCTGGTCTGGTCTAAAAACCTATTTAAAGGCCTACTTTTGTAATGAGACATTTAAATAGGCTAACAAACCTACTTTTAAGTAGGCCAATAGACATTTACACAGGCTAACATGCCTACCTTAAAATAGGTCAACATGTCTTGCATAAACTAACAGACCTACCTCTAAATAAGTTAATATGTCTTTACATAGGCTAACCGACTTAAATCTTGAAATAAGCCAACGAGCCTACTCAAAGTTAATAGGCATTTGTTATAATTTAACACTCACCTTCTAATTTTATAGATACTCACCACTTTCTTACTCTAGTCTTTGGTCGATGTGGGACTTAGAGATATACCAAGTAGCTCACTTTTTTACTCTAATCTTTCAAGTCTCACATCGACCAAAGATCATAACAAGAAAGTAGTGAGTATCTATAAAAGTAGGGGGTGAGTGTTAACTTATTATTTTCATTCTAATAAATATATTACATTAAATATATTAATAAATATATTATTTCTATTCTAACTTACTCCCATAAGTTTTAGTTATTGACTTTTATTAAAATTTAATTAAAAATATATTAATATATTATAATAAATTAATAATTATAATTGTGATTTATAATTATTATAATAATATATATTATATTATATATAATTAAATAGACTAATCCGACTGTAAGTTTAAAAGGTCCTATTAGATACCGAGACTTGACATTTTTAGTTAAACATGGTTTTAAAAAAATTTTAATTTAACTTGTTTTTTAAAAGTCTTAACTTAACTTGTTTTATAAATAGGTTAGATTAGGTTAGGCCATGACTCAGGCAGATCAGGTCAGAGCCCCTAAAAGATAATCTAACCTATTTTCAACCCTAAGTAGCAGTAGAGGCACAAGACCTGCATGAGGAAGATCCCACACCTTCAGGACATCCACACCAGAAGGTCCTTTCTTTGCTACAAAATCATCATAGAAATTAGCTTCCCTGTTAACATTTAACTTTTTTTTACAATGTATTGCTATTTAACTTTTTTTTACCAACGTGATTATCTAACGTTAATTGTTTAATAGTTATTTTTAACTCCATACCACATATTCATTTATAAAATAAATATAAAAGAATAATAAGAATTCACTAGAAATGAGGAAGTACTCATGATATAGTAAAAAGTTCAAACCTAATATCTTCGTTGTAACAAAAAAAAATGTAAATTCTCAGTTTGGTTCTTAAATTGTTTTTAAAACATTAATTAAGTCTTTTCAAAAATTAATAACATTAAATTAGTGATGAAATAATAATTTTAATTATCGAATAACATAAATTTAATTTCAATAAATAATAATAATAATATTTAATTACTTTATCAAAAATTATCATTCGAATATCAAATTAATATTTGGAAACCAAAAAAAGGATTTACTCAACAAATTCCCATTAAATAGATATTGGTGAGCCATCAATCTTTGTCAGTAACCAGCCAAGCCGTGCTGTGTGCCAGCGAAGCCAAGCTAAGCCGAACCCACTTTTGACCCTTTCAGATTCCGAACGTGTGCACCTCACGCCCCTTTATATATAAACCCCCCTCCCTCTATTAACCACCATTTTTTCTCAGCCACAATCAAACTAACTCTCACAAACAAAACACTCTTCACCCTTTCTCGCCGCCGTTAAACAAGCCCATCCGCCACCGGAAAAGTCATCGCCGCCGATAACCGCCGTCTCCGATGGCAGATCCCCAGAGAACTCATAAACCCCGTCAGCAGCAGCAGCAGCAGCCGAGCCGGTTGCAGAGGCGCGCGCCGTCGTCGCTGCAGATAAGCCGCGCCGTCGACTGGAACGTGGCGATCCCCTTGCTGTCGCCGCTAGCGTCATCGCCGCCGCCGGAGGAGCTGAAACCACAAGAGCCGCCGCAGTGCCAACACGGCGGCGCCACCGACCCGGAGAAGGTAGTGGTGGCGTTCAAGAAGTGGCAGCACCCGGCGGCTCCGTTCTGCTACGACCCGGCTCCGATAGTTCCTTCGTTTGTTCCTGTGTAGATAGAAAATATGAAGAAGAAGAAGAGAGAGAAAAAAAAAAGATAAGGAAAGAACGGGAAAGTTATTAGGATGATCTAATGGTGGATAATTAGTGAAAATGAAGATCTAACGGTGTATGCTTTTCTTTTTGTTGGGGAAAGGTTTTATCTGATTTTGCATACAGGGGATATGAATATATGAACATAGTCATAAACCCAGTGTGTTTCTTTTTATTTTTATCTTTTTGGGCTTTTCCCCATTTTTCGTTTTTTTATTTTGGGGCATAAATTAAATTACTCCGTAGAAATATGTAACTTTTTTTTCAGCTTTTGCACAATATATTTCTCTTTCTCTCTCTATTAGTTGGTATATAATTTCAGGCATATAGTCGTTCTTAATCTCGTATGGATTTCTTTTTTTCTTTGGGGTGTGTGGGTGTGAGAGGGTCAAGGTTCTAACTTCTAAGATGGGGAATCTTTCATGTGCTGGTACTGTCTTCCGACACGATTGTTTTCTCTGGTTCATAACAAATTTACAAAAAATAAAATAAAATAAAATAATATATAAAGTTAGAAGAAGGTTAATACTTAATAACATATTATTTAAATATTTATTTTATTATTAATTTATTTTATATACTTAAAATAATTATTAAAAAATAATATTTATTTTTAAATTAATAATAAAATAAATATTAAAATGAATATCTTAAAAAATGTGTTACTAATATTTCTTATAAAATTATATTTTTTTTGTTATGTTTTGCTATAAGTCTATGAAGTAATGTAAATATTGAGAGTTTTAGATGGATTATATATAACATTATGAAGAAAGAGTTATTTGTCTAGTTTCCCGTTTATTATATTTCAGCTTGAGACTTGAAAATTTCCTTCCTTTGGCATAGAGAGCATAAACAATTGGGATGAACTCAGAGCATTATTGAACCTGGGGCGTGTGCTTGGAAACATGGTTGGAAGCCCAGTAGTGTGAAACATGAACTGCACAATTTGAAGCCTAGCCTTGTTGAGCACTATGAACATTCCTCATTTTCTGCCAAGTCCCAAGTAATTGTAAAACTCTCACTTAGAAATGTCTTTTTTTTTTTCATTTTTATGTTATAAAGCAAGTCCAACCTGGTGTAGAGAGGCGAAGAATAAATTATAAACAGAGGCAAAACGGTTTCAATAGGATTTGAACTCAGAAATCAAGATCAATCAATCATTCAATCTCCAAAAGAAAAAGAACTTGAAGCTAAGGCTGTAGAACTATTTGAAAATGTCTTTCATTAATTGCTGCGGTTGTTTATGCACAATGACGGAAAATGACCTTCCTCTAACAACTGATATAACGAGATTTGCTAGTTGCTCATTACTGATTAGCAATTCCAAGAGAGGGCCACTTTTGATGCAGAACAGCTCAGCAGTCAAGCATACTGACGGCTATTTGTGTCATCTGCTATGTGCAAACAGCACATGTGGTGTTCAGAGCAAGAATGACACAAGATATATCTAGCGCACATGTAGAGGGTAGAGTATCCCGGTGAACCCACGAATATACGGTTTTTTTTTTATTATCTAACTTAACTCATAAAATATGAGTAAGGTTAGATTGGATTCCCTGAAAAAGTTAGGTTAAAAAATATTTTAATTCATAAAATATGAGTCATGTAACAAATTTAAAAAGTGTCAATTTATACAAATTTAACTCATTTAAGTGTGTATATATATATATATATAAGCCATTTAGTCATATTGATATTTCAAGTTATTTTTTTCTTGAATTTTTTGTAGTGTACATCAATTAAGTTTAGATGTAGACATTGTAGTCATTTTGAGAATGCGACTAAAAAAATTGAAAAACTCATGAAACATTTAATAGACTATTGTGATAAAAATTCATTAGATTGTTTAGATGACAAAGAGTATATTGAAAAAATTAAAAAAATTGAGAATGAATTAAATGATTATGTCAATTCATATGATATATATGATGACATTGACTTCAATTAACTAATGTGATTTGTTATTTATAACTTTTAGGACTTGTTATTTTACTTTATTTTATTTCCAATTTATGTTAACTTAATAAGATTTATTATATTTGTTTAATTTGTTTGAAACTTATTATGTTTGTATAAGACTTATTATATGACTTTTTAGTTTACTTGAAACATATATTATTTTTCATTAAGACGAGTTATGTACTATGAAATTTTCAATTTGGTATTTAGATATTTATTTTAGCAACAAGGAATTTTTTAATATATGTGGTACTCACAGAGTTGACTCAATTCAACATACTTTTGAGTAGGTCGAGTTAGACCAAACTGACGAAAAAATTTCCCTCGACCCAATCTAATCCAACCCACTAATTTAATGAGTGGGTCAGATTTAAAAATGAGGCAAAACCTACTCAACCCACCCAATGAACACGCTTAGTATAAGGGACACAAAATTTGGTAATGCTACCTACATATTATTTGCTTCTATCATTGCAACTTATCATAATTTTAGGAATTGTCCATCTTTTTAATTTAAACTTTTCTAATGTAAATTGTCCTACTTACTACTTAGTTAAACTGAGATGGATTCCTCTGTATAATCCTATATAGTTATTGAATGTAAAAGTTATGTACTTATTTGGACACAAAATGGTGTTAGCTATACTAACTCACGATTTGTGAAGAGTAATGTTTACCTAATACAAATTTTATTCTTAAAATCTTGCACTACCATATAGAGGTAACTGTCATCTGATTTGAGGAGGGTTCTATTTAAATTTGAGTAATATTACTTAAATAATTTATTTACATTTGAAATAGTGTCACTTACACAATTACAATCATAGCCATGTGCAAACCTAAAATCCCGTTTGGCCCGTTATCATTGTTTAAGGGAAATGATTTTTGCTCACAGTTCTACACCTTTTTTATTTATTTATAGTTTTACACCTTTTGTTTACACTTACTTGTTTGAGAAAAAATATATTAAAAAATACATTTATCGTGTTTTATCATCTCAAAGGAAAGAGCTACGAAAGTAGTATGCAAATAACATTGTTGTTCTTTAAAGTGTATCCCTATGTGGCATCATGTTTCGGTAATGGCCAATTATCATTATTTTCTTTTGAATAAACACCTATTATGATCCTTCAAAAATATACGTATATTACATTAGTCACCCATCCGTTTGTTGATGATATCGAATTAGTCTTTTAATAATAACTAATGCTATCAATTTAATTCTTTAAAAACCAATTTGATCATTTTAATAATTAATTTGATGACAAAAATATAATATTAAATGACTAATTTGATATCATTTTAAGGACTAATTTGATAGCAGAAATATTATTAACCCAGTATTGCTGGAATTAAAATTTAGTTTATACTAATATGAACGAAGGAATCAAAATAAGAGAAGATGAGATATGGATCTCCTATAACATTGCAAGAGTCCAATCAGCAAGAAAAATAGATGATTGTTCAAAAAAATTTCAGCAGGAAAAAGAATTCACGATTTAGGAATCTGCAGGTGTGGAGCTTATGTAATTGAATTTTTTTTTTCAATGAGTTCTACATTTTATATTTATTTATATATTTTTTAATAAATCACTAATTGCAATCAAAGTTACACTTTTTTTAAAAGAATTCACATTATTCACATCTTTAAAAGTATTTTCTCTCGCTCTCCCTCTAATTAAGTTCCTATGACAACAAAAGAGATGGGATTAATTAATTAAGGAGGAGGAAAAGGAGGAATATATGATGAAAAGAATTAGAGTTTTGTTATATCTTTTTGAAAAATCTTAACAATCATCTTAATATTTAATAAAAAAATTAAATAAAAAAATAAATGCATTTTAATATTTTAAAAATATAAAAATATTTAATATCTTCTTTGTTTAGTAATTAGGAGGATAAATAGGAGAAAATAAAGAAATTACTCCTTTTATTCCTTTTTATCTGTCTTTTAAAATTTTTGCACCAAAATTAAGAATACTATTAAATAACTTTAAATTAAATAAAATATAGATTGATATGATTAAATTACTCTTTCTCACTCTATTAAATATGTGTAAAAAATTGTATAAGTTAATTAATATGAGTAGTTATTAGGTTTAATGTAAACAATAAATAATGGGTAAAATTAGAAAAAATTAATTAATGTATATTTAAAGTTTTCAAATGATAGATAAATTAGAATAAAATAAATTTTCTAAAAACATAGATAAAAAGAATAAATGAAATATTGAATGTTTTTTATGTTTTTAATATTTTGAATGTATTTATTTTTTTATTTAATTTTTTTATTAAGTAGTATAAAAATTATTATAAGGATATTTTAAGAATATATAAAAAACTCATGATGAAAATTAAGGCAAAATTGTTAATAAAATTCTTAGTTTCCGTGCAGTCAAAAACAAAGGACATGGGGCCGACATTTTAAGTCACAAGCATGTGGAGATTAATCCCATTTGAATGGCCAAACTCAAAGATGCAAAAAAAAAAAAAAAAAAAAAAACAAAAGAAGTAAAGCAATGGGAAAAAGTTATACCTCCGAATTCAGAAATGCTAGTTGCTGATACGCAAAAGCAGTATTCCTTGGCTTTCTTTTTCTTTTTTGTCCTTTTGCATGTCCATTCTGAACCCAAAAAAGAGTGGTTTTCAATTTGTTTGCTCATTAATCATTTCTTACATTTTCTTATTTCGTCATGTAACCACTTTTGCAAGTAGGCTCCTTCTATGCATGATGCACTGCAAATCTTAATCGTTAATATATGTGAGAAATTGATCAATGATTGATATCAATCATTGAAAATCTGCTAAGTAGGTTATTAAAAATTGCACTTTGGTCATTTCTCTCTCTTCCCATCAGAATATGTGGCTGATCAGCTTCTTTCTCTCTCATCTCAATGCTCCCAGGTCATGATTGTTGGTGATGAAGAATGTTGGCTGTGGGAATTATTGGAAGCTTCAATTTGTTCATCCATATGGCTATGGCTGTGCGAGTTGACCACAAACGGTGTTGGCTTTGCTACGTGGGTGATTTGGGTGGAATCCATGGCAATTTTGGCCGTGGGAATTCTTGGGAGCTTCAACTCTCGTTGAGGTCTTTGGGGTCGAAGGCGGCGGAGAAGAGGGTTTTACAGGGGCTGGCGAAGGTTTTGGAATGCGAGTTGAACGAAGCCGCGATACAAAGGTTATAGACTATGGAAGATTTAGGGTAACTGCTGGTGATTTGTGGGTTGTTATTCTTATAGAATGACAGAGGTTGGACTACTATGCACAAAGGAAAATGGTGTTGGGTTCATTGGGGAAAACAACTCGGCAACTCCGATGAGACTAGACGATGATTCTAGCTAAGGGTTCAGCCCGGATTTGGACAGTGGTGGCTTTGGATGAGCATGGATCCTAGTGGTTGAGTGTTGGGTTTGACTAGGCATTTGGGTTCACGGAGGAAAATGACACGGTGACTTTGATGAGGCTGGATGGCGATTCTGGCTTAGGGTTCAACCCAGATCTAGACGACGATTCTGACTTGGGGAAAACGATGTTGTGCTTGATCTATCGAAAAGTATTATCGTTGGTTCGTGGACGACGAAGCTCGTAGCTGCTTCAGGTTTGGCAGTGGTGGATCTATCGTTGGCGGGGAGGAGGCTGAGGGTGGAGGGTGATAATGGTGACGTTGCCATTGGCAATCCTGGTTCCAGAATGTCAAAGAGAAAAAATTATAAAATAAAAAAAAATTTACCATTACCTGTTATTGCAGGTAAAGTCAATAGGTGCATCATGCACCCTAACATAGGAGGGTGCATGATAGTATTGACCCTGCAAAGAAAAAAATACAAATTTTATTGTTGAATAAGTTGTACCTCAATTTAATCTGTCAGGCTTTTTGACCAATATGCCACAAGTGGCAAACTTATTTACTAATTTGTCATCTTTTTCAAATTATTTATCAAATTACCATTATTTTTGCCACGTTAAAATTTTTTATTGTTTTTCATTCCACGTAGATTACGCTAGAGGAGATGGCGCTGCTAATTATATGCCAACAAGCGTGACGTTTTTCACGTGGTAACACCACAGGTGATGACGTTTACACCTGAAAAACACCACACGTGTTGGTGTATCTATGTGGGATACACAAATTGTGTTAGCGTTTCCAACGTGAAGAAAAAAAAATAAAAAAATGTCACATTACATGCGCAGGGCACTTAATTCCTTTCACGTGGATCTTAAAAATAAAAAAAATGTCACATTACATGCGCAGGGCACTTAATTCCTTTCACGTGGATCATTTGAGAAATAGCGCCCAGAGACATATACAATTTACATGCCTACTAAAGAGTGCACCATAATATTGGGAGACATCAGTTTCAATTAGCTTATTTATAGGTAAAATATTTGCTTCTGATCTGTAAAGTAGTCGATGTGAGACTTTAGTATTGACAAGACAAAGTAACTAAGTAAGATAATAAAGTACCTTATTCGATATGAGACTTTGGTGTTAGTAAGGCAAAGCAACAAAACAGCTAAGTAAATATGAGCATTGAGTGCAAATTTCATTTATGCTTTAATTTGCAGAACTAATAAGTTGCTTTAGTTTTTTTCCAACACAAACTTGTGTTGGCACAACGTTCAAGGCTGTGTTTCCATGAAGTAAGTTTTTTTCCCTACCCTCAAATGCTCGTTGACATGAGATGAAGCTTAAATAAGTATGCACTATGATGTTTGGTACGCAAGAATAATAATTTCATTCTATACTTATTCCATTGCTTAAGGGATTTTCATGTTTATTAGCAATGGGATTTTACATGGCATAATTATATTATATCTACAACATTTCTATCAAGAAAGCTCCCTAGCTCTACCAAAAACAGAAGGCACAAAAAATTCTATTTGAACACTGTAATATTGACAACGTTCTTATTAGGAACAGTGCCTACCACAGACTACACCTCTCATTCTGAGATTTTGATTTTGATATTCTAAGATTTTTTTTTTCATTTAAAAAGAGAAATGAAAATGAACTTTTTTTTTGGAATAGAATAACTGGTAGCTAGGCAACTCCAGGAAAAATAGAATACACCCTTTTCAACACCACTCGTATATAGAATTGTGGTATTGAAACTCAAACTCAAGACAAAAACTAGATCAAAATTTTATCTCATAAAAAATGCAATTTTTTGTATCTTTAATAAATTAAGAGTGTAAGGGAAATCAAAGGCAACAAAATACTTTTGTTCGATGTGAGACTTTACTTAGTTACTTTGTTACTTTGCCTTACCAATATCAAAGTCCCACATTGAATAAATGTACTTTATTGTCTTACTTAATTACTTTCTCTTGCCAACACTAAAGTCTCACATCGATTATTTTACAGATCAGAAGCAAATACTTGGTTTATAAATAAACTAATTGAAACTGATGTCTCTCAATATTATGGTACACTCTTTAGTAGATATGTAAATTATATGTATCTCTGAGCATCATTTCTTAAGAGATAAATGTGGATGGGTTAAGTGCCTTGCACATGCAATGTGATATTTTTTTAATTTTTTCTCCAAGTGAAAAATGTCATGCTTGTTGGCGTATCTACGTGGGTTGACGTATTTTAGTTGGCAGCACCATCTCCTCTAGCGTAATTTATGTAGAACGAAAAATAATAAAAAATTTCAATGTCACAAAAACAATTAAATAATTTGAAAAGGATGACAAATTGATAAATAAGTTTGTCACTAATTACATATTGGTAAAAAAACCTTGATTAATATGACATTGTCTTTGTTTTTGAATTAGCAATTAATTATCAAGTGGTTAAGGTGGGTAGAAATTTGAGTAGGTCATAATTTCAAGTCGTATACGAAAAAAAGGTTAAAACCCAGAAAACCCCCTTCAACCATACTCATTGTGTATATTAACCGTAAGTTTAAAATTAGTGTAAAAGGCCTCCTGATATTTGCATATTGTACAAATTACCCCCTAATAACATAAACGGTTAACGCACACTAAACATCGTTATCCCGTTGGAATTTATGCCTCAAATTTGCTGAATGATAACTATATCTATTTTCTTCACCAAGGACATGGCCTATCTAAACATTTCAATTACCCTAAAGCAAACTCAGAATATCAATAACCAAATAATAAGAAAGATGGAAGGGAGAGGATCCCCTTTTAATAAGATTAACAACTACCAACCATTTAGATTCTACATATTAGAAAAACTTTGAGCCTTAGCTAACTCCACCCCATGAACGAACCTACGAAGCTCCTCTTGAACAAAGGGGCAAAACTCAATGTTACAGCCAAAACCCATAACAAAATCTCCACTGTCATTTTTGAAAATCCCTTTGCAGCTTAGCTTGAAATATTTTTTTCTCTTTTTTTAAATCAAAAGGGTGCATCAAACATCTGAAAAGGGGAAATTGCATTTCGCATAAAAAATCTAGGTTCCTTGTAAGAAATAGATTTCACCCGCGTTGTTGCTTGCTGGATGCCACACCTCTCGTTGCCCTTGCAACTGGTATGAACTCATTCGCCCCACTTGCCTCCTAATCCACAAGAAATTGAAGGACCCAAGAAACCAACAGTGGGCTTAACATCTCTAGTGGGTGGGTATGCTTCTAGATGGTGCCTATTCTTCATATGGACGAAGCTTAGGGAGAGAGGGCTGAGAGGAGTACGAATTTGGTATGTCTGAGGCTATGATTAGAAGGATGACAATAAAGGGAGTGTCAAAGAATGAAATGATCAAACTTCAAAAAAGTGTGTTTAGGAGTTATTTAGTAGGAGGGAGTGGAATGGCAATCTTGTCCCTCCCTAGTCACTCAAAATATCACATTTTTGTCTTCTCAAATTAGGAGTCAAAGATGGAATAACATGAACTTTCCTCCTCTCTTTTATTAAACTTATTAAACATACATACAATAGAGTGATATATTTTATTTCATTTCATTTTTTACCATTTCAGTCCATTCTATTATGAATCACTCTCTTTCCTTTTCCATAAAACTCCCAAACATAGATTGAGGTTTAGGTTGAGATAACCGAAGGTTAATGGAATGTGCTAATTGTACAACGTAAAAAATTTAAGTGATATTTTACATTTTTTTAACTCATGGGGTAACTCACATAATATATAGTTAGAGGGTAAAATTTTAACCAAAAAAAAAAATAATAGCACCAACTAATTCTCACAATTAATACAAGTACATTATGACAATTAAAGGTGTCAAAATAGGTTGAACCACTTTGGGTCAGGCCATTTTGGGCATAGTATGTTTCGGGTTAGTATTTTGCTAACTCAACTCATTGCGAGTTATGGGTTGAGTAGGCTAACCCACTATCCTGTCAAATTTTTTTTTTAAAAATTGTAATAAAATTAATCTTTAAAAAATTTAAATAAATGAAAATTAGAAAATTTGGGCAATTTAGTTTTAGGCCAATGACAAATAAATTAAGAAGTTAGTCCAATTAGTAATTGAGTTTTAATTTTTAAAATAAAAAATAGTATTATGCTCTTAGACAATATCTTATTAGATTAAGAAACAAATTAAATTTTAAGAGAACGGGCCGGGCTGGCCTGAAGCGAGCCAGCTTGAATCTAAGTCTGGCTGGATCAAGTCAAGCCAAATTGGGTTAAAATAAGTTGGGCTTGAATTTTACTAACACAACTCACACATTTTGTTTGACTATTTGGATCGGCCCATTAAATTTGATCCATTTTGATAGCTCTAAACGACAACGAGTATTTGAAAAAAGAAAAAAACATATCTTCTGATTATGGTAAAAGTGATGTGTCTCTTATATGTGGTTACTTCTAATGTTGATCCAAAGGTACAAATTTGTCTTTTGGAGTATTTTTCTTTTGTTAAAAAATCCTCTTTTTATAAACAAATGGGCAATATATATCTCAAAAATATAAGAACAAAGTTACGATATTATTGTAATTTCTAAAGTTCCAGGAGATCTAGGTTTGTATAATTCATTGAATTCTAAAGAAGGGCTAGAATATAATTTATCAAAATAATAACTTGAGTTAGATCAAATAATATTAATTTTTTTGTGATACCATAAGGTATCTTCATAGGCTCGACTCATTTGAATCACCTATAAGATTTATTCTCGTTTGATTGCTGGAGTACAAGGATTATGCATTCTCTCCATAAAAGTCGCTTCTCTAAGATTTAAACTCACGTTCTCGTCCTAAGAGTTGACGTTGCTTATCACTTCGATCCACCCTTTATGAATAAATTGTAGAACATTAATTTACTTTTATATTTGAAAGCGGAGTGTGTAATATGAATCATACAAGAAGTTTTAAGTAAAATTAGACATTTTTTTTTTCTAATGACTTATATAATAAAAAAGGGGAGACGAAAATGGTATAGTAGTGTAAGAAGATTAACACGTAACTTCGATTGTAGGGGTTCTAATTAAAGACAAGACACTTGGTTTCCTTTCCTGAGTCGTGTAAGCTAGAAACACTAACAAGAAAAGGGTGAGTTTTCAATACCACAAGCTGGGTTGTTACAATTCCTATAAATAGCTGGGTTGTTACAATTCCTAATAACTATTGATTATTGGCCAAATTAGATCTACAATTCGTATTAATGACCTGGAATCCATTAAACTTTTTTTTCGTTTTATATGTAAATATACATTCAAGAAATTATACAAATTTTAACTAGTTATATTTGCACATACTCAGACTTACACACAAAAACTTATTTTTTTTTATAGATAATTGCACATATAAGACATTTTAGAAATTTTAACTATAATATTTACATATATCTATATTCACACATAAATTCAGCTAGATAACTTTTTTTTATTATAAATAATTGTATATACAAATTTTTTTATAGAATTTAACTAATAATATTTACATATATTTAGATATACACATATACCCAACTAAATAAATAAAAAAACAGGTAATCGGTGTTTGAAGGTAAAAATGCTTGTTTTATGTTGTGGTATGTTAAACACCTCAACTAGAAAAAGGCTTTACAAATAATGGTGTTTTTATCATGGACCCAAAATGTTTGAATTTTCTGGATGGATTATCTCATTTTTTAATTTGATAATATCTATATATAGATTTAAGTGTATAAAAAAATTATCGTTAAAATTTATAAATTTTTTATATGTATAATTATTTGTAAAAAACATGATTTGATTAAATTTTATGTGAATCTAAATATTATTAATTAAAATTTATCTTTTAATCTAAGTCATTGATTTATTTTAATAATAAATTAATAATTCAAAGTCATAACCCATCCATAGATCTCTTTTTTAAAGGTTTATATTAGACTTCTCCTACGAATAATAATTTCTTTTGGATGTTCTTTTTGTTGTTGATTCCTAGAACATTATTTTCATCATTTCATGGCACAAAGGGGTTCATGTCTGCGCTATTCAAAGGAAAAAGGAGCTAATATGTGCATGTAGATGATCCACCTACAAGCTGGGGATCCACATATGATTAAAGAGCTGGGGCCAGATAATAAACAATAACGTTTAAACTAAGGAGATTAAAATTCAAATTAAGAAAAATCCTAACGGAGTTAACAAACTAGGGGTCAAAAATTCGTTGTTGGAAAGTTAAAAGAATATATACTCTATACTATCTTTTAAATTGTTGTCACTTTTGGACTAATAATTAGCCAACAAATTTTCCATTAAAAAAGTTTGATCAGGTTTCATCTGTCACAGTGGATGTGACTGCATCCTACCCGTGTGCTAACTTTAATAATACCTTTGACCTTATAGCGGTAAGTGGACACTGATCTTTGCCAACTAAATACCCATTATGTGGCAAATTCTGTGTTGGTAATGGATACAAGGCAAACATAAATTGAAATATGTATAAACGCTCGAGCTTTTACGAGCATGGCCAATATAAGAGGATAGTGCTAGAAATAACTCGTGTTAAACGCTTGAGCTCTAATGCACAGTTAAGTTTTTTTTTTAATTTGCTAATTAAAAAACACATGAATCTCAAAAATTTCTATTGATCTAAAGGGTACCTAACATCAATATCAAACCAAGAAATGGGGATGTTCATGTTCGAGTTTAATTTAATCCAAACTATATTTTTATTAGGTTAAACATTAAGATTTAGATTCGACTTAATCATAGTATGATTAGTGATTGAGTTAAAATTAAGTTAATTCGATATTTAAATAAAATTTATAAATTTAAATATTATGTATAATTAGTTATAAAATTTTAAAAGTATTAAACAAAAATTATAAAATATTTTACAATATATATTTTAAAATAAATTATATCAATGCATAAAATATTAATTAATTTAAATCAATAAATTTTATATTTACTATTAATTTTAATAAAATTATAAATTTTAATATAATAGATAATATTGAGTCGAGTTAGACTAATTCAAAATATAAATTGAATTTAATTTAAAAATTATATCAAACTTAATTTTAAAAATCTAACTCTTATTGAATTAACTTCAAGTTAGACCGAATTATTAAATCTGCCCGGACTATGAGCACCCCTGCTGACAAGTACAAGCGTTGAGTGGATTTCATATGATTATATGGTGACTATCTAGAATAAGGATTTGGATCAGATGTAGTTTTTTTATTTGGATTAAAGAACTACATCTCATGCATGTGTAGTTGGTAATCTAACGGATAGAAATTATTAAAGTATGCTTACTTTTAAAATTTTATCATAAATAAAAGAAAGTTAAAGGTTTAGATCCCCTACAGGTTGTTAAAAACTACATTGTTCAAAACTGCAGAGCAACTTGATCCTTTAAAATCGTCAGCAATTTAGATCAGTTAACGCCAGTGATCAATCATCCAAGTTAGAAATTTAAGCACTTCAAGTTAGAGTATGTTTGGTCCAATTTTTTTAACTGAACCAACAATTTTCTTTTATTTTTTTTGTGCTTAAGCTATTGGAGAAAACATCAATGTGTTTGGATAACATAAAGGAAAAAATCAACCATTTTTTTTTTAGGAGAAAAAAGTTGTTAGAAGAAAAGTAAAAATTTGAGCATTTTGTAAAAAAGTTGTTGAAATTATTTCTTATTTTAATATATAAATACTATTTTATTCTCAATTAAATAATTTTTTTAATCAATCAAATAATTTTTTAATCATCTTATATTTATTTTGATAATTTAATATATTAAAATAATTATTTTTTATATCATTCAAATAAAATAGATTAACTTAAAATTATTTTTTAACTAATATATCTAAATATAAAACTTTTTTCTTATAATTGATTATAACAAAAAGTTTTTATACAATAATCAATTATTAATATAATCAAGTTTTCACAATTATCTTAAACACGCACTTAGTCTTAATAAATTGTTTTGTTAATTAATTCATTATATCCATCTAGTTTGTTTATATATAAATTTAATTTAACTCATTTAATTATAGAGTTTGATATATCTTCTTACAAAATTCTCTTAATAATCCTAATAGTACTTAAAATAATGTATTAAATAAAAAAGTAAATACATTGAATGTCTTATGAATATAAAAATTATTTAATACCTTCTTCATTTAGTAGTTAAGAGGATTAGTAAGAGGATTAGTTAAAAGAATTTAATTTTTTTTTTAATTTTAACATTAAATTTATAAGATTTGAATAAATTAGATTAGTTTTAGTTAGTAAATAAATTAAAATATCTATTATATATTCATTACATGCTCAATGTCTCAATTATCAATCTATCTAACTCCTTTTTGGTAAGTGGTAACCTAAGACTTTATTAATGAATTAAATGAGAAATTATAATAGTAGTTAGATACTATATTTTGTGTCAAAATTTTAAGATATTAAGCTTATATATAAGTCTTTTCACTTATATATTTACTTATATTTAAATTTTCAACATTTATTACTTTCTGTTTTTCTCCTTTCCTAACGTGGCATTAAAGGTTATCATTATATTGGGTTAAGCTTTTAAGTTATCATCTATATTGGGTTAAATCTTAACCATACAACTATACTTTGATCAGATTAAAAGTTACTTGAAGGTATATTATTATATATATATTCATAAAAAATTTAATATATAAAATCATATATATATATAAAATCATGGGGACGGGATCGATTACGTTCATTTAACGAGGTTTATTTTTGAAATTAGATCTGCACCAACTTTTGCAGCAGATTATGTCTTTTCTTTTGTTAAATAGTTTTTGCATTTTTTCCGATAAATGTTCTTTTATTTTTTGGAGAAGTTACTTGAGATGTGTGAGGTACAGATGCAGAATGAAAATGAGTGCTTTTTTTTTTTTAAATATGATTCCATATAGATAAGTTGAATTTCCAACCATTTCATTCATTAAATTGGATTAATGAATGACTTATATATTTAGATTATTTTTAAAAGTTCTTTTAACAAATTATAAATGAACTAATATTTTTTTATTCATCCATTTTTATTATAATTTAATCTAAAATCTATCCGATTCATTCATTTGTTACCTTGCTTCAACTTGATCTCTTCTATGATTTTTTTTCTTTGGACGTGTAATTTATCAGCAAGAGTCAAGAGATAAGCATGAGTGTATACGCCAGCCAACATCACAGCTTGGCAAAATGTCATCAATGGATAAATATCATATCATCCACCTGTTCCGTACGTCTTCAAGATTATAGACAATAGTCAGTGATTATGAAGTACGGACACACTATTATCGAAGTGTATTCGTGTATTAAACATGTGTTTATATTAGATATATAGAGACATTCATACGATATATGTGTTTTATATATTAAAATGTATTTGATTAAAAAGATTATTTTTTTAATTTAGATATATTTCAGATATGCTTAGACATGTATCGGACACGTTTGAATATGTCTTGAATGCATTTGGACACGTCTAAGACACAACTTAAACATGATCTATTAATATTTTTTTATTAAAAAAATAATTTCTATAATTAACGTTCAATTAGTAAGTCCGTAACCTACTCAACCCAATCACTAATGTCTCCAAGTCATTATTTTCACATATCAATATTTTAAGTTTTATCTTTTCACATATTACTATTATATTTTTAAATTTTATCTTTTTATACATACTATTTTCATTTACTTCTTCTACTTTTGCTCGTATTAAATCATCTACTTTGTTTTCATTGAAACTTACTTCACATCAATATTTTCTCTAATTAATTTTTTTATACACATATACTCTATACATAATTAATTACTATTAAAAAATTAATTTAATTTTTTTAAATATATCAATAAAAATTATAATTTATATTTTTTAGGAAAAATTTACTAAGTTCTGTATCTATACTTCATAAGTCGGTGAATATCATTCTCAACAATAACTTTGAAAGATATAACACCGCTTGGTACCCAAATTACTTCTAACTGATTTAGAAGGGGGGCTCGAGATAATTCTGGTGTATCACTAATCAAAGTAAATATGTTGTGTGTATATATGTAATAAATAATTTTTTTCTGACTCCAGTAAAAATACTCATCCTCTAAAACAACTCATTACCCTTAATAAAACTATCAGGATATCATAAATTTGTAGAATAATTTTTTTAAATTGCAGATCACACAGTATTATGATACTGTGAATTTAGTTTTTATTGGCGCATAGCATTATGCTAAGGCTAGTCTTTATTGCCTTGAGTTCTTCAAGCTGATTTTGCTTTTTGAGGTATACAACATTGTCATCGTTTTTATCATCATTATCATTATCATCGTCATCGTTGCCGTCCCCATCGCTATTGTCGTCATTGTCATAATCATCGTCATTGTTGTTGTCAGCCAACAAGGCTGCTTGAAATGGGATCGACAAAGCCAAAGAGTGTAGCAAATTCGAATCAGAACACCAACAGAGACCAACAACACTGGGGATGTAGGTTGCGATCGGTACCAATGCCAATAGCACAACCAAGTGGTGACTGTGGGTTGACGTGGACTTGAAACAGAGAGAAGAGTGATTCGAACAGAAACAAAGAAGGGGGAATAGACTGAAGTCAATCTCTGATGGGAAGCTAGTATCTTAACGGTCTAGAGAAAAGTCTCAGAAAAGAGGAAGTTCGCTGATAAGAATAAGCTGCATAGGAAAAAAGGTCGTACCCTAACACAAGGATGGCTACCAAATCCTATCAGAGAAAAGCTTAAGGTAGTTTATATGTAATTATATTATCCATGCATTTTGCAATTTATTGTATATATATTGTAGAAAGTAGAATATGAAATAAGTTGATAGAAGTGAACTGAAAACTAATAATTTCAAATTTTGTATACTTAATAAAGAACTTGGGTCCTCTAAATCTAAAGTGAGCGTTGCACTTTACGGTGTTAAATAAGTAATAATCGTTAACAACAAAATCAAGAAAGTGGATTCTTGCATATCCATTATCTGTTACCCAGGTGTTTATATTATTTATTAAATCTTAAATTATTAATTTTTTTTATTTTGTTATTAATGATTATCAATTCTGCACTTTATTATTTAAAATGTGAAGGATGATGATCCTTAATTATAAAGTTATGAAAGTATACACTGTTAAAAATTTGAGAATTCTTGTAATGCTCTTATTTTACCTCCTATCAATAATTAAGACAATCATATGTTTATCACTTTGTTAATGAACCGTGGCTTGATTTCACCCACTAAGAGTGTATTTTACATTTTCGTGACGGAAACAGAAAAAAATTACTCTTTCCGAAGCATTCTTGTAGGAAGTAAGATTTTTTTACTCTAATCAAAAGACCTTTGGTACCCATGAAAAATGTAAAACAAACTAGTCCTGAGAAATTGCTAAAAGTCCTAGATGAAGTGAGTATTGCTTGAATGGAGAGACAAAATGGGATAAGATGTCAAGATGGCAAAAAACCATGGCACCAGACTATGTAGGAAGCAGCTTAAACGTAGTATGGGTTGAGGACAATGAGGAGGACTAATTGGTAATGTCATGGTGCCAGGGACCAATAGAAATTTATAGTCTTTGTTTAGGCCTTGGCCTAGTTTCCTGAAGTGGTACTGTACAAAATAATTTAGCCCATGAAAGTCTCTTGCTCGGTATTTGGGTATGAAAAATATTCATCAAACACCATTTTTTTCTAATACCACTTTATATTTTATTTGTTTTAGTAAAAAGAAAGAGTGAAAGTATATATTATTGAGAAGTGTGTTTATCTTCTTATGTCTCCTAAAAATCCTACGCTATCCTTTTTTTTTTTTATCACGGTAAGATAATATCCAGATCAATTTATATGTATTTAGAATAATATACTTTTATGGTTCAGTTAAAAGCAAATCATTTATGTTGGGACTAAGAAACTCACAAGGAAATTCCTTGTTTCCTAGTCCCAAGAAATTGGCCTAAGTAGGATTCGAACTCGTGATCGTGCATTTATTCACATATTACATGCTTGTATATCACTAAGTCCTTCCTCTTCAATCCAGTTAAAGACAAATCATCCATGTTAGGATTAGAAAATTCACAAGAGTATTCCTTGTAACTTGATCTCAAGAAATTGGCTTAGGTAATGTTCGAATTCGTGACCATATACCTATTTTCATATTACATACTCGTCTATTATTATGTCGAAGGTACTACACTATCCTTCTATGATATTAATTTGTTTAATAATTATTTTGTCATCAAAGGATTGGACCATATGTTTTAAAAATAAGGTAAATTGTACGATACACTCTTTACATCGTGGCACAAAATTGATACAAAAAATAATTTTTTTTTGTAAACTAAAAAGTATATATCTTTATTATTCTAATAATGACATGTGATAAGAATAATAATGAGACGTACCAAACACACTAATAAAAAAATATTAGGAAATGCATCTTAGAGAACATTTAAAAGTAAATGAGTAGTATGTAAAGAAAACAGAAAATAGAACAAATAGAACGTAGCTTACCAAAATGAAAAAACGAATAGAATGTATTGTTATTATGTTCGTATTCAATCGCAATCCAGAAAGTGCAGTTATTTATATGGGCCAAGCCCCAAACAAGATCAACCCAGGCCCAAAATCTTTGCAGATGGCAACTAGCCGTAATAAGTTAACCAACTGGCCTAACAGGCAATACCCGATCACTAACAAGATCCTTCATCTCATTTATCTGGTACTGGTACGGCCAACATTCCTTGAATTTCACTATCCAATAATTTATTGACAACTATTGAAAATAAATTTGAATTGAACTCATTAACTTAAATTTTGTAACCTATGCTCTAATTCATTAATACCAAGTAAAAAAAAAAAAGACTCATATTTCACTTAGTGACATATCCAATTCATTGACCTTATTCTAAATAAACTCCATTAACTCATAACTCATATCCTTATTTTAAACAACCCTTAAACTCATCCTAAACAAATTATCCTAAATTGATCATAACTCATTTTTAACAGACTTTATCACTTATCTTAAACTCAACACTCATCCTAAATAAACCCCATCACTTATCCTAAACAAACTCCTAATCACATTTTAACTCAAACTCTTCAACCTAACCCCTCCTATAAAAACACATAACCCACACATAGAAAACTAACGGAGAACCGGACTTACTCCTCAGCCTTGAAACACACTTCTGCCTACTCTCACTCACGTAGCTTTCCTGACAATAGCATTCCTTCATCTTCTACTCCATAACCAAGTCAACTCAACATTTATCACCATCCACCAGCCAAGAAACACCATTACCTGACTATCTTCATCCCCACCGTGAAAACAACTTCTTTATTTTAACTATTCTATTGTTCATCAACCAGACCGCGCGTCACAATCCACCAGTCAAGAAACACTCAGAACCTGACTTATTGGCCAGCCTTGAAACACACTTTTTTCACTCACGTTGCCTTCCCTGCATACTTCTGCTAAAGTTCCAAGCACCCATAACCAGTCAATCATCACCAACCTCAAGCCTCCATAATCAAACTTCACCTTCAACCTCCCTTAACCACCACAGCACTTTGCTGCCCCCTATTTTAGACCACCATTAACATCCACCTTCAACAACCTTAAGCTTTCCACCACCCACAAACTCCAATAACAACAATCATCTTCCACATCGTAGCAACTTGCACAGTCTTCACCATTTTTCGACCCTCTTCACTGTCAACCGCATCGTCAAGCCGAACTCGGAACCCATCGGCGCAGCGTTCACCAACTGCAACCCAGGAATCTCTGCCCCTAACTCGCTCTATTTTCGCAAACTGTGAAGACCCAACCATACCCGATCCACCTATTACGATCCGGGCTCCAGCCGTTCTGCCACCGCACCGTAGCCACCTTCTCGATCCGAGTCGTTCACTGTTGCCGCCTCATTGTTCCACGCCGTCGAACCAAAAGCCGCCCGAGCCCACCGACCATTGCTGTTGTGGTGGGCGATCTTTCGGTGAAACCAGCACCAAGACCCGTGTCGGCAGTCCTCGCCATCACGCATCAGCTATTGCGCCTCTGTCCCTGCTCTCCACTGGCCGTGGGTTGCTCCCTTGGTTCTCTGGTTGTTTTCTGCAAAAATAGCAAAGAAAGGATATATAGGAACCCTCCCCTTTTGCTAAATCGTAACCATCGTTTTCTGTTTTCGAAATTCATTTTTTTAAATTTTTTTAAGGGAAGTGGGCTTAAGGTAGCAAATTTGGGTTGAAAAGGATAAAAAAAATGAAAAAAGGTAAAAAAATATTAAAACTACAAAGTAAAAATATAAAATAATTTTTTTTAAAGAACAAAATAGGATAACTGAGTTGTGACAGTTTGTTGATCCTATAATTTTTGTAATCATCTGAGTTGTGACAACTTGATGATTCAAAAATTTATTTAAAAATCAAATCAATTTTCTTAAAAAAATAAATAAATCAATAAATTGAATTTATTTTAAAAGAGTAAAAAAGATTAACTGAGTTGTGACATCTTATTAATTCTATAATTTTTATGATCATTTGAGTTGCGACAGCTTGATGATTCATTTTTAAATTAAAAACAACCAACCTACAATTATTTTCTAGAGAACTACGTGACTTTGAGTTCCTCATTACACCTGAGGATACATAGGAGCGGAATCCTTATTCTATTAAGCAAAAATTTAAATTTTCATAATTTATTTATTTATTTCATATTTTTTTACAAAAAAAGGGTAAAACAAATATTTTTAAAGATTATTAAGAATTTACATAATTAACTTTAGGTACTATCTCAAGACGGGTGTGATAGGGGTGCTGTGGGATTAAGTTTCTACCATTCCCTATGCATAACCGACTCCCAAATCCAATCTGGTTCCAAAGACCATTTTCTAAAAAGGTTTTTCAATTTTTTTTATTCTAAATAAAAATTGGTGGCGACTCCTAACAATTTATTTTGTTCGTCGCTCCTGCCGCGATCTGTCGCGACAAAAAATTATTAAAAAATGGATTTAAATTAATTTAAAAATTAATTTTTGTGTTTAGAACTCATTAAAATGAGAATTAATTTTATTTTATTTTTTTATTTGAAATTTTTATTCTTATGAAAGGTAATTATTAAAGGTAAAATAATCTATTTATTTTAAATTAAATTAAATTATAACAAATCATATCAAATTTAATATAATTTTTAATCAAAAGAAATGAAATCCTTGAAAATTTAAAAATTAAATCATTTTTTATTTTTTAAACATTTCAAACACAAGATTTGATTTATAAATTAAATCATTTATCATTTTTTTTTACATTCTAAGCACACTCTCAATTCTTTAATTACTAGTTTAGACATCAAAGTTGATTCTTGAATTCACAATGAATCATATATGTGATAGGAGTATAACCCAAACAAGATGGGATGGCTATAGCTTGCCCCGGTCACATCTATGTAGGAGTACACATTTCTAATCCTCATAATTAATCTAAAATATTAAAGCATTAGGTTAATGAATCTTTCCACTTATATAATACTCCCTTTGTCATTTCTTTTCAAATGTAAAACTTTTTCACTTATATTCTTATGCACACTTAAATTTTCAACACCCAAGATTTCCATTATTTTGTGGCACAACATTATTATTGGAATGTTACCGTGCAAAAGTGTAGTTTTACACTTTTCCTTATTAGTATTACATCATAAAGTCTAGAAGGAAACCAGAACAAAACAATATTTTTCCCCCTGTTTGACCTTTAGTTTTGGCAGCCCAAATTTCTTTTGGGGTACAATTTGGCAGCCCAAAATTTGCAAGCCCAAACACTTTTTTTTTAAGATTTCCGAACCCACTTTTCGATTTGCCTGTGTTATTTGGCTAAATACTTTAATAGACATTTTTAATATACACCTTCTAAACAAGTGTGTATGATACATCAAGTCTATCTCAATCATTGATTATGTTAAAAAATATATTAATGACTATGATCAACGACTTGTAACTTATTGCACTATTTATCATCACTGTTGAGATGAGAGTTACTATTCACGATGGAAAAACTTACTATTTCTGTCAGAAAAAAAACTGTTCACCACCTAAAAATTACTGTTCATACCGGAGTTATTGTTCACATAGTTATTATTTTATTTTTAAGTTATATAACTGTGTAAAAAATTATCGTTAAATAATACTAATTAAAACTATACTAGTCTTTATATTTTTTATAAATAATTGTGCATATTAAAAACTCTATAAATTTTATTATGTATAAATATTACTAATTAAAATTTGTAAAATTTTCAAGATGCATAATTATTTATGAAAAAAATATAGGGACTAGTATAATTTTAACTTGGTATTATTTTTACTTGTATTATTTACAGTTCTAATTTTTTAAAATTTGTATAACTATATAATTATTATCAATTAAAATTTATAAAATTTTTTCAACAAGAATAGTTTAAAAAAAATTCAGTATCACAGTTATTTATGAAAAAATATAAAGACTGATTAATATAATATTAACTCGATATTATTTACAGAACTTGTGTAATTTTAAAATATGTGAACAATAATCAACAGAGGTGGGTGGCGGCTGGCAGCGTTGATCGGCGGCCGACCTCGATGGTAGTGTCTGACTGCCTGAAAAAAAATAGACTTGAAAAAAAATATATAACCTGATAAAAAAAAATCTGCTATTGTGGGTAAAAGTTTTAGAAAGGTGTATAATAGGACGTGCCATACTTTGGTACACAAAAACTAATCGTGTTTGAGCATTAATACCCTTGGATTAGTATGTTCAACAAGCAACAAACTACTTTCTTTTAGCTAAACAACTATTAGTTATTATTTGATAAGTCAGGATCAAGTTACAAATTTTTTGTTATCAATTTGGCAGAAAGATAGAGGGTTTTTTAGGGGAGAGACAGAGAGGCAAAGAGAGAGAGAGTAAAAAGGGGGATGGGGGAGTGAGGTCACCTGAGTGCTTTAGAGAAAAATTGAAGGCTACGTATACAGTGGACCATGTGGTGTCCATGGATGGACCACGTGGTCAATAGCCGTTGGATTAACTTAAAGATAGGTCAACGGTTTACACCTATCAAGGCTTGGTAGGGGTAAACGACGGTTGGTTTAGGTGGTTGGCGAGGGTGGCGTGCCTGGATCACCGACGGGAAGGCGCTAGTCACCACCGAGGATAGAGAAGGTGAGGCAAGCGACAACAATTTGAGCGAAGGTGGCAGGTCCAGTGGCGTCAATTGACTGTAACTCACGGATTATTGGCTTGAGAGAACAGTACATGTTTTCCCACTTAAACAAAAAGGCTGGAAGATTCTTCAAGTGTTTTCCCACTTAAACAAGCCCAGAGCGTGCTTACGAACATGCTTCTTCTCCTCTATGGTGTCAAAACTCAAAAGCCACTCACAGCTAGCTTCTACTTTTGCAAAGTACATAATGCAAGTCACAGGCCAAAAAAGAAAATAAAATCTGCAAAGTACATAAAATTTGTCAATTTTGCGGTCTATAAAAAAATAGCTTCTACTTTTATTCCTTTTTTTCTTTGATCCATTTTGTTAACTGTTATGCATATCAATAAATCTATTTGGAAGGAAGGAAAGGAGCATTGATATTACGATTTTGCCTCTGGTTCAGATGGGTAGGAAGTCTTGAAAAGCTGTCATTCATATATCATCAGATGATTACAAGAGGAGGGATATATATACAGCAGAGAAGATGAATCCCTGATAGACAACCCAATCCCTCTAATTAAGCTAATCCCTACAAATAATCCTAAAAGTAAGCTAATATAATAAATCAATCTATATTTGGTAATTTACAATCTTGTGAATTAATGAAAGAAATCTCAACACTCCCTCTCAAGTTTGTGCATAAATATCACTCATGCCCAACTTGCTTAAAAACTTTGAGAACAATGGTTTTAAGACTGTTTTGGTGAGAATATCAGCTAGCTGGTCTTCTGATCTAATCTTAGGCAACTCTAAAATCTTCATGTCTAACTTCTCCTTAATGAAAAATCTGTCCACTTCAATATGCTTTGTGTGATCATGTTGTATCGAATTATGGGCAATATCACACGCAACTTTATTGTCACAATACAACCTAATTGGTTGCCTAACCGAGTAACCCAAATCTTCCAAAAGTAGTCTCAGCCATAGTGCTTCACAAAGACCAAGCGTCAAACTTCTAAATTCAGCTTCTGTACTTGTGCGCGCAACCACATTTTATTTTTTGCTTGTCCAAGTAACAAGATTGCCACCTACAAACGTGAAGTAACCTGAGGTAGACCTCCTATCATCTATTGATCCAGCCCAATCGACATCTGTATATGCATCTATGCTTTGATAATCAGTGTGTTTAGTGAAGAGAATACCTTTTCCAGGAGCTGACTTCAAATACCTTAAGATGCATATGACTGCATTCATATGTTGTTCTCCTGGGCTATGCATATACTGACTAACAACACTTAATGCATAAGTTAGGTCTGGTCTAGTGTGATTCAAGTACATCAGTCTCCTTACAAGCCTTTGATATCTCCCTTTGTCAACGGGAACCTGATTTGGTTCTAAACACAATTTCAAGCCTTTCTCTATAGGAGTATCAACGGGATGACACCCTTCCATACCAGTTTCTCGTAAAAGATCTAGAGTATACTTCCTTTGAGATAGAAAAATTCTTGTTTTTGATCGGGAAACTTTTATGCCAAGAAAATATTTAGAGGACCTAGATCTTTTATTTCAAATTTTATAGATAAATAGCCTTGTAGAGCTTTTCTTTCCTCAGGGTCATTTCCAGTAACCATTATATCGTCCACATATACAATAAGAGCAGTTATCTTACCATGCAGTCTCTTTAGAAACAAAGTGTGATCTGAATTGCTTTAGTGATAGCCAAAAGCAATCATTGACTCTGTGAACCTTCTAAACCACGCCCTTGAGGATTGCTTCAAGCTATACAATGATTTCTTTAATTTGCACACCTTCTGACTATGCTTCTTTGGAACTACACATCCTGGTGGAAGTTCCATATAGACCTCTTCAGATAATTCTCCATGGATTTCATTAACCATAACCAAGTCATTCTTGTGCAGTCATCAATGAATGTAACAAACCAACGTGATCTCCTTAGAGTTGGAATTTTAGAAGGGCCCCAAACATCAGAATGTATAAGCATAAAAGGAACTTGACTTTTATTCAAACTGAGTGGAAAAGAAGCATGATGACTTTTTGCTTGTTCACAGATATCACACTAAAAACTAGATACATCATACTTTGCAAACAATATAGGAAACAATTTTTTCAAGTAACTAAATGAAACATGTCCTAGGCGACGATGCCATAACCAAATTTCATATTCCTCCTTCTCTCTTGTTGAACTATTCACTGTTAAAGCTCTCTGTAACTTTGTGGAACCTTTTGACATCAAGTCCAAATGGTACAACCTTCCTCGTTTAACACCATAACCAATCGTCTGTCTGGTTTGAATGTCCTTAAAGACACAAAAATCAGGCCAAAAAATAACAATACAATGTAAGGCAGTAGTGATTTGAGATACAGACAAAAGATTATATTCTAGAGATAGATCAAACAACCAAAACAGAATCCAAAGTCAAAGTATCAGTAAGAGTTAAGGATCCTTTTTCAGTAACAGGGGTTGTGTTACCATTAGCAGTGCAAATCAATTTTTGTGAGGATGGTTTAATGGACGAAATCTGTCTAGAATAAAAAATCATATGATCGGTGACACCAGAATCAATTATCCATGTGCTATTAGTAACAGAACAGAAATATTTAAAGACTTACCACCATTACCTCTTGTTGTCATTAACGCAATAGCCTCCTCAAAAGTATAATCTTTGGTCTGTGCTTTGGCAATAGCTGTAGTTGAATTCTTTCTTCGTGGATCCCTATTGTGATCCCACCACTCTGGATATCCATTGAGTTCAAAACAACGACTTTTGGTGTGTCCCTGCTGATTGCAGTGAGTGCATTTATACTTAGATTTATCTGTATTCGAGTTGGCTTTAGGAAGATTTCCTTTTGTATGACTCTGCCAGTTTCGAGTTGATCGGTTTTGAGCTATCATGGCTGTGGTGTCAAAATTTTCGGACTCCCCTTTCAAAGTTGCTCGACGCATTACCTCTCGGTGAATCATTGCACAGCATTCTTCCAACTTAGGAACAGATTCTTTGCGTAAAATCTCTCCACAGACTTGTTCAAACTCACCATCTAATCCAGCAAGAAATATATGCACCTTTAGATGTCCAACTGATTTTTGGTATGCTATGACATCTTCAGGATCTTTCATAACCACCTTATCATGATGGTCCAATTCTTGGAAAATTTCTGTCAATTCTCCATAATACTCTGAAAGGGGTCTACCACTTTGTTTGGTAGTAAAAGCCTTGTGATTCAAAGTGAAAACCTGTAACTTGTCACTTTCGTCATAGAATGCCTTTGACAATGCACTCCAAATTTCATGAGCAGTGGATAAGCGTAAGTAACACTTCATAATTTCTGGACTCATGGCATCAACAACCATCTCTTCACCTTTTGATTTTCTGCGTACCATTTTTCATAACCAGGATCTTTCTCTGAAGGTTGCTTCTCCTTGCCTCGAATGTATGGGAGTTTCTCTCTCTCTGCAATATGCATCTCCATTAACTGTGACCATATATCATAATTTGTTTCTGTAAGGATGATTCTTGCATTGAAAACACTTTCAGATTGGACAATGACAGGAACCAATGATTCTGGAGAGGATTCATTGGACCTAGACATATTTGGGGCTACAGAGTCAAAGGGTTTTCACAAAAGGAGAAAAAAAGAAAACGAAGCTAATACAATTATGGCTCTTGATACCATCTTGAAAAGTTGTCATTCATCAGATGATTACAAGAAGGGTATATATATAGCAGAGAAGATGAATCCCTGGTAAACAACCCAATCCCTCTAATTAAGCTAATCCCTACAAATAATCCTAAAAGTAAGTTAATATAATAAATCAATCTATATTTGGTAATTTACAATCTTATGAATTAATGAAAGACATATCAACAGGAAGCGATTCAGACGATGAAGGTGGGTTAATGGAGTGATAGAATGAGAGGGGAAGGTTAAAGGTAAAATTGGTTAAGGACGAAATTGTAAAAATAAATACACATAAGATTTAATTGAAAATAAATTAATGGATTATTTTGTAATTAAGTAAAACTTATTATTACAAGTCATTTTGGTAGTCCACTAATGGACCATTGACCAATTGGTTCACGGTAAAAGCCACCAAATTTGAAAGCTATTAGATTTTGCAAAAATTTAAAGAATTAGATTTGGTATTAGAGTTACATTAGAGTAACTTGTTCGTGACCCATGTACTAATGCTTTTTGTAACAAAAGTTTAAGTATGATAAATTTGAAATTTGAACAATTTCTAATATTATCTAAAAAAATATTTAAAAGTAATTCTTAAAGAATAATCTTTAGACAATATTTTCTAAATCTTGCACTGTGACCATAAGCGAATTTTATCAACAATATCAAAAATTCAGATCTTATAATTGTTATTTTAGAAAAAAATTTATCTAATCGTTACTCACAATTTAAGATTACGTGAATAATTTGTTGTACTAAAAAATCTAAAACATTATTTTTCTAAGTCAATTTTTTGATAACTCCTTTAAAATCAATTTGAAAACAACACTTTCAAAATTGCTTGAGAGTTAGCATTAGCTCATCCACAAGCATGTGGGCGACTAATGACTTGCATATTATGCAATGATCCTCTTAATTTTTCAAAAGTCTTTATTTTTGTTTTTTTTATCTCACCCCTTAAAAAAAAAAATCAACCCTTGTATGCAAGCATACTTGTAGTCTAATAGTCAGGCAAAATGTAAATTTGATAATTGTCACGACCGTTGATCGTGGCGGAAGCGGCGAACAAAATAAATAGTTAGGAGTCGCCACCAATTTTTATTTAGATTAAGAAAAAAATTGGAAAACCTTTTCAGAAAAATGGTCTTTGGAACCAGATTAGATTCAGGAGTCGGTTATACATAGGGAAGGGTGGAAACTTAATCCCACGGCACCCCTATCACACCCGTCCTAAGACGGTACCTTAAGTTAATTATGCAAACTCTTAATAATCCTTGAAAATATTTGTTTTACCCCTTTTGTAAAAAATAAATTAAATAGATAAATGAATTATGAAAAAATTAATTTTTGGTTTGACAGAATAGAAATTATGCTCCTACGTATTGCCGATTGCAATGAGGAAATCAAAGTCACGTAGTTCTCTAAAAAATAATTGTGGGTTGGTTGAAAAAAATTAATTTTTGAAAATTTGAATTAACAAGTCGTTGCGACTCTGTTAATCAAATTAAGGATTGAATAAGTGAAACTCGCGTCACGTTAGAGACGTCACCCACTGATTATTACATTCATTACAAAATTTTTATTTAAAATTATTTAGGGAAAAAAATTGGTTGATTTTATTTTTTTATTTTTTTAAAGAAACAATTTAATGTTTTTTTTTTAAATTGAATTAATAGGTCGTCGCGACTCTATTAATCAAATTAAGGATTGAATAGGTGAAGCTCGCATCACGCTAGAGACGTCACCCATTACTCATCAAGTTGTCACAACTCAGATGATTATAAAATTATAGGATCAACAAGCTGTCGCAACTCAGTTGATCAGAAGGGTTAGCAAGCTGTCGCAACTCAGATAACCTCATTTTATTTTTTATTGTTATTTTTATTTTTTTATTAATTTTTTTTATTTTATATTTTTTACTCTTCATGTTTTTACCATTTACTTTAATTTTTTTTACCAAAAAAAACAAAACTAATAGCACTTCAAAAAAGAAAAAAAAACTAAAAAAATAATAAAAAGAAACAATGAAACTCATGAGGAGATAGAAACAAAAGAGGAAAAGAAGGGGTTCTGATTTGTGATATTTGTGGAGAAAGTTCAACGATGGTTGCTCCAGCGCAGAAGGATGGCCGTCCGTGGTGGTGAGACGGTGGAGGCCGGCGATACTTCATGGGTGGTGCGAATCTGCCACGGCTGAGTGGCGCGGTGCTGAAACTGGTTGATTGGGCGCTATTGGGTTGCAACGAACGGCAGCTGCAGTGGATCGAACACGATGGGATGGAAAGGACTTGACGGAACGGCGCGACCAGCGCTGGGTTCGGTAGCCGAGAACTCGAGAATGGCAGTGGTCACTAGGCTGCTACTGCTCGGTTCGTGGTGGCGGTTTGGTCACGGATCTGAGATTTGGTTGTAGTTTGCGATGGCTCACGGTGAAGGTCGAGGACTGAACTTGGTAATGCGCCGGCGTGGTGGTGGCCTGTTCATGCCGACGATGGATGTGGTTCATGGTGAGGGGGAATTTGGATGGAAAGCTGTGTGTGGCGGTTCACGATCGTGAGGAGAAGACATGCGAACGGAGGTTGAGCGGTTCGGTGATGGTTTTGATTGTGGTTTGAAGGATGATGGTTTAGCGGGTTGAAGATCAGTTTGAGGAGAATGATTGGGTCACAGATTCTATTTTGGTGAGTGGCATAGTGAGGGTGATTAAGGTTTTGTGAATGATGAAAGGAAGGTTAGTAGTTATGGAGGACAAGGGTGCTGTGGAGTGATTATAAATGGTGGCTATGGGCAGGTTGGAGGTGTTTGAGGTGGTGATGGGACTTTTAGCAAGGGTGAGTTTTAGAATGAAAAGAGAAAAAAAAATATGGCTACGATAGGTAGAAGTATATACGTATGAAGGCTGATTCTGAGTGTTTTTTTTTCTGTGTGTGGGTTATGTGATTATATAAGAGGAGATTAGGTTGAAGAGTTTGAGTTATGGTGTGATTAGAATTTGTTTAGGATGATAAGTTATGGTCGGTTTAGGATAAGTCAGGTTTTGTTTAAGATGAGTGTTGGTTGGTTTAGGATAATTAGGATAAGTGCTTAGGGATTAAGATAACTGATGGGATTTGTTTAGAATAAGTGCTCAAGGATTAAGATAATGGGTCATGAGTTAATGAGTTGGATAACGGGTTATGGGTTAACGGGTTGGTTTATGTAAAAGATGAGTCTTTTTATTTTTTTTTTTTTTTACTTTTTATTTTTATTTTTATAAAATACCCCGGATAAAATTGGGTGTTCACAATAATGACCAATGATTTCTTTAAAGTTAAAACGATAAGATCCATCCAAATGAAAAACCAATTTAGATGTTCAAGTGCTGCTACCTTCTAGCTTCTAAATTAACATGTGATTGGCTACTTCCGGATTAACAAAAATTAAAAAAAAACATGTGATTGGTTACTTAACAATTTAATCAAAGTGAATGTAAAAAGAATGGCATGCAAATTTCAAATTAAAATGTATAATTAAACAAATGGGGTATAGTGAGTGAAAAGCGATTTCTGTATTATCTTTTCGAAGAAAAGCAAAGGTATAAACAAATCGAATAGTGTTTCTATTTGCCGACTTGAACAAGAAAAGCGCAATTATGAGAGACAAAAGGAAGGGAAATCAAATACGTTTTGTAATCCTAGTTGATAAGCTCAACAGAACGAAGGCAAAGTCAGGATCTTTTTATTTACAAGCAAATTCTTTAAAACATCAAACCAAAAACACTGGGTCCCATTCATGGCCCTCATCTTTATTATTATTATTATTATTATTATTATTATTATTATTATTATTATTATTATTATTATAAAAAAGTAGAATATATTGGTGTTACTCTAAAGTTGTCCTAAAGTTTACTTTTCCTATTAAACTAGAGGTATTTATTATGACTTAAGACCATGAGGAGAGGCAAATTCAAAAGACTAGTTCATTAGGTAAGAAAATCTCATTAATTAAATATTACATTGAGTTTCTTTATTTACTTAATATGAGACTTATAACATTGTCACCCATTCGAAAGCTGGGGTCTGCGACGACCCACTCAGGGTGACTTCACTCAGACTCTCCTAATGCAGGTAGCTCTTTCCCTGGTTGTTGCTTTCTAGGTCGCCCCCTCCACGTTGGTTGGTTCTTAATAAAAGCATAATCTGTTATGACTTGAATCTATGAGGAGAACCTCATGACTTAAATATTACATTGAGTTTTTTTATTTACTCAATATGATAATCACAACAGTATTTAAGGTATTTTATATTTAGGTGCTTTTAATTAAATTATTTTTGAGCTTTCAATAATATTAAGTGTTTCAAATTTCTTAAGTAACTATCTTAATTACTTTTAATTTTTTCTAAGCCTTCTCATTTATATTCAACTCTCTTAATTATGTTTTCACTATAATTTTTATTCACTTAATATTTAATTTCCACTCACCTAATATTTAATGCTTTGTTAGCCTCTAAGTTATATAGATTCAAGACTATGAAGCACAGACACGGACACGAATATTGAGATACACCAAATTCAAAAAATAGTAGGATATGGACATGACATATATATATATATATATATATATATATATATATATATATATATTAATATCAAAGTAAATTAAAGAACTTGGTTTATGTATATATAATTACAAAATTTAAGAAAAAAAGATTCGTAATTCATTAATATCATTTCTATAAGCTTGAAAATTTACAATATCTTAATATATGTCAATATTTGCTACCTAGTAAGCTCCTCCCAAAAAATATGGAGTATAATTTCTATTGACATTTTATAAAAAATCTCATAACCAACTTTTTTTAATAGAACTAATCATATACAAGTACATGTGTATCCAAAAAAATTAATTAGAGGGAATAGTAATATGAGGCAAGCTTTGGTGACGACGAAGTAGATAGTTTGGTATGAGTATAAATAAAAGGAGCTGATAAAAATAGTGGTGTGTAAAAAAAAAACTTAAAATATTAGTATGTGAAAATAGTGACTTGAGATGTCAGTCATGTGATTGAATTTGGGTGAGTTACGAGCTTACTAATTGGACGTTAATCATGGAAACTAATTTTTTTTACAAAAATATTAATGGGCCGTGTTCAAGCTATATCCTAGATGTGTCAAAGCATTTCCGAGCTGTTCAAGCGTGTTCAAGACACGTGTTTCTTAAGTCCCCAAAAACATTGATATTTTTGAATATGCCTAAAAAGTGACGTATTCGTACTTCATAAATTCTAGACTTTACCCCTTTTTCTTTTAAAAAAATAATTCAAAATTTAAATCTTTTATAAAAAATAGAAAATTTTAAAAATAGAGCCCATTCCAAGAGAAGCTTCTTAAACTTTCACAATACACTTCTTAAATTTTCTCTCCTCATTTTTGCTTCATTTGGACGGGAATTTTTCATGACCATTGTATCATTGCCTGCGGTGTTGGCCATCAGATTACGGTTAAATAAACTATCTACCCTTTCATTGCAAACTGTAAGTAACTGAACTAAAGTCCTATTCAGCACTGTTTTCATACACTGTTTCAGCTCTTCGTTTTCAGACCTGGATTTCTCTTTATTCTTTAAGGTAATTCTTTTTTTTCGTTGCTGCATTTTTTTACTTTTTATCTTCATTTTAAAGAGTAACTAATTGTTTTCTAAAGCAACACAATCTTTATTTTCACATGCTCTCTCCTCTCTCTACTTTTCTGGGTCTGATTTATTTTCTTTTTTTCGTAGATATGAATATTTTTGTTCTTAGTTTGATCGTTGCATTGTTGTGATAGATTTTGCTGCATCATTATGCTGGCCATGCAAATCAATACACTCAGCTATCCTCGCCATAGCCTACAAGTTCATCGACATTGAATTCGTTAGGATTGACTTTGACAAATTATCTATGATTATCTCCATCTTTATCCCAGTTTTTTCTGTTAATAATTCCAATTTTTTCTCCTCAGTTATTTTTTTCACTCAACCCTTTTTTATGGTTTTTTTCCTCTTGAAACAAACACTAGATGTGACACAAGATTTGCAGGTCTACCGAAATTTGTGTCAACAAAGAAAAGGAAGGACTTGGTAAGCCCACGACATTTTGTTGATGTGAGACTCGAGAGAGAGAATTGAGAATACATTCTCAGTATATTGATTATGAATAAATCGGATAAAAATAATGAAGAGGCATCATGGCTTTATATAGACAAGTTATCCTAACTAACTTACAGCTGGATATATAACCAACTAACTTCCTGTAACTAACTAACTATTATCAGTAGTTACTAATAGTTAATATCCCCCCTCAAGTTGGACTAAAGACTTGTGTAGTTTGCAAACCTTTGAGGAATTAATGGTAGAATAACCAAGAGGAAGAGACATGTAAACTTCCTCATGTAGATCACCATGTAAAAAAGCATTGTTGACATCCAATTGTTCAAGATGCCAACCTTTAATAGCTGCCAAAGAAAGGAGAACTTGAACAGTTGTGAGCTTTGCAACGGGAGAGAAAGTGTCAAAGTAGTCGATGCCTTCCGTTTGAGTGTATCCCTTTCTCAATGGAACTATTAGCATGATACTTGACCTTATAAACCCATTTACAACCAATGGGAGTCTTACCATGGGGAAGATCAACAATAGTCCATGTATGGTTTTGAGCAAGAGCCTGTAACTCAGCATCCATTGCCTTCCTCCAACAATCAAATTTAAAAGCTTGTGCAAATGTTTTGGGTTCAAGAGTAGCAGACACAGTGCAACAAAAATGTTTATATGTAAGAGAACAATTGTCATATGATAAAAAAGAGGAAATTGGATATGAAACATTACTTGAAGATGTATTGGAGCAGCTTGTGGTGAGACTGTAGTGATAGTCTTGCAAGTAGCTGGGTTTGTGTTTGAGTCTTATGGACTGCCTTGTAGGGGCAGGAAAGGGTGAGACAGGTGTGGGGTTTTGAGTGAGAGAAGGGTCAAAATGTTGGATGGTTGTGACTGGCTGTGGTGAGTGAGCAGTAGGATGATCATCAAAGGTAATGGTAGGATCATCAGTAGGTACAGGGCTAACAGTAGGGAAAGAATGTTGGGAATCATTAGGAGAAGGTTGAAAGGGAAATTGGGTTTCATAGAAAACCACATTTCTGGATATAAGTAGTTCATTTGAGGTGAGATCATAGAGAATGTAGCCCTTTGTGCCGTCTTTGTAGCCAAGAAAGACAGCTTTCCTTGCTCGAGGGCTGAATTTGGTTCGATGAGCTTGCAATGTGGTGGCATAACACAAGCAACCAAAGACTCTAAGGTGTATTAAGGAAGGGGGCTACTAATAAAGCAAGTCATAGGGGCATTTGAATTTTAAAAGAGGGTTAGGAAGTGTATTTATAAGGTGGACTGCATGCTGAATACTGAAATTCCACATGGTGAGGGGAATGTAAGAATGAAATGTAAGGGACCTAGCAACATTTAGAATGTGTTGATGTTTCCTCTCTACTACCCCATTTTGTTGGGAAGTTTCCACACATGATTTGTGATGAAGAATGCCTTTAGAGAGGTAAAATTTTGACATGGCAAACTCAGGACCATTGTCAGACCTTAGACATTTTACAGTGGTTTGAAATTGATTTTCAACGTAGGAAATAAATTGGATTAGACATTTTCTGGCTTCATCTTTGGTTTTGAGAAAAATAACCCAAGTGAACCTAGTAAAATCATCTACAAGTGTAAGAAAGTATTTATGGCCTAGAATGGAAATGGTGGAGTATGGACCCCAAATATCAGCATGCAAAAGATCAAAAGGAGCAGAAGATTTACTAGTACTATTAGGAAATGGTAATTTCTTTTGCTTAGCGAAATGACAAGTATCACAAGGACTCATATTATTCTTACATGGAATGAATGGAAATTGTTTAGAAATGGATTGCAATCCAAAATCAGAAACATGACCTAGCCTCATATGCCAAAGATGAAAAGAATTATTGGAAACAGAATTACACAAAATTTTAGTTTCTTTGTGTGCTGCAGTGTCTATCACATACAATCCCCTTTGAAGCTTAGCTGTACCAATCATCTCCTTAGAATGATTCTGCAAAATGTGGCATGAGTCGGTGGTGAAATTGAGGTGACAGTGATTGGTTCGGGCTAATTGAGTAACAGAAATTAAATTGACATTGAAGGAAGGTATGTATAAGACATTATGTAGAGTAAGTGATTTAGAGAGAGCAATTGTTCCTGAAATGGTGGCAACTATTTGAGATCCATTTGGTAATGACACGGGCATGGGAATAATAGTTTTGTGACTAATAAAAGATTGGAAATCAAAAGTAATATGGTCAGTTGCACCTGTATCAAGTATCCAAAGGTGAGGGTGCTTACCTTGGGCAGATGTGGAATCAGAATTGAGGATAAAAGGAGTGGTAATTACAGAATTGGCTTTGGACTGGTGGTTCAGTTTTGATTGTTGAAGCAAATCAAGAATGCTTTGGTACTGCTCTTGTGTAAAACCAAAAGACTGAGTTGATTGTGCTAGTGGAGCTGGATCCAAATGTGCATTGGAATCATTCACTGTTGCATTTGCTTGTGATTGAGCTTTCCCTTTGGACTTGTAGCCTGGAGGGAAGCCATGCTTAAGATAGCATATCTCAATAGTGTGATTGGTCCTCCCACAATGTGTACACACACGATTAGGTCCTTTACCATAAGAGTTCTGTCCTCTTCCCTTTCCAGCATAGCCACCTTTTCCAGCATAGTTTCCCTGCTGAGAATTGGACAAGAAAGCCATGGAGGTTTCACTGACCTCATTACTAATCGAACCAGTCATTTCCCTTTCTTGTTGAATGACTAGGGAAAAGGCTTTGTCGATATCAGGGAGTGGATCCATCATCATAATCTGCGATTTGGTGTGTGAAAAGTGTTCATTCAAGCCTTTGAGGAACCGAATCACATAATCTTGCTCGCGATAGACCTTCATCGAGTCAATAGCTCTACATGAGCAAGTAATGGCACACTTACAGTGAGGAAGAGCGCGAAAATTTTCCAGCTCATCCCAAAACACTTTCATTTGTGTGAAGTAGTCAGAAACATCAAGATTGCCTTGTCTAAACTTGTAGAGGTCTTCTTGAATACCAGAAATGCGAAAAATGTCGCCCTGCGAATAACGATTGTGCAAATTCTTCCAAACTCCAGCAGCAATATTAATCCAGAGAACTGATTTAACAATGGATTCAGATATGGATCTTTGAATCCAAGAAAGGACCATAATATTACACCGAGTCCAGGGAGCAAAGAGAGGATCAGAAATCGCTGGTTTTGGAAGACTTCCATCAATAAACTTTTCCTTGTTCTTCGAGATCAGTGCTATATGCATAGATCGTGCCCAAGTGTGATAATTCTTATTGTCCAAAGGAGGAGAAACAAAAATCACTGCAGGACTTTTGTTTGGATGAAGATAATAGGGATTCGCAGTATTTGTAAGAAAATCAGAGTAGCTCTGGTTTGCCATAGTTGTTTTTGCAACATAGAAGAAGAAGAAGATGAAGATGAAACAGAAAAGAAAATGCGAGAAACTACAAAAAAAATGCAAGAAACCGCGAAGAAGAAATGGCAACCAGAGCTCTAGATGAGCTCTGATACCATGTTGATGTGAGACTCGAGAGAGAATTGAGAATACATTCTCAGTATATTGAGAATGAATAAATCGAATAAAAATAATGAAGAGGCATCATGCCTTTATATAGACAAGTTATCCTAACTAACTTACAGCTGGATGCATAACCAACTAACTTCCTGTAACTAACTAACTATTATCAGTAGTTATTAATAGTTAATACATTTGTATAGTGATACCAATATTTGATGGGTATTCATTTCTCTCTTCCTTATATAGCTTCTCATTCTCCTACAAATTTTTTGAATCCTGATGTGTTTATTGGTATTGGCAGATGCTCATTTTGTTTCTGATTAATCAGATTTTGTTATAAAATTTTGTCTCAGTTCATTATATGTCTTCGATGTTGCTTTGATGAGTTAGGTATGTTATTGGGGATTTCACCTCACAAACTGTAGCATTTTTTAGTGAGAATTCCATAAACTGAATAAGAAGTAACAATGTTGTATAGCACATATGTCTTTGTCTCTTGAAATGAGGCCAAAATAATTACGCGCTCTTAGTCTATTTATGATGCTAGGATACATTTTTTTTAATCCATTTGTTTATCTAGAACATAATTGAATTTCTGCGGTCCTTGAAGTTTTGGTTTCTGTTTGTAATTTGGTGAATGATACTGTGAAAATCATATTTAATGTTACATATTTAAATAAACAAACTGGCATACTTTGTGGTATTACGATGTGAGATGTGATCATTAATATTAATTATTTCTTTTGATTCTTACACTATGTTTGGATGATAGGTAATTCTTAGAAATAACTTCCCTTGTTTGGGAGTTTAAAATGCATACCTAAATGCCCAACTTTTGAAAATGAGGGGAATGAAGGGAACACATGGATAATTCCGTTGCTTCCGTTATAATGAAACTTCCAAACAAAGAGAATAGAAACTATGTTCCATTTCATTCCTTTCCTTTCCATTCCATTCCTATCTATTCCGTTCCGTTCCGTTAATGAAAAAACATCCAAACATAGGGTTAGAGGCCTTTTCTTTGGTTTAACGCTACCTATGGTGATGAAAAAAAAAGAGGAGTGCTATAAATACATTTTTTATCACATTTTTTTAACACACTTTCTTTTATTAGGCCACGTCATGCACTATAATACACATTCAAATTTAATTACATACTAATCGAGTTGATTACACACTAATCGAAGTTAAGTATATGCTTTTGTGTAACGTGACCGAATAAAAAAAAATATGTTAAAATGAGTGTAATAAAAAATGTATTTTTAACATTCTCCTTAAGAAAAAATGAGGGTATCGTGTTCATTGTACTTCTTTCCTTTATTCAGTTATACCCAACTTCGATTCAACTTTCACGAGACAACTATAATTCTGAATGTTTTCCACAAACTAGCAAGAAAATAAGTGCAAACATTTAATTAGTGCAAATAGTGGACCAATTTTCTTCTAGAAATTGAAGTAATAATGTTACCACTAACCACTAATAGTTTGATTAGCTCTAGAGTGAGATCATACATAACTTTTGGTCATTCTTTTCTCTTTGGCTGAACTTATACTGTGAGAATGATATAATCAATTATTAAGTCTTTGCTATTTGATGAAAGAGATGTATTTGATTATAATTTGATTTAATATTAGACTTTGATGATATTGCTTCTTGAAATTCTGTAAACATTATTGTAATATCGAATTTTGCTTTTGTAGGTACAATCAAAATTAAAATAAGGGATGAATCTTTTTCTCAAAATCATGGAAGCTATTATATTGAGCGGCCCTTGAACAGTTGATGATAGAGAAATCCATGAAGTTGGATTTTCCTTACTTTTGTGCATGTCTGTGGGTATCAGAGGCTTCTTATTACCATTGTTTTACACAATTTGGCAAAAATGAATTTCTTATTCTAGCCATAACTTATCAATTAATGCTTAAGATATTTCAGTTATTGTCTTCCATGTGGGTAGAGAAATCATTTAGTCAGCACTTAGCCACACAAATATATTACGGTTTGAAGCATTTTCATAGCTAAAAACTATTTGAGATCATGGAAAGTTCCTATCCTGCCAAAATATATAAGGTATTGGAAAACCACACTATTACAGGTTAAATACTGCCACTATGGTGCTCATCCAGTAGTTTGTGAAAATTTTCAATAGTTTTGTTTTAAATTTCCAGGCATATACTCGGATGTATTTAAAGGGAAGGTAAAAACATAATAATTTGTGTTAAAACAATATGGAATATGTGTAACAATATACCGGGTTGTATTACAACAATTTCACACTTGATGTGTGTGTGTGTGTGTGTGTGTGTGTGTTTTAATATTTGTGTTATTCCTGAACATCAAGATGATCTCCTTTGTCTTTCTCACATAGATATTTATAGGATACTGATAAGCTTTTGATTGTGATCACTTACCTCTATTGCTGCTGATTTATTTATTATTTTTACAGGTTAATAGTGAGGGCTTGAGGAGCTAACTGATCACCTTGCTCCTTGCAAATAAGAATGCCCGTGCACCTCTAATTTTCTTAAGTTATCAATTGAAGGAGCTATAGGCTCAAAAAATGCTATTGTGTCAGTGTGTTTGGTTATTCTTCTATGAAATAGGAACATTGAAAATACTGATTAGAAGGATAGGGTTCATATTAACTAACTAAAGGAGTTTGGTCATTTCTCCTAAATTTTCTTTTCATTGTTCTGACTTTTGGTAGGTTGTCCAGTACTTCTTCTAATTTTACTTACACAAATCTTACTTCTACTCCTTTTATTTTAAGTCGAACTTTTCCAACCCTCTAACGCCAGAAGATGCTGGGGAATGCTCCTAATAAATTATTAGACTTATGATGTGTTGATTGAGTGTAATATAGCTGAAGAAAAATAGATACAACTAGGATAACAAGAAATGGTCAAGCTGGTAACTAAAAAGAATATAGCATAGCTGGTAATTGAATGTAACATCAGGATTCAGGAAGTGAGGAAAATTATGGTGGTGGACTTCTTCGTTTTAGTTGGACCAAGAAACCTTCAAACTCTGAAATTTATGCTTCCAAAGATAACTGAAGGTGAATCAATGCATGATCAGCTTCTTAATTTTGTTACGTTGTTTTCACTTTTCAATGTGTTAGTCCTGTGATTTTGAAGTTGGAAGAAGTATGTATATGTGTGTCTAATTATACAAGCTGGTAATTTAAAAGAATATATAGCATAGCTGGTAACTGAATGTAACATCGGGATTCTGGAAGTGAGGAAAATCATGGGGGTGGACTTCTTTTTAGTTGGACCAAGACACCTACAAACTCTGAAATTTATGCTGCCAAAGATAACTGAAGGTGAATCAATGCATGGTCGATCAGCTTCTTTTGTTACATTGTTTTCACTTTTCAATGTGTTAATCCAATTATTTTGAAGTTGGAAGAAGTCTGTATATGTGTGCGTTTAATTACTTGATCTTAGTAGCGTTAAATTTTTCTATTTTTAATATATATATATATATATATTGGAACCAATACCTAATTGCTTCTGCAGTAGCAAGGGGCAAGTGTGACTGGAGCTCTATTTGAGAATAAGCCTCAGTCTACCAATGATGCCTGGAGGAAGCTCCATTCTGATCCTTTGCTCAATTCACCATCGTGAGTAGGAAGCACTTGACGAGTAGTTGTTTGTTTTAATAACAATATTGTTTGGGTTTGTAAAGATGATCTTTTGTTAGCTTTGAAGAGTTTCATGAGCAATAACAAGTGCGATATAAAGTTCTGTTGCCATTATCTTAATTTTCACTGTTGTCGGGGAAAGGGAGGACAAGAAGAGTTTTTTTAAACATCAATTCTTAGCTCCAAACAGTCTGTTTTTTAACACCTTAACCTAAGTGCCTTTTTTAAAAAACTAGACAAATGATTCCAATAGTTAGTCTCTTCATGTGCAAGACAAGGTTATCAAATAAGAGAAGAACATGGGCTATTCATTAGGTGCGCAGGGTGGAAGGTGCTGCAAAGAATGGGGTTTTCCATGGAGGTGATAAATTATAAGCATGTTTACTTGTGTAGTTTTAATTATTTATAGGTGATTTTGCAACGTGACAAATATAAATGATTATTACCAACTTGCGTTGGTCAAAACTGTAATGGGTTTGGACGTTAGTCAGGAGTTCGATTCTTGACTCATATGTATGATGAAAAATGCAGTTAGGAGCGATCGTCCTCTTTGAAACTAATAATATCGTGACAGATTAGTCTTTTGCTTATCAGACAGAGTGATACTGCGGGGAAAAAAATATAAATGATTATTAAATGATTGATTTGATGCATAAAACATTTTTCTTTGCTTTGAATTTTTAGAGATTTTGAGCTGAAATGATTTTGAAAGCTCTCAAGTTAGTTACAAATTCCAACTAATTTTGTTTATATGAGGAAGAACTACAGGTTGGAAGTGGCAATGTCCAAAGTGATGCTGAAAAGATCACCCTAGGAAGAGATTGCATGGTTCCTATGAAAATATGGGTTGGTTTTCTCAAAGGCAAAAGTGGTGATATCTTATAGAAAGTTTGGGGAGAAGAAGTTGGAAGGGTTAGGGAGAACTGTGGAGTGATCTCGAGGGACGAGGAAATGTGTATTTGGTTTCTTGGGTGGTGGTGGTAGAGATGGTGAAGGTGGAGGTGGACGAGGTGACAACGAAGGTGGCTTGCTACGTTTTTTGGAGGGCCTGGTAACTACTTTTTCTATCTTTTGTCCAAATTCAGCATGATTTGAGTTTGGATTTGGTTTTACTAATGGGCTAAGCATCGGAGAGATTGCCTAAATGGAAATTAATTACGATTGTAGATTACAGCCATAGACAATGCTTAAGAGGTTCAATTGCCTTCTATTAGTCTCCAAGATGGCGGTTTGTTTTGGGCGGGGTTTGAGTTAGTGGTTCACGAGTAATTTAAGATTGAATTTTAGATATTTATGAACACTATTAAATAAGTAAATATGTCTATTTATGATAAATAAATCTTTCATAGAATTTTTTATAAATAAAAATCAGTTATAAGTGATAATGATTTTATTATATTTTTATTTTAATTAATAACATTTATTATCTATTAATATAAATTTAAATATGATTTTTATCTACTAAGATGCTACTATAAATATCATACAAATAATAAAAATATGTATCTAATTTCAAATATTATTTATTTTGTGCATAATTTAACTTGAACGTTAAAGTGTCTTTTATAAGTATCCACATCTCACACCATCGTCGCAATCACTGTACATAAAAAAAATCACAATCATCAACTTTATTCAAGTAATCATTTGAATCCATTTCATATGACACACTTTAGATGGACACTTGTTCTTTTTCCTTCTACTGTCAATTTATTATATGAACAGGATGTATACCAAAGGTCAATAGAGTAGGTCTAAAGTTCATTTATAATCTTATATTATAAGTTTATGCCTTTATTGTATTAATTTAAAGTGTACTTATCTTTTATTATATATAAAAAAGAAAAATATTGTGGTGTTGTCCAAAGGTTTAGTCTGCAGTTGCCTTAGATTATATTTGGTGAGAAGAAATAAAATGACATTTTATATTTAATTTTGGAATTATGGCATTTTTATGTTTGTTGATGGAAAAAAAATGAAGTAATATTCTTATTCTAAATCTCATTCTACAAATTCATGGAATTCCATTTCCAAAAAAATGTGGGATTATGATTTCACATTTTTATGAAATAGCATTTCATATATTTTTTTCAATATATCCTTAACTAATTAATAAAATGATATAACTTAATTCTTTTATAATTTATAAAGTATTTATATGTTGTAAATTTTTTAACTATAAAAATAAGGCATACATTCTCCTATATTATAAATTTTCAATCTTTTGAATATTTAACCGTAGTATTTTCTTTGTAGTATAATTTTTATTTAAAATTATTATAGAACTATTAGTTATTTTTATAATAAGTTGTCATGATTTTTATTATATTTTTATCTTAAATTTTATATTGTACCAATATGACAAAATTTATAACCATAACTATAATATATTAATTATAAGAAAAAAAAACATATGATCAATATTTATTCTATTAAAGTTGTCTAAAAATTAATCTTAAATATTGCTTTAAAAATATATATTTGTATTATATATATATATATATATATGAAAGAAAAAAAAAGTTAATTTTTCATTTTTTATTTAATGTATTTATGTCATTTAAATCAATTAGAATTTCATTTTGTATTATATCCTATACATTAAATTACATAATTACTTTCTATGACATTTTATTTTTAATTATACCAAATTATAAAATTAAAATAGGATTCTTATTTCAATTCATTGATTCTTATTCTTATTCTATAAAATTGCATTCTTTGCATCAAAAGTAACATTAGAGTTTATTTTCTCTCCTAAACTAAGGTCATTTTAGTAAAATTTCTTATTTTAGTTTTATAAAAACTTTATTTTCTGCAATTTATATTCTCAATACGCAATTTTTTAATGCTTCAAAGTTCTTATTATACATCTTTTCCCAGTAAGTAAAACATCGCGCTTTCACAAAAATCATTTAATAAAAATTGATTTCCAAAAATAACTTTCGAAATCTACCATAAATAATTAAATTATTTTAAATAATGAATAACGAATTTTAAAATAAATCATAAAAACCCATAAAAATTCCTCTATTTTAATTTTAATAACCCATCATAAGCAATACAAAGGGTTCATTAAAAGTGATATTTATTTGATATATTTATGTCTATGCATGTCAAGTGTTCATTTAGAAGTAACATACAATGGAAGCAAAATACAATAAATCAATATATATTTTTTTATCAATGTTTTGAAAATGATTAATTATGTTTCTTTTTTCAGAAATAAATAAATTAAAATAAATAACTTTTGCCAAGCATTCAAATGTGAATTAATTTATATTCTCTTAAAGTTAAAAGAATCCTATAATAAAGTGAAATCTAAAAATTATCCACTATTTTCACTTACATTTAGGGATTTTAAGATAAATAAATGTAAAGCAATATTTATTTGATAAATTTTTTTATTTACTATTGCTTTGAGTATGCGAGTTATTCTTCGGTAAATTTAATTTCAATTTTTATGAAGTGTTAATTAATTTAATATGTTGTATAATATTTAATATAAAAATGCATTAAATTTAATAATAGAAAAAACATAAAGATTAGATTATATCTATAACAAGAATATAATAAAAGTAATTGAAATATCTGTTGATATTATAAATTTAATTTAAGATATTAATTTAATTTACTTTTAAAATATTTTGTAGATGGACAGGATATTCTGATTTGGTTATCATTTTTACTTTCAATAAGAATCGACTAGAAATTTGTACAGTTTTGAAAAAGAAAAGGCTGAAATTTAAACATAGACCAAACTTTGTTTATCGGGTGTTCAAGATTAAACTCGATCAATTGATAAAAGGAATAAAACTAGGAATGGTTTTTGTAAAGGTTTGAGTTGGAATGAAATCAAATTCATTACTATATTAATAATGACTCTGATACATATAATAATACATACATAGTAAATATGACCAAGGCTAATTCACATCCTTTTTACAAACAAACAGGGCACAATTTAATTAAAAAAATTTACATCATAAATAAGAAAGGTAAAAATACTAATTATTATTACTATTAGAGTAATGTTAGTTGAACTCATTAATTAACACAAGTCGAGAAATGTAGAACATTGATAATTGAAACGAATTATAAGTTGCAAATTCAAGTGTAGATTATTTTAAGTAATAAATTCTTGGGAGTCCAAGGTCGATCCATAGGGAATTGATGAAGAAAAATTCTTTGAGATAAGAAAAGAATTTTTCACAACAATAAATGTGAAAAAAGTTATTCACAAATGAAAAAAGATTTGCTTGAGTTAGAAGATCCACTTTTGGTAATAAATTAAAGAAAATATATTTTTTTTACAACTCAATTAAAATCCACTTATAACGGAGGTTCCAATCGAAAATTATAACATTTAAAGTTTAATTAAGATTATATATGTAATTTTATTATGGTTCCTTAAATTATTTACTAACATCAACACTTGTAAATGGGCTCAAGTATTCATTGTGTTAACCTCTGTCTACAATGAATCAAGATCTGCACTTTACAAAGAGGGTTTCTAAATTGAATTGGAAACAAAATATAACACATATAATGACCACTTTGATAATACATCATTCAAGCACAAGAAATAAATTAATATAACGTTAATTTATTACCAAAAGCTTCACCCTTTCACCCAAGCAAAATAAAAATTAGTTACTCATAAACAAGAAGAAAGAAAAAGAGAAGAAGAAGGAGATGAACATAACTTCTATTTAGAACAAAAGAAAACTATCACAAGAGAAACAAATAACACAATAGTATGATTTTGATCTCTAATCCAAGATGCCTAAAATGAGTAGTCAATGCTCCCTTTTATAGAGTTTGAGGAAAATAAATTGACAATGGAGTGGTTTGATAATGAGTGGAAAATGCTAAATGAGTTGTTTGATAATTGTGAATGAGTGAAAAATTATTGAGATGCTTGTCTCTCAAATGATTCGGTGCTGAACTCATGGTTGCCGTCAGAATATGAAAAAGTGGTCTTCATGAAAGTTGTAAGGTTTTGTCTTAGCTTTCCAATGCCGCTACTTTCAGCCCAATACCACTCATACAACTTAAGATATGGCCAAATATTTGCACACTATTCAGGCTCAGCTACAATTTCTCTGTTTTGACTTCTAGGCCCAATATGACCTACTATACATCCGATATGATCTTGCATTATTCATGAAAGTTATAGATTTTGGTCTTAAATTTCCAATGTCACTGGCTTGGTATCAATTGAACTCCTATAGCTTATGGGCTGATGAGTGCACAGAGGTCAAGCTGTCAAGATTAGCACTCTGGATTTTATTTCAACTCTAATTTAAATTATTCAAACGTGTAATTTGGCTCTTGAGGTCTCTTGAAAGTTGTATAGAATTGTCTTAACTATCCTACAAGACTAGAATCATATCAATCAGATATTTGCAACTCAAATTATAGTCAGTTTACTGAACGATGTCAAATAGAGACAAATTAAAGTCTATTCAAGTAATAATTCCTTCAATGATCCAATTAAGCTCAGTATCATAAAATGTAACAAAATCAACTTAATTAAACCTAATTGAACCTTAAGAAGCCCAGTGAAAGGATTATAAAATGAATAAAATATATTACTATCAGATCCTCCCGCACTTAGCTTTTGTACTCCCGAGCAAAATACATAAGACCAAAGCTAAAGAAAAAGAACACAAACTCAAAAGTTAAAAATTCTAAAAGGCTTAATTTTTAATAATATTTAAAAATGAAAAAGTTTATAAGCAAGAAGAGCAATCAAAGATTCAAGGGATCAAAACATTTATGAGGTAACGTTTCTTCACATCTCAAACCAACAAGTAAGGAAACTTCAATTGAAAAGCATGAGTCAAGAATGCTAGATCCTCACAAGATTCACTCTCAATCTTTCAAGTGTTTAAAAGGTAGGTATTTCACTTAATTCAACTCATGAAAAATTACATTACCATAAGCTTGCTTATCTTCTACTTCTTCACTACTCAAAACACATGCACGCATAAATTAAGAGGACTTTATTCAAGGTTATAATGGGGTCAAGGTAAAGGAATGTGGTAATATGGATATGATAAGTTAAATACCAAAAAGAATAAAAGAGCATTAGAATTGAGTTAAAATAACAAACATGAAAAGTTCATCCCAACATAATGCAAATTTCCTTTATATATTCTTTTCGCTTCTCCTTTTTACCTTATTGACCTTTCTTTACACTTTGTTTTTTTTTTAAATGACTACTCTTTTCTTTTTTATCAACCATTTTGCACATACACCCCCACACTTATTCAAGAACTCATCTAATATCAATGCTCTCTTATTTCCTAAGGTTGGGTAAGAACATATTTTTTTTTTCAAGGTATGTAATGAGTTAAAAATAAGGAATGGTCAAATAAGTGGTGTGGTGTGGAATACGATTAAGAATTATGTCAAAAATAGTTGCCAAGTTCCACCAAAAATATAAAAATCTTGCAATCAGTTGTAGTAAGCAAGGGTCAATCCACAGAGAACTAATTCAATTGACACTATCAATCTAATTCCTAAATTAAACTCTGATGAAAAATAAACAGTAAAGTAAAAGGGGGGTTTTATTCATCAAGTAACAAAATGCAAATTCGATAGTAATTAGGAATAAATTCAAAACTAGAAACACCAATCCAAGGGCTTCAAATCAAGTGGCAAAGTAAATCATAGTTCAAAGAGAGTAAAATTATTTATGCAATTAACTCTGTTAATTCGAATTCAACTAGATAATCACCTAGAATTTAATCAATTAAAACAGAATCACAATCGCAATTCTTGATTAAGATTGAATTAAACACAATTTCGAATTAACATAGATTATCAATCGATGATCTATTCTCCATTAAATTCAGATTAATTAATCCAAATCTATCTTCAATTTCAAAATATAATCATAAATCAATTAAAGAAGGAGAAGAGGAAAGAACATAATTAGAAATCACAAATAAACAAAAGAACTCAAAACTCTAACCACAATCATTGAATTTCTTGGATTGATTGGATCTTTAGCCTTTCATGGCCATCACCATTGAAAAGATACAGATCAAAGAAGAGATAAAAACGAAATAAAGAAAACGAAAAGAGAGAAAAAAGGTTTCTTGATTCCTATCGTAAAACTCAAAAATCAGGATTCAGAAAGATGTGTACTTTTGTATTCTGCCTTAACCTATTTGTCACTAAAAATTATTCTATAATTCCTAATCTAACCCTGGCTCAAATTGCAGCCCTCTGAATAAGCTTTTCAGAGACATATAATTTGTCTTATTTGGGTTTAAATTGAGAGAGTTAAGCCCAAATCAGTGAGGGAAGGTCCAAGCTTTATGACAGCAACAACGTCCTAACTTTGAGGCTCAATTTTCGCCCTGAATCCAACTGAATTAGAAAAACTGCATTAGATGCAAAATTATGTATCTTCGTCTCAGATTTCAGGAGACACCAAGATCATCCAAATATGACATTTGTAGCCCAAGATATGGCCTGTACAAGACAGAAAGGTCAAAATGAGTTAAAATCTAAAAATTAATGAAATTTTTACAATTAAGCTCAATGAAGACCAATCATCTAAAACTCATCTACAAACATAATATTGGATACAATTATCATCAATTAGGCCAAATATAAAATAATAATGAATGCCTCAAAATTGATTGATCAATAAGCTCAAAGGGGTTAAGCAAAAAATATATATATATACAAGATTAGCTATTTGGTTAAAGTAGCTATTTCAAGAAAAATGTCTCAATCATGTTTATGTATATATGTGAAAATGTAGTCTCAAATAGAGTTAAAGCAAGTTCTAGAGTAACAATTACATGAATGAAAATCACACAAGAAAGAAAAGAATGATGCAAATGTTCAATCCATTCATCAATAGGCTTAAAATCTCACAAGACATATTTCTATCATTCTCAATCCACCAATTCAACACTCATAACCAAGCATGTGATTTTTAAGAAAGAAAATAATTTATTCAATCATGTTGTGTACCCTGAATTTGAATTGCTAATTTTATACAAAATAGTTATCTACCTAATTACTCCTTACTCTACCACTAATTTAGATGCGTCTCAAGAGTAAATTTACCTCAAGGGTATAATTTACTCCTTACTCTATCATTCTTAATTATTTTTGTTGTTAGTAAGTTACTGACAAACATATCAATAAACATACTTCCCTATTTTAATTTTTTTTTATTTTTTTTCACTTCAACTATCATTCCCTCCAACTAGATCACAACATTGTCCTCAATGTCAAATCATAGATAGGTAAATGATAGAAGATATTATCTATTGTGACAATTACTGAAAAGAAAAACTTTATACAAATTTAAATAGAAATAAAGTAGGATGAATAAAACCAAAGATAAATGAAAGTTATAAATGAAGTGTCAGATCAAACCCACGTTCCTTGCGGCCTCCCTTACTGTTTTCTTCTGATCAATCTATCTGAGCTATTACTGGATATCAGGTTTATAAATAAAAGTTTATAATTTATCAATTAATTCATCAACAGTGGAAGCAGAGATAAAGAGTCATCTTGTCGAAGGTGTGATAAATTTCTGTTCCACAGCATGGTCAAGAAAAGATAACAAATTATCAAAAAAATTATTAACGTTTAACAAACCTATGGGTTTATGGTGGATGTTCAGTTGGGCCCAAGAGATAATTTGAAAACTTCTTCCAAAGTACCAAAACCACCCGGTAAGGCAATGAATGTATCAGGGTTTTTAAGCATTGTCCTCATTCGTCCATGTATAGATGATACTTGAAGTTTCTACACAATTGTCTTTCCAATGATGTTCTTTTGAGTTAAAGGTCCAGGAATGATACCTAAAACTTGTTACCAAGTGGCTTCCAGTACTCAAGAGGGGGTGAATTGAGTATAAAATTTTTTCGCAAACCTCTTTTAGAGAAAACGCAAATATTAAAACTATTAAATAAAAGTACAAAAATAACAAGATGTAGAAGAAAAGCTTTAAAAAAAGAAACAGCAAAGGATAAATATGTAATAAAATAAAGCTGCGTAAAATAAAAAGATTAAGAAGAGAGAAGCAGACACAATATTTATCCTGGTTTGACCACTAACCCACTTGTAATCTACGTCCAGTCCTCGAAACAATAGCCGAGATTTTTCACTATGTATACAAGCTTTAATAGGGTGCTTGCAACCGTTACACAAAAGAGTACTTTTCACACACAGAGAAACTCTACCCTTATGCTAAAGTCTCAGCCTGCAGGGATACCTCACCCCCGTTACAGTATAGCAAAAAATAGATGAAGAGAAACTCTCACTCAGAGCAAATTATACAAATTAAAGTGCTAATGAAGCTCTCACAGAATATCTCAAAGTTTTGATTGAAAATAGAGCGTAGAAAATAAATTCATGAGTTAGTGCAAGTAGAAAATAATTCAGAGCGTTAGGCAATTTTAGAAAAGACTCGAGGCTTCTATTTATAGAGAAATTTCAAAGAAATAGCCATTGGGTATGATTAAAACTCATAAATGCCAAAACTTATTTCCATACCAGTACGTGAAAGACGGTGTTTATTCGAATAGAGTAAACTGTTATTCGAATAACATTATTCATAACATCATCGTGAAAAGCAAACTGATATGGGTTATTCGAATAATATCAAGTTTAATCGAATAACACTTTAAAAACAGAGTTTCTGAAGAGAAGGATTATTCGAATAATAGTTGGGTTATTCGAATAATGTTTTGATAAAAACATTTCTGAGAAGCTCATTTATTCGAATATCAATTTAAAAACTTCAAACTCGTAGCAGGGTTTATTCGAATAGAGCAAGCTTTATTCGAATAAAACAATAAAAAACCAGTTTTGAAGAAATCATTTCAAAAATACTTAAGTTTCTTTTTAAACCCAATTTTATCTGTTCTTTCAAAACAGTGAGATATTAAAGTGAGTACCGTACAGAAAGACTCTAAGTCCTAAAGTTATTCTAAAAAGTTCTTGCACTTAGTCTTTCCATCATCTTCATTTTTGTCTTCACGTTTGTTATCATCAAAACAAGTCTTCAAAGGCATATGTCCAATCATATTTTCCCCCTTTTTGATGATGACAAACTATCAATGAGAAAAGAATTAGTGCATATAATTTGAATTCACAAAGAGGTATTAGAAGCTTACTCCCCCTCTTTAATTATAAGAGGTAACGTTTATCAGAGATGTGCGCAGCTTCCCCTTGCATGTGGAATCCAAACTCTTTTTAATTTTACCTATCTTTTCTCAATTAAATTCAAAATTTTCTCCCCCTTTTGTCATGAGCAAAAAGGAGGGGTAAGTCCCATAAACAGATATTCAAGTATAAGTGCATAAAAGGGACCAAATAATTGGAAAGCATACTCAAATCAATGCAAGATGAATAGACCATCAAAAATTTTATTTATTCATTAATAAAAAAAAAGATGCAATTTACAAGAGCTAGAAATAAATAAAACACAAGCAAAACAAAGATCCTAAGAACTAAAGCTCTTAGAAATAGGCATCTGGTGGCAGAGGTGAAGAAGCAGGTGCAGGGGTAGGTGATGAAGCTCGTAAGGCAGCAACCTCATGTTCAACACCTTCTATTCTATCAAAAAGAATAAAGAATGTATATTCCATATAAGCATGGTTATCATGCAAGGTATCCATGATTTGCTCCAAAGTGACTAGAGCAGGGGCAGCAGCAGGGGCATCAGGGGCATCAACAGGGTCAAACTCATCATCAACCTCATCTGGGTACACCCAGCCTTCATCAGTCTCGATTATCTTCATTTTACGCAAGGTGTGGGAGCCGAAGATATTGTGATGAGTCAAGGCGATAGCACGCTCAGTTTCTAACACCTGAGAATACTTGCTGAGCAAGGTAGTGATGAGAATACCATAAGGCAAGTCAGATTTTTCCTTGCCCTTGGCCCTCATTATGTGTTTCATGATAAACACAAGCCAGTTGATCTGATGATCATTCTTCAGAATCCAGAGCATGAAGATGTCATCTTCACTGAGGTAGGCGTAATTCCCACCACAAGGAGCTAGGATGTGAGTAAAGGCATAATACAGAAGCCTATCTTGGCTCTTCAGCATGCCACCCTTGAGGCCCTTGTCAGGCAAGGCTAGACCAGGTTTTAGCAGGTCCTCAGTCGCTCGAATCCTGTTGAACTCCTCAAGAAAGGGGTTGTTGTCATCTTCAACGAGTATGCCGGTGAACTGCAACCCAAACAGAGTCTGCCAGTCTTGTGGAGTGATAATGATATTTTGATCGCAGACTTCAGAGAGGAGGTTCTAGCCATCAAAATCCAGATTGCAGAAAAACATCTTCACCAAAGCTGGGTAGAGAGTAGCCCGGTGAGAACAGAGTTGTAGAACCCCTTGGTTTTGCAACAGAGTCAGAAAGTCGAAGCCTCTGTTTTGCTGAAAGAAGGAGAGGTCAAGGTATTTAGGCTGGACAAGGTTATGCTCCCAAAAGTGGGTAATGAAGCGGCCACGGTGCTCTTCATTGGAGGAGAGCCTTCGCAAGTAAAGCGGATTGTTGCAAGGTGTAGTCTTCGTGTGAGGACGCTTAGAAGAAGAGGCCATGGTCTTTGGAGGGTTGGTGGGGAGAGAGAGAAAGAAAGAAAGGAAAAGGTGGAGGTGACAGGAGAAAAGATGGAGGCATGGGTAGTGAAGGAGAAGAGCAGAGAGAAGAGGAATAAGACGTTTGAGCACGTAGGGGGCCTTTTAAATAGAGGCCTGTGTTTATTCGAATAACCAGGAGGTTTATTCGAATAAACCCTTGTAGAAAACTCAAAGGTCAGGATGTCTGTTAGGTTTTATTGGAATAGAGGAGGGTCCTATTCGAATAAAGGGTCAAGGAAGGCCAAGCGTTGTGGCCTTTTAACAGGTTTTATTCGAATAACCTAGGGGTTATTTAAATAGACAAAGAGCAGCCAAACAAGACTGATAAACTAAGTCTCGGGTTATTCGAATAAGCTTGATTTTATTCGAATAGACAGAGAGCAAAAGTAAATGACTGATAAAATAAGTTTCTGGTTATTCGAATGATCTGAAATTTATTCGAATAGACAGAAAGCACAGCAAATATAGAACTGACATAGAAGTCAGTTTATTCGAATAAATCTAGATTTATTCAAATAAACTATCAAAAGGCACAGTAAAGCATACGTTCAGAATATGATTAAAAAGAGAATTAACTTACCCAACTATAAGCTACCTGCAAAACAAGATTTGTGATATCTTTGAAGCTTAAGCTAGTAAAGATTCAAGAGAGATAAAAACCATACTTAAGCAATAAATTCAAGCAATTATATATTGGATTGATCAATTATGCCCAATTCTCCTCTAATATAAAAGAATGCTTCTTTTGCTAAGGGTTTAGTGAATATATCTGCAAATTGCTTAGTTGTTTCAATAAACTCAAGAATGCAATCCTCTTTTTGTACATGATCTCTAATAAAGTGATGTCTTATCTCTATATGCTTTGTTCTGGAATGCAGAATAGGATTCTTAGAAAGATTTATTGCACTAGTGTTATTACATCTTATCAGGATGTAATCAAGCTGAAGACCGTAGTCTAGAAGTTGTTGCTTCATTCATAGGATTTGAGCACAACAACTCCCGGCTGCAACATATTCAGCCTCAGCGGTAGACAAAGCCACACTATTTTGTTTCTTGCTATGCCAAGAAACTAAAGAACTACCAAGCAAGTGGCATGCCCCACTAGTACTCTTCCTATTCAATTTACACCCAGCAAAATCAGAGTCAGAATAGCCTATTAGGCTACATGAGGCATCCTTAGGGTACCACAAGCCCATTTGTGAAGTGCCTACTAGGTATTTCATTATTCGTTTAACAACACTTAGATGAGATTCCTTAGGGTCTGCCTGATATATAGCACACATGCATACACTAAACATAATATCTGGCCTACTAGCAGTAAGATAAAGGAGAGATCCAATCATACATCTGTATTTCGTTATTTCTACTGATTTACCTCTTTCATCTTTGTCCAAATAGCAAGAAGTGCCTATTATAGTGACCATGTATTTAGCATTTTCCATTTCGAACCTTTTGAGCAATTTCTTGTAGTATTTGGTTTGACTTATGAATGTCCTTTCATTTGTTTGTTTGATTTGAAGTCCGAGGAAGAAATTCAACTCTCCCATCATTGACATTTCAAATTCATTCTACATTATCTTAGCAAATTCTTTGCAAAGGGATTCATTAGTAGCACCAAAGACAATATCATTCACATATACTTGCACAAGAAGAATATCATGCTTTTTATTTTTAATGAAAAGGGTAGTATCGAATTTTCCTCTTGAAAAACCATTTTCTAAAAAAAACTTACTCAACCTTTCATATCAAACTCTAAGAGCTTGCTTTAAGCCATATAAAGCCTTTTTAAGTTTAAAAACATGGTTGGGTAGTTCATGATTTTCAAAACCTAGAGGTTGTTCAACGTATACCTCCTCTTGAATAAGCCCATTTAGAAAAGCACTTTTAACATCCATTTGATATAATTTAAAATCCATGATGCAAGCATATGCAAGTAACATTCTAATAACTTCTAATCTAGCTATAGGTGTATAGGTTTCTTCATAATCTATTCCTTCTTCTTGATTATAACCTTTAGCGACCAACCTAACTTTGTTTCTAGTTATTAATCCATTTTCATCAAGTTTGTTTCTAAAAATCCATTTTGTGCCAATTATAGGATGATCATTAGGTCTAGCAACTAATTCTCAAACTTGATTTCTTTCAAATTGATTTAATTCCTCATGCATAGTTAAGATCCAATGTTCATCATCAAAGGCTTCAATTATATCCTTAGGTTCAATTTGAGAAACAAAGGCTAAGTGATTACATGCATTTCTAAGGGAATTTTGAGTACTTATACCTTTAGACATATCACCTATTTTTTGATCAAGGGAATGATATTTTGAAGTCCATCATTCTTTGGGAAGTTCTAAGACTTGTGGATCTTCTTGTCTTTATTTATCTTCTTGCTCCTTGATTTCTTTTTCTTTGCTACCCAAATGAGTTTCCGGCAAAATTTTTGCGACATCATCAATAACAAGATCCTTTCTCGATCCATTTGGGTAATTTTCATCAAATGCAACATGAATAGATTCTTCGATAGTCATAGTTCTTTTATTATATATATGAAAAGCCTTACTATGGTTGGAGTAACCAAGAAATATACCTTCATCAGACTTAACATTAAACTTGCCTAAGTTATCTTTTATATTATTTAAAACAAAACATTTACAACCAAAAACATGAAAATGTGAGACATTTGGCTTTCTTCCCTTGTATAGCTCATATAGAGTTTTCTTTAAAATAGGCCTCATAAGGGCCCTGTTCATTACGTAACAAGCTGTACTTACAGCATCTACCCAAAAATACTTAGGAAGAGCAGCCTCATTAAGCATAGTTCTCACCATTTCTTCTAAAGAACGATTTTTTCTTTCTACAATTCCATTTTGTTACAGAGTTCTAGGGGCAGAAAAATTATGATTAATGTCATGTTCATCACAATAATTTTCAAAAACATTGTTTTCAAATTCGCCACCATGATCACTTCTTATTGAGAAAATTGAAAAACCTTTTTCGTTTTGAATAACTTTGGCAAGTCTTTTAAAAGCTAGAAATGCATCATTTTTATTTGTAAGAAATAAAGTCTATGTAAACCTAGAAAAATCATCCACAATCACTAAAGCATAGTAATTTCCACCAAAGTTCATAGTTCTAGATGGTTCAAAAAGATTCATGTGCAAAAGTTATAAAGGTCTAGTAGTTGAAACTATATTTTTTGTTTTATTAGAGACCTTTATTTGTTTACCATTTTGACATGCACCACATAATTTATCTTTTACAAAATTAAGCTTAGGTAGTCCAATTACTAGCTCTTTAGAGACCAACTTCTTTAAGTGATCCATGTGAATGTGTGCAATTCTCCTATGCTATAATCATGAATCATCATTCTTATTTAAAAGGCATTTCACATCATTTGAAGATATATCATTAAGACTAATCATATAAATGTTGTTTACTCTATGACCAATAAACTTAACATGCTTATCATTTTTATCTTCAATTATACAATAATTTGAATAAAAAATTACTCTATTTCCTTTATCACATAATTAGTTAATACTAAGCAAGTTATGTTTCAAACCTTCAATAAGCAATACATTTTCAACAGAGGAATTAGGATTCTTACCAACTTTGTCAATTTCAAGAATTTTTCCTTTGTTGTTATCACCATATGTAACGTGTCCATGATTCTTGGGAATGAGCAAGGAGAATTTTGAGTCGTCCCCGGTCATGTGCTTGGAGCAGCCGCTATCGAGATACTAATTTGAACTCCTGGCTTTTAAGTACACCTATAACATATGTTTAGTTTTTAACTTTTGGTACCCAAACTTTCTTGGGTCATTGTGTGTCAATTTTGGGTATAGTACCCTTGAGAACCCAAACCATTTTCATTCCAATCTTTGTATTAATGTTTTTCTTTACATTACATGTTGATGCACTATGTCCTTTCTTTCCACAGTAAAAATATTTAATAAAAGGACTACTTGAAACACTAGAATGCACAAAGAAATTTTTATACAGTTTTTGTTAATTTTTTGGGTTATAACCTATCCCAACTTTTTGAAAAATTACTCTTTGTTTTCCATATAAAATATTTAAATTCTCCCTTCCAAATGTGAATTTTGAAAGAGTATTTTTTAAGTCTTCAATATCTTTTTCAAGCATATGACATAAAGAACAGATGAAGATGTAGAAGCTTGTGAAGAATGATTTGTGCATGCATCAATAGTTCCTAAAGTTTCATTTTCAATTTTCAATTCTTCTATTTCTTTGTTTAAAATAAGAATATGATTTTCTAAAGAAGAGATTGTTTTCTTAGAAGAAGAAATTAATTTTGTGAGTTTTAAAGACTCGTCATGCAATTCTTCAAAGGCATCTTGTAACTCATCGTAAGAAGGTAATAAAGTAGTATTAGAACTTACTTCATTTTCGCTTTCTTCTTCTTCTCCTTTAGCCATGAGACATAGTTGGGCTTCCTTGCTATCTGAGCTGTCAGTTGAATCAATGTCGTTTTCATCCCATACTATATAGGCTTTTCTTCCTTTTCTTTCCTTAAAGGGCTTCTTTTCAAATTTCTCCTCTTCTTCTGGTAAACTGGGCACTCTATTTTCATGTGACCTGGTTTGCCGCATTCATAGCAAGTTGGAGTTGATGAAACTCCTTCGCCTTTGTAATGATTCTTTTTCGGAGGAAAGGGAGGTCTTCTTTGCGTTCCCTTCTTTCTGAGAAATTTTCTAAATTTTTTAACTAAAAGACTAAGATTTTCTTCGTTTACCTTGATATTTTCTGAGCCTTCTTCATCTTCTTCATCATCATTGTCGATTGTTGAGGAAGTGATTTTGAGCGCTATTCCCTTTTTCTTTTTATCGTTTTCTTCGCTTTGACTTAATCTGCTTAACTCTAGTTCGTGCTCATGAAGTTTTCCAAAAAGGGTAGCTAGAGTCATTATCGACAGGTCCCTTGATTCTGATATAGCTGTTACCTTGGGTTGCCAAATCCTACTAAAACATCTTAACACTTTGTTAATTAAATCTTCGTTAGAGAAACTTTTTCCTAAAGATGTAAGATGATTAACTATGTGGGTGAACCTCTTTTGCATTTCTTGAATGCTTTCTCCTTGGTTCATTCTGAATAATTCATATTCACGAGTTAGAGAATTGATTCTCGACCTCTTTACTTCACTAGCACCCTCATGGGTAACTTGCAAAGTGTCCCACATTTCTTTCGCAGTTTTGTAATTTAAAATTCTAAAAAACTCATCATATCCCAAAGCAGTAGTAATAATATTTTTTACTTTTAAATTATGTTGAACTTTTCTTTTGTCCTCATCAGACCATTTATTCCTTGGTGTTTCGGTCCTTACACCATCGACCTCATGTGTAGGTATAAATACGCCATTTTCGACAGCATCCTACACATCTAGATCAATAGCTTCGATGAAGATTTTCATTTTTTATTTCCAATATGCATAACCATCCCCATTGAAAAAGGGTGGTCAGTTTATGGAAGATCCTTCTGAAAAATCATTTGAAGAAGCCATGTTATCTTGAAACTGCTAAGCTATTTATACAAGAGTCTAACTCTGATACCACTTGTTACCAAGTGGCTTCCAATACTCAAGGGGGGTGAATTGAGTATAAAAACTTTTCGCAAACCTCTTTTAGAGAAAACACAAATATTAAAACTATTAAATAAAATCACATAAATAATGACATATAGAAGAAAAGCTTTAAAAAAAAGAAACAGCAAAGGATAAATATGTAATAAAATAAAGCTGCATAAAATAAAGAGATTAAGAATAGAGAAGCAGACACAATATTTATCCTGGTTCGACCACTAACCCACTTGTGGTCTACGTCAAGTCCTCGAAACAATAGCCGATATTTTTCACTGTGTATACAAGCTTCAATAGGTGCTTGCAACCGTTACACAAAAAAGCACTTTTCACACACAGGAAAACTTTACCCTTGTGCTAAAGTCTCAGCCTGCAGGAATACCTCACCCTTACACAAACCTTAGAGGGATACCTCACCCCCTTTACAGTATAGCAGAAAATAGATGAAGAAAAACTCTCACTCAGAGCAAATTATACAAATTGAAGTGCTAATGGAGCTTTCACAGAATATCTCAAAGTTTTGATCGAAAATAGAGCGTAGAAAATAAATTCACGAGTTAGTACAAGTAGAAAATAATTCAGAGTGTTAGGCAATTTTAGAAAAGACCCGAGGCTTCTATTTATAGAGAAATTTCAAAGAAATAGCCGTTGGGTATGATTAAAGCTCATAAATGCCAAAACTTATTTCCATACCAGTACGTGAAAGACCGTGTTTATTCAAATAGAGTGAACTGTTATTCGAATAACATTGTTCATAACATCATCGTGAAAAGCAAACTGATATAGGTTATTCGAATAACATCAACTTTATTCGAATAACACTTTAAAAATAGAGTTTTTGAAGAGAAGTATTATTCGAATAATAGCTGGGTTATTCGAATAATGTTTTGATAAAAACATTTCTGAGAAGCTCATTTATTCGAATAGTTAACTTGCTATTCGAATAGCAATTTAAAAACTTCAAACTCGTAGCATTGTTTATTCGAATAGAGCAAGCTTTATTTGAATAAAACAATAAAAAACCAGTTTTAAAGAAATAATTTCAAAAACACTTAAGTTTCTTTTCAAACCCAATTTTATCTGTTCTTTCAAAATAGTGAGATATTAAAGTGAGCTCCGTACAAAAAGACTCTAAGTCCTAAAGCTATTCTAAAAAGTTCTTGGACTTGGTCTTTCCATCATCTTCATTTTTGTCTTCACGTTTGTTATCATCAAAACAAGTCTTCAAAGGCATATGTCTAATCACAAAATTTGACCTCCTCTTAGATATGCAAAAAGTGATACAACCCCCATTAACCCAATGATACCTCCCTCATATACTACACGAATGTTCCTTGCAGCAAGTGTTCGACCAATAGTGCTTGCTACGTTTACAAACTCTAAATACTTCCCATAACTTGACCCACAAAATACACAGATATTAGTAAGTCTACGAATAGAAGCTCCCTCTATTTGTACACTCACACTCCCTTTGAATGATTATGAGTTAGAGGAAAGTGAAGAAAATAGAGTGTTTAAATAAGGAAGAGAATAGAAAAAGGTAATGATAACACCTAAATGGGTAAGTTGGCTGTTGTCAGAAAAGTTTGAAATTAAGAAACACAGTTTTTTTATTACTTTGAAAGAAAACGAGAGTTGGAACCAGTCCAAAACTGGAGGCTAGGCTCTCAGGCCCATTTATTTGAAGGAAAGAAAAATAAAGAAAAGAAAGAAACCATCGAGGGTTTTCATCCTGGGTCTGGAACCTGAAGCGCTCACACTTGGGTTCGTAATATCAACAAAGATGCTAAAATCTGAAACACAAAATGTCCAAGATCCATAACATCCCATCCTAGGGCACTAAGAGCCCCGTCTAATAAAAGAGAGGATCAAGCTCAGATGCCTCTTACGCTTTGGCAGCTGCGAGTTACTTCTCACTAATAACTAGAGTAAGACGCTTCTGCTGTCCATAAACTCCACAGTGCCTAGATGGTGAACAATGAGTTGTGGAGTGCGGCTCTCTATAGAGCATGATACATGAACCTTATTTAAGGACTGTCGTGCAAAGGTCCACTCGAGTCAATGATGGGTTTGCCACTGGCAGGGGCTCCACACTCAATTAAGAGCATGGTACTCTTTCGATGCCTTTTTTTTAGGAGATGAATAAGATAATATATACATGTTGTTGTGATTGTGGCTCACATCTTCCTCTGATTTTACGTTCAGTAACAGTTTAAACGCCTTCTATGAGTCGAGGATAAGCTTCCCATCTAATTTTCTTATAAATTGGCAAATAAGGTCTTTTTGAATCAGATTCCTATGACTGTAACGCTTTTACTCGTCCTTGAAGAGATTCCATAAATTAAGAAGTTCAAGATATACAACTCTACAAGAATGCATCTCAAGAGTCAATAAGATATCATCTAATGACTCATTACTCAGTCCATTCTTAATAAAGTATATTTTATCTTTTCGGTTTACGGAAACCATCCCCAAAAAATGACATTGTGTGTTATAGTACCATCACGCACATTTGTGACAAATTTGAATTCTTTTCGCCCTTCTCCTTTTAGAATATGAACTTTTACCGAGACCCGACATATATGAGAGAAATGAATTTGAAAATTCACCTACTAAACGATCCTTTACTTCGATTATCCTGCATATATCTTCTGGGATGCCCTTGTGCATTAACATTCTCAGTCTTTCATACTTAACTTTGTAGATTTTTGTTAGAGCATTTTGAGGAAGAGAAGGAAAATACTTTCTTAAATTCGAGAGAATGACATCCATTTTAAAGGAGATTGAATAAGTTATTATGAGAAACAAAAAAATAAACAAACCTGAGAGTCACGGAGTACTATTATCCGCCACTTAACCGGGGTCACAAAGAACTACAAAAAGAAAGTAACAAAATTAAAATAAATTATTCTCATAACATGGATTAGAAAGGGAGATGAATTCTACCTCAACAACTTGGTTTTTCAAAAATGGTTTGAGTCTTTGTCCATTAACCTTAAATACATTATCATTCCTAGAGTTCTCAGTGTCCATGGCCCCATAAGGATATACATGTTTGATAATAAAAGGGTCAATCCACTTAGATCTCAATTTTCCAGGGAATAGGTGAAGACTAGAATTATAAAACAAAACTTTTTGACTAATTTTAAAAGATTTTTTCAAAATTAATTTGTCATGAAAAGCTTTTGTTCTAACTTTATAAATTTTTGAGTTTTCATATGCATCATTTTCTTAATTCTTCAAGTTCATTTAATCACAATTTGTATAACTTACAAGCATCATCAAGATTTAAGTTAAAAGCTTTAATGACTCAAAATACTTTATGTTCCAGTTCTACAGGCAAGTGACAAGGTTTTTCATAGACTAACCGATAGGGTGACATGCCTAAAGATGTTTTGAAAGCAGTACGGTAAGCCCAAAGTGCATCGTTTAGTCATAAAGATAAATCTTTACAATTTGAGTTAATCATTTTTTCCAAAATTTGTTTAATCTCTCTATTTGCTAATTCTACTTATCCATTTGTCTAAGGATGATAAAGGGTGACAATTTTGTGGGTAATGTCATATTTCTTCATTAAGGATTCAAATGGTTTATTGTGTTCCCCCATCACTAATGATAACTCGAGGGATTCCAAATCGACTCAAAATATTTTCTTTTAACAATTTAAGAACATTTTTATGATCATTGTGTTGATATAAAATCGTCTCAATCCATTTTGAGACATAATCAACTGCAACCAAAATATACATAAATTCAAATGATGATGGAAATGGATCTATAAAATCAATTCCCAAATAATAAAAAATTTCAATGATAATGATAGGGTTCAGAGGCATCATGTATCGTTTAGAAATGGAACCCAATTTCTGACAATTTTCACAACTTTTACAAAAAGTGTAGCTGTCCTTAAATAAAGTGGGCCAATAAAATTCACACTGCAAGATTTTCGCAACTGTTTTCTTTGAAGAATAATGATCTCCACATGCTTCTGAGTGACAAAATTTAATGACACTACTTACCTCACTGTCGGGTACACATCTCTGAAAGATTTGATCGGGACAATATTTGAACAACTATAGGTCATCCCAATAAAATTTTTTTGCTTCAGTCAAAAACTTCTTTCTGTCTTTGTGTGTCCACTAATGCGGCATCTTTCCTGTTACAAGAAAATTGACTATGTTAGCAAACCAAGGCACGGAATTAACAGAAAATAAAAATTTATTGGGAAAAGAATCATTAATAAGTGTGTTATCAAAAGGTGAGCCTGTTGTAAGTCAGGACAAATGATCTACAATAATATTTTCAGCTCATTTCTTATCTTTTATGATGATGTTGAATTCTTGAAGCAACAAGATCCACCGTATCAACTTAGGTTTGACATCCTGCTTAAACATTAAATATCTAACAGCAACATGATCGGTGAAAACAACAGTAGAAGAACTAATTAAATAAGCTCAAAATTTGTCTAATGCAAAAATTACAGCAAGTAGTTCTTTTTCAGTAGTGGTGTAATTCATTTGTGCACTATTCAAAGTTTGACTTGCATAATAAATTACATGAGACTTACCTTCCTTTATCTGGCCTAAAATAGCACCAACAACAAAATCACTAACATCACACATCAACTTAAAAGGCAAAGATCAGTCAGGGGATTGTATGATAGGAGCAGATGTCAGAAGACCGATTAATTTTTCAAAAGATTTTTGACAATCTTGAGTCTAATCAAATGGTGCATCTTTTGTTAGAAGATTACATAATGGTCTAGATATGACACTAAAGTTCTTAATGAATCTTCTGTAAAATCCTGCATGTCTTAAAAAGGAACGAACTTCTCTGACTGTTTTTAGGGAAGACAAATAAGCAATTAATTCAACTTTAACATTATCAACTTCAATTCCTTTAGAAGATATCACATGATCTAACACTATTCCTGAGGTAACCATGTAATGACATTTTTTTCAGTTTAACACAAATCATTTTTCTTCGTATCTTTTAAGAATTTTTTCCAAATTATCAAGATAATTTAAAAAGAATTTTAAAAAAATATCAGGTCATCCATGAAAATCTCTAAATAATACTCAATCATGTCACTAAAAATACTTAGCATGCATCTTTGAAAAGTTGTCAGAGCATTACAAAAACTAAAAGGTATTCTTCTATATGCAAAAGTGTCAAAGGATCACGTAAAAATGATCTTTTCTTGATCCTCTAATGCAATTGGTATTTAATTATACCCTGAATAATCATCAAGAAAATAATAGTAGGGATGTCATGCTACTCTTTACAGAATTTGATCAAGAAATGGCAAGGAGAAATGATCTTTCATCATGGCTGCACTTAATTTTCTAAAATCAATATACATACGCCAACTGGATGAGACTCGCGCAGGTATTAATTCACCTTTTTCATTTTCAACCACTGTTATTCTAGATTTCTTAGGCACAACTTGTGTAGAGCTTACCCACTGGCTATCAAAGATAAGGTAGATAATTCCAACATTAAGTAATTTGAGAACTTTAGCTCTAACTACCTCTTTCATGTGTGGATTTAATCTTCTTTGAGGTTGTTAAGATATTTTACCATTATCCTCTAAATGTATTCTATGTGTACAAATTAATGGATTAATATCTTTTATGTCCTTTAATGTCCATCCAATTGTACTTTTATGCCTTTTAAGTACTTCTATCAACATAACTCCTTGTTCTTTGGTAAGGGATGGGGAAATTACCACTGAAAAGCTTTGTTCTTCTCCCAAAAATGTGTACTTCAATCCAGCAGGTAATGACTTTAGTTCTAGTGTGAGTACTTCTTCATGGGTATTATCATTCATGGGTTTTAGCTATTTGAATCTCGACTTCCATCTTTTGTATTCCATTACCTGTGTGCAATCAAGCAAAGAGCATACTTTAGAAATATCATCATCTAATTGCGTACCTGAATCAAATGAATTAATTAAATAAATTTATAATGGGCCAGAAGAACTCCTGGTTTGAAGATGATCATCTATAATGGCCCTAATTCCTTCAATTTCCTCTTTTTTGTCATAGATTTCCTGTGGTTGCTTGCACATGTTGAAAATGTTAAACTCCAGTATTATATTTCCAAATGTTAGCTTCACCACACCATTTCTGTAGTTTATCAAATCATTAGATATTGCTAAAAATAGGCGACTTAAAATAATAAGAATAGACTTGCAACTATTAACCATAGGTTCAGTTTCTAAGACAATAAAATTCACAAAATATATGAATTTATCAACTTGAACTAACACATCTTCCAATATTCTTTTTGAAATTTTAACTGATCTATCGGCAAGTAGAAGAGTTATAGAAGTCGGTTTTAACTCACCTAGGTTGAGTTGCTGATAAACTGAATATGGAAGCAAATTAACATTAGCACCAAGATTAAGTAAAGCTCGTTCAATTTTATGTTCTCCAATAATGCATGAAACTGTAGGACAATCAGAGTCTTTATATTTCAACGCATTATTGTTCTGAAGAATAGAGCTTACCTGTTCAGCCAAAAAATGTTTTCTTTTTCACATTTAGTTTTCCTTTAACAGTGCCTAAGTCTTTCAAAAATTTGGCATAAGAGGGAACCTGTTTGATAGCATTTAACAGAGGAATATTGACTTTCACTTATTTAAAAATTTTAAAAATTTCAATGTTATGGTTCAATTTACTTGAATTATTTAATGCTTGAGGATATAAGGGTGAAGGTGAGAGTTTAGTCTCCTTTTGGTCGGGTGACTTATCAACTTCTTCCTTATCTTTGGGAATTGATTCATCATCTTTCTCACAAGGTTCAAGAATTAATTTTTCAACAACCTTTCCACTTCTAAGAGTTATTATTGACTTGACTTGATCTATTTGTTCGCTTTCTGAGCTACCCTCATTTAGGCTGTACTGACCCTTGAGATTCAGTTGAGGTTGAGAAGGAAATTTTCCTTTCTCATGAATGGTGAGTGCAGAAGAAAGTTTAGCAAGAGTGTCTTTTATGTCAATCATGGCTCGAGTGTTTTGGTTATTAATGACCTCTTGCTCTTCCATGAATGTCCTTCAAGATTTTTCCTACATAGCGGGACATAAGGTGCATATCCTTGAGAATTTTATGAATCCAGTTACGCCTAAAGAGGCGGTGGTTGCATAAATTGTGCCTGATTATTAGTCATTCAACTGAAGTTCGGGTGATTTTTCCATCCCGGATTGTATGAATCTGAAAAAGAATAGGTGAATAGCTTTTTAAAATTGTTCATTGCATTTACTTGCTCATGCACAACTTCTTTAAAAATAGAAATTTTTGGACATTCATTTGTTGAGTGTCCTAATTCATCACAAATGCCACAAATTTCTTCATTTTGCACAGATTTGATTTCTTTTACTTTCCCTGATTCCATAGCTTCAATCTTTTTAGTCAAACTAACAAATTTAGCATTTAGATCTTCTTCTTGACTAAGGTGATATTTTTCCTTTACTAGCATTTGCAATGTTATATCTAATTAAATTTTCAGAATGATTAGTACTTTGTCAAGATTAAGAATTTTCAGTCAAATGGTCTAAATATTCTAAAACTTCTTTAGGTTCTTTATCAAGAAACTCGACATTGCACATTATTTTCACAAATTATTTAGTTTCAGGTGTTAACCTTTCATAAAAGAAACTTATAGTGCGCCATTTTTTAAAACCATGATGTGGGCAAGAATTTAACAAATCTTTAAAACGTTCCCAACTTTGAAAATATGCTTCATTTGAATTTTGGGAAAAAATGTGGATTTGTCTTTTCAAAACATTGGTTTTATGTGTTGAAAAAAATTTCTTTAAAAAATCACTTTACATTTCTTGCCATGTGCTAATTAATCTTGGTTTCAAAGCGTTAAGCCAAGTTTTTGCTTTATCTTTCAAAGAAAAAGGAAACAATTTAAGTTTAACAATCTCTTCAGTGCAAGTTTGGTCATTAAAAGCGATACATACTTCTTTAAATTCTTTAGATGTAAATATGGGCTTTCAAAGTCTAAACCATGGAAATTAGGAAGTAATGAAATCATATCCGGCTTAAATCTAAAATTGTTAGCATTGAGTGAAAAGACAAAACATGATGGACTAGAATTTCGAGATGGTTGCAAATACTCATGCATGGTTCACAACGGTTGATTTTCAGGTTCATCATGTACACTTTCATTTTCAGCCATTGTGTTTAATGTGTGTGATTGTGATTCAAACAAATCAATATATAAAGTACCAGTATTAATTTTAACCAAACGACCAAAATTTAAATTACGATATCAATTAAGCATAAATAAGTGACTTAAAATAAAAAAAAATACAAGTAAGCGGTATAAACCTGTCATTAAATATCATAGTTAGTAAATTAGTAAGTTAATAAATTAATAAGTTAAAAAGTTAGAAGGTTAATAATTAAGTTAGTAAGTTAGAAAGTTAGTAAGTAAGAAAATTAAAAGAGTATATATATATATATATATATATATATATATATATATATATATATATCTAGTGAGAGGAGTTTTTATTGTGAGAAGGTGAGAGGAGTAAATCTTGACCATACAACCATACATGGATGATCAAGATTAAAAGTTACTTAAAGTTCATGTGACCACTTAAAAAAGTCACATGCATTTATGTTCTAATCTTGACCATTTTTGTAAGATCTAATAGTCAAGATTCACTCCTCTCACCTCTCATAATAAATACTCATCTCACCTGATACACATCCTATATATATATATATATATTAGATGGTGAAGTTTACTTAAAGAAGGAAGACCTCAATAAATTTGTTCTTCAAATCAATTTCCCAGCAATGGCGCCAAAAACTTGAAGCGAATTATAAGTTATAAATTCAAGTGTAAGTTGTTTCAAGTAATAAATTTTTGGGAGTCCGAGGTTGATCCACAAGGAATTGATGAAGAAAATTTTTTTGAGGTAAGGAAAAGATTTGTCACAACAATAAATGTGATAAAGTTGTTCAGAAATGAAAAAACATTTGCTTGGGTTAGAAGATCCATTCTTGGTAATAAATTAAAGACAAAATTATTTCTTTTTATAACTCAATTGAAATCCACACATAACGGAGGATTCAATAGGAAATTACAACATTCAAAGTTCAATTAAGATTATATATGTAATTATATTATGGTTCCTTAAATTATTCACTAATACCAACACTTGTAAATGGGTTCAAGTATTCATTGTGTCATCCTCTTGTCTATAATGAATTAAGATCTTTACTTTACAATGAGGGTTTCTAAATTGATTGAAAACAAAATACAACACATATAATGACCACTTTGATAATACATCATTCAAGCATAAGAAAGAAATTAATCTAACCTTAATTTATTACCAAAAACTTCATCCTTTCACCCAAGTAAAATAAAAATTAGTTACTCATAAACAAGAAGAAAGAAAGAGAGAAGAAGAAGAAGAAGAAGAAGAACATAACTTCTATTTAGAACAAAAGAAAACTACCACAAGAGAAACAAATAACACAATGACATGATCTTCATCTCTAAGCCAAGATGCCTAAAATGAGCAGCCAATGTCCCTGTTATAGAGCTTAAGGAAAACAAAATGACAATGGAGTGGTTTGATAATGAGTGGAAAATGCTAAAAGAGTTGTTTGATAATTATGAATGAGTAAAAAATTATTGAGATGCTTGTCTCCCAAATGATTCGGTGTTGAACTCATGGCTGCCTTCAGAATATGGAAAAGTGGTCTTCATGAAAGTTGTAGGCATTTGTCTTAGCTTTCCAATGCCTCTAATTTCTGCCCAATATCACTCCTACAACTCAAGATATGACTCAATCTTTGCACACTATTCAAGCCCAGCTATAACTCCTCTATTTTGACTTCTAGGCCTAATGTGACTTACTATACATCTGATCTAATTATTGTGTTCTTCGTGAAAGTTGTAAATTTGAATCTTAACTTTTCAACTAGTTTGGTCTCAATTGAACTCTTATAGCTTAAGAAATAGGTTGATGAGTGCGCAGAGGTCAAGCTGTCAGGATTAATACTCTAGATCTTATTTCAACTCCAATTTAAATTATCCAAACGTGTGATTTGGCTCTTGAGGTCTTCATGAAAATTGTAGAGAATTGTCTTAACTTTCCTACAAGACTAGAATCACATCAATCAGATATTTAAAAATCAAATTATAGCCAGTTTACTGAACGTTGTCAAATAGACAAATTAAAGCCAATTCAAGCAATAATTTCTTTAATGATCCAATTAAACTCAATATCATAAAATGTAACAAAACTAACTTAATTAAGCTTAATTGAACCTTAAGAAACCCAATGAAAGGATTATAAAATGAATAAAATATATTGTTATTAATAATGTTGGGGTTGGCTCAAATTCCTATTTTGATAAGTATTGATAGTTTATTATGTTATTGGTATTTTTGAATTTAAAATTGTAATTAATATCAAGATATGAAAGATATGTGATATATCCAATTTTGATAAGCATTGATAATTTATTATGTTATTGGTAAATTTGAATTTAAAATTGTAATTAATATCAAGATATGAAATATATGTGATATATTTGTTTTTAAATAAGAAATTAGGAAAACCTTTATCTTGATAAGGTTAGAGATAAGGATATAGTATAGGGTGGTTAATTGCCATGTAAATTGCTACATATGAGCTATAAAATACTTGTATTGAGTAATTGATAGAGTTATGAGAAGGGTGTAAAGATTAAGTTCTGGTAAAAATATAGGGATAGTGGTGAGAAAGTTGTGGATAAATGAGATTGAGAGTACTCACAAACATTATCCTGTAATCTTATTTGATTATCTGTGGATTTAGACATATTGGGCCAAATCATGTGTGCATGATTAGAGTAATGTTTTTCCTAATTACTCGTATTTATACAAGCATTTGTAAAAAGGAATAAGATATTCTTCTACAATTGATATCAAAGTTTATGGTTTAATGAGTTGTGTGATAATACAGTATCCCTTTGACCTTTTATATCGAAAGCCTATCTTCCTAATGAAAATCAGGTGGCATGTCTCGTTATGATGTTGATACAAGATTGTGTTGAAAGTATTCTTGACATGAAGGTCAAGCGACGTGTTCCATATAACGACGGTGCAAGTACAATGTGTTGATTGAAAGATTTGCTTAGTAATTTGAATCATGGTTTGAAGATTTATGATGATGATAGAGAGTGCGTGAAGATTGTCAAATATGAAGATGATTGAATTTGATCAAGGTAAATATGGTTGAGATTGACCCAAATTCTTATTAATAAGTATTGATAGTTTCTTATTTTATTAGTAAATTTGAATTTAAAATTGTAATTAATATCAAGATATGGGATATATGTGATATATTTGTGATATATTTGTTTTTAAATAGGAAATTAGGAAAGTCCTTGTCATAATCCTAAAGAAAAGGATAAAGTATCAGAATGGTTAATTACCATGTAAATTATTGTAAGTTATAAATATTTATATTGAGGAATTGATAAAGTTATGAAAAATGTGTGAATATTGAGAGGCTTAGTAGAAACGTGTGGATAGTGGTGAGTAAGTTGTGGTAAAAGAGATTGAGATTATTGATAATTATGATTTTTAACATATTAATTATCCACACAATTACCTTATTAATGATGTCCAGATTGTAATTAAGTGATCTTAGCACTCATTTAGATCATTGGGTTGAATTGGGCTTTAAAGCAAAATTTTCGGATTTTAATGCATATTGACAGTGGTTCAGTATTTTAACCATAACTTGAGTTGTAGATCTCTGATTTTGATGTTCTTTATATGCTAGGAAAGATGAGAAAAAGATCTACAAGTTTTGTGAAATGTCAAATTGGAATATTCGGATGTTTACATGGTCAAATACAGCCTTGAAATTGGACCAGCGGTACTGTTACAAATTCTGGACACACCTTCACTATTTTGGGCATATCTCACTCATTTCAAGCCCAAATTAAGCATATGAGTACTCCTTGGAAAGCTTACTTCAAAGGCTATTTGATGGACTTGATTTGAATTTGAGATTATGACAGAAATTGAAAAGATAGCAATGTGGAAAAAGTGGAGGAATCATTGGAAGGTGGGAGACACACTTTCATAATGAGAAAATAATTCAATGGAAGGTGGGAGATATACTTTGATAATGGATGAATAATTAACAAGAGTGGGTGAACTACTTTTGACTCTTTGTGAATGATTAAGAGGAGAGCAATCAGATTTGTAAAGAAATAGGGGAGAGCTTCTACGTAGGGTGTGATTTGTAGTTGGTTCTTGTAGTTTTAGTGTTTTTTTTTGGAGAATTCTCTTCTTCTCTTCCTCTCCTCCTCTCTCTTTGTTATTTTCATTTTTGTATGGTTCTTGAAGGTTCTCCAATGGTGATAGCTATGGAGAGCTAAACTTCTTTAATCAATCCAAGAGATTGACAAGCTTGATGATTAATCTTGAGATCTTATTTTAATTGCTATACATTCATCTATTAATCAAGTTTCTCTTTCTCTTCTTCTCTTGTTTAAATTCTGATTTAATGCTTAATTTGATTGGAATTTGCATATATTAATTGCGTAATTATCATGTGCCAAGAGATGAATTCAGAGGTTCAATAATGCATCAAAGGTGTTTGATGAATGTTTAGCTTGGTTGGATCTTGGTTTTTAAGTTAATTTGGGTTTTGGATGGATGCTTAATTTGTCTAACCTTAATTAATTAAATTCTAGAAGCATTTCTAGTAGAAGATCCATGGATCATTGAGAGGCGTCTTGATGTGATCTAAGATCAATGATTTGGTTGATAGTTGAACGGATCTATAAAGATCAAGGATGGATTAAAATCAAGATTGGTTAATTCTCTTGGATTGGTTGTTTTCCTAATCTTGTTTACTCTTTTTAATTGCTCTTTGTTGTTTAATTTTGCAAAACTTTTTCCCCCTGTTTATTAACCTCTTAATCTAACTTCATAATTAGAATGATCTACGGGCTCGACCCGGTGTTACCTTATGCTACAAGTAGTTTTGGTAAATCGGTTAGTTATTGATTTAAATTTGGTAATCTCGACAGTTGTCAAATTTTTGGCGCCGTTGCCGGGGATCATTCTGATTTTGTTCAATCTTATTAAGAGTATATTTAACTACTAATCCCTCACTAACCTTTGTGTTGCTGTGTTTTGGTGATTTTTAGGAGAAAACGGGTGATTACGGGTCATTTTGCAGAATTTCGTACTGACAGAAAATGTGCCCAGAATGAGCTGAAACTTGGTCAGTTGAAGGAAAACAGCCTAATAAATAAGACTCACAGTATACTGTGAGGTCACCCCTGGTTTTTCCAAAATCCATCGTTTAGACTAGTTTTTCAATTTTTTAATATTTTTATTGTATTTTTTAGTTTCATTTTTGTGTAGTTTTTATGCTGTACAAGTCCCATAATTTTTAAAAATGTTTAGATAGGTGAATTATATTTATTTTGGTAGATTTTTAGTGTTGTCTAGTGTATTCTATTGTTTGTTATTTTTGTGTTTTATGTGCTTTGGATAATGCATGACTAGGTCTTTTGCTAGGCAATTACTTGATATTGATTCTCGAGATTGATATGACTTTGCATAATGGAGTACAAACTTGAGGAATTGACTTCTTTGGTGAGACAGTTAGTAGTGAGATAACAATTACCTGTGCAAATAGCTGCAACTGTGTGTGCCATTTGTTCTTGTTCATCTCATCCCACATATGCATGTCATACACTTCAAGATGGTAGTTCTGTTTTTCCATATCAATCTGTTGCTACAACAGTGTCTTTCTTAGTAAACCACCATACCAAAGAAATTTCTATGCAACAACCAAGTCCAAGAGCCATGAAACCCGAGCCATCATTGGAAGATTTGATAAAGCGGATGGCCACTAACAATATTCAATTCCAACAGAGGACGAGGCAATCACACACAATTTAGAAACCCAGATTGGACAATTGGCCTCCTCATTGAGTCAAGAATGTGCCCAAGGTTCTAGCCAACTCCTTCCCAAACAATTCCCAATCCAAATGGGAATGTGAGTGCCATTATGCTTGAGGTCTAAAAATCAGTAGAAGCATCATCCGAGCCTCAACTAGCCAAAGAAGCATCAACCAAGAGAAGAAACATTTTCTCGATGAACCACCCCAAGAATTTGAGGGTCGAAGAAATCATTGTTGCCCATGAGCGAAGAAGAAGAACAGCTGCGGTGGCTCTTTCCTTTCCACAGAGAGCCATTGAGACCAAAAAGATACATGAGGCTGAGAAGGATAAAGAGCTCCATGAAGAACATTCTATTTTTCATGTTGATTTAATTGATAATTTGGTTGATAATTCATATGCTGACTTATGTGAGGAGTTTCCTGAGATTGCTGATTTTGAAGACTTTGTGTGTGGTGATTTGTGTGCTTCTTGTGATGGTGATAAGTTGTGTGCTATATGTTCTGAAATTTTTACTGTTGTGGGAGATACTGCTACATGTTCGAAATTTCCTTATTCTAAGAGTTATGATCATGTTGTTTTGGAAGATGGTACACATATTACAGGTGATGCTGCAATTAAATCAGCAGAATTAATTTCTTCAACTAGCTTGATACCTTCAGTGCAGTAACCACCTACCCTTGAGTTGAAAGCCATTGAAGAATTTTCAGAAAAGGGAGAAGAAGAGCACCGGATGGCGGTCACTACTGTGGTGGATTTTATTTTTGAGCCATGGTCCAACATAAACAAGGAAAATCAAGTTGATCAAGTATACATATTGCATTCTAGTCAAGCCAAAGGAATTAAGGAAGGCCAATGGGACCCCGATGGAAGCTCTCCCGTTTCAAGTCATGTTTCCAGTCATGTTTCAAGCTTAACTTGGTCTCGGACATTATACTTCAAGCAATGGGACCCGGTGGGAGTTTCTCTATAACTCCCGCCTCAAACTCATGCCTGGAAAGCTCGGAGATCTAGGTGGCTTGGTCCATTTGTTGTTACTAAGATTTTTCCTTATGGTGTTTGTGCAGATTACAAGTGAGACTACTACAAAAGCTTTCACAAATCAATGGACATCGCCTCAAACCTTTTTATGAGGGAGCTCAAAAGGATATTTTGGAGGAGGTCCACTTGCAAGAAGTCGTCTACCCTACTTGATAAGTAAGATGCACCTCAATGGACAAAAAAAAAACACAAAAAAGAAAAACAAAAAAAAAAAAGTTTTTGATTGAGGTAAAAAAAAAAAAAAATTGTGATGACCCATATTTGTTCAATTATTGTCCCGATCAAATCTTTTGGAGATTTGTACCCGACAATGAGGTAAGTAGTGTCATTGACTTTTGTCACTCGGACGCATGTGGAGGTCATTTTTCTTCTTCAACGACAACAACTGCGAAAAAATCTTGCAAAAGATGGATTTTATTGGCCTACTTTATGCAAGGTCTCATTACACCTTTTGCAAAAGCTGCGAAAATTGGTCAACAAAAGTTCTGCTTTGGGATTATCATCTCGCACCTACTTCTTGGAAAATTGAGATCTAGTTGGCGCGGTTCTTTGGTTGTCAAACACGTGGGGCCGTAGATATTGAGGATCCTAGGAATGGTAATGCGCTTAAAGTTAATGGCTAAAGACTCAACCATTCCTGAAAACCAAGTTCTTCGCTTCTTTGTGTTCCCTGCTAAATGGCGGATAACGGTGACTCGTGACTCTTAAGTCGGTTTGTTTTTCGCTTTCCCATAATAACTCCGATTTCTTCTCCTTTCAAAATGGATGTCATTCTCTCAAATCTAAGAAAACATTTTCCTTCTCTCCCTCTAAATGCTCTAACAAAAGTCTATGAAGCTAGGTGTGAAAGACTGAGATTGTTAATGTATAAGGGCATCCTAGAAGATATACGCTGGATAATCGAAGCAAAGGTTCGTTTAGCTGGTGAATCTTCAGATTCATTTGTCCCATACATGCCTGGTCTCGGTAAAAGTTCATTTTCAAAAAGGAGAAGAGCAAAAAGAATGAAAGTTTGTTACAAGTGTGCACGATGGAATTGCAACACGCGATGTCACTCTTTGGGGATGGTTTCTGTAAACAGAGAAGATAAAATATTCTTCATTAAGAATGGACTGAGTAAGGAGTCATTAGATAATATCTTATTGACTCTTGAGACGCATTCTTGTGGAGTTATGCAGCGTGAACTTCTTAGTTTGTGGAATCTCTTCAAAGACGAACAAGAGCGTTATAGTCTTGGGAATCTGACTCAAAAAGACCCTGTTTGCCAATTTATAAGAAAATTGGATGAGAAGCTTATCCTCAACTCATAGAAGGCGTTTAAGCTGTTTCTGGACGTAAAACCAAAGGAAGATGTGAGCCACAATCACAACAACATATATGTATTATCTTGTATGTTCTTCTAAAAAAGAAAAAAGAGGGTAAAATTTCAGTTGTACTTGGTCTTTAATTAGATTAGGAGCCTCGAGTAGATGCCTGTCCCGTCATTGACTCGAGTGGACCTTCGCATGTCGGTCCGTAAAAAAGTTTGTGCGCCATGCTCTGCAGAGCCGCGCAAGTATTCCCGTGTTTTTAACCAAAGGCTATGCTTGTTGATGGACGAAAGAAGCGTCCGTGTTTGCATTCTCGCGTGACAATGCCTCTAAGCCGGATCCCGTGATTTAATGTCATGGGCTCTTCAAATACCTCTCACCGGGCCGTGGTCGTTGGTGGTAGGTCATCGATTTACGCACTTTAATTAGTGGCGTCGTAGCTCAATCCAAAATATCCCACAAGCGGGAGGGAGAAGAATGCCCAGATTGGCCGAGCCGTCTTGGTGTTACTTGCACTCATGATGCGCAATATAAAGATCTCCATGAAACCCATACATAAAGGTATGTAATCATTTGTTATTATTATTTTATCTTTGTATGATTTTGTTGAATTTTGGTTTTGGACAGACGATCCTTTGGATGGGATCCTTCGGGGGTTTCTAGACTTCTTTACCCTGATGGTTTTCTTTCTCTTCAAAAAAAACAAAAAACAAAAAACAAAAAAAACAAAAAAACAAAAAAAATAAAAAAACAAAAAAAATTATTATTTTTAAATTTCAAACTTTTCTGACACTAGTCAACCTACCTGTATAGGAGCTATTATTACTTTTTCTATTCTCTTCCCTATTTAAACACTCTATTTTCTTCACTTTCCTGTAACTCATAATCATTCAAAGAGAGTGTGAGTGTAGAAATGGAGGGAGCTCCTTCTTCTGTTCGTAGATTTGTCAGTATCTGTGTATTTTGTGGGACAAGTTATGGGAAGGGCTTAGAGTTTGTAAACGCAGCAAGCACTGTTGGTAGAACACTTGCTGCGAGGAACATTCGTGTTGTATATGGGGGAGGTAGCATTGGGTTAATGGGGGCTGTATCCCTTTCTGCACATATACGAGGTGGTCAAGTTTTAGGTGTCATTCCTGAACCTTTAACTCGAAGGAACATCGTTGGAAAGACAATTGGACTGGAAATTCAAGTATCATCTATGCATGGACGAATGAAAGCAATGCTTGAAAACTCTGATGCATTCATTGTTTTACCTGGTGGTTTTGGTACTTTGGAAGAAGTCTTTCAAGTTGTCTCTTGGGCCCAATTGAACATCCACCATAAACCCATAGGTTTGTTGAATGTTAATAATTTCTTTGATAATTTGTTATCTTTTGTTGACCATGTTGTGGAACAGAAATTTGTCACACCTTCAGCAAGACAACTACTTATCTCTGCTTCTACTGTTGATGAATTGATTGATAAATTAGAAGCATTTGTTTATGAACCTGATCCAGTAACAGCTCAGATAGATTGGTCCGAAGGTAGCGGTGAAGAAAGTGGCGAAGGAAGCAAAATGAAAAGAAAACCAGCCAAGACACTCCAACTATTTAAATAATTACAAGCTTTGGTTTTATTTATCGTACTTTGTTTCTATTTAAATTTGTGTGAGATTTTTTTTTCTTTTCAGTAATTGCAGCAACAGGTAATATATTCTATCCTTTACCTATCTATGTTTTGACATTGAGGACAATGTTGTGATCTGGTTGGGGGGAAGGATGGTTGTAAAAAAAAAAAAAATAGGAAGTGTGTTTGTTAATATGTTTATTGTGTTTATCATTAAAAAAAAAATTCAAAAGTGTGTTTGTGAATATGTTTGTTGTATTTGTCATCAATTTAGTAGTTAGGGATGGCAGAGTAAAGAGTAAATTATTTACTCTTGAGACGCATCTTAATTGGTGGCAGAGTAAGGAGTATTTTTAGATAGTAATTAATTAGTATTAAATTGTGGAAGTACTTAAGTTTTATTATTTGATTTCTTTTTAGGGTCTCGATGTGGCACTGACAAAGGTGCTTCTTTTCCTGCTTGGCGTTGATTCACTTCTTATCAGGTTGTGTTGCTCTTTTCTATCTCTCTCTTTTACATTAAGGACAATGTTATATTAAGTGTGGGAGAGAGATTTTAGCATTTTGTTTTTGTTTTTGTTTTGTTTTGTTGTTAAAAAAAAAACAAAAAAAAAGGGTTCATTGCATGATTGAATAACGTTTCTCCCTTCTTGAACTGATATGCTTGGTTATGGATGATTGAATTGATGAATTGAGTTTGATGGATGCATACCTTGTGAGATTTTGAGCCTAATGGATGGATTCAACATTTATGTCATTCTCTTCTTTCTTGTGTGATTTTCACTCATGTTAATGATCACTCTAGAACTTGCTTTGATTCTTTTTGAGGCTACGTTTCACTTGCATGCATGAACATGATTGAGGCCTTCTTTCTTAGCTAGTTTAACCAAATAGCCAACCTTGTTTTCAATATGATATCAAGCACTCTTTTGACTTCTTGAAAATTTTCTGATTCTTGCCAACCTTGTATATTTTCCTTTACTTAACCCCTTTGAGCTTATTTGACCATTCCTTGTTTCTAGCTCATTATGTTCCTTAAATGAAAAATCGTGTTCTTACTTTACCTTAGGGAATAAAAGAACATTAGCTTGGTTAATGGATGAGTTTTTGAACAAGTGTGGGGGTGTGTGTACAAAATGGTTGTTGAAAAAGGAAAGAGTTCCTAAAAAAAAAAAAACAAAAAAAAGAGGAAAAATGTATGTATATAGTTATGTTCAAAAAAAAAAAAGATTGGGAAATGAATATGTAAAGGAATATACATTAAAGTTGGGATGAACTTTTATACTTGTTATTTGAACTCAGCTCTCATTTGCTTTTATTCCCTTTGGTATTTATCTTCTCATATCCATTTTATCCTATTCTGTTACCTTGACCTCACTACAACCTTGAATAAAGTCCTCATGATTTGTGTATGCATGTGTTTTGAGTAGTGGAGAAGTAGAAGATAAGCAAGCTTATGGTAGTGCAATTTTCATGGTTGAATTGAGTGAAATACCTACCTTTTAAATACTTGAGAGATTGAGAGTGAATTCTGTGAGGATCTATCATTCTTTACTCATGCTTTTCAATTGAAGTATCCTTGCTTGTTGATTTGAGATATGAAGATGTGTTACCTCATGAATGTTTTGATTACTTGAATTATTAATTGCTCTTCATTCTTAAATATTATTAGAAATTGAGTCTTTTAGAATAATTAACTTTTGAGTCAGTTTTATTTTATTTTTTTTCTGTTTTGCCCGAGGACGTGCAAAAGAGTAAGTGTGGGGGTATTTGATAATTATGATTTTTAACATATTAATTATCCACACAATTACCTTATTAATGATGTCCAGATTGTAATTAAGTGATCTTAGCACTCATTTAGATCATTGGGTTGAATTGGGCTTTAAAGCAAAATTTTCGGATTTTAATGCATATTGACAGTGGTTCAGTATTTTAACCATAACTTGAGTTGTAGATCTCTGATTTTGATGTTCTTTATATTCTAGGAAAGATGAGAAAAAGATCTACAAGTTTTGTGAAATGTCAAATTGGAAGATTCGGATGTTTACATGGTCAAATACAGCCTTGAAGTTGGACCAGCGGTACTGTTACAAATTCTGGACACACCTTCACTATTTTGGGCATATCTCACTCATTTCAAGCCCAAATTAAGCATATGAGTACTCCTTGGAAAGCTTACTTCAAAGGCTATCTGATGGACTTGATTTGAATTTGAGATTATGACAAAAATTGAAAAGATAGCAACGTGGAAAAAGTGGAGGAATCATTGGAAGGTGGGAGACACACTTTCATAATGAGAAAATAATTCAATGGAAGGTGGGAGATATACTTTGATAATGGATGAATAATTAACAAGAGTGGGTGAACTACTTTTGACTCTTTGTGAATGATTAAGAGAAGAGCAATCAGATTTGTAAAGAAATAGGGGAGAGCTTCTACGTAGGGTGTGATTTGTAGTTGGTTCTTGTAGTTTTAGTGTTTTTTTTTTGGAGAATTCTCTTCTTCTCTTCCTCTCCTCCTCTCTCTTTGTTATTTTCATTTTTGTATGGTTCTTGAAGGTTCTCCAATGGTGATGGCTATGGAGAGCTAAACTTCTTTAATCAATCCAAGAGATTGACAAGCTTGATGATTAATCTTGAGATCTTGTTTTAATTGCTATACATTCATCTATTAATCAAGTTTCTCTTTCTCTTCTTCTCTTGTTTAAATTCTGATTTAATGCTTAATTTAATTGGGATTTGCATATGTTAATTGCGTAATTATCATGTGCCAAGAGATGAATTCAGAGGTTAAATAATGCATCAAAGGTGTTTGATGAATGTTTAGCTTGGTTGGATCTTGGTTTTTAAGTTAATTTGGGTTTTGGATGGATGCTTAATTTGTCTAACCTTAATTAATTAAATTCTAGAAGCATTTCTAGTAGAAGATCCATGGATCATTGAGAGGCGTCTTGATGTGATCTAAGATCAAGGATTTGGTTGATAGTTGAACGGATCTATAAAGATCAAGGATGGATTAAAATCAAGATTGGTTAATTCTCTTGGATTGGTTGTTTTCCTAATCTTGTTTACTCTTTTTAATTGCTCTTTGTTGTTTAATTTTGTAAAACTTTTTTTCCCTGTTTATTAACCTCTTAATCTGACTTCATAATTAGAATGATCTACGGGCTCGACCCGGTGTTACCTTATGCTACAAGTAGTTTCGGTAAATCGGTTAGTTATTGATTTAAATTTGGTAATCTCGACAGTTGTCAATTATCCACATACATTGTGAACACCCAATTTTGACCGGACTTTTAAAAAAATTAAAAAATAAAAAAAATAAAATAAAATAAAATAAACAATAAACAAAACAAAAAAAAAAAATCACACACAGAGAGAGCACTCACTTTTCTTTTTTATTATTTTCTAACTACTCCCTCACTAATATACCTACTCCATCACCAACTCTCCCACTCTATCATCTTATATCCCATCAACTTTCTCCACTCACTTTTCAGCTACACGACACACACACTCACTCCATAATAGGATTTTCATGCTGCCCATACTAGGAGATAAGCATTATTGGCTTCATTGGAGAAGCTCTCACGTGGAGGACCAATCTCATTCTTCCATCTCCATTCACAAGACAACACATAAACTTCATCTTCCTCTATCATTATTTAAGCTCTCCATCTTCGAAACCAGGGAAGGATTTTTCTTCTCATCAACACCTTCTCTAAGCTCTCCACGTAGCCCCTCCACCTTCATCATCTATCACCTTCATTCAATCTCCCATCAACAGCTACCCACGTGAAACACCCCCCTGTCAAACCATCACCATTCTCATTCTTCCTTCACCCATAACAACCACCCAACCACCTTGCTGCTATCACACCTTTCCTCATCTTCCTCCACACAACCCAACTTAACTCCCATCTCAACAGCCACCTTCCAACTGAAACCCTCAAAACCATGAAACACCATTATTCTTCATCCCTCTAAGTTGTGAGAAGCACTTTGGATGTCTCCCACGTTCATCTTTCTGAATAGCCACTGAGTTAACTCACCCAAGCCACCATAGCCACCACGTCACATACAAACACCACCGTGAACCACCCTTCAACCATCTCTACCATCTTCTTCCTCAACCCTCCACCATTCACGTGAACCCATCTTCATCTCATAACGTTCCCCATCCCATCCACCTCATCTTCATCATTTCTTTTCCACCATCTAACAACATCTCCATCATCCTTCACGGCCACACACCCTCCAAACCGTAAGCCACCACCCTCACCAAAAACCAGTCCTACCGCACTTTTAGCCATGCCTCCACTGTGAAGACCACCTTCAACCTGAGATTCCCATCCAAACTAGGCACCGTGACCCTGCGCCAGGACTGCACCGGGTTGCTCGCACCAGCACCGTCGTTGCCTTCTCTCAACTAGCTGCCGTCAGTTCTGCCGCTCCTCTCCATTGCAAATCTGCGCGAACCGCGCGCATCACCCGTCAACTGGCCTTCATCGTCTTTGCCGCTTGAACCTGATCCGCGACGGACCACCGTCGAACGCCCGAACCAGACGAGACACCATCACCCACCACGTCCTCCACCCCGCAACACAGCAGCTCCTCCGCGTGTGCTGCTGCCCAGATCTGCGAGCTTCACCGTTGTCCCCGTGCGCACTGCCGCTGTCTCCGTGTATGATCTGAGCTTCCCTTCCCATTTGATGTTTTTTATTTCATCTCCCCAACAACAGAAATGGTTTTGTTTCTTTTATTTTATTTCTACTAATAAGTTTTTTTTTTGCTGATGATAAAAAAAATAAAACAAAAAAAGATAAAACAAAAAGAAAAAAAAACTGTTAGATGAGTATTGGGCTTGGGAGAAATTTGGTCATCTTCTTAGCGTTAGTTTGCAGTAAGTTGAGATTAGAATGGTTGATTTTACCTTTAAAAAAAATTAAAAAAATAAAAAATAAAGTAAAAACAAAATAATTAAACTTACCAAAAAATAGAATAAAGAGAAAAATAAAAAATATTTTGAGCTTGCTTGCGTTATTTAAAAGTAACTGTTGTTTGATGGTGTTTATTGTATATAATAGTGTGTTTTATGTAGTGAATTATGATTAATTTTAAAAAAAATGAAAAAAATAAAAACTAAGAAATAAAAATAAAAATAAATAAAAATAAAACAATGATAAAAATATAAAGTAATTGAACCTCCTAAGAAAAGAATAAATTAGGGTTAATTGAGTTGTGACAACTTGTTAATCTTAAAACTTTATAATCATCTGAGTTGTGATAGATTGATGATTCAAATTATTTTTAAAAAAAATAATAAGAGATAAAAAATAAAATGTTAAACCCTTTTGAAGAATAAAATAGGATTAATTGAGTTGTGACAACTTATTGATCCTATGATTTTATAATCATCTAAGTTGTGACAGCTTGATGATTCAATGGGTGATATCTCTAAGCGTGACGTTGAGTTTCATCTATTCAAACTTTAATTTGATTAACTAAGTCGCGACGACTTGTTAATTAAAGTTTTCAAAATTAAGAATCAAATCTTTGTTTAATTAAAATTAATCAACATACAGGTTTTTCTAAAGAACTACGTGACTTTGAATTCCTCATTGCACCTGAGGATACGTAGGAGCGGGACTCCTATTCCGTCAAGTCAAAAATAATTTTTCATAATTTATTTGTTTATTTCATTTTTACAAAGGGGTAAAACAAATATTTTCAAGGATCATTAAGAATTTACACAATCAATTTAAGGTACCGTCTTAGGATGGGTGCGTTAGGGGTGTTGTGGGATTAAGTTTCTACCCTTCCCTAAGCATAATCGACTCCCGAATCCAATTTGGCTCCAAAGACCAATTTCAACAAAGGGTTTTCTAATTTTTCCTAAATTAAAAATAAAATTGGTGGTGACTCCTAAAATTACATAATTTTAATTTAAGTTGCTATTTCGTCGCGATTTTACGGTCGCGACAGATGGCGACTCCGCTGGGGACACTTGAGAGTCAAGCCTATAAAAGTTGATTTTGCAAATTTTTATGATCTTTATATGTTTATTTTACCCTTTATTTTTCATTTTTTTAATATTTTTGATTTTTTTTATTTATTTTATTGTTAATTATTTTATTATCTAAACCTTAGGGTAGAAAATTTTTGGAATTTGTTTTATTTTGTGGGATGTGAGTAGTTTTTAGAATTATGAAGTTATGTATGTTCTCTATACACACTACACCTACACGTTTATCACACACGTTCGAGTGGGGCCCTATACCCGGGTCTGAGTGAAGCCTAAGTTAGGAAGAGGTTGTGTAGTGGTAATCATTTTGGATGTACGTCCTGTTTGGTTATTGCGAAAATCTCATCTAGAGTGTGCCTTTTTCATGAATGTCCTACACTTAGTGGTTTACCCACTATTTGTGGTCAATATTCTGAAATGAGACTTAACTCTAGAGACCTTTAGAATAGTAGAGCCACCCAAGGAAAGATCTCACGAATTAGAAGAACATAGAGTCTTAGGATAGAATTTCAAACTTAAGGCAATCCTTTAAGGCACAATAGAGCATACCTTTTTGTTTTTTTTTTAAATTCATCCATGTTATAATTTCTATTGTAATATGGTCCATGTCCTAAAATATTATTAAAGGGAGGTGATTCCTTATTAAAGGATCAACCATTCATCATTACATTTATTCTCTTTTTTTTTTAAAAAAAACTTTGCATATTTGCATCATGTTTCTTTACTATACCCTAATCTTATTGTCTTTCCACAATTTGTTAGAGAACCGTTAAGACTCAATCAAGGTTTGACTGTGAGTATTTTTTATGGAAAGAAATATGGGATCAAATGACAAAGGTATGACCTTGAAAAAGACTCTGCGACTCAAGGCCAACAAAGTTAATACTGAAAGCCTAGTGGTTATAGGTCGGATGTTGAAGAAGACTCAACGTTTGACATTTGCAGCGAAGTACGGGAAAATTCTAGACCTGCTAGAGGTGAATGTACAAGTGGAAGCGATCACTGCAGTGGCTCAATACTACGACCCACCTCTTAGATGCTTCACTTTTCAAGATTTTCAGTTAGCTCCCACTCTAGAAGAATTCGAGCAGATCTTAGGTTTGCCGTTGGAGGGTAAAAAGCCATACAATTATATGGGACATTATGCATCTATCCAAACTGTGGCAAATATTTTAAAAGTGCACGCGAGAAACTTACAAGGCGCGCAGCAGAATAGGAATGGAACCAAAGGGTTTTCAAGAGAATACCTTGAAGGACAGATGCATCACTTAGCTAAGAGTGGAGATTGGGATGCTTTCATAGATGTGTTAGCCCTCACTATTTACGGCACAGTTTTGTTCCCTAATATTGATGACTGTGGATTATGCAGCAATCGATGTGTTCCTTGCTTGCAAGTTCAATACCAACAACCCTGTCCCAGCCATTCTAGCAGATGTTTACTTTACCCTGAACTTTTGTCACGAAAAGAATGGTAAAAGAATCCTTTGCTGCTTGCCAGTGCTGTATGTTTGGCTCACAGCTCATGTTTTCAACAGATCATACAAAGCAGAATGCCCTATCGCTGACTTCAACATGTATCAATTGAAAACCAAGGACAGTCGCGAATGGGCGGATCATTTGGCGAAATTGAAAGAAAAGCAGATAAGATGGTATCCTCGATGGAAAGATGTAGAAGCTATCATCTACCAGTGCAGAAGATTTCCAAACGTACCCCTCATGGGTACACGAGGATGTATTAATTATAATCCAGCCTTGGCACAGCGACAACTCGGTTATCCTATGATAGGACCACCTGCAGAAGTCCAAATAACCTCTTTTGTTCTTTACTATATGGATAGTGAAAACACTGAATTGCTTCAGGATATCCGAAGTGCTTGGAATAAAGTTATCCGAAAAGGAAAAGAATTGGGAGTCAAAAGTTGTGCAGCCAAGGAAGATTATCGCCAATGGGTTAAGAATAGGGTTCAGGAAATCAAATTACCATTCAAGACCCCGACAATCCTTATGGTTGGTGAATCTTCAACCTCAGTCGTGATCGAGAATGAAGAGATGAAAGAAATGAAAGCCAAGTTCATAAAAATGGAAGAGAAAAATGAGGAAATGGAAGCGGAGTTGACAGAGACCCGCCAGGCATGCGCGGCCTTAAAGAGGGAAAATACTGAAAAGGACCATGCTCTTGAAGGAGCTAATAAAAGGATGAAGGCAGAACATGATTACATGCTAAAAATCAAACATTGCCTGGAGGCAGCAAACAAGGAATTAAGGCTCCGAAGGCAAGAAAGGGATAGGGTCATGGCTGAAAATCAATAGCTTAAGGAGCAGCTCAAGAGTGCTAAAGCAACCCAGAGTGATGCAATGCAACTGGTAGAGGAAATGAGGCGGCAGATGGAGGTAACATCTAAGCGATATGAAGATATGATCAACAACAAGAAGCTTCACATGAGAGAGACAATTGCAAAATATGAGGTAGCATTGCAACAAGAACAGGAAAATATGAAAGAATTGATGAATCAGGTGGAACAACAAAAAAGGGATATCAATGAATGGAAGGAAGAAGTCCAATTTTGGATGAGTCGTTTTGCAAAATTGGCATGTTTGGCTAATTCGGCAATTGCGGATATTCCATATCATTTGAAGAAAGCTGATCAGATGGTTAATCCTTTTGAAACACCGAGAGAAATCAGTGATTTTATTGAGTACTGTAAGAGCCTTATAGGGCGGATGAAACAGATGGCTAAAACCTATTCAGATAAGGAATAGTCTTCTTCGGCTAGATCATGATGTATTCATCCAAGAAGCGATGTATTATCATATCTTTTTCAGTTGAATGAATAAAGTATGTTTGTTTCGACACCCATTTGTTTTGATCCCATATTTCACTTGAGACTTAATACTTTTGAACGAGACGTTCTGGGTAATAGTCACAATAAAACAAAGATCAAAGATACTCATAAAACCACTAACGGTCCTCTAATAAATAAGGAAGACAATCATTGATCTTCTAAAAAATAATAAAAAAATAATTAATTAATAATAATAATTTTACTATTTTCAAGTAAAAAAAAAATTTTTTTTGAACCATTGCTCGTCCTCGGAAAACTCAGATCACACAAACCCAGACCTACGAAACTAGGTCGCAAACTAGGCTGTAAGAGATGTCAAGCTCAGAAAGAAACTTAAGCCAAGAAATGGATGAAATAAGAGGAAGAATCAATGCAATGGCAGAAGGACAATCAAGGGTCGAAGATTTACTGAGACAGTTAACTGAGACCCTTAGAACAATAAATGGGGCATCTATCTACACAAAGGCAAATGCAAACACAAGCAACAATGTGAATGAAGAGGATGATTCCATGAATGAAAATCAGGAAGGGGAGAAAATTAATACAGAAGTCACTCATGAGCAGCCAGTGAAAATATTTCTGAACAAAGAACTCAAAAAAAGAAAAATAATAGATGAATTGATTGGAAAGATGCAAGAACAAATTAAAGCCATTCAAGGCCCCAATTTATATGGCCAAGTGGGAATCAATGAACTCTGCCCAGAAGTTGAAGTTAATATCCCTAAGGACTTCAAAATTCCAGACTTCTCAAAGTACAACGGAAGCACCAATCCAAAGTTTCATCTGAAGACCTACATTACTAAAATGGCCATTTGGTCACGAGATCAAAAATTCCTAATCAATTTCTTTCATGAAAGCCTGACTGGGCCAGCTTTGGAATGGTACATGCAGCTTGACCATTCAAAGATTTCTTGTTGGGATGATCTGACAAATCTATTCTTGGGGCAATATCGATTTAACATCGACACTGCACCAACCCGAGAACAACTAGGGGCAATGCAAAAGAATAATGGTGAAGCTTTCAAGCAATACGCTCAAAGATGGAGAATGCTGGCAGCCCAGGTTCAGCCGCCACTGACTTCATCATAAATGAGCTCGTACTTTATGGGGACATTAGGAGTACCTTTTATTGGGTTGATGGCAGGGGCTGCTTACCAGGATTTTTCTGACCTAATTTCGGCTGGAGAAAGGATTGAGAGTCTTGCAAAAGCAGGAAAATTACCTACTGGAAGTACAAAGAGCAATTTTCCTAAGAAAATGGCACCAATAAGAAAAAAAGAACCAGAAGTCAATTATGTGCATCAACAAAACTCATGTTTTTCTCGTAATCCACAACCATACCATTCTTATCAAGTCCCTTCACCTGCTTTTCCAGCTTATCAAACTTCATACCAAATTAATAATGTTCCCTCACCACGCCCATATACCTCAACTCGCCTATACCAATCGTTCCTCGCACCTCGAAATCCAGAAACCAAGGGTTTGCTCGACCCCCATCGAATCTTCCCCCTTTTCCAAAGTTGCCAATCTCAATGCTTGATTTGTTTCAACAGTTGTTCGATGCGCATTTGGTTGCATGTGTTCCGTCTCGCCCCATGGTACCCCCATTTCCAGCTTGGTATAATCCTAATGCAACTTGCAAGTTCCATATGGATAACCCAGGACACTCAATCGAGGATTGCGAGGTATTTAAAACAACAGTGAGGAAATTGATTTCCTGCGGAAAGCTAGACTTTGAAGAGGAGAAAGGACCCAACATTACTAGTAACCCAATTCCAAATCATGGTAAGGAGATTGTAAACGTATTGGAAAAGAAAAGGATGGAGTTCAGAATGTAGCAGATGTCAAAACTCCTATGAAGTTAATATTCCAAGGTTTGTCCAAGCGAGGTTACTATTCTTCAATAGCCATTGAGGATGTAGGATTCAAATATGATACTAAACCCTGAATACCATATGGAGAAAGGACACGATATTGAGAGTTTTCAAGAGTTTAAAGCTCGGGTGCAGAGATTCATGGTTTTGGGTGTAGTGGATGTTACTCAAACAAGAGGAATTGCAAAAGAAATAGACATTGTGGAGCGTTTAGTTCTCAAATTTCCATGTACTAGTGAAGTCCCGAATTCTAAGAAAGTTGTCATAATGATAAAGAAGCCTACACCCTTTTCCCTATAGCGATACTCATGATGTGCCTTGGAAGTATGATGTCAAGGTGGAAGACACAGTAATATAGGACAAACCTCTTCAACCTCTATGCTCAAGCAAGCAGAGCACAAGCAAAATGTGTCGGCGTGTGGGCATAGGAGGAATTACAAGAAGTGGTAGATGCTATGGGCAAGAAGATAAAATCGAGAAAGGAAAACAAGCCTTATCGAAACAAAAGAAGAAGAGAAGAAGAATTCCTAAAAATCATGAAACAAAGTGAGTATGATATTGATAGAACAACTCGAAAACTCCACTCGAATATCTCTTTGTCACTCATCATAAATTCTCGAACCTCACCGTAAAGCACCGTAGAAAGTGCTAAATGAAGCCTACATAAAGCCGGATGTTACTCCAGAGGGCTTAGTGAACATGGTAGACCCAGTAAGACACGTCAACGTGATCCCCTTCTCGGAGGAAGAAGTGGTACGTTCGATAGGGGATAACCCACGTGCTCTGCATATCACGTTGAAATGTCAGGGGTATGTAGTTGCAAAAGTTCCGATTGATGGGGGTTCTGCCTTGAACATCCTTCCAAGGACAACCTTGTCCCAGCTGACTATGAGTGTAGAAGACCTTAGACCTCAAGAAATGACGGTGCGAGCCTTCGATGGAAGAAAAAGATGAATTCTGGGAGAAGTGACCCTTCCGCTCGAGATAGGCCCAAGCTGTTTCCAAGTGTTGTTCCAAGTAATGGAGATTGAGCCTACGTATACTATGCTTTTAGGGAGACCATGGATCCATGCTGCTGGTGTTGTCCCCTCAACCCTGCACCAATGCTTGAAATACATTAATAATGGGTGTTTGGTTACCATTCGAGGGGAAGAAGAAATCTTGCTAATGAAGCTACTTCGATTGCCTTATATTGAAAACACGATACAGAGATGGAGAACTTCCTACACGCTTCCACTTAGTAGAATCCAAAGCAGATAAGGATGAGACATCGTCTAAAGATGTTCATCAAATTGTGAATCGCATAATGACAAAGAATGATTATCAAGCTGGGAAAGGTTTAGGAGTCCAGTTGCAAGGAACCAAGTCTACAATCACCCTACCAGAGAATAAGAGCAGATATGGTCTGGGATATGAGGCATCTTTAGAGGATATGATGAGGCAGGGTTTGGCTCTCAATGAGAAGAAAAAAGAAAATGACGTGAAAAAGATTATTCCTCATCTGAAGGAAACATTCCCTGTCCCTGCTGAAGTTATTAATGGAACTTCCAATCCTCAAGTCCGGCTAATCATTAACAATGTAGAGGAAGACTCAGGAGAAGACCATGTTATCCAGCCTTCCAGGAACTCAGAATCTCTAGACAATTGGCAATCTGAGGCGTTAATTGATGTGATTGCCGCAAAGTAATTGTTTAGTCTTCTATGATGTTGAACTTATATTAATTCCTATCGAAGCTTTAATGTGGTGAACTTATGTGTTTTCTTTAGTGTGATTCACTGTTCATGTTATCTTCTCTCCAAGTTTGAATGCAATAAAATTGTGTGTTTCTCAGTTAATTCACTGCTTTGTTTCCTCTCTATTAACTTTCCCTTTTCTTAGCTTTGTTCATTTACCATAATCTCTTTTTGTCAATAGTTTCCAAGCTGGTATAAATAAATCTTCCAGGGATTTGGGTCTTGTTGTAACATTGTCCCATGAAAGGATTCCTGAAAGCTCAAGGATGGATTCTTATTCTATGATGGATATAGATAACTATGACTCAGACGAAGATGAGAGTGCCACTGAGGAGTTTGCCAAATTAGTAGAAAGATCAAAAAGGGAATTCAGCCTGAATGAAGAAGTGGAGGTGATCAATATGGGAACTGATGAAAACAAGAAAGAATTAAGATTGGTGGATAACCCAGAGCGAGAAGACATGATCAAGTTATTTAGAGATTACATGGATGTCTTTGCGTGGTCTTATCGAGATATGCCAGGGCTCGATCCAAGCATAGCTTCCCACAAAATTCCGCTATACCCAAATGCTGAGGCAAAAAAGTAAAAATTGAGGAGAATGCATCCTGAAATGTCTTTAAAGATCAAAGAGGAAGTCACCAAGCAATTAGAAGCAGGATTTTTGGAAGTATCTAGACATCCAGAATGGGTAGCAAATATCGTCCCTGTTCCGAAGAAGGATGGAAAAGTCAGGATGTGTGTGGATTATAGGGACTTGAACAAAGCTAGCCCTAAAGATAATTTCCCATTGCCTCACATTGATGTCCTTGTCGATAACGCAGCAAGAGGTCATAGATTCTCTTTCTTGGATGGCTATTCTGGTTACAATTAGATTCATATGGATACAAGTGATAAAGAGAAAATCACATTCATCACGACATGGGGAACTTTTTGTTACAAAGTTATGCCATTCAGATTGAAGAATGCTGGGGCGACCTATCAGCGTGCCATGGTTACTTTGTTCCATGATATGATGCACAAAGAAATTGAGGTATATGTGGATGACATAGTTGCCAAGTCCAAAGAAGGAGAAAGTCATGTGATAGTATTGCAAAAGTTGTTCGAAAGACTCAAAAAGTACAAGTTAAGACTGAACCCGGCGAAATGTATTTTTGGTGCATCAACTGGAAAATTGCTTGGTTTTGTTGTTAGCAAGGAGGGAATCAAAGTGGACCCTGACAAAGTCAAAGCAATACAAGAGATGCCTGCTCCCAAAACTGAAAAGGAGGTAAGAAGCTTTCTCGGGAAATTGAATTACATTGCTAGGTTCATAGCCAATTTGACTAGCACTTGTGAGCCAATTTTCAAGTTGCTAAAGAAACAACAACCAGGAGAATGGAATGAATTCTGCCAAGAAGCTTTTGAGAAGATAAAAGCCTACTTACAAAGTCCTCCTATTTTAGTACCACCTACACCGGGTCGTCCTTTGATATTGTACCTCACGGTATTGCAGACATCCATGGGAGCAATGTTAGGGCAGCATGATGAAACAAGAAAGAAAGAACAGGCCATTTACTATTTGAGCAAAAAGTTCAATGATTGTGAGTCCCGCTACATGGCAATCGAGAAAACATATTATGCACTAGCGTGGACGTCAAAAAGATTAAGACAGTACATGTTGTACTATACAACTTGGCTAATCTCAAGAATGGACCCGATAAAGTACATATTTGAAAGCCCTCATGTTTCCACACGAGTTTCCAAGTGGCAAGTGGTTCTTTCAGAGTTTGACATAAAGTACATGACTCAAAAATCAATCAAAAGAAATGTAATTGCAGATCATTTAGCTGAGAACCCGCTCAATTATGAGCAATCTGTGATGTCCGAATTCCCTGATGAAAGCATTTTAGCAGCTGAAGAAGAAGAGTCAGATGAAGAAGACGCATGGAAGATGTACTTTGATGGAGCCGTCAACATGTATGGGAGTGGTGTAGGGGCAGTGGTCACTTCACCAAGTGGAAAGCAATACCCTGTCGCCATCAAGTTAGAGTTTGATTGCACTAATAATGTTGCAGAATATGAGGCGTGTGCTCAAGGATTGAAAGTTGCAATAGAATTGGGAGTGAAAGAACTACAAGTATATGGAGATTCAGCACTGATAATTTATCAAGTGAACGGTGAATGGCAGACTAAGGATCCAAAGTTGATTCCATACCAGAAATATTTGATGCAGTTGATCGAAAAGTTTGAAGGGATCACCTTTTCTTACTTGACTCGAGACAAAAACCAATTCGCCGATGCTCTGGCCACTTTAGCTGTAATGACCAATCTGAATATTCATGCTAATGTGCAGCCTATCCGAGTGAGGGTAGAAAGCGAATCAGTTTATTGTTCTAATGTTGAGGAGGAAGAGGATGGTCAGCCTTGGTTCCATGATATTAAGTAGTACATTAAGTTCAGAGAGTATCCATCAGGGGCAAATGATATAAACAAAAAGACCATCTGCCGGCTTTCTATGGCTTTCTTTTTGAATGGGGAAATATTATACAAAAGGAACTATGATGGCACACTCCTCAGATGTGTAGAAGCTAAGGAGGCTCTCGCTATCTTAACAGAAGTTCATGAAGGAATTTGTGGAACGCATGCCAATGGTATCTTAATAGCTCGTCAAATCTTACGATGTGGTTATTACTGGTCCACTATGGAAGCTGATTGCATAGAATATGTCAGAAAGTGTCATAAATGCCAAGTATACTCTGACCGCATTAATGCACCACCTATCCCGTTGCATAATATGGTGTCACCTTGGCCTTTTTCAATGTGGGGAATAGATGTTATTGGGCCAATAAATCCAAAAGCTTCCAATGGCCATAGGTTTATCCTAGTAGTAATTGATTACTTCACCAAGTAGGTAGAGGCTGCTTCCTATGCCAAGGTCACTCAAAAAGTTGTTCTTAAGTTTTTGAGGGCAAACATCATCTGTAGATATGGAATTCCAGAAAAGATTATTACAGATAATGCCCCTAATCTCAATAGCTCAGAAATTAAGAGTTTGTGTGAGAGGTTCAAGATCAAGCATCACAATTCTGCTCCTTACAGACCCCAGATGAATAGTGCGATAGAAGCAGCAAACAAGAATATCAAGAAGATAGTAGCCAAAATGGTGGTCAATTATAGGGAATGGCATGAAATGCTTTCATATGCTCTTCACGCTTATCGCACTAATGTTCGATCTAGCACTGGGGCGACACCATTTTCTTTGGTTTATGTCATGGAAGCAGTTTCCCCCATAGAGGTCGAAATTCCATCTTTAAGAGTGTTGATGGAAGCCGAGTTAGAAGAGGCAGAATGGGTAAAAAATCGGTATGAAAGCAACTAAACATGATTGAAGAAAAGTGATTAAAAGCCATTTGTCATGGGCAGCTATACCAAAGAAGAATAACAAGAGCTTTCAACAAGAAGGTACGCCCTAGGGAGTTTCAAGCAGGAGACTTGGTTTTAAAGAAAAAACTTCCAAACTAAGAAGATGTCCGAGGCAAATGGGCACCGAGTTATGAGGGGCCTTATATCGTTAAGCAAGCATTCTCTGGAGGAGATTTAATTTTGACAAATATGGATGGCGAAGAATTACCAAGATTGACGAATACTGATGCAGTTAAAAATTTCTACGCCTAAAAAAAAAAAAAAGAGCCCGTTAGGTCGAAAACTCGCAAGGGCGGCCTAAGCAAAAGTTAGGGCATTCAAGTTAGAAAAAGTTCAAAATCGACAAAGGCTCTCCTAAGAGATGTCACCAAAAGGGTTTACTCAGATAGCATAAAAACAACTGGGGCAATTTTAAGAGTTGAAGAGTCTGTGTTACTGGCAAAACTAAAAATGGGGCAAATTTAAGCAATGATCAATGGAAGAGAATTCGTGTCATTGGCAGTTAATGGTTGTAATGTCCATCCGAGAATTAGGATCTATCTAATGAGAACGAAGGAATCCTAACTAGGGCAATTACCTTTCACTTTATCCTTGTGTCATCCTTTGTACTCTTTGCCTTTTCGTGCTTATGTGCTTGTGAACATTCAAATCAATAATATTTTTTTTCTTCTTCTTTTTTTGTCTTTCCCCTTATTTTTTATTCTCCTGAAATAACATATGTTTATTACAAAATGCTTCGATAAGAGGGAATATAAATTCAATATCATTGATTTAACAATTTAATAGCAATCCTCTAATTAATAAGTTAGATCAAGAATGAGTTAGAAGGTTCAAACGCAGCAAGAAAAGCTCCCAATGCAATCTGCAATATCAAGAGGGAGACTGTGTGCTTGATAAGCAAAATCAGAAGTAAAGTTACCCCAACGTCTAAAGATCTTAAAGAAATTAAGCCCTAGTTTGCTAGAATTTGCGCTTGGGTTTGATGGATCAAAATGTTCCGATGAAGCAATTAGCATTGGGTATGCTCTAGGCGGCTTTGATGGAAGCACATTGGTTCCAAGTGTTGAAGTGTTCGATCCTTGTCTTGGGGCATGGATGATGGAGAACCAATGAATCATCCAAGGGGATATTCTACTGCTGCAGCTATAAAGGAATGTGATTGGGGAAGTTAAAGTTGATGAGAACATTGTAGATACGGTTGAAAGTTATAAGGAAGGTCAGAGATGGCAGGAAGCTTACACAACAGCACTCGTCAAAAAGTGTTTCTTGTCAGCTATTGCCTGTAGTTATGAGTGACATAAGGTTGTTCAGACTTTACACAAAAGTAACTGACTAACGTGGTCATATAGAAGTTCTTCATCATAGCCAATTGCTTTTTGTGAAGTCATATGATAAAGAGATATTTTTGTATAACTCTGAATCCTTCTTTATATTGCCAATGAATGTGGATTTACTTCAATGCCATTACAGTTAGTTTCACAGAGAAACTGCTGTTTGATTGATTGATATAAAGCTATGCAAAGTTTTTATTGGAGGGCTCGTTAGGTTGAAAAACCTGAAAGGGTGGCCTAAGCAAAAGCTAGAGCAAATAAAAAAAGAGAAAAGAACTCATTAGTCTGAAAATCCCGAAAAGGCGGTCCAAGCAAAAGTTAAGGCAAATAAATAGGCAACATATCAAAGAAAGTTGGCCTGAAACGCCTTGAAGGGTACACCAAACTGGGGCAATTTTGAATTGCATTTGATCTGCTGCACAGGAGGAATTTCGTTTGCATTCAGTTGGCTATATTGAGGCAAACTTTTCTCTTAAGGATTCGATCAAGTAAGGGATAAAAAAAAACCTTTAATAAAAGAGAAAGAAAAGAAAAAAAAAGAAAAGGAAAAGGAAAAGGAAAAGGAAAAGGAAAAGGAAAAAGATATGTTGAAAGAAGTCACAACAGAGACATCGATTGAGAGATCAAGCAATTGCAAGGAATCAGTTTGAATGAAAGACAAAGTTAAATACTGGGGCAAAATTTTTTCCAAGGAATCAGCCAAGCAAGGGTTCGTCTCATTTCTAAAAAAGAGAGCTAAGAATGAAAAAAAATGAAAAATATAGAAAGAAATAAGAAGAAGAAGGAAAGAACCAAAAGATCTAAGGAAGAAAGGCCAGTGAACAAAGGGTTTGATTGGTCAAAGTTTTTTCCAAACAGAGGGGAAAACTAAAAAGAAAGAAAAGAAAAGACAAGATGAAAGTGAGTATTTTGAAGAAAGCGCATCACACAATTCATCCATATTGAAAGTCGAAAGAAGAGCATGAAAATGAGTTTTAGTTGCATAAGTTTTCTCGAGGAAGCGCGTGGTTCAAAGAAACTTTTCAAAGAAACTTTCTAAAAAAAATCCAAATCATTGACTTGATGACTATTATTATTATTATTATTTTCAGGTCCATAGCCTGATGATGTTAAAAAAAAAAAACAAAGGAAAGAAAAGCGGAGAAAGCAAAAGCAAAAGAAAGAAAAGAAAAGAAAAAGAAAAAAAAGAGGTTGAATTTTTCAAAAAAAAAAAAAGCAAACACAGATCAGACAAAAAAAACAAAAATAAAAACAATGCTTTCAAAGAAACTTTTCAAAGAAACTTTCTAAAAAAATCCAAATCATTGACTTGATGACTATTATTATTATTATTTTTATTTTCAGTCAGTAGCTTTGATGATGTTAAAAAAAAAGGAAAGAAAAAGGAGAAAGCAAAAGCAAAAGAAAGAAAAGAAAAGAAAAAAAAAAAGAGAGGTTGAATTTTTTATTAAAAAAGAGAAGAAGAAAACACAGATCAGACAAAAAAAGCAAAAATAAAAACAATGCTTTCAAAGACAAAATGTGTTTTCTAATTTTGAGCGCATTCGCTCCTTGTATTGTTTTTTTTAAATTTTGGGACGCCAGATACCCAATGTCTTTTAAATTCTAGGACACCAGATACCCACTGTCATTGCTTTTGGGACACCAGATGCCCATTGCTTTTTAAATTTTGGGACAACAGATACCCACTACCTTTTAAATTTCGGGACGTCAGATGCCCAATGTCTTTTAAAATTCGGGACACCAGATACCCACTGTCATTGCTTTTGGGACACCAGATGCCCATTGCCTTTTAAATTTCGGGACAACAGATACCCACTACCTTTTAAATTTCGGGACGTCAGATGCCCAATGTCTTTTAAATTTTGGGACGCCAGATACCCACTGTCTTTTAAATTCCGGGACACCAGATACCCACTGTCATTGCTTTTGGGACACCAGATGCCCATTGCTTTTTAAATTTCGGGACAACAGATACCCACTACCTTTTAAATTTCGGGACGTCAGATGCCCAATGTCTTTTAAAATTTGAGACATCAGATACCCACTGTCGTTGCTTTTGGGACACCAGATGCCCATTGCCTTTTAAATTTCGGGACAACAGATACCCATTATCTTTTAAATTTTGGGACGTCAGATGCCCAATGTCTTTTAAATTTCGGGACGCCAGATACCCACTGTCTTTTAAATTCGGGACACCAGATACCCACTTCATTTTAAATTTCGGGACGCCAGATACCTAATGTCTTTCGAATTTTGAAAAATCAGATGCCCACTTCATTTTAAATTTTGGGACACCAGGTACCCACTGTCTTTTAAATTTTGGGACACCAGATGCCCACTGTATTTTAAATTTCGGGACACAGAAGCCCATCGTCACTCAATGCACTTTATTGTTCTTGTTTTATTTTGCATCTTATACATTGTCGGACAAAATTGGAGTTCATGTCTTTACTCGTTTCTTACGACGATAATATGAAAAACCACAATTTTTCTTATTATCTAATAAGAAACAAGTAAAGAGGGGCAACTGTGAACACCCAATTTGTGGACTTTTAAAAAAATTAAAAAATAAAAAAAATAAAAAAATAAAATAAACAATAAACAAAAAAAAAATCACACACAGAGAGCACTCACTTTTCTTTTTTATTATTTTCTAACTACTCCTCACTAATACACCTACTCCATCACCAACTCTCCCACTCTATCATCTTATATCCCATCAACTTTCTCCACTCACTTTTCAGCTACACGACACACACACTCACTCCATAATGGGATTTTCATGCTGCCCATACTAGGAGATAAGCATTATTGGCTTCATTGGAGAAGCTCTCACGTGGAGGACCAATCTCATTCTTCCATCTCCATTCACAAGACAACACATAAACTTCATCTTCCTCCATCATTATTTAAGCTCTCCATCTTCGAAACCAGGGAAGGATTTTTCTTCTCATCAACACCTCCTCTAAGCTCTCCATGTAGCCCCTCCACCTTCATCATCTATCACCTTCATTCAATCTCCCATCAACAGCTACCCACGTGAAACACCCCCCTGTCAAACCATCACCATTCTCATTCTTCCTTCACCCATAACAGCCACCCAACCACCTTGCTGCTATCACACCTTTCCTCATCTTCCTCCACACAACCCAACTTAACTCCCATCTCAACAGCCACCTTCCAACTGAAACCCTCAAAACCATGAAACACCATTATTCTTCATCCCTCTAAGTTGTGAGAAGCACTTTGGATGTCTCCCACGTTCATCTTTCTGAATAGCCACTGAGTTAACTCACCCAAGCCACCATAGCCACCACGTCACATACAAACACCACCGTGAACCACCCTTCAACCATCTCTACCATCTTCTTCCTCAACCCTCCACCATTCACGTGAACCCATCTTCATCTCATAACGTTCCCCATCCCATCCACCTCATCTTCATCATTTCTTTTCCACCATCTAACAACATCTCCATCATCCTTCACGCCACACACCCTCCAAACCGTGAGCCACCACCCTCACCAAAAACCGCATCCTCCACCGCCGCACTTTTAGCCATGCCTCCCCGTTGAAGACCACCTTCAACTTTGAGATTCCCATCCAAACTAGGCACCGTGACCACCGCGCCAGAACCACCTCGCACAGTTGCTCGCACCAGACCGGGTTGCCTTCTCTCAACTAGTGAATCGCCGCTTGCTCCTCTCCATTAAATCTGCGCAAGATATCCGTCAACCGTTTTCATCGTTTTGCCGCTTGAACTTATCCGCGACAGGACCACCGTCGAACGCCCGAACAGACGAGACACCATCACCCACCACGTCCTCCACCCCGCAACACAGCAGCTCCTCCGCGTGCACGCCGCCCGGGCTCGCGAGCTTCACCGTTGTCCCGTGTTGTTCCGTGTATGATCTGAGTTTCCTTCCCATTTGATGTTTTTTATTTCATTTCATAAAGACAAAGGATCTGAAAAAATGGTTTCGTTTCTTTTATTTTATTTCTACTAATAATTTTTTGTTTGTTGATGATATAAAAAATAAAACAAAAAAAAAATAAGATAAAACAAAATATAAAAAAAAAAACAAATTAGATGAGTATTGGGCTTGGGAGAAATTTGGTCATCTTCTTAGCGTTAGTTTGCAAGAAGTTGAGATTAGAATGGTTGATTTTATCTTTAAAAAATTAAAAAATAAAAAATAAAGTAAAAACAAAATAATTAAAGTTACCAAAAAATAGAATAAAGATAAAAATAAAAAATATTTTGAACTTATTTGCTTGTGTTATTTAAAAGTAATTGTTGTTTGATGGTGTTTATTGTATGTAATAGTGTGTTTTATGTAGTGAATTATGATTAATTTTAAAAAAATGAAAAAAATAAAACTAAGAAATAAAAATAAAAATAAATAAAAATAAAACAATGATAAAAATATAAAGTAATTGAACCTCCTAAGAAAAGAATAAATTAGGGTTAATTGAGTTGTGACAACTTGTTAATCTTAAAACTTTATAATCATCTAAGTTGTGAAAGATTGATGATTCAAATTATTTTTAAAAAAAAATCCTTAATAATAAGAGATAAAAAATAAAATGTTAAACCCTTTTTCTTTTAAGAATAAAATAGGATAATTGAGTTGTGACAACTTATTGATCCTATGATTTTATAATCATCTAAGTTGTGACAGCTTTGATGATTCAATGGGTGATATCTCTAAGCGTGACGCTGAGTTTCATCTATTCAAACTTTAATTTGATTAACTAAGTCGCGACGACTTGTTAATTAAAGTTTTCAAAATTAAGAATCAAATCTTTGTTTAATTAAAATTAATCAACATACAGGTTTTTCTAAAGAATTACGTGACTTTGAATTCCTCATTGCACCTGAGGATACGTAGGAGCGGGACTCCTATTCCGTCAAGTCAAAAATAATTTTTCATAATTTATTTGTTTATTTCATTTTTACAAAGGGGTAAAACAAATATTTTCAAGGATCATTAAGAATTTACACAATCAATTTAAGGTACCGTCTTAGGATGGGTGCGTTAGGGGTGTTGTGGGATTAAGTTTCTACCCTTCCCTAAGCATAATCGACTCCCGAATCTAATTTGACTCCAAAGACCAATTTCAACAAAGGGTTTTTCAATTTTTCCTAAATTAAAAATAAAATTAGTGGCGACTCCTAAAATTACATAATTTTAATTTAAGTTACTATTTCACCACGATTTTACGGTCGGGACATACATTATCATGTAATTTTGTTTGACAATTATTTAATTATTTTTATCTGTGGATATAAGCATGTGCTGAATCATGTAAATTGTGTGCATGATTAGTGTGATATGTTTTTTCTTTAATTAAACGTAATGCAAGCACGTGCAAAAGGAGAATGTGTTAAAAAAAAAGGAGAGAACGAAAAAGTTAATAATAATAATAATAACGTAAAGTATGTGAGGGAAATGTCATGTGAAAATAAAATTATTATTATTATTATTATTATTATCCATCTATATATATAATAAATTGGAGTACACTTCTTTTAAGGTGATTTGTTCTTTTACTTTTTTTCTTCATAAAATGACTCGTGTCATTTCTTAACTTTTTTTTATATTTTAAATTCAAATTTTATTTTAAATTAATTATAAATATCTCTCTTATAATTTTAAAATATTTTTCTCTTTTAATTTATATTTTTGAGACTCTATTTAAATAAATAAATTATGTATATCTTTTATATTTTATATTTTTTAATTTATTTTTAAAAATTTTATATGAATTTAAAAAACTCGTGCGAAATTCTTAGTAGTTATTATTATTATTATTATTATTATTATTATTATTATGTGCATGGTTAGTTTATGTATTCAATATGCGTGTTAGTGGCGTGACTTGAACATGAGCAATTCATAGCTGCTTAATCTTATCGTCAATCATAAAAAAATTTAAGTGCTCTATGAAGAAAACTTCTTTACTTTATAATATTTAATATGTATTACTAATAATTATAATATAAAAATATAGTTAAAATAGAAGTCAGTAATATAATAGTCCATAGTAAGTAGTACTCACTGAGTAAAATATTATACCCACCAGAGATTAGGTACAATGGGGTAAGCAACTAATGCTTGGTTAAATCAAGTGGTTTTAATATTTTTTTTTTAATTAAAGTTTTAAATTCGAGTTTTGTGAATAGAAAAAATTATTATAAAAAGAGTTTTACACTTTTGTGATTTGTCCCGACTCAATTCCAAATTAATAATAACTTAATGCGATTTTCAAATACCAAATCATTTACACAAAAAGAAAAAGTACAATAGTTACAATAGTAAGTAAATTGCATTATTATCATATAATAACAAAGGCATGATGCTACTTATAGAGAAGATTTAACCATATTTTGAGACACTACTTATAGATAAGATCTAACCATATTACGCCGTATTTGAAGAGGAAAAAACTTCCTTTAAAATGAATTTATCTGTAAAGTAGATAAATAAAAATATATTTATTTTTAAATTATTTAATAAGTTAATATCATAATAGACTTTAAATTAAATCAATGATTAATATATCTTTAATTTGTTCATTTTATAAATATGTTTATTTTAAAAAATCTTAACTCTGAATAAATTAATACACTTAAAGAATAAGAGAATATCTTTAAAAACCAAAAAAATAAAAGAAATAAAAAATTATTACTCCAAATATACCTATAAATTTATTCAGTCAGCCATGGTTTCGTCTCAAACACGATGAAGATGACGAGTGACTAGTCAGGCCCACATAACCCACTCCAAGAAGGCACTTAAACGAAAAGTTCTATCATCTTCCTGAGCGGAGTAAACATTTTCTTATTCTATGATGAATATTAACCATTTAGTGTTTTCTCGGTCTCTTTCTCTCTTTTTCTTTTTCAAAACTAACGGCTAAGATCAATCTGAAAGAAAAAGGTTTTTATCCAAGAGGATTGAAGAGTTTTTCCGCTTAAACTTCCTCAAACAAGTACCAAAACAAATAACTTGAAGGAAGAAGGATTTGGATAGACTCATATTATGAAAGCAGAAAGAAAAATTAAAAAAGACCTGCATAACATGATAAATAATTATAGGTCTTATTATAATTACTATTAGTATCTTTTTTTCTCATAATATATATGATGTTTTTATGTTAGTGAGTAGCATGACAAGATCTTAATCCAAAGAAAAATTATATACGATTAGACGCCAAAAGAAAAGAAAAAGGAATTCACTACTTATGACAAATGGTCCATATATATCTTGTTCCTTTTTTCTTTGATAAACAAAGAAAATGGTCCAGACTTTTATAGCTTAGTATACCTTTCTCTCTTATTTTTCTTCCTATTCACTCTTTAGCCGTCAGTCAAATCAATTCCTACCAGTTTTCAGTCGTTTTATTACTTTTAATTTGATATCAAAGTATAGTTACATACGTTTTGCCTCTTATCACCAATTAAGACAACTATTGATGTTGCTACGTACTTGCATCAAATTTTAACAACCCCAAATGAAAAAAAAGAAAGAAGAAAGACCCCTTAAACTTGCACTTTAATTTAGCATTAATTTTACACAATTATCTAACTCATAATCGAGTAAGGTAGATACCGTGGGAGGCCAAATGCTTAAAATGTGTTCTCATAAAAATTCAAGCATATATTACAGGTTACTCAGGAAAAGCCTCTAGATGTATTAGTTCCAACTTTCTTTTTGTCACTATTTGCTTGCTCTTTTTCAAGGTGAATATAAAGTGGATGAGGGAAAGTACGTAACCCTCTTTCGCAATCGAAAAACAAAACCACCAACTCCCACTATGGTTAACTTTTGACGAATTTCTTCCCTTCTTTTACCAATTCCTTATTTGTTTAGTCGGTTTTCGTGGGTAACATTATTCTTGACATATCAAAACCACTCCAAATGTCTTATACTGCATGCTATGGTATTGCCTATTGGTATGAAAGGGACATAGATGATATGGGTACTTTATTATCTTTCTGCCGTCCCAATACGATAAAAGCATAAACTAAAATCATAAGATATTAAACAGAATTTCAAGGACCCCCCCCCAAAAAAAAAAGAAGAATTTCCAGAATAACTCTCTAATCTCGTGCATTTCTTACTCTTAATAAGTGATAAAATTGAGAATGTGTTAATTAACACAACTGAACCCATAAAAAAAAAACCTCAGTTGATAAAATCTTTTAAAATAAATATAAGAATGTAGAATATCCAATCCATTTTCATCATGAAGGATTTTATGAAAACTCTTTGCAGTGCTGTTGTTATTGGTCAGCTTCAAAAAAAAAAAAAGACACGATAAATGTAGCTCTCATTCATAATAACCATATTCCATTAAAAAATGTATTAAAAATGATAAAGGAGGTATTAGCATTTTGTCGTTGAATTTGATAAATTAAAAATTATTTTTCTAATTTATTAATAATATATTAAAAAACTAAAATGTAAAATATTTGTACCAAGTAAATTATTTTTATTTACTGATTAAATAAGAGAAGAATTAATTATAAATACATTTAATATAACTACTTTTGGGTAAAAATATTCTAAATATAAATGCAACTATATTTAATGTAAATATATTTAATAAGGTGTCAGTTAGCTAAGTTAAGTTCTTTGCAAGTGAATACTATTAGATCTGAAATCAAAACCTACCTTCACCTTTCCCTTGCGTCGTCTCAGTGTATAAAAATACTTACTGATTGAAACCTGTAAGGTTTCACAAGTTCAAACTATTTATGACAAATATAATTGAATAAAGTTATTAATCATAAGTTAGTTTTGGCTGAAAAGTTTTTTTTTTAATCTTAACATATCTATTGTGTTAGGAAAAATCTCACACCCACAAGAAAACAAGTAAAAAGGCATACATAAAAACACAAAAAAATTAATGTGATTCAGCTTTTACTGCTTATATTTTCCTAAATTAATCCATTAATTTCAATTAACTATAACAATCACTAATATTAAAAAATATTCCTCACAAACCCAAATTCTTAATACATATAATTTCACAAATTAATATTTTCTCACTCAAATAAAACACACAAATAAAAGCATTAACACTCAGAAATTTTCTTCAACTTACATGACACCACACATGATGGCTTTCCTCCTCTAAGCACCTTCATTTATCTCAGCCGGCGGCTGCTCCACAAAACGAAGAAGAGAAAACAAAGCATTTAAGAACCTTCTCCCATTTTCCCCAAATGCTGTCACGTGCACACACCACTCACTTTTTTTTTCTTCTTTTTTTCTAATCTTATCCAATGAGCTTAATAATAAAAGGCTCAATCCAAATCAAACACACAGCATAATTTCTTTTTTTACTAGAATTATAGGTAATGCTAAGCTTGTATTTGAATGAATTTCAATTTATGGTAAATTGTTTTACACAAAAAATTCTTTTTCACATGTGGAAAACGATTGCAACCTTAATTTTCTCTCATTATCTATGTGTATCTCTTACCTTTGAAATAAAAAATTATTTATAATTAGTTGACCAACCCACAAAATATAAAACTTATTAGTCCATTTATCATTTTAATTTTTAGTGCAATATATGCCAATAAAATGTACTAAATGTTAGGGCCATTTTTCATTTGCATAAAAATCATTTCATATTATCTACAATAAAAAATAGAAGTGTAGAACCATGGTTGGGGGAACATGGCCCTTACCGGACCCCTCCATCGGATGTTGCTATAAACTAACCAAATTTAAAAAGGAAAAAGAAAACTTAAACGAAATTACTTGAATTTAAAGGAATTTTTTTTTCTGTAAAACTATTTATGTAATTGTGTACAATTTACTCAACAAAGTCTTTTATAACTTAAAATTTGACCTACCTTTGTAACCGTCCCCATATAATTCAATTCTAACTGACATGCTATGTTGCAAGTATTAGCAGCAACCTGCAGCACATTTGTTCTAAACCAACCAAAAAAACATACTACCACACATTCTTGGTTTTCTAACTCTTCTTTTTATTGTTGGAAGTTTTCCCACACTTGGAACAAAGCTCCGACACCGAATATTTAATTTCGCAGTATTGGCTGCTTGTTTTGTTCACCAAATTGTTGCAAGTGTATTAGCTGTTATAGAACCCCAAATTTGGTTGGTTGTGATAGAAGTGCAGAGACCCAAAGTCACAACCAATCCAACGTTAATGAATTGTCTGTTTGGTTGGATTTAAAGGACCAAACACTAATAGTAATACATATTGGGCGAAGTCAAAATTTCCGTTGTGGGTGTGTAGGAGGTGCTTAGTTCGACCTTTTTGACCCAAATGATTCCATTAGTCAAAGCCACTTTTTCTTAGCATTGATTACTAGTTCCCATTTCCCTGGGGTTTGGGGAATGAGACTAGTACTAGTAATGCATAAAATTTTAAGACCATTATTACGCACTTTAACAAGCGAGAGAAGGTTTGAAAAAAAATTATTCTTTAAAATAAAAATATCTTGTGAATAATGATCCTCCACATCACTTTATCATAGAAAGAGTGTTTTAAAACAAATGTCTAGATCTATGATGAGCTTTGATTCTTAAATAAATCAATACTTGTGTAAGAAAATATTGAATATTTTTTAAGGAATGTTCTTAACTTATTTATTAGCAATATCTTAAAATATCTAAGGTTTTGTTAACTAATGTTCTTTAAAAACATTTAATATCCATAATTAAATCATCTTAATTATTTTTAAAAAAGTAAGGATTACATTTTTTTTGGTTTTTAATTTAATAATTTAGATTTTAATTATTTAATCAATGTCTTTAAGATACTTGTTAACAAATTTTAAATATTTATCATCAAATATCTAATTATTAATATTAAAAATAATATTTCTATATAAAAACATGATTATTTATTCTTCCATAATAAAAAAGTTAATAAATTTCTAAACTCGTTCCTTACTTTTAACTTTTAAGAATAATAGGTTAAGTCTTGATCCAACTAAGCAAAAGCAAAACGTTTCTTTCCCTACATATCCAGGTTTTTTGGTTGGAAATTTGAAGTAGTTTAGGTCAGCATCCAGAAGAGAAGTACTGCGTAGCCATGCAAACTATCTCTTGTTGACAAAAAAAAAAGTCATAATTATTTTTTTTGATCAGTTGGAAATACAAAAAAAAAAAGGTAAAAACAGAGAGTGGGCTACACTCTCAACCGGACACAACCAGAAGCGTCGCCGAGCAAAACCAAAGACAGAGGTTGAGGGCAAGTTTCCCAGATCGTGTAACTGATATCAGTGGAAGCACCATACTTCGCAAGCCAATCTGCGCATCCGTTCCCTTCTCTAAAGGTGTGGCTGAACGAGACCACCCAAGGGAGAGCAAGTAAGCTTTGAATACTCCTAATCAAAGGAGCGAACGGGTGCAACTGATGCACCCCAAATTGAATAAGCTGAAGAGCACACTTGGAGTCAGTCTCACAAATAAGAGAAGTAAAGCCTCCCTGCCAAGCCAGACGTAAGCCATGAAAGATAGCTAAGAGTTCAGCGTTTAAAATAGTGGTAATGCCACAGTACCCCGAGAAACCAGAGCACCAAACTCCCATGCTGTCTCGTATGACACCCCCGAAACCAGAGCGACCCGGGTTGCCCAATGAACTCCCATCAACATTAAGCTTATAAGTAGCAGCAGGGGGAGCTACCCACGACACCTCCTTGGGAATTTTGGGATGACTAGTATGAGCAAAACAGTCGCACACAAGCTGAAACAGACTCTCAATTTGATTAACAACATACCACATCTCCCATCTCGTATCTTTGAAAATTTCTTCATTACGGGATTTCCAAAGAATCCAGCATGCAACAGCGAACTTGATCCCCTGTTTTTCGTTTATATGCAGATGCAACCAAGCAGAGACGTCTTGAATCAGAAAATGAGGCCCACAGTCCAAATGCAACCGATGCCAAATTTGTCTTGACCTGTGACAGTCCCGAAGAACATGTAGAATAGACTCCGAGGCTGCCCCACATCGAGGGCAGGACGCATCGTGCGTGAGATGACGGAAGTTGCGAAACTGGTTCGTAGGAAGATTACCATGCAATGAAAGCCACACAAAATGCTTAATGAACTCGGGTAGGTGCAGCCTCCAAACCCAGGTCCATTTACTCACTCCCGGAGCTCGCCCAGAATTATGAGATATAAGCCAATCATAAGCGCAGCTAACTGAGTACTTCCCTGCTCTAGCCGAACCCCAAATGAAAACATCATCCGAAGTCCCATCAATAAACTTACACACAATCTTGTCCTTGATATCAGAAGAGAGAAAAGTAACACAATTGTCCCAATGCCAATAACCATCATAAAAAAAATCCCGGACCATAAGAGCAGAATCATGAATAGCAACAAAGGGCACTTCATTACAAAGCGGGCCTTCCTCAAGCCATTTCTCATACCAGAAAGACACTTCCCCCTTGCCCAATCTAAGCAGAAAGCCATCCGAAAGCCACTCAACAGCTTTTAATATCGAAGCCCACGTATAAGACATGCCGTTAATAGGATTCGTATTAAAAATGTGAGTCGATTTAAGATATTTAGAAGTAAGAAGTTGAACCCAAATTTTGTCCTGGACATGTAGGCACGACCAAATATGTTTCCCAAGCAGGGCAATATTGGTTTCACGAGCCTTCCTGATGCCAAGGCCACCCTTATGCTTCGGCTGGGTAATGGTGTTCCAGTCAACCCAATGAGATGACCTCCCACCCCAAATGAAGCCTCTCACCTTAGTATCAATGCTATCACAAACCCCCTGGGGGAGCCAATAATTCTGCATGGTATACACTGGGATAGCAGTCATAACTGATTTAGCAAGGGTGATCTTTCCCGCTCTATTGATTAACTTACTCTTCCAGCCAGCCAACCTGCTATCAATCTTGTCCAGAATATAAGCGAAGTCTGACTTTTTGACACGCCCGGAGAGCATGGGAAAACCAAGGTACTTGCCTAAATTCCTGGTGTGATGGTATCCTATAATGGATTCAAACTTTGAGATTTTGGCTCTGGAGACATTCTGTGAAGACAAAAACCGAGACTTCTGCACATTGATCTTCAAGCCTGAAGCTCGACAAAAGGATTGCAAAGTCTCTAGTACCATTCTAACTTGAGACGTCTTGGCTTCAGTAAAAAGCAAGCAATCATCAGCAAAGAACAAATGAGAAATGGCTGGCCCATTTTTATTAATACGAATAGGGGACCACTTACTGTCCTGAACCTTCTCCTGAATAAGGAGGGCCAATTTCTCCATGCAAAGAACAAATAAATAAGGAGACATTGGGTCACCCTGTCTAAGACCTCTGCTGGGTTGGAAATGATCAAGCTTTTCTCCATTCCACTTCAAAGACAATAATGTAGAAGTAGTGCAATTCATAATAAGTTGGATAATTTGAGGCGGAAATCCAAACTCATTAAGCGTGATTCTTAAAAAGTCCCAATTCACCATATCATAGGCTTTTTCAAAATCTATTTTGAAAAGAAGAAAGCCTTTCTTACCCTTTTTCCTCTTATGCATGAAGTGGACAATCTCCTGGGCAATAATAGCATTATCAACAGTACCTCTATTTGGCAGAAAGCTACTTTGGAGGGGACCGATAAGGCTATCAAGATGGGGCCGGAGTCTGTTCACCAAGACCTTAGAAATGAGTTTGAAGAGCACATTGCATAGACTTATGGGCCGGAATTCTTTAAGACAAGAAGGGGCATCCACCTTAGGAATAGGAACAATAAGCGTTTCTGCAAGGCCCTCATTGAAAAAACCCGTAGTGAAGGCTCTCGCAACCATCTCCCACACTTCATTAGCAACAATAGGCCAATAGGTCTTGAAGAAAATAGGCTGAAAGCCATCCGGACCCGGGGCCTTATACGAATTCATAGCATACATAGCATCACGGACTTCAACCATACAAATAGGTTTAATGAGGTCATTATAAACATTCTGATCCAAACGAGGGATGCACCTCAATTGAAAACTATCTGGCTGGCATGGATGGGGAGCTTGGAACAAATTCTTGAAAAAACATTGAGCCTCTTTCTTAATGAAATCCTCATCAGTACACCAAAAATCATCAATGTTGAGCCCTGAGATCGTGTTCCTCCTGCGCCTAATAATAGTTTGGGTATGAAAAAATTTAGTATTTCTATTACCAAACTTAACCCAATTCTCACGAGACTTCTGATACCAGAGCATTTCCTCTGGCGCTAACACTTTATTATACTGAAGCTGCAAGTCCTTCTCCAAAATGATAAGATCATTCCAAGAATACGAGTCAAGTTGGCGGTGGACCCCTTTGATACGAGCCTCCAACTTCTTCTTCTTTTTAAAAATGTTGCCAAATGTTTCCTTATTGAAGATGATAGACTCATTCTTAATATTTTCCAATTTGACCATAGCATCCCCGGGGGCGGCCTTCCAAGCGGTATCAACCAAACACTCATAGAGAGGGTGAGAGATCCAAGCAGCTTGGAAGTGGAAATATTTTACTTTGTGGCTTGTGGATTTAAAACAACTAAGAAGGAGAGGATTGTGATCAGAATTGTGCGGGTGCAGAACTTCCACCAAGGCATGTTGGAAGAGAAGACGCCACCCCACATCAGCTAGGCACCTATCCAGACGTTTACGAACATGTCTCCTTTGCATAATATTCCTACGCCAAGTGAAAAAACCACCAACCGTATCAAGATCAATGAGGCCACAGTCAGACAACATACTAGCAAAAAGATGGGCCCTATGTTGGCTAAAGGATCCACCAGAAACTTCAGAATAATGAAGAATCTCATTCCAGTCCCCCAGTAGGATCCAAGGACCAGCAATACGAGAACGAAGGCGACTAAAATGATCCCAAAGTTCACAACGGATGGAGTGAACGGGAGATGCATATACCGCAGAGCAAAACCAAGATACCTGCCGACGCTGAAGAGAGAACGTAATAGCTTGGAAGGACGTGTCAATGAGGGAGAAGATAATATCATCACAACAAGAAAGGACCCAAATGCCACCTGAGTGTCCACGAGCCTCCTGCACAAAGACCAAATTATAACCAAGAGCGGACCACAACCCCTCAACCTTAGCGAAGGGACCATGAGTCTCGAAGAGAAGCACCATTGAAGGATGGTGAGCAGCAATAATGTCACGGACATGGCGCCGAGAGTCGACCCCCAAAGCACCTCGAACATTCCAGGAGAGGATAGAAAAATTCTTAAAGACTTCCATGAGACACTTCAAGAAGAAGAAAGTAGGGACGAGAGCCCTACACTGCTGCATGGTTGTCCATACCCGGAGTCTCAGGGACCATATCAACCGAGTCCCCCACTTGAATGGTTCATAATGAACTGACTCAATTTGTAGAGAAATTTTTAGTTACATACAATTGTATCATATCATTTTTATATATATTTACAAAAAATTAGAGAGAAAAAATAATTTTTTATGATGAGTAGGTTTAAAAAATCCTATTTTTTCTTTCTTTTTAATTTTATGTGAGTGTGTGTAAGAATAATATAGTATAATTGTGTGTAACTAAGAATCTCTCTAATTTGTGAGCCTATTAGAGGTTTGATTTTTTAACAATTTAATAAGTTAAACATGAAATTGAGCTTGACCATTTACGTTTGCAATTCATTAGCTTCTGAGTTATGGTGTGTTAAGAATTTTTCTTACAAAGTTTGAGAAATTCTTAGGTATCTCTTGAATAATTTAAAATTTTCCTACACAATTTTTTTATTAATCATTTTAATTATTAAATAAAGAAATATTAAATATTTTTATATTTTTAAGATATTAAATATATTTATTTTTTTATTAGATATTTTTTATTTAATATTAAAATAATTATTAAGAAGATATAACAAAACTCTTGTTAAATAGTACAGAGTAAGAAAAATCACTTGTTTTGAGAGCATTTAAGAACATAGTTATATGGTACGGGTTGGTCTCATCAACCAATTGAACTATTTTTTCCAATGGCCCGATCAAACACAAGCAACCTAGTGACTTGCTTGGGTAAGTTGACTCGATTTTTTGGTTTTTCTTTTTGAATTGAAACTTAAAAAGATGCAATTTATAGGATTTGAATATTATACGTAAATGTTTTTGTTATGTAGTATATTTTACTACTAGACCATATGTTCTTATTTAATATTATTATCAATTTCATAATTTATATTATTATCCAATTCATAAGTTATTATCACCGTTTGTTTAAAAGTATTTTTTTCATATAATATTTTGTGTTTAGTATTTTTTAATATAATATTTTTTTATATCAAGTAGTTTTTATATAATATGTTAAAAAATATATATTTTTTGTCTAATTTTTTTGATTAAAACATTTAACTTATGAACAGATCGTTGACTTAGTGACACAACTTTTTGATCAGATTAATCTCTAATCTAAATTATACAATTGTGTTTAACAATTTCTCATAAATTATCTATTTTTATTTTTTAATTAAATTTTACTACATTTTCCTAATACTTGATAAAAAATATTAAATAAAATAATATAAAAAATATTTAATATTTTTTTATATAATAAATACTAAATAGAAGAATTATTAAAATAATTATTTAAGAGAATTTAAAATTATTTTTTCTTGTTTCTTGTACCTATTTTCTACTCTGCCTTGTTGTTAACTTCAGAAGTCAAAACTTCAATAATATAAGAAAAAACTTCAAAACTTCAGTGGCTTGCAGTCGCAGTCGCAGTCGCAGACGCAATACTACCAAAAAATTCAAAAGCCCTTTAGTCCTGAGTCCACTTTTTAAAATTCTGATAAACTTTTGGAAAACTAAGAAAATTTTTTAGCTGTTTTCGAAGCGAGGGTTTTGATTTTTCTTCCTTTATATTATTAAATATATAATAAATTAATTTTACTTGCCATTATTAGTTTTTAAAATAATTATATTTTTAATATTATAACTTATTTATTATGAATTCAATATAATAGAATAAGAAATTTCTCATATTATCATCAAGTGATTGGATGGATGAAAAGTAGCTCAATTTTTTTATAAAGAAGAAAACACAAATTTAATTCTCGAAAACCGTACTCATTAACAGGGGCAACGTCCCCCACAATTTTGTAATAAAAAAAAAAAGAAGAAATTTCTCATAGTTATAAAGAGCAAATGAGAATCTCTCAAACTGGAGTAGATAGCTCTTAAACAGAGTCTCAAACTGCAAGACAGGACCAAAGCAATCACCTTCCTTACCCTTTTGTTTCATCTGTTCTTTCTTTCCCTCCACTCACTCTCTCTCTCTCTTTCTCTGTTGTCATTGCTGCTTATATTCAATTACACCCATCCTCCCTCTCCGCATGCGAGGCCTCTCCTTGCTTGCTCACCTAGTTTTCTCTGTGCCTATGCTTGAGCTTTTTCTGTGCCTAACACCACCACTTTCTGACTTCTCCACTATCTCTTCCCATTCTTGTTGCACCCTTTGGTTTTTCCTCAACAAATTGAACTGCAAATTTGGTTCCCTAAAGCATAGTTGAGCATGAAAATTTGCAGCTTTAACAAGCTATTGGGTTCTTCTTCTTGTCCAGCTTAATGGGTCTTATCATTCAGTTTATCTCACAAAGCCTTTTCTGGTGTCTGAGCTTCATGGGTTTTCATAGCTGAGTTCTGGTTTTCCCAAAGCCTACACCTTTGGGCTGATAGAAGTATCTGACTCATTGAGTTTTTTTGCAACCCTTTTGAATCTGCTGCAGATTTGAAGGGAATTTGGTGAAAGTGGTAGCTATGGTTGCTGAAGCTTGGATTGTAAAGATGGGTAACCAGGTAAGTACCAATCTCAAGCAAGCCCTTCTTATTGAAACTTCTGCAAAGAGAAAACAGAACCCCAAAAGGCAAGATAACAAAGTAATGATAGGCATTCTTTCTTTTGAAGTAGCAAATGTAATGTCCAAAACCGTTCACCTTCACAAATCTTTGTCAGAGTCTGAGATCTCAAAGCTCAGGAATGAGATCTTGAACTCAGAGGGTGTTAAAAACTTGGTCTCCTCTGATGAGGCTTATCTTCTCGAGCTGGCTCTGGCAGAGAAGCTTGAGGAGTTGAACCGTGTTGCTAGTGTGGTTTCCAGGTTGGGGAAGAAGTGCTCTATGCCTGCTTTGCAAGGTTTTGAGCATGTGTATGGGGACATTGTTAGTGGGATTATAGATGTGAAGGAATTGGGGTTCTTAGTTAAGCATATGGAAGGAATGGTGAGGAAAATGGATAGGTATGTTAGTGCCACCAGGAATTTGTACAGTGAAATGGAGGTCTTGAATGAATTGGAGCAAGCGGTGAAGAAGTTTCAGCATAATCAGCATGAGGAGAGTAGGAGGGCGTTTGAGCAGAAACTCACATGGCAAAAGCAAGAGGTGAGGCATCTAAAGGAGATTTCACTTTGGAATCAGACCTTTGATAAGGTTGTTGAGTTGTTGGCCAGGACAGTTTGTACCATTTATGCCAGGATCTCTGTGATCTTTGGTGATTCTGCTTTGAGGAAGAATACCCTTGGGCCTGGTGGAGGTTCACCACCTATGCACAATGAATGTGGATTGGTGTCTGGCCAGATTAATGTTCAAATGAGTTCAGAGAAGTTGAAACGCAATCATAGCAAGAGAAATGGATGTCATTTGGGTTCAATTGGAAGAACTTCTGTGGAGAGAAGGGGAACTATTAGTAGGCCTCAGATAGATGATATGAGAAGAGGTGAGTTAGCATATCTTCAACCTGAAGTTTTTGGTTTTCCATGTGGAACAAGTCCAGGGAGACTTTTCATGGAATGTCTAAGTTTAAGCCGCTCAGTTTCAAAATTTGGTGATGATGATCATGTTATTGATTGCGGGGACCAACACAGTCACATATCAAGCTGTCATAGTATTGGGAATAATGTCAAGAAAAGGGAGCACTTGTGCCATTCTGGCGGTCTAGATCATTCTCAAAGTGGTGTTCCTTTCACTAGAGATCTAAGACAAGTCAAGTCTGGTGTTCAAAGTTGCTCAACCTTTGGTCCTAAGAGTAGGTTAGCTGTTTATGCTCCTCCTTCCACTCTTGGAGGCTGTGCTCTAGCATTGCACTATGCCAATGTCATAATTGTCATAGAGAAACTGCTTAGCTATCCACATTTAGTTGGCGAGGAAGCTAGGGATGATCTATATCAGATGCTACCAACGAGCTTAAGGTTATCTCTGAAGGCCAAACTTAAGACCTATGTCAAGAACCTGGCCATATATGATGCCCCTCTTGCCCATGACTGGAAGGTGACTCTTGATGGGATATTTAGGTGGCTTGTACCACTTGCCCATAATATGATCAGATGGCAAAGTGAGAGGAATTTTGAGCAACATCAAATTGTTAGCAGGACAAATGTGCTGCTACTTCAGACACTATACTTTGCTGATAAGGAAAAGACAGAGGAAGCTATCTGTGAGCTTCTTATAGGTTTGAATTACATATGTCGTTATGAACAACAACAAAATGCATTACTGGATTGTGCAAGCAGTTTTGATTTTGAAGATTGCATGCAATGGCAATTGCAGTCTGGCACTTCTTTTCTCAATTGAATAAATTGTAAATTTTGAAATCCTCAACATGTTGAGCATTTCCTTGATTTATAATACCATATGAAGACATCATTTTGACACATCATGGAATTCTGAACTTTGTACATTGAGGACTAATATTGTTGAAGACTTGAAAAGTATAGTTGTATTTATTTACAATTTGACTTATAAAGTATATAAGCAGTCATATTTATGAAAGGGGCAAAAAAGTTCATGTTGAACTCGTGAATATGTTTATGTACAGCTTGCTTGTTGCTTAGAGTATGCTTTATTAGAACTATTATCATGAATAGCAGAGAGAGACTTGATATCTTATTCCTTTAGTTGCTGTTGATTTGTTCGTGCATTTACTTCTATTCAATCGTTCTGTATTATGAATTTATGATTTTTTTATGAGGTCTAAGTTTCTTGCCTCCTGCCCGTTCATGCTCCCATTAACTTCTTAGGTGGTTCATTGTGCCAATTCAGAAAGTGAGTGCCTCTTCATTAGAGGGCATATTCTTGATGCGTGTGGAAATTTTGAATTGTGAAACTTCTGCTTAGAATGAAGGGGTTAAACTAAGCAAAAGTAGTACTTCAGAAGGGAAGCATTACATTGTACAAGATTCTGTCTGTCTATCGGTTACAGTAAACTGGCTTTGCCTGATTCACAGGATGGGAATCGAATCCCAAACTCCCACCTTTAGTGGGACTAAGAAATACCATTTGAGTCACAGTTCATTGGTTGGTTAAAATAATGTTACCCACATAAATTTATACCCACATCATCTAACATTTGCATAATTTTTACTATCTAATTATAATTAATTCCACATTGTTTTATGCATGCTCATTTTCTGATTATGTCGAGGTGATGTGCTTGGTGTGAATGTGCACCAATCATTATTCTAACAGTTCTGATATTCTTACTATTAACAATATATATATTTATTTTCACACTATTTTTAATATCATTTATTATATTTATTTTTTTATTATTTTTTCTCACTAAATCTGACATTTTTAAAAAGTATGTCAACAGTATAAGGGGTGTATGATGATCTTTTTTTCTTATTCTAGTTGTTAAATCACTAATATTGGGTTTAAAGCATCTTTGATTCTTCTCTATTTTGTTAGGAAATCTGATATATTTGTACAACAAATATATATTTGAACTCCTCAACTTGTCTTTGGATGTCATTTATAGGCTAGATTACGATACACAAACTCTCGGAAAATTGAATTCACAGTTGCATTTCACATTCTTAGAGAGATTTAAAAGCAGTAATTCTACAAAGATGTTATATTTTCTGTTATTCCAGGGGAAAAAAATAAAGAAACTGTCTGCCATCATATTGGGATCTAGATTTAAAATTGTTAGAGAATTAGCATACATTTTAGGGAAATTAGCATTCAATCACCTTAAATTTTGACATAGTTGCAAATAGTTACTCTAAACTTTTAAATATTTTAATTTAGTCATTAAATTATTTTAATTTTTACAATTAGTCTTTTATCTAATTTCAATCAACTGACTAATGAAACACCGCGTCACGTACAAGTACGTGAATTATTAATTATTATGACAAATAGATCATTAATGATTTATATGCATGCACATGATGCACAAGAAATTCTTAATACACTACTTCACTCAAATTATAACACGTGATACTTATAATTGTACATGTCGTTAGATTAAAATGTAAAATGTTATTAAATTAAATATGAATTGTTACAAATTTGTCTAGAGTACTATTGTGAGAGTATTTTAGAATTTCTCATGAGGAGTATTTTGTTAGTCAACTAACTTAGATTGAACGAATTACGAATGATTAATAGAAGGAATTAGTGTAGTTTAAAGACTAAATTTGAAGAATTGAAAGTTTAAGGTAATTCCTTGTAAATGAGTAAAAGTTTACCATGGTTGAATGTTATTTTTCTTACATTTTAAGTAGAGCACATGTCCATTTTAGTTTTGAAAAGATTAAGTGTCAGTAGTAAGTTGGTCATCCATTTATCAATAATATTAAATTGGTCCTTTAATGTCAATTTTATGTCATTCAATTGGTTTTTAAAAATGAAATTCATGACATTTAATTATGATTAAAGGACTAATTAAATGTTTCAGATAAATGGAAGATTAATGTAATATTGTGTATAATTTTGGAGTATTAAATTGGATATTTACTTTTAAGGGTTGGACTACTTTATGCCATGGGGTTTTCATAACCTCAACTTAGAAATTAATTTTTATATTAAAATAATAATAAAAATAAATAATATTTTTTATCAGAAATTTTTTGGATATTTACTTTTATATTCCGGCTTCACCGTCTGCTCAAATCTTGTTTCCATTAGTGCTATACAGGGCTGGCCTGTAATGCTGTAGAGGCCACTGTGAGATTACCATAATGATGAAAGAGGGACTTACGATGGTGTCAATGCACTTTTTTGAGGATCAGATCCTCTCATGCTAATTCACGTTGTAAGAGAGACAAAAAAAGTATAGAAGTACCTACTATTATTTATTATTATTTATATAGAATTCATCAATTATGATTTCGTTTTTTTCACTCTAATAACATAACCTTCTCGTACCATGAGCTTCTAATGGCAGTAAGTATCTAAAGTGGAATGCATTTAAACTTCAGCACCAACTTAGGAAAATCACATGACAGCGTTGACTTGAAGTGGTACAGCACAGCTGTTCTACCATTCTGTCATGTGACATTCATTTATAACCAATCTGAATCTTCATTAAGTTCTGCCTGATTTTGCTTCTCATCGTTACCCGACCCCCACATATTCTGAATCTTCATCAATATGGGAAGGGGTGTCCGTTTGATAAATTGAGTAGGTTTAACAATATTTTCAGACCTAGTTTGTTCTTAAGAGTAGTGAGTTGAGTTAAAGTTGAAGAAACTTTTTTGTTTAATTCAATACAATTTATTTAAGAGTGGGTTAGATTGAATTGAACTTGTGGGTGTGACATATTTTTTTTTTAAAAAAAAATTGAAAAAAATTAAAATACAAAATTTAATAAATTAACATCATAAATCTTAATTTCAAACATAATAGATCTTGATTTCATAAATTAATAACATAAGTCTCAATCTTAAGCATAATATATCTCAATCTACTAAATTAATATCATAAGTTTCAATCGACCTTACTCAAACATAATATGTCTCAATTTCAAATAAATTAAACATTACAAGTCAATAAGTGCATAACAAATTAATAATTAACAAGTATTACTAAATCAGGAATAAACTAAACAAGACTATTCATAACCCAAATAGTTGTAAGAAAACTTTTTTTACCATGCTTCTGTTTTCTAGCTTTTTTGAAATTTATTATAGGTTTATTATCATGTAAATTTTCTTAGTAAGTAAAAAACTTCTTTTAAGATCATTCATACAGTTATAAAATGTTACTAAAACAAGCATACTATTTTGTTTAAGTTATTTATTCCATTTAATTGGTTTATAAACATAAATATATGTAATTAACAATTCTGATTTTATATTTATTGTGTTCCTTTAATCCTTCTAGAGAGTTTGTTCTCAAGAACACGAGTTAATATTATAAATAAACTTAATAAGTTTTACTAAGCTAACATAAATCTTAAATAAACTAAAGTAAGTTAACATATCCTAAAAGTTATAAATAACAAATCACGTTAACTAATTGAAGTCAATGTCATCACATATAGAATATAAATTGATATAATCATTTACTCAATTTTCAATTTTCTCATGATATTCTTTGTCATCCAAGCGATTAGTTAGATTTTCAGCTCATTGGTCTGTCAAACGTTTTATGAGTTTTTAATCACTATTTTCTTGGTCACATTCTCAATGTGACTACAATGCTTACACATAAACTTAATTGATTATATAGAAAAGTCATGGAAAAATAACATAAATTGTTACTATGGCTAAATGACTTTTACAAAAAAAAAAAAATTAGGTGGGTTGATTTTGTTTGAGTCGACACTTTCTAAACTAGCCACCTAACCCATACATTGCCAGTTGGAGTGTTTTCTAATTTGACCCAACTTGTAGACCTAACTCAACCCATATTTTGTGAGTTGGGTTAAGTCAAAATCCGTGAGTTCATGGGTTGACCCAACCTGTTAGACACCTCTAAATATAGGCTGTTAGTTGTTAGAATTTTCAAATTTCTACTATTATTGGGTAAAATTGTTATTTTGTTATGTTAAAAATGTACTAATGTTATATTTGTAATTGACTTAATACATTTATTAATTACTCTTTTCGATCCATTTTAAGTATCTCTTTGATGTAAAACACAATTAAAAAAATATTAAACTAAGCCTTAATTGTAGAATTTTTTTTATTAAACTAACTTTTATTCATTTCAATTAATTACTCTACTTTATCATATTTATCTAATTTTCACAAGCAGTTGAGACTACTAAAGTATAATGATAGAGATAAAAAAATTAATATTTTTTTGATATGCAAAAACAACACTTATAATGGATTAATTTTTTTTACCAAAGTAATACTTAAAATGGATCGGAGAGAATATTGATAACTCTATGAAATGTAATTATTTATGCCCCATATTTGTGCTTCATGGCATGCTTAGTCCTTGTTCTTATGCATATTTAGAAGGTTTTATGCTTATATTTGTGAAATTCTATTTTGAGATCTTCCTTTATGTTTTTGAGCAATTTGTACATATTTATTGATTGATTAAGTAGATTTGTAATTATATCTAACTTGGTGCTTTCTCAAATGCAGGAATGGCTCAAAAAAGATAAATTGATGCAAGTCAAGGCCCAGCATTGGAGGAAAGAAGCCAAGGAAGCATTCCATAGTTCCATGTCGTGGCGCAAACATATGCACGTCGCGGCGTAAGTCCCAAACAGCACATACACAAAGAGCAACACGGCCTATCACGTGTTCTCACACACAGCCTTCCATGCCGAGGCATGGGCATGTGCACGCCGCGGCGCACGTCAGCGAGCTAAACCTATTTATTTTGTTTTTCATGCCCTTTCTCGGGCTCTCTTAGTTTTTCTCTCTTAGGTTTTAGGTTTTTAGTTTTCTGGGTTAGAGGCTGCGGCTAGACCTCCATTGGAGGTGGAGATGGAGCTTGGGGAGTTAAGGATGGAAGCCCTCTTTCTCTTGGAGGAGGATCCGAGCTTCAATGGTGAAATTTATAAGTTTTCTCCTTCTCTCTTTTCTCTTTTCTCTTCCTCATTTCTTGAACATGTATTTTGTAATTTGTTATCATGTTTATTGTATAGCTGAGCTTTATTTAGGGATGACTTTGAATCCTTTTATTAATATTAATGATTTGTTCTTCTCTGAGTTTGTGTGGATATTTGATTTTGTCCAATCATATTTATCTTAATGCTCTTGAGTGTTTGGCCAACATTTAAGTTGATTTGATAAAATCTAATGAACCTAGACATAAGGATTTGGGTTTGAGATCGTATGTATGATTGATGCATGTTCGATTCTGTTCCAATGGCGGGATGAGTTGATTCGCTAATGGGATAGAAATATACCTCTTAGTTATGCATAGCACGTGTTTGAGAATAGACCTTAAAAAGTGAATTTTGTGTTAGCTCTCAAGGACACTTAGAGAGTTGGGTAATTGAAATCATGGTTAGATGACCTAGACATAGGCGTTTAGCTAATGTAGATTCTCAAGCTAACCTAATCATTGCATTCATGTTTATGAAGAGGATTGCATGTTGTTGGTTGATGTAAAGGGTGAAGAAGGATTTCCCTAAACTCTAATCGTTTATCTTTATTGTTTTCTGTCTTTACTTTCTTTACTTTTATCCATTTTTATGTTCTTGAATAGAATTAGGTAAGCTATCGGTTAATACTTTGCTTTGGAAATAAACTTATCCTCGTGGGAACAATCTCTTACTCTATAATTATATTACTTGTGTGACCCGTGCACTTGCGGTTAGCAAATGGGCAAACACGTTTTGACCCCAATAAGTTTTTGGCGCCGTTGCCTGGGATAAGGCATTATTTCCGTATTGGTAATATTGACAATGAGTTTGCTTAGTTCTAATTCAAGTTTTTCTGTTTTGTTGTTGTAAATAGTTTTAATTCATGTTTTTATGCTTTTGTTTTTGGTTTGCTTAAATAAGTAGTTATAGTTTGATTTTGTATTTTTATTATCTTTTTGTTGTACACACTATAATTTAAATTGTTAGACATATTTTAGAGGTGCTAAAGGTCCCCTAGAAGCAAAAATGGCAACAGAGCTGAGTCTGCTACAGAATTTTGCAGTCAGACCTCTCACGCCGCGGCGTAGCCTTACTCTACGCCGTGGCGCATGCTCAAAATTTCTACAAAATTTTGCAGTGGCCCCTATTTTTGCATTTTTTTTATTATTTTCTAGTTTTTCTTTGTTTAATAATGCTCAGTTCTAGTTAGGCTACTGTTTTGACTTGCTCAAGTACCCTATAGACCATGAACACCAAGAACACACATTCACTTTGGTGTGGGGGAGTATCATTGCATGTTTTTCACCCTTAATGCTTAATGTTTACACATGTTTTGATATTTTAAGTATGTGCTAGTGATAGTCATCATGCTTTCATGATTATATCCTGTTTTGACTATTACTGGTGAGCTATTGATAAAAGTTTCAATTTTCAACATTCTTTACATGATGTTATGCATGCTTGAATAAAAAATGATGAATCTTTTGAATGCATGATTTGTTGCCATTTGCTAGTGTGTGATGGTTGGCTAATGATATAAATGCTTGCGATTGTCCTCAATTCTTTTATGAATCCATTTGTGATCTTGAAGCATGCTTCAGCAATCTTGTTTACTTTTATGCATTATGTGTTTCTCACTTAGATGCTTGTTTAACTTTGGAAAAATTTGAGTGCTTGTCTAGAGAATGTTTATGGATTGTGCATGTGGATGATTTCTACTATCCTTGAAATTGTTTGGCAACTCTCTTGAGGCGAAATCCTAGATTGCGCATGATTGAGGAAGTGATTAGGATATTGTTTAGACCGGTTGAGCCTTTCAAGCTTACCCTTACATGATTATATCCCTAGGTCCCCTTTTGGAAGCTTTCTAAATGTTTGGCCTTCTATGTTCTTCTTTCATCCTCATATTTCCTACCTTGTAACCATTCTAATGCATGCGAACATTGCAATTTTTTCCTTGCCCTTATGTTTGTTGAGTGCATGATGTCGCAACCGGGATCGCGACGGGACGACCGAAAAAAGATAAAATTCATGGAGTCGCCACCAATGTTTATTTAAATTGGGAAAACATTAGAAAAACCCTTTTATCAGGAAAACTGATCTTTTGAAAATGAGTTTGGATTCGGGAGCCGATTACAGGTAGGGAAGGTATTAGCACTACACTTTGCCGCTCCATGAACGGTACCTTAAGTTAGTTGTGTAAATTTTAATAATCTCAAATATATTCATTTTAACCCCTTTAAACAAAAGACTTTGTAATTACTTTTTATTTTTTTTTTCATTTTTTTAATTTTTTGGAAAGAAATAAAAGAAACAATCAAATTATGAAAATTTATTTTTTGGCTTGACAGAATAGAGATTCTGCTCCTACGTATCCTCGGGTGCAATGAGGAACTCAAAGTCACGTAGTTCTTTATAAAATAAGTGTGGGTTGGTTGATTTTATTTTAAAAAGGATTTTATTTGAAAGCGAATCCATTTTTTGCACAGGATTCAAGTTAGCACTAGGCTACTCAATAAACCCTTATGATCCAAAAGATAATGAAGATAGCATCCGCTATTCAATCATCATCATTGGTCATTGCATGGATTAAAAGATTTTTTTTATTTGCTATTTTTATATTCTTTTACCCTTTTTTTTTGCCAAAAAATGTATCATTATTGCCTTAATATGAAATGGGCAGCAGCCCACGAGATTCAAACTCAAATCCCAAAAGACAGTCAACAATTCAAATTAAAAAAAAAGAGTTTGAAACCTTGAGCACCAATAACAGAGGACGTTTGGGGAAGGATTTGGAAATTGGTTCGACGGTCGGTTTAGGGAGATTGAGTGATTCTGTTTTCGAGTTCGACAGTCGGTGGGGATAAGGATGAGATGGATTCGACGGTCGGTTGGAAAGGGGTGATTCTGTTTTGGAGTTTGACGGTCGGTTGGGGGTAAGGATGGGATGGATTCGACGGTCGGTTGGAAAGGGGTGATGGATTCGACGGTCGGTTGCAATTGATGAAGATGGTGGAGGTCACGGTTTTTTGGGGTCCGACGGTCGGATGGGACGGAGTTTGGTTGATGGTGTGAAGGTTTGGATGGGTTGTCGGTGAGGGGGTAGTAGGCGGTGTGGTTCGACGGTCGAGTGAGGTGAAGGTGAATTCAGTGAAGTTGGTTGAGGGTCACAATGGTGCGGTTCGACGGTCGAGTGAGGTGAAGGTCACTGATGTAGTTCGACAGTCGGTAGAGGGAATGATGGTATTTTGTGAAGTGGGTTGAGGGTCCAATGGTGTGGTTCGACGGTCGAATGAAGTGAAGGTGGGCTTTGTGAAGGGGTTGAGGGTCACAATGGTGTGGTTCGACGGTCGAATGGGGTGAAGGTCAGTGATGTAGTTCGACGGTCGGTAGAGGGAATGATGGTATTTTGTGAAGTGGTTCGACGGTCGGTGCAGAGGGATTCAGGGGTCCGACGGTCGGTTGGTTGAAGGGAAAGATCTGGCTTCTTGGGTTTCGACGGTCGGTGAGGGTGTCAGTGAGAGGATGGTAACTGGTGTTGGTCGGTGAAGGTCACAGTGGTGTGGTTCGACGGTGAGGGTGTCGGTGAAGTTGGTCGGTGAAGGTCACAGTGGTGTGGTTCGACGGTCGATTTAGGGAGATTGGATGGTTCGACGATCGGATATGATGGAGTTTGGTTGATGGTGTGAAGGTTTGGATGGGTTGTTGGTGAGGGGAGTGGAGCTCACGGTTCGACGGTCGGTTGGTTAAAGGTCATGGTTGAGGGAAAGGTTAAGGAAGGTGTTGTTTACGTGTGCATGGGTTGATGGAAAGTAGATGTTTTCGGTCTGGAAAAGGTTGAATGTGGGTAGTTGAAGATGAAAGTAATAAAAGGGAGATGGATTCACGGTTGGAGAGTGGATATTGGGTTTCAGTCAAGGAGGCTTGAGTGGATATGTAGTATTCATTTCAGGTTGAGTGCAGAGGGATTCAGGGGTTGTGTGCAAGTGAGAATAGTTAGCAGAAATGAGCTACATGACATAAATGCGAAGGTTACTGTGGAGTTCAAGGTGGAACAGTTGAAGTGAATGCTATTCCTCAGCAAGGCTTCTGTCTCCTTCTTGTTCCCTTCTCTCTGTCTCCCTTGTGATGGCTGTGCTCTTGGAAGTTTATGGTGATGAAGGATTGATAAAGACGATGGTCACAGTGGAGAATGGGTGAAGGTGCTGTTTTTGGTGATGAGGGTGGTGAAAATGGAAGGTGTTTTTCTGGTTCTTGAAGGTGAAAAAATGTGTGAAAAAAGATCCCCCTTTTTCTGATGCTCTTCTCTTTTAAATACCTCCACCCTTTCATCATTTCTCCCCTGACATTTCCTTCTTTTTTTCTTTGCGTGAGCCTTCCTACGTTGAGCCCCCATTTCCTCCTTTATCAGAACCTTTTTCTTTTCTTTCCATCCTTTTAACCCCTCTTTTTTCTGCTTGCTGCCTCAATGCATTTAATGCCTTCCTCTTTGCGTGTGCAAGTATCAGGTATTAAATGCAATGCCCCTTTTTAAAATTTTTATTTTTAAAACGAGATCAGTGTTCCCCTTTTTAGTAGGCTTACAATTGGGCCAAAAAAGAAGAGAAAAAGAATTTGTTAGTATATGTTCAAAATATTGTAATTAAGTATAAAAATTTTTATGGACAAAATTGGGTATCAACACATGATATGTTATTTCTTAACTTGAGTCTAATGTTTAGGATATTTATGATGTTCAATGCAAAAGTGGCTTGAAGGAACAAAAAGTAGTTTTTGTTAAAGAAAAAGAAAATACAAAAAAGAGAAAAAGAAAAGAAAAGAAAAGAAAAACAAATGAAAGAAAGAAAGCATAAATAAATAAAAAAAGCATCGAGTGGTTCTGGATAGTTTTATTTGTTTCATTTTGTATACCCTTGTTGTAGTGACTCAAGTCTTGAAATGTCATGTTATGATTCTCAATGTTTGTATGTTTTTCATTCCCCTTTGTTCTTTCACCCCATCACCTTGGCCTTATATTACAAGCTATAAAGTCCCTATTGATCCTTGTGAACACCCAATTTTGTCTGGACATTATGTAAAAAAATAAAAAATAAAAAAAAGAAAAAAAAAAAAAAAAAAAAGAAGAAAAAAAAAGAAAAAAAGAAAAAAACTCATCTTTCAACCCATTAGCCTATTAACCCCTAAACCAACTCATTGACCCATAACCCATGATCTAACCCATTAACCCACAACCCTTAAGCATTTATCCTAAATAAACCTCATCGCTTATCTTAATCCCTAAGCACTTATCCGAACTATCCCAAACAAACCTATCATAAACTAACAATAACTCATCTTACCACAAACTTATCCTAAACCAACCTTGGCAGTTATCATCAAACTCATCTTAACACAAACTTATCCTAGCATAAACCCATCCTAACTCAAACTCATCCTAAACAAACTTATCCTAAACCCCACATCACTTATCTTAAATAAACTCCTAATCGTATTTTAACTCAAACTCTTTAACCTAATCTCCTCCTATAAATACCCATCACCTACACACTCAGAAAGGAACTTACTTCAGCCTTCATACACACAGACTTTTGCCTACATGGTTACCAACACTGCAACCATATTTTCTCACTTACATAGTCTTCATCTTCCCTCTTCAACCAAACTCCTCACCATCCCATCATCACCTCTGGCATATGTTCAAACTTCTCACAACACAATAACCACCTCTGCCAAAATTGTCATTCACGTTAGCCTATCACCAACAATACACCAACTCCTTCATCCCACTAACAGCAAGCCACCGTCATTACTCACTCCCATCCAAGCCACTACCTACTTGGGCCCCGCCGCCTAATCTGCCTTTATCTTCTTCCTTTGTTCTTTCCACAAACATCAAGAAGAAAAGAAACAGGACCCTTTTTTGTTTTTTTATTCTTTTCGTAAGCCAATAAGCCACTTCTGTTTTCTTTTGCTTATTTTGATTTTGTTATTTTTTTTTATTTTTATGCTTTATCTATTTTCTCTTTATTTTTTTATTTATTATTTGCTTTCTTTATTTTTTTATTTAGTTTAATTAAAGAGAAGAAAAGAAACAGACTTTTTTTCGTAAAGTTGTTAACTTGTCTTTTTTTTTTTTTTTCGTAAAGTTGCTAACTTGTCTTTTTTTTTTCTTTCATAAAGTTATTACATTTTTTTTTAAAAGTGCTTTGTATTTTTGTTATATATTTTTTTGAAAGAAATGGTTTTGAGTAGTGGACTTTAACTTAATGAGCTAAAAAATAGAAAAAATTGATAAAAATAAAAATATAAAAATAAGATAATTAAATATTTTTTTTAAAAAGAATAACATGGGTTACCTGAGTTATGACGATACTTGCTAACCCTTATAACATTTGTAATCATCTGAGTTGCGACAGCTTGATGATTCAAATTATTATAATTTAAATTATTATTTTGTCTTCAAACTTTTATAAAATAAACTGTTAATTCATAAAGGTTCAATTTTTTAAAAATAAAAATAAAAATAAAAGTTTTCGTAATAAACTTGATAAGTGATGGGTGACGTCTCTAGCGTGACGCGAGTTTCACCTATTCAATCCTTAATTTGAATAACTGAGTCGCGACGGCTTGTTAATTCAAATTTTTAAAATTATTTTAATTAAAATCAACCAACCCACGATTATTTTCTAAAGAACTACGTGACTTTGAGTTTCTCATTGCACCTGGGGATACGTAGGAGCAGAATTTCTATTCTGTCAAGCCAAAAATTAAATTTTCATAATTTATTTATTTATTTCATATTTTTTACAAAAGGGGTAAAACAAATATTTTCAAGAATTATTAAGAATTTGCATAATTAATTTAAGGTACCGTCTTAGGATGGGTGTGTTAGGGGTGCTGTGGGATTAAGTTTTCACCCTTCTCTACACATAACCGACTCCCGAATTCAATCTGGTTTCAAAGACTATTTTTCTTGGGTTTTCCAATTTTTCCTAATAAAAAATAAAATTGGTGGCGACTCCTAATTAAATATATTTTTAATTTAAGTTGCTATCCCGCCGCGATTTTTCGGTCGCGACAGATGGCGACTCCACTGGGGACACTTGAGAGTCAAGCTTATAAAAGTTGGTTATGCAAAAATTTTGGTGATTTTTATGTGTTTGTTTTACCCTTTTTTTCTTTTTATTATTTGATGATTTTTTATTATTTTTAGTGTTAATTGTTTTACTGTCTAAACCTTAGGGTAGAAAACGTTTGGTGTTTGTTTTGTGTTTGCTTTGTTTTACAGGATATGAGTAGTCTTTAGGATTGTAAAGGTTTATACGCTCCCTACACTCACCGTACCTACACATTATTCACACACATTCGAGTAGGGCCCTATACCCGGGTCTGAGTGAAGCCTAAGTTAAGTAGAGGTTGCGTAGTGGTAACCATTTTGGATGTACTTCCTGTTTGGTTACCGCGAAAACCTCATCTAGAGTGTGCCTTTTTCATGAATGTCCCACACCTAGTGGTTTACCCACTATTTCGTGGTTAACATTCTGAAATAGGACTTGACTCTAGAGACCTCTAAAATAGAAAAGTCACTCTATGGAAGTTCTCACGAACCAGAAAAACTCTTAGATCCTTAGGATAGAATTCCCAAGTTTAAGGCAACCCCATTAGGACACAAAGGGAGCCTACTTCTTCTTTTCTCATGCCATCCATTCAAAAAAAAATTTTAAAAATACATTTTCTTACATTTTCATGGCATTCTTAGCATTCTTAAAAAAAATCATCTTGCATTTTCATGTCATTCTTAGCATTTTTTTTATGTCTTGCATTTTCATGGCATTCCTAACATTCTTAAAAAAAATATATCATCTTGCATTTTCATAGCATCTTTAGCATTCTAAAAAAATAAAAAAATAAAAAAATAAATAATGCATTTTCATTCCATGCATTTAAAAAATATTTTCATTTCATTTTATGCATGACATTAATCTCATTCATTTCATCTTATTCCTTGTATGATGTTACCGTGTTCAGCAACCATTGCGTGACCAAGGAAAGAAGACACCAATCAAACCCGTGTTCACAATACAAGGACTCGAACAAGGTTGCTTGCAGCAATGGCAGCTGAGAATGAAGGTAGGAACCTAAGTTTGGAAGTAGATGAAGTGAAAGGAAGGGTGAGTGAGGTGACGGAGTCTCAAAGAAGAATGGAGGAAATGTTGTTAGCTATGAGGGAGACTCTCACCTTGATGGGGGCAGCTGGAAATACAGGAGTAACTGGGTCACATTCATACCCACTGAATATTACTTCCATGAGGACAAACCTAGGGGTCACTACTGAGAGACCTTCTGTGAGAGGAACCTCAAACACTGCATCAGTAGTAATTCCTATTGGAGAAGGATATCATTCATTGGAAGGTACTCAAAATGAGGTCTATGGTAACACCAAGTTCACGTGGGAACCACCACATATGTCCATTCAGATGCCAACTGGATTTCCTGCCGGTAATGGGCACACAACTGTTCAGAATGATAAGATGAAAGAAGAGTGGATGGAAAAGATGGAGGAGCAAATCAAGGCGATCAAGGGTCCTAGCACCTACGGTCCCCTTGGGATAGAAGAATTGTGCCCTACTGCTAACATTATCATCCCCAAGGATTTTAAAATCCCAGAATTTGTCAAGTATGATGGGAGCACCAATCCCTTTTTCCACCTAAAAACTTACATTACCAAAATGTCCATTTGGTCAAGGGATTGGAAGTTCCTCATCAATTTCTTTCATGAAAGTTTGACTGGGCCTGCTTTAGAGTGGTGTATCCAACAGGACCTCTCCAAAATCTCCTCTTGGGATGACTGGGCGAATTTGTTTATGGGTCAGTATCGGTTTAATCTGGATACAGCCCCAACCCGGGAGCAATTGGGAACATTACAAAAGAAAAATGAGGAGACATTCAAACAATATGCCCAGAGGTGGAGAGCTCTCGCAGCTCAAGTGCAACCGCCTTTAACTTTGACAGAAATGTGCTCATACTTCTTGGGGACTTTAGGAGCTCCTTATATTGGGACAATGGTGGGTACTGCTTACCAAGACTTTGCTGAATTAATTGCTGCTGGAGAAAGGATCGAAATGCTGGTAAAGGCTGGCAAATTGCCAATTGGCAATAATGAAGGTAGTTTCAAGAAGGGTTTTTCCACTAAGAAAAATGAGCCAGAAGAGAGTTATCTGCAAAATCAACAACCTTCACAACCTCGATATTCGCCATCCTACCCTGTATACCGACCACCCCCATATAACCCAAACACTTACCCTTCTGCATCGTTTCATCTACCTGGCCTAACCGCCTCTCCCATGAATGCACCTCAAACCCAGCTACTCCAAATCAACAATGTTCCTGTACCTCAACCATACGCTCCAACCCGCCTAACCTATAACCAATATCCATCTGCACCTCCACAAAATTACCCGCAACCTCGGCCAAACTTTCAAAATCAAGGTCGTTTTCATCCCCAAGGCCTACCTCCTTTCCCAAGATTGTCCATTTCAAATGCAGAGTTATTCCAAAGGCTCTATGATGCCCATTTAATTTCGAGGAGTCCTGTGCGCCCTATGAAGTCACCATTCCCGAGTTGGCATAACCCAAATTTGACTTGTAAATTTCACATGGATGCTTCTGGGCATTCCATTGAAGACTGTGAAGCTTTTAAGACAGCAGTGAGGAAATTAATTGCTTATGGGAAGCTTGATATCCAAGAGGAGGCTGGACTCGATATTGTCAACAACCCAATTCCTAATCATGGTAGAAGGAATGGGGTAAATGCTTAGAATAGTTGATCAAGGAAATCTCAGAAAGTTCAACTTAGTGGTGGTTTATAAACAATACCTTAGAGTCCTCCAACACTGGGGAATTTCTAAGCGGCTGATATTCTGATTTGTTTATCAAGTAGTTACCATGAAACGATGGTTTAATTGTATCAACCCTATGCTTGTTCGATCAATAAAATCATTTAGGTTTTGAACTTATGATAACTTTCTTGAAGCATTAATGTAATAAATTTGCATGGGTACATTGTTTCTTTTCTTTTCCATCACATTATCTTTCTTGACATTTATGATGTTTCATTTTTGCAAAGTGTCTTCCTTTTATCCAATTCTTGGTAATCCCTAGTTTGGTAGATGTCAATAAAGTCCTCGAGTGCAAGTGTCTTTTGAAAGAGAAAAAAAGAAAAAAGAAAAAAAAAGAAAAAAGAATCAAAAAGGAAAAAGGGAGCAAAGAAGTAATCACTTGGCGCGCACTATCTTTTTGTCTCAAAATTAAAGTTTTGAAAATAAACAATCATGATTTGAAAATGAAGACTGGCCATTTTTCTCTATCTTTTACAAAATTTCATCATTTTTATCCCTCGTTACCCCTTTTGAGCTTGAAAATTTCTTCAATAAACCTTGGATAAGGATCACCCCTACACTAGGGGATAGTACAAGACAAATGTTGATTGTCATAGTGACTATTTTGAAGTATAATAAAAAAGGAAGAAAAAAGTGAAAGGGGAAGAAGTAAAAAAAATGATGAAAAAACAAAAAAAAAAGAAAAAAAAAAAAAAAAAAAGAGAAAAACAAAAAAGAGAGAAGGGAAAGAAAGAAGAAAGAAGATAAAATGAAATGGGGAAGAAATGGAGAACAATAAAAGAAAGGTGTGCTCAAAAGTGCAAAGCAGTTGACAAAGTTCAATTTTGAAAGTGCAAGGATCCTTAGTCCCATCCAACCCTTAAATATTTGTTTGAGCCTTATATCTTTTCTTTCATAACCCCTAGCCTTGACCACGTTACAAGCCTCAAAAAGTCCATTCTGATCAATGAAGGATTATTGTCATTTTCATTAACTTTAATTTTGAGACAAATATTATGCTTATCCAAGTATCTAGTTTATTGCTCCTAAAAAAAAGGAGGAGAAGGAGGTACTCATCAGTCTTACACCGGGGTAAATCTTTTAGTCACTAGAGTGAGTTTCTGTCCTATTCAATTCAGTCCTAAACTGGGGCAAATTTCTCTTTAGTTCAATTTGGGCCTCATACTAGGACAAGTGTCTACCCTGCTTGATTTGACTCTAAACTGGGGTAATTTCTTCTTTTCCTTGGTTCAATTGACCTACACTGGATAAATCTTTCGGTCACTAGGGCGAGTTTCAGTCCTATTCAATTCAGTCTTAGACTAGGACAAATTTTTTGGTTCAATTTGGCTTGATGTAGATGTTCAGCAGAAGAAAATCCTTGGTCATAATGTCTAGTGAGCAACTAAAGATTGTTTTCATGAGGATCAAACCAATTCATATGGGGTCAACATTTTTTTGAATCTCATACCATCGTTTGTGTTTTTTTCCATATATACCCTCTGGTGTAGTCAAACTTCCAAGGTCAATTTAGAAGTTGTTCACTTAGTCAATTCCTGTTCTGTTGTACTTTTGAATAAATGTCTATCTGTTACGTAATGCTTCAGGTAAAGTGAACATAAGTACAACATTATGATTGGACCATCTAATGGCAATTCCTTGATGAACAATTCAGACTGAAAAGAATTTAGAAGTTCTAATTAAAAGGAAAAATGATATCCCAGGGGATAATCCAGAAACAAGAGGTACCTAAGCAAAAAGGGAAAAGAGTCCGTTAGACTAAAAACTCGAAAAGGCGGTTTAAGCAAAAACTGGGGCAAATAAATAGGAGGATGACCTGAAGCCCCTTGAAAAGTTCACAAAACGGGGCAATTTTGTTCAATTGGTCATACTTGGGGCAAAATTTTTGAAGGATTAAAGAGAAGATATGAGTAATCAAGCGATACGCGAGAATCAATTGGATGAAAGACAAAGTTAAATACTTTGGAGTAAAATTTTCTCTCAAGGACTCACCAAGCAAGGGTTCATGATAAGAGATGATCATTTCATTCCTCAAAAGGAGAGTTGAGAGTGGCAAACAAGGAAAGAGAAAGAAGAAGAAAAAGGAAAGAAAGGATGAGGACCGAAGTTATCAGGTCCAATGGGCTAAAGCACGTGAACGAGGGGTTTGATTGGTCAAAGCTTTCCAAAGTCGTCCTTGGTTCAAATGATTTTTTTAATAAAATTAAAAAAAGAGAGAAAAAAAAAAAAAAAAAAAAAAAAAAAAAAAAAGAAAAGAGAGAAAAAAAGGAGAGAAAAATAAAAAAGAGAAAAAAAAAAAAAAGAGAAAAAAAAATAATAAAAGAAAAAGAAGATCTTTTTGGGTCAAGATGCCCATTGTCTTTAAAATTTGTCTTTTGGGACTCTGTTGCCCATTGTCTTTTAAATTTTGGGACTCTGTTGCCCATTGTCTTTTTAATTCTGGGATTCTGTTGCCCATTGTCTTTTAAATTTCGAGACTCTGTTGCCCATTGTCTTTTTAATTCTGGGATTCTGTTGCCCATTGTCTTTTAAATTTCGGGACTCTGTTGCCCATTGTCTTTTAAATTCTGGGACTCTGTTGCCCATTGTCTTTTAAATTCTGGGACTCTGTTGCCCATTATCTTTTAATTTTTGGGACTCTGTTGCCCATTGTCATTTAAATTCTGGGACTTTGTTGCCCATTGTCTTTTAAATTTCGGGACTCTGTTGCCCATTATCTTTTTAAATTCTGGGACTCAGTTGCCCATTGTCATTTAATTTTCGGGACTCAGTGTTGCCCATTGTCATTTAAATTCCGGGACTCAGTTACCCATTGCCTTTTAAATTCTGGAACTCAGTTGTCCATTGTCATTTTAAGTTCTGTTGAGCGCATCGGCTCCATGCATTTCATGCATTTTAAATTTCTATCAATTTCTTTGAGCGTATCGGTTCCATGCATTTTAAGTGCTGTTGAGCGCATCGGCTCCATGTATTCCATGCATTTTAAATTCCTGTCTTTTGCTTTTGAGCGCATCAGCTCCCTGTCATTTAAGTTTCTATCATTGAGCGCATTACTCTTTGCATTGTTTTGTTTCTTTTCGCTCCCAAACAAAATTTGAGTTCATGTCTTTACTTGTTCCTTACCATGATAAAATGAAAAACTACAGTTATTCTTTTTATCTAGTAAGAAACAAGTAAAGAGGGGCAACTGTGAACACCCAATTTTGTCTGGGACATTATGTAAAAAAATAAAAAATAAAAAAAAGAAAAAAAAAGAAAAAAAGAAAAAGACTCATCTTTCAACCCATTAGCCTATTAACCCCTAAACCAACTCATTGACCCATAACCCATGATCTAACCCATTAACCCACAACCCTTAAGCACTTATCCTAAATAAACCTCATCAGTTATCTTAATCCCTAAGCACTTATCCTAACTATCCCAAACAAACCTATCATAAACTAACCATAACTCATCCTACCACAAACTTATCCTAAACCAACCTTGGCAGTTATCATCAAACTCATCTTAACACAAACTTATCCTAGCATAAACCTATCCTAACTCAAACTCATCCTAAACAAACTTATCCTAAACCCCACATCACTTATCTTAAATAAACTCCTAATCGCATTTTAACTCAAACTCTTTAACCTAATCCCCTCCTATAAATACCCATCACCTACACACTCAGAAAGGGACTTATTTCAGCCTTCATACACACAGACTTTTACCTACATGATTACCAACACTGCAACCATATTTTCTCACTTACATAGCCTTCATCTTCCCTCTTCAACCAAACTCCTCACCATCCCATCATCACCTCTGGCATATGTTCAAACTTCTCACAACACAATAACCACCTCTGCCAAAATTGTCATTCACGTTAGCCTATCACCACCAACTCCTTCATCCCACTAACAGCAAGCCACCGTTGTGACTCACTCCCATCCAAGCCACTACCTACTTGGGCCGCCGCCGCCTAATCTGCCTTTATCTTCTTCCTTTGTTCTTTCCACAAACATCAAGAAGAAAAGAAACAGACCCCTTTTGTTTTTTTATTCTTTTCGTAAGCCAGTAAGCCACTTCTGTTTTCTTTTGCTTATTTTGATTCTTTATTTTTTTTTATTTTTTATGCTTTATCTATTTTCTCTTTATTTTTTATTTATTATTTGCTTTCTTTATTTTTTTATTTAGTTTAATTAAAGAGAAGAAAAGAAACAGACTTTTTTTCGTAAAGTTGTTAACTTGTCTTTTTTTTTTCTTTTTTTTCGTAAAGTTGCTAACTTGTCTCTTTTTTTTCTTTCATAAAGTTACTACATTTTTTTTAAAAGTCATTTGTATTTTTGTTATATATTTTTTTTTGAAAGAAATGGTTTTGAGTAGTGGACTTTAACTTAATGAGCTAAAAAACAGAAAAAATTGATAAAAATAAAAATATAAAAATAAGATAATTAAATGTTTTTTTTAAAAGAATAACATGGGTTACCTGAGTTGCGACAGCTTGCTTAACCCTTATAACATTTGTAATCATCTGAGTTGCGATGACACTGATGATTCAAATTATTATAATTTAAATTATTATTTTGTCTTCAAACTTTTATAAAATAAACTGTTAATTCATAAAGGTTCAATTTTTTAAAAATAAAAATAAAAATAAAAATTTTCGTAATAAACTTGATAAGTGATGGGTGACGTCTCTAGCGTGACGCTGAGCTTCACCTATTCAATCCTTAATTTGAATAACGAGTCGCGACGAACTTGTTAATTCAAATTTTCAAATTATTTTAATTAAAATCAACCAACCCACAATTATTTTCTAAAGAACTACGTGACTTTGAGTTCCTCATTGCACCTGGGGATACGTAGGAGCAGAATTTCTATTCTGTCAAGCCAAAAATTAAATTTTTATAATTTATTTATTTATTTCATATTTTTTACAAAAGGAGTAAAACAAATATTTTCAAGGATTATTAAGAATTTGCATAATTAATTTAAGGTACCGTCTTAAGACGGGTGTGTTAGGGGTGCTGTGGGATTAAGTTTCCACCCTTCTCTACACATAACCGGCTCCCGAATTCAATCTGGTTTCAAAGACTATTTTTCTTAGGTTTTCTAATTTTTCCTAATAAAAAATAAAATTGGTGGCGACTCCTAATTAAATATATTTTTAATTTAAGTTGCTATCCCGCCGCGATTTTTCGGTCGCGACAATCCTCATTTATGTGCGGTTTACATTAGTGGAGAGAAAGTTGTACTACAATTTTGTGGAGTCTTGATTTGTATCCATGTGTAGGTTCATAAACTTATCCGGATAAGCATGATTTAAAAAAGATAAGTTTAATTTGCATGTTTGTGGGAGATGTCTTATGCATGATTGGAAGCTTGATTGATGGCATGTTAAAAATTGTGTATGTGTTGAGCTTAACTGTGAGGCATACGCATTTTTTTAGGGCTATTATAATCATTGTGCACTGGTTGTGGTTAAAAGAAAATTAAATTTATCATTGTTTTGTTGAATGCATGTGAGCATGAATTGTCAAAGTGAGTCTTCTTAGTCATACTTTGTGTTGCTCGAGGACTAGCAATATCTTAAGTTTGGGGGTGTGATAATTTCATGAAATGTAGTTATTTATGTCCCATATTTGTGCTTCATGGCATGCTTAATCCTTGTTCTTATGCATATTTGGAAGGTTTTATGCTTATATTTATGAAATTCTATTTTGAGATCTTCCTTTATATTTTTGAGCAATTTGTACATATTTATTGATTGATTAAGTAGATTTGAAATTATATCTAACTTGGTGCTTTCTCTAATGCAGGAAGGGCTCAAAAGAGATAAATTGATACAAGCCAAGGCCCAGCATTGGAGGAAAGAAGTCAAGGAAGCATTCTAGAGTTCCACGCCGCAGCGCAAACATATGCACGCCGCGGCGTGAGTCCCAAATAGCACATACACAGAGAACAACACGACCCTTCACGTGTTCTCACACACGGCCTTCCACGCCGAGGCGTGGGCATGTGCACGCCGCGGCGCGCGTCGGTGAGCTAAACCTATTTATTTTGTTTTTCACGCCCTTTCTCGGGCTCTCTCAGTTTTTCTCTCTTATGTTTTAGGTTTTTAGTTTTCTGGGTTAGAGGCTGCGGCTAGACCTCCATGGGAGGTGGAGATGGAGCTTGGGGAGCTAAGGATGGAAGCTCTCTTTCTCTTGGAGGAGGATCCGAGCTTCAATGGCGAAATTCATAAGCTTTCTCCTTCTCTCTTTTCTCTTTTCTCTTCCTCATTTCTTGAACATGTATTTTGTAATTTGTTCTCATGTTCATTGTATAGCTGAGCTTTATTTAGGGATGACTTTGAATCCTTTTATTAATATTAATGATTTGTTCTTCTCTGAATTTATGTGGATCTTTGATTTTGTTCGATCATATTGATCTTAATGCTATTGAGTGTTTGGCTAACATTTAAGTTGATTTGATAAAATCTAATGAACCTAGACATAGGGATTTGAGTTTGAGATCGTATGTATGATTGATGCATGTTCGATTCTGTTCCAATGACGGGATAAGTTGATTCGCTAATGGGATAGAAATATACCTCTTAGCCATGCATAGCACGTGTTTGAGAATAGACCTTAAAGAGTGAATTTTGTGTTAGCTCTCAAGGACACTTAGAGAGTTGAGTAATTGAAACCATGGTTAGATGACCTAGACATAGACGTTTAGCTAATGTAGATTCTCAAGCTAACTTAATCATATCATTCATTATACTTTAATAGTTGAGACTATTAAAGTATAATGATTGAGATAAAAAAATTACTATTTTATTGATATGCAAAAACAACACTTCTAATGGATTAATTTTTTTTTACCAAAGTAATACTTAAAATGGATCGGAGAGAATATTAATTAGTTTGGTTTAGTAAAATTAGTGTAGGGTTTAACTTGATAAGAGTGTGTTTGGAAAAGTTGGAAAAAATAGATTATGCTGATAATCGATTATTGTTATAATCGATTATAATCGATTATTGTTGTAATCGATTATAATCGATTCATTTTTATGTTTCGATGAATTAGCTGTAAAACGATTTTAAACTAATATGATTCGTTTGGATGATATAAAAAAGAATCACTTTTATGCATTAAATTACTAAAATATGTATAGAATGATTAAAAAAATTATTTGATTGAGGACAAAATAGTATTTACATATTAAAGTGTAAGAAATAATCTATAAGCTAAAATCATAAGCTTCAATCTTCAGTATTATGATTATTAACTTTAAAAAGCTTTTATTTTACATTGAATTTCGTGTAAAAACTTTTTTAAAAAATAATCTTTTTACCCAAACATAATAATTATTTCACAAAACAGATTAATCCTCTAAAAATAACTGAATGAGAAAGATTAAATCTTTCTCAAACAAACTCTAAGTCTTTTATGGGAAGTTAAGTTATCTATATATGGCTAAGTTATTTCTACACTATATAACCCTAGGATATTGTGACTCTTCGACTTGCCTTATTTGAGAGCTAGAGTTGAGTATAGTCTTTCAACCTTACACATTTGGATTTTGGAATTGCTTTCACCAAGTTTTTAACAAATAAAATCTAATTGGTATTACCAACGTACTAAGTGAAAGGGAGTCGAGTTCCTTAAGTATATGTGGTTTTAGATTTAATCTCAAAATTCATGTATATAAAAAAAAATACTGTTGAGAGGAGTTCTTACTTAAACACTTAATCGTATTCAGAGAAATTAGTCTTGCACTTATCAAATGAAAAAATACTCTAAAAAACCTAAGAAAAAATCAATTTAATTAATTTTCTAAATATCATATAATTGTTAATTTTGTTCTCACAATCGATATCAGAGTCAAAATGTATAATTTCAGCACCAAAAGGATTTTAATTGCATATGATTATGTGGTTTGCTTCTAGAATTTCTTAATCTGGTAATTTTTTCACTCAAATTGGAATTAGATACCGTAGGGCTTTTACATATCACACTGAAACAAATCCGTTAGTCACACTTATATTGATTCGTGGGTTGTGGAAAGAAATTTGAGTGTCAAAATTTTTTATATTTTGTTAAGGATTTTGTTAAAGTGTGTAACATGAGTCAAAAATAAAAATATTTATTATTTTAAAAATAAGAAAATATTTAATATTTTTTTAAGTAATTAATAATGAGTAATAAATATTATTTTTAATTCTGCACATCTTTAACATCGTTAATTTGATGAAATTAGACGAACCGATGTTGCACAATAACGCAAGGAATAAGTGAACCAAACTGCTGTGTTGAAACTTGAAAAGCTGTGCTCAAGTTTAGCCATTAACGTGCGACTACAAATTGGAGTCTGAATGTGAGAACGGCACATTAATGTGCCAATGTTTTTTATGACTTCATTAAAAGGGGGATTTATTTAAGGAAAATTGCTAAATCCCACGAAGTGGGTAATGGGCTTTGATGATCCTTACAGTGTTTGACGGTAATAGGGCTTATTCACATAATTAGTAGAAGGACAAAAATTAGGTAAAGTTCCTTAGGTGCTTGTCTTCAATAGAAACATGATATGTGTATATTTTTTTATAATTCATTAATGAAAATTTTGAAAATAATAAATAAATAACTAAAAAATAAAACACATGTTATATTTCTATTGGAGACAAGCACCTAAGTAACTTTACTTAAATTTTATCCTTAGTAGAACTACCTCCAAAATATTTTCTTTTTAGATATTATATTGCTTAAATTAATTATTTATGATTTATCTCACCCATAAAGAATTAGTTATGAAGTTAATTTATTGTAATATGAAATTCGTGGGATGGGTTTGTCATAAAAAATACTGTTTCCTACAGTAGAATGGGTTTTTTTCCCACTTTATTCCCTTTGTTGACATCAATTCTTACAATATTAAATTTCTGTGAGTTTTATTATATTTTTCCATTGTCGTAAATATTTTTCTGATAACTGTTCAATAATATATTCATAATATTTTATTAATTTCAGTGTATTTAATTTCACAAAAATCTAATAATAAAATAATATATGATATTTTGGACATTTGCCTAGTACACATACTCTTCCTAGATGATTTTCTACATATATGCTCGTACTCTGGGCCTATGGGGTGTGCCTAAAATATGTACTTGTTGAATCCTATTTTCTTTTAAACAGTGTAAGATCAATACATGTTGGGAATTGGTATAAAAATTGAATTCATCATCAGTATAGGAATTAGCTAATGTACTTTTATTTGGACTGTATCATGATATATTTGGGCAAAAATATTGATTCTTGGGTAAAGTTTCTCATTGATTAATGTGGGTGATTACACCAAAAGGGATTATCCATTTTTAATTGGTGGAATTTTTATTATTATTTGAGGAATGTTACAATCGTCTGCTCAAAGAGAGTAGGCATGCTTTAGTCTAGGAAATCAGTCAGTGGGGAATGCATTTAGTCTAGGAAATTTGTCTGCCTAAAGGGGATGAATTTCCAAATCTAGTGTAATCTCAACTATTAACCCATCTATTTTGGTTCCAATTTTCAGTGCACATTATGCCTAAAGTGGAATTTGTGATATTAACTAACTTCTCAATGATAATTTATTTAAATGCTTTTTATGTAACAAATTACTCTCTAATTTTTGCCTGAAAGTGATAATTAAATAAAATTATTTTCAAAATGATGACTCTAAAATTTAAATCCTTAATATTACAGGTAAAATTTAACTGAATCGTCAACTTATTTTAACTTGAATCTATGTTATACGCCCATTTGAATCATATAATGAATTATTGTTTTGTTTTGTCTTGTACAATAACCTTTTTCCACGAAGGGTAACTTGGGATCATTGATGCTTGTACTCTTACGAAGTTCTTTATTATGCGTACCATATAAATTGTAGAAATTTATTGTACGGAATGCAATTATTTCTATTTATAGAAGCATGTGTTGGCTAAATTATTTGTACACATACATGATAACTAAATTTTTTTCACTAATTTTTTGTTCCATTTTATAATAAAAACTCAACCTCCCTTCTATTAATCTATCTAATGTGGGACAGGTATAAGCATGTAATGCAAGCGTAGTTTGTTTCCAATTTATATTGAGAAACTTCACATCTTCTTTTTTAGTTATTCAAAGTGAGACTAGTAAGAGTAATTTTTGCTTTCAATTTATATTGAAAAACTTTACGTCTTTTCTTATACTTCTCCGATGTGGGACTTACATTGTATCATATATTGTATCTCTTTCCTTTTAATTATTTGATGTGGGATTTTAATACTTATAATAAGTACTAAATCAATTTAATTATTTAGAAATGATATTTTTCTCTTAGATTATATATATATATACACATGATATGTAGGTTAGCAACCTACACATTTATACTATAAATATGTAAGTTAACATTGTCCTATATATAAAACTTTGGTTTAACCTTAAAACATTAAACTTCTCCCTTTATCGATTGAATGACTAATTTGGTTTTGAAAAAAACCATTAATAGATATGCAGAGGCGCAAGGTAAAGGTTGGGTAAGTGTTTATGCTGGGCGTAGAGGATCTCTTCGGAAGGAATGACTATCAAGCGGGAGTATAACTTTAATTCAAGTTTCTAATATCCCTGCCTTATTATATCTAATTAATTATTTTATAATTTTAAACATATTTGATTTTATAATTCATATATGCGTAAGTTCTTTGTTGCATGAAAAATCCTTTTAATTAAGAATGAATTCATTTAGGGGGGAAGAGCCAAGCCTTACTGGAAAAACAAAAAATCAGAAGACACAAAAAAAAAATGTAAGATCAAAAGATATTACAACATATTGCAAAGAAATGTATAAAAAAAAATGCACTTAATGATTATAATTTACATAGCTACAAATGATTTTTTTATGACAAAAGCCAAATAAAAAGCTACCAAAATTCTACCGTAAATTATTTTTTTTTATCATTGATCATATATTTCATAAATATTATTGTGAAATTAATCCTCGGAATACTAAGAGTTTATCCGAGCAATTTTCTTCTAGTGCAGAATATATATAAGCAACTGTCTTCTACCGTAGAATATATATATGTGTGTGTGTGTGTTTGTGTTGGAAGAAAAAATGAAAATAAAATGAGAATAGAGATGGAAGTAGAAAGAACTAATCAAAATAAGGAGAGAGAAATACCAACCAGTAACATTTTTTTAGCATGGATAGCGCCATGATGGTAGCAGCTGAAATGCTTACAAGGTTCACCAATATATGGCTTCTTCTTCTTCTACCTCTAGCTACTTGTCTCTCACTCACTCTTTCTAATGGTAGCGTTGGTATATATCGGGCCCCGAGAAAACAACGTGCTCCCCACCTGGCCACGCGCACACGACCCCACAAAAAACCCTAATTTCCGAGACCCTCTAAAAGCAGTGCTGATTCTTCATTCCCATTATAATAACACAAGCAACAAGCAAAGATAAAATAAAAAATAAAAATAAAAATAAAGTAAGAGAGAAAATATTTTAGCTCCCCAAATCACAACACAGCTCACACCAAGAAAGAAAACAATTCAAAAACATTTCTTCTCCTTTGTTCTTGTCAAACAGTCTTGTGTTCTTCTCTTTCTATGTCCTATTATTAGATATTGTTGTCTTATTTTTCAATTCTATATCTCACCCTTTTTTCTTGCGTAGGTTTTCTTAATTCTCCATCAATCTCTCTTTTCTCTGTTTCTGCCCTCGTAGTATTTGCTCTTTGTGCTTGATTCTGTGAAAGGTTTCGCATCTGTTCCATCTTGTGTCCACTGAGATCACTTCTTTTTATATAAGTAGCCAAAAGAATAAACAAACAAACAAAACGAAAATAAAAAAAAATAAACAATAAAAAATAGAAACACTTGTTGATCGTCTGATCTTGAATCCTTCTTTGCATCTCATGAAGCAGTTAGCTATTTTGATCAAATTCTCTCATACCCTTTACTTGATTCCCTTTGAGTAATTGAATCTAATTCTCTCTTCTAAGCACCTCTCATTCCTTTACTCTCTCTCTCTATAGCCTCTCTTCCGTGAGAGTGAGTGAGTGAGCATCATATGTTAGGTCTTTTAGATAGATAGAATAGAGCAATCACTTTGTTTCTTATGGTTTGACTTTTTTCTTTTCCTTCCTCACTTAGGATTCTTAAGAAAGAACAAGTAACAGAAAAAACTAGGAAGACAAAACCAAAATCAAAACCAATCTGCTATATAGCCTTTGCAATTGAGCTGTCAATTTGTGTTTTCTGGTAAAGGCAATTGAGCTAAATTGCTTTCTAGGTCATCATCATCATCATCATCTTCTTCTTCTTCTTCTGAACTGCTATTTTATTTAATTTTTTTAACCTTAAGTTGAATCTTTGTAGCAGCAACTCTGGCTAATCCTTGGTGGACAGGTCAGGGAGGGTTGTCTGGGGTTGACCACCCAGGAACCCATTCACCTGGCCTCAGCAAACGCCACACAGACCTTGCAATCAACGAAAGCAGTGGTGGTGGTGGCAACAATAGAGATGAAGATGAAGACAATAATAGAGATAACGGGGATGAACCAAAAGAGGGTGCAGTCGAGGTTGGAAACCGCAGACCAAGAGGGAGACCACCTGGATCCAAGAACAAACCAAAACCACCCATCTTTGTGACCAGGGACAGCCCAAATGCCCTGAGAAGCCATGTGATGGAGATAGCTGGAGGTGCTGATGTTGCTGATAGTGTAGCCCAATTTGCAAGGAGGCGCCAGCGTGGGGTGTGTGTCCTCAGTGGCAGTGGCTCTGTGGCCAACGTTACCCTTAGACAACCTGCTGCTCCTGGTGCTGTGGTGCTTCATGGCAGGTTTGAGATCCTGTCCTTAACTGGGGCATTCCTACCAGGACCTGCCCCTCCAGGGTCCACTGGACTCACTGTGTACCTTGCTGGAGGACAAGGTCAGATTGTGGGAGGAAGTGTTGTTGGGCCTCTTGTTGCTGCTGGACCTGTTATGGTCATTGCTGCAACTTTTGCTAATGCAACCTATGAGAGATTGCCACTTGATGATGATGATGATGGGCCTAGTGGCGCTGCCGGCACCGCGGTGGCACATGGCGGTGGATCATCACCGCCACCGGGAATTGGAAGCAGTGGGGGTCATCAGTTGCAGCAGGCTGGACTTCCAGATCCATCATCTCTGCCTTTGTATAATCTGCCACCAAATCTGTTGCCCAATGGAGGGCAGGTGGGGCATGAAGCTTTTGCTTGGGCTCATGGAAGGTCACCTTACTGAGTAGACTCATGTGGAAGAGCCAAAAGTTGTGAGGTAGAGAGATCTAATCAAATTCAAATCTGCTTATCTTGTGTTGTATTTTGAAGGATAGGAATTGGAAGAGAGTTACAAAGTTAGAGTATTAATTATATAGTTGTGAAGAACTGTGAGAAGAGGAAGCATGTTTATTTTATGATAATGTATATGGTATGAACTTTACTTTTCTCTTTTGCTTCTGTGTTTGGAATAAAAAAGATGATCATGGGAGTCTTTTTAATATATTTATGAATAATTTAGTAGTTATTTTTATCATCTGGTACTATTTTTTTCTCCTTTATAAATCTCTTGGTTGCATTTTTATTTGGTTTCTTTAGTATTTTATTTTATTATTTTATAGATGCACTTATGGCTTTAGTTTAAATATGATATGATGGGATCAAATGATTAGACTTACAATATGATGAAGTTGGTGCTTGGAGGGAGGAATCATCTTATAGGATGGTAAGTTGTGTTTCCAAGCTTACACTTTAATAACTATTGGGTGATAGTGCTTAAACATCAGCTACTACTTCTTTCATCCTTACTCCTTTTTTATCTGGGTTATAAAATGGAATCACTGTTAGGGTTTATGAACACCAACTTCTGCATCTGGAATTTTGCTTGTGTAAATGCACAGTGAATAGGGCTGCATCTCAAACCTCCTCAATAATTATTTTGTTTAATCCGAAATGCTGCCTACTTCATTCTGCACAGAAATCTAGGGTAGATGAGTTTTTTCTAGTAAATCTCTGCAATTTGTTTGTATTTAATGAAGAAGTTCATGTTCAATATATTGTCTTCTATATCCTAATCCTTTATCAAATGAATTTAAGCAAGGATTCATGCTTTTCTATATACAGATGAAATTAGCATCATTTGAATTCAGCACATGATACACAAATGTAAGGATTCTTCGTTAGATGCAAAAACATCTTCAAGACAGCTTCCTAATATGGATTATAATGAGGAATTGAATAGTGATATCATTAATCAGTATGAATTTTGAAAAAGTTTAGATTAATATTCATTTCACTTTGGAAATTCTGAAACTACATTCCCTTTGTCGCATGTACACCTCAGTATTGCACAAATTGAAGTGCTATATATAAACTCTGCTGTGGGGTATCTTACATATTTTGCTGTTTTTCCAGTTGAAGCTGTCTCTGTTTGGATATGGCTCTCTTCTTTGTATATTGATTTGATGAAGTTCCAGACACTTCTGTCATCCCCCACACCCACGTGTTCTGGTTAAAGTACTCAAAATGAGTTCCACAAAGACACATCAAGTTCATTTTGGCAGAGAATGGGGAATTTTTTCTCCATGCCTATATATGGATTAAGATTGCCGCAGAATGAGTGACTCTCCAAGAAATACATTTATTACATAACTTTAATTGAAAACATTGGTTCTTCCATAAATACAGACAGAGATAAGCCGTTATTGGCTTTATATGCCTGGTGCAAAGTCTCATTCTGAACTTAAAATATGGCTCTAATTATTTTGATAGTTCATATATAATATTAATATTATTGTTTTTATTCGCTCCCCATCTCTTTGAGTACATTGAGGGTCATTACTTGATAAAGAAAAAAATCAGTTAGAAACATGGGATGATGGCTATTTTGGAGTGACAAAGAAACATATTCGATATTGACCCTTGTTTTTGTTAGCCATATTGGCTTCGGTGATAAAAAAGAAATCAAAAGTGTCCCATTTTAAAGAAACATATACAGGATTAAACAATTTTTTTTTTGAATGACAGTACATCTATTAGCCTTAAATTAAGTTAAATGTAATGGGATGAGGGGTAGCTAGTTCATGTCTATATAAAAGAAATCGTTGTTTATAATTAACGTAGAGTGTAAATGTAATTCACTCTTTAGAAATCATAAGATTTGTATTTGATATCAGACTTAACATCTTCTGATTTTAAAATGTGATAATCAAGAAGATGGGGTGGGGTTTCCAGGGATAGAAAACCGAGAAAGAGGGAAGATGAGGGCGAGATTGTTGAAATTATATATATAGGATCTTATTCAAGTGAGAGGAGTGTTTATTGTGAGAGGTAAAAAGAGTGAATTTTTACCATTGAATCTTTCATAAATAGTCAAGATTAGAAACTCTTTTATAAATGGAGAGTATCTATTCTCACTCATTTTTATAAACTCTTAATTAAATAATCTTTTATTTATTTTAATTCATTGGTACAAATTAATTCATTTAATAAAAATTTAATGAAATGAAAGTAATATTAGACACAAAAGAGTTGTAATAGACACTTCCATATATAAATGATAATGTGGGAATGAATAAAGCGACACATGTTAGCATGAGAACTTTAATAAACAAAAAAATTAATCAAACACAATATTAACAAAATTAAAACTTAAATTTAATATGAAGAAAAAAAAATAAAGTATAATAATACTATTGAAAGATTTCTTATAAATTTAAGAGTTGCTGAATTAAAAAAAAAAAAAAATACCATTCAAAATAGTTATATAACAAACTTAAAAATATAAGTATTAACAAAAGTCATAAAATTTTCCCTTTCCATTCTCCATACAATGCACGGATTACAAATCTAATTATCTATTATCATCCTTGTCCTCAACTCATTATTCTCTTTACAAATTTTTTACCTCAACTTATTAATTTATTATGTATCTCTTCATTTTTTTTTTTCCCTTCACTCATTATTTCTCACTTTCTCTCTCTTTTCCCTTGAACCTTGTCATTCCTCTCTATTTTTATCTTCCTCTGTAGATTTTACAACCACACTCCTTTCACCACTCTCTATCTCTCACATTGCTCCATTCTTTGCCATTTATCCTCAATAGACGCCTAGTGCATTTTTTTTCTGTCAAAGATAGAAAGATTTATTACTCAAAATAAAGAGGAAAACAAAGTTTCAAGGCAAGACAATAATGGGCCTATGCCCAAATCCTTCCAACAAGTCTGGAAGACTAGCTCAAGGGCGCCTTGGACGCACCCCCTTAATTTCTAAGTACTATCCATACAAGGTCTTTATCCTCCCCATCTTTCTCATAGATCAGACTCCACTTCTTCACCACACGTTCCTTGAAGGGAGTCTACTGAATCAGAAATATTATTAGGGAATCCAATTTCACCTAGTTAGAATGGCCATCGAGTAAGAAAAATAGTGTCTCTGGCCTTTGAGTCCTAGAGGTTCGACTCAGGATGCAAATGTGCAGTGTCTTGAGCTATTGTGCCAAAACTGCACTTTTCAATTCCTTTATCAACAAAGACCTTGCAGAATTTGGGCTCCATTTCCTCATATTTGAAGCCTTCTAGGTGGTTCAAAATTGTAGTGAGCGCTGTTGTGGTGGTAGCGTCAAATTGGTTCCTATAGGAGATGAGTATCCCGTGGAGAGTAAATTTTATGGCCACGAGTTCGACCTGCAATTCCTCCTCTTCAAAGAGCATATCCTCATCATTGTCATCGTCATCCGTGGCTAAGACACCTCAGATAAGGTCGCCATGGCTATCGTTGTCAGAGAGATGCACGCCGTCACGAGACCAGCAGGGGATCCAGCCATGATGAACAAGACACGAGTGGATACCAGAGAGCAAGCTTAGTGGACTACCGGTGTTGGCAAGATGATGCAATGTGAATCCAACCAAGGGCCAATGGCAAGGGTGATGGTTATCGTGACTATCACCACCACAAAGAAGCACTTAGGGTATTTATATTTGGATTAATTGGTGGAATTGAATGGAATAGAAATATGTTTCATTATTTAGATATGTTAAAAAAAAATGGAATGAGATGAAAGTAGATGGAATAGATTTCATCCCATCCCACCAAAAACCATCAATTTTCTTCCCTTCTCCTCACAATTTGGAGGTATGAGATGAGATCATATTTATTATTATTATTATTATTATTATTATTAGGATTCCATCACATTCCACCAAAAACCATCTACTTTTCAAATAATGGAGTGGTAACTTTATTTCATTCCATCCTAAAATATCAAAACAATGAAATTGTATTTTTATCTCATTTCATCTCATCTCATCACATTCTATTCTATTCCATTAATTACTAAATATTCAAACATAACCTTAGGGTCGACAAACTGACTGAAGACAGGGCAATGAAGGTAGCAGCGGAGAATATGCCCTCACTGAGTGAAAGGTGCTGATTGGGGAGGAACGACTTGGGCTACAACTTAATTGTCGTAACAAATCAAATCACTTAGGAAGAGGATCGCCAAAGCAACACACTGGTAGCGACTTGCTATTGACAATGAACAAGGACAGAGGTAGCGTTGGGCGCGAGCTAGAGAGGCTCCTAGTGGAGATTTGGACACCACCTAACATGGACTGGTTGCACATGAAGGCGGCTTGGAACTTCAGCGGCTAAACCTAGTAGAGCTCATAGGTAAACAATTTTCTTTGGATATATACCGCCTAGTGCATTTTGTCTTATTCTTTTTTTTTTCTATTTAATAACAAATATGTAATTAAAATTAAAATGTCACATGACAACTTTAAAAAGTCACTTGATGTTTATTTCAATTATGACCACACATTAAATTATCTAACAATCAAGATGTACACCTTTGACCACCTAAGTTATATGACACAACATTCATTACAAAGAATAAAAACAAATAATTTATCACAAATTAGAATGTGAGCATAAGTACTAACATATCTAAGGGTTGACCTGTGTACATTTAAGATCGCCAACCGATACCATGAGCTTACAAGTTATATAAGAGAAATGTTTGCTAGGCATCTAACTATGATACCATATGTTAGGAAACCAAATCCCATCTTAGCATAATTTTATCAATATACTTGTAACTATAAAAATAATGACAAACAAACTATGTATAAATTTAACGTGGTTTGACCAATATATCTACATTCGTTAATGAAAAGAGAACAAGCTCACCATGATAATATCACAATATAATTTCTGAATGAACAAAATTACAAATCTTCTAACAGTACAATTTTTGAATGGACAAAAGCTATAAACTATTTCATAATATAACTTTTGAATGGATAAAGTAACAAATCCTCTCACAATTTAAAATATGAAACTACAAACAATAATCTAAACAATAATTTTTTCCAAACCCAACAGTGTAATATGCGTAGTTATTATAAACCTTTTATCAAATAATGTAGCATATCTATAAAATAATCTGTTGGCATACAAGGATTGGACTTCGTTACTATGATTTAAGGTAGAGATCTGCTCAAATTGCAACTTGTCCTCTTCATTGGGGGAAAAGAAATCAACCACCCTTATAATATAAGCTAAGTCCAAGTTTCTATAACCAACTTCAAATATCTAACTAATTCTGTGATGAAAATGAGTAAGTATATAAAATATTATATAATACTTAATAATTAATTCTCCTATCTTTTAGAGAAATATTTAATATTTTTGCAAGTACAACATTTTTCTTAACTATATCTACAAATTAGTGTATTTGTATAGTTTATATTGTTTTCAAAATAACTTATAGATTTTTAAAAGTTTCTTTTGTATAAAATAAACTAATTAATCTTTAGATAAAAAAACTAATTAATCCAAACATACACTAATTAAAATTTCCTCTATTGAGCGTTATAGTATGCAAGTTGACTTATTCTACGTTGAAAATATTATTACTCTTCGCGCTTGGCATATGCCCGACAAATTGTTCATTAAATGCATTTTATCCATCCATGATTCAAGTTTAATATATTCTTATATACTTTTCGGAAACATTTCTAAGTATACATATGATAAAACTGCTTAACATTTACCAAATTTAAAATTATTTGAATTGCATCAACTGCAGCACATAAAGGTATTGGATTAAAATATAAAATGGAACAAAGGAACAATACCTAACTTGGTGTATGCAATAGCTAGAACTTAATAAAATGGTAATTAGTAAATCAATAAACAAATAACAAAAAAACAAATAATGAGGTGACATGAGAAAATTAAAATATTGTTGAATTATTGAATTCACCCTGTCGGCTACTTTTTTAAGTTTTACCTTTCATAATCTTCAGAGCTCGAAACAAGAAAAAGGAGGCTGTCTTTCTGCTTTATATTGTACCAGAAGAAAGCTAGAAAAGCAAGATCTTACTCTGAATTTATATATCTATAGGTTTAAATGGACCATCTTTGTCTTTTGGCGAGAAATTTTTGGTTACATATAAATATAACATATCATCTTTATACATACTTATAAAATGTTAAAAATAAATAATTTTTTATAATAAATGAATTTAGTAAAATTTATTTTTTTCTTTAATTTTTTATTTCTTATATATAAAAATAACGTGTTACATCTATGTACACACAAAATATATCCTCATATATGCTTTGTCCCTACCCTGTGGATTTTATAAACATTTATTATACAGTAGCTGTTTCAATTATTTATTAAGAATTCGTCTATAAATAATAATTAATTTAATCATATATGAGTCTATAATGTTCAGAAACATTTTTCGTTGAAAGTTTAAGACCAATCTATCTATCTATATACTATAATTATATATTAAAGTAGGCTATTGAAAGCTTCCAATGTCAAATTATCATAAGTGATAATGTGGTATTTTTTATAAAACAAGTTTATTTTTTTAATTATTTAATTTTACTTGAGATCATTTAATGTAAAACAATAAAATTATGTAATTCCACTTAAAAGTATTTAATGCAACATATTCATGAAGTTTAAAGAAAATATTTTCAACCAATAAATCTAATAAAAAACTACAAGAACATATACAAAAATCTTAAAAACCAAAAATATTAATAACAACAAAAAAAATTTATGAACATTACAATAAATTTCATAAATTATTTTTGTCATCTACCAACTGATTCAAAACAACTTCAAAATATAAAGCTTAAATAAGATGATAAATATAATAAAGTTGGTGGATGTAATGTCATTTCACCATGAGAAATTTTTTGGTAGTTCAGGTAATATATTACAAATCAAATCTACAAGACCTCTAAGTTATAATTCAATTGATTTAACCAGTTAAATTGATGGTCAAATTGTTGTTGAATCAGATAACGTAATGAGGAGAAATCAAACCGAAAGACATATAGTTAGTTCACGATTTGTCCGGTTAAACTGATCGGTCCAATTTGGGTTTCAAAACATTGACTCTAGAAGCAAAAGAATTTTTTTTTTGTGCTTTATACCATTAAATATGTATAATTTTTTACTATATATAACATTAAAAATATAGTTAAAATGAAATATAGTGATTATCCTATCTGAAGTAGTACACGTTCAATGGTGCAAAGCTCCTAGCGCTGAAGTGGTACCAAATTAAATTAGTCTTTACTCTTAATTTATTACCAAATTTGTGATTATAAAAAATTAAAAATACTACTTTTAAAACAAAAATTACAAATATGTTATAGCTAAAAGACTAGTTACTTCTTAATTATGAATTTTATCTTTAATAAAAGTAAACTGCTACCATATTCACCCCTAGTGTTTACAGAGTATGGACAGTTTAAATTTTAATAGAATTGATCAAAGTTAGTTTCTTTTTTATAATCCAAAATTTTTCACCCTCCCTTTCTCTCTTCTTTAGCTAAATTCAAGGTTAACATATATTTTTTGTCTTTATAGATGACATTTATTTTTAATTTGGACTCTTTATGAAAAAAGTTTTTAATTTAATTTTTATACATATAATCTTTTTTAATTTGGTCCTTGCCATTATAACATAATATGTTGGAGTTATAACACATTAAAGTATAATGACTAAATTAAAAATGAGTGTTACATATAGGAACCAAAAATATAATTTTTTGTTCCTATTTGTGATACTCATTTTTAATTTGGTCCCTATATTTCACAATAATTTAATCTTTATACTCACGGTATTATAACAACAATAGATGGTGGGAATCAATTCGAAAATAATTATATGTATAGAGACTAAATTAAAAACTTTTTTAATATAAGGACCAAATTAAAAATAATTGTACCTTATATATAGAGACTAAAAATATATTTTAACCTAAATTCAATAATGATTATTGGAAAAGATGAAGTTGTGGAAATTACTCACATTTATATAAAGAAATTCAATAAACATGCCAGCTGTTTCGAATTTAGATAATCACAGTATATATATATATAAAGAAATTCAATATTAAATTCAGTTTTGAAGTTATTTTATATCAAACCAAGCTCAATTTTGAGTTGTTTTGTTTTATATGAGGTTTATCTAATTGGTTCCATCTTATACCATTTTAAACTAGTTTTGAAAGTTGCGAAACATCCTATCTTAAATTCTCAATACATAAATCTTCAATGACAAAATATTAACTTGTCTTAGAAAGAGTCAATTTTGCGTTGGTGCTCTTCATCCTTTGTGATGTTTTGATCCTTTTTTATGTTCTTCATTAATGGGGTTGTTGCTTGAATTATTTGACAGTATCCCTCTTCATTTTCTTTCTTGTTTTTTTTTTAAAAAAAAGAAATTAGTTGCTTCTTCTATTGCTTCAAGGTGGGGGCCTAAAGAGGTATAGTAGGAAAAGTAAGAGATTATAACTCTTAGCTAAAACATAGAAAAAAAAAACCTATTTAGAATAAGATTAACAAGAGATTATTAAATGCTTCTGGAGTAAAAGATTTATCTTAGTCTGTACCATTAAATGCATGACATATCAATTTTATAGGTCATCATTGTCTCTTAATTTAAATACATTTTTAATGTTATAACTAATGTGTCATGCATTTAATGGTATACAGAGTAAGAAGAATCTCTTGCTTCGGAAACACTTAAAAATTTCTCAAGATTAAGACACTCTGACCTCGATGGAGAGAATTGATGTATCTTAATTTTTTTTCATGTCTTTTCTTCCCCTTAGTTTTCATAGTTAGGATTTAGTTTTCATAGTTAGGATTTTACAAGGATTTTGATATTTTGAGTCTTTTATCTTTATGTTGTTGTGCACCATAGGCACATTTGAGTCATTCTTACAGGCTTGTTAGAAGTGATTTGAGTGATAGCCTATACTTTTAGTTTCCTGGAGTATTTCTCACTAAATAAATGAGAGACTAATCTTTCGAGATGTGGTCAGACGTGTAAGTGGAAATCCCTCTCAACGTATTATTTTTATATATGAATTTTAATATCAAATTCAAGATCACATGTTTAAGGGATTAAAGTTCCTTCCACTAAGACCAACACACGTTAATAGTAATAACCTATATTTGTGTACTTTGAAACTTGCTTTTCATTTTATTTTCATTAACGAATTTCATTATTTTTTTTTAAAAAGACTTGTCCTCTTATGTTATTAAAAATCCAGGCTATTCATTTTCTTTGTTGATGACCTGATTTTATATTTTCCCTCTAGCCACCTTACACACGAAACTGAAAATCACTATACTATAGCACTAATGCTATGGCGTGAAAAGTACATACTCCGTACTTTATTCATGGTAAGGTTATGTTCCTGGGTGTTGGATTCATCCCTCTTTAAGCGTCGGCGCTTAATTCTAGTTAAGATGTTTTCAGTAAGTTTTGAACCAGATAAAATATGCCCATATGGAACTCAAGGTACCAATTGAGCCACACCCGTAGTTATTGTGCAAGCAGTTTGATGGAGTGTGATGATCTTTATTTCAGCACCTTATTATAAGATAATAAAACCCTCTCACATATGGAACTCAATAAGAACTTATCCAAAGTTCATGTGATTAGCACTAGCTTTCCTTCTAACTAGAAGACAAGTTTATTGTGTCAGTCAAAATTTCTTTGTCCCAGCCAAGATTTTCTAAAGTTGATTAAAGCTAACCAAAACTTTGCTTAGTTCATATACTTTGATCAACCCCTTTAAAAAGATGTTCAACTACAGCGCTCAAGGTATCCTAGAGGCATAGCAACTCGGAGGACCCATCTTCACATGGATTCACGTGTCATAGTTCCTAATCCTTGATTATTTAATTTCAACGTTGTTAGCAACTTGGATACAACATTCCAAAGGTAAAGTCACAATTTTGATGGACCCCTTTTAATTAATCCAATAATTACGAGCTCTCTCCATAAGATAATCCTTCCACATGTAAGACCATTTAAAAACAAATATATTCTCCTTTTGTCCTATTTGCCTTTTTTAGTTAGGTATGATCTATTATAAATATGTAAATTATTATTTGATATATATGAAATTATAAGAATTATATTAAAAATGTACAAATTTTTAAAATTATTTTTATACATATTAAATAATAATTTAAATACTTAAAAAATAATATAATAAACTATACTTAGTTAAGAATGTCTCTCCCAAGTGTAAGCATACCACCACTTTCAACTACTTTCCTATCTTTTAGATTGTGAGAAGGCAATCAACTACGATTACATTTAAAGAAATCCACTAAGGTTGCATTAATGAAATGTCGACCACCCATTAAAACCTTTTATATAAAAGTAAGGGTGAGAATTGAATTAGACTTGTTATGGTGGGGTAGGTTCAGACATCACCCAAGAAAATTCCCGGAAAATATTGGCTTTACTTTGGAGTTCTAGCCCTAGTTGATTCTTGTCATGGAGTACACGTCATCTTCTTCGACCCAAAGAAATGCAGTTTAACCTAATTTTCCAAGAACCAATTAGATTCAAATAGGATCTTTATATAATCATATGTTACAAAGGCTAGATTGCCGTAGTAGAAGATGTATTGGTTGAAACTATGGCCTTTATTAGATCAGGGGTGCCCTTAATAATGTGGCTCCATGTTTATCAATTTATTCAACTTCACTATCGCTATTGTTTCATTATGTTGAAGACTTTTCATATGGCAATAATGCAATGGCGGATTCAGGTTCGAGCTTAGGGGGAGTATTAATATTTTTTTAAATATTATTTCTATCATTTGAATCATAAATAAAATTTTAAGATGTAAACTAAAATTTGTTAGAAGATTTTTTAAGTTTATCTCAATTCTTTGTTATTTTAATTGAGAGAAATTTTAGTATTCATCATGAGAAATTACATTCTTTTTAACAAATTTATTCATACCGACATGTCCTATTAAAATATTACAATTAGCATCATATTATTTCATCAATTTATCTAAATAATTATAACTATAGCACTCAAAGTATTTAATAAAATTACATTACACAAGTTTAAATTCTAAATATTAATAAACTCAAACCATGAAAGCAAAAATTTAAAGCACTAAAGGTATATAGGAAGAATAATTAGAAATTTCTAACATCAATTCCATAAAGGAGATTATGGAAAGAAAAACAAGAAATTAAAAATAAAAAAATAAATATGCTACCTGAAGTGAAGAAAAGCAATAAATACAAATAAAAAGAACAATAATTATACAACAAATCAAAAAGAATTTAACCACTTTTTTACTGTAAAAAATAGAAGCTCAATGCTTGAAAAATTCTATACTAAGAATGAAAAAGTTAATGAGTACAAATTACTTATGACCAAAGAAAATAAAGATCTTAATCAATTAAAAAAAGAGAGAACAAGAGAAATAATATTTTCTCTTTAAAAATACTAAAGATTTTTAAATTTTTATAATATTTATTATTTTTTTATAAAATTTCAAGGGAAACATATCCTGCCCTCACTTGAACGTGGCTCCGCCACTGCAATAATGGACCCTTGGCTTCTCATCCATGCTCATAAATGTGGTCCAATATCAAAGCTACGATGGAAGTTCATGATTACTTTTTAGATCTCATTATGCAGCATCAATAGGTAAAAATGCTGAAGCATGATGAATTTTGAAGGGAAATTCAATGATTACGCATTTTTGATAAGCCTGTTTCTACTTTCTAACATATTTCAAAGTTTTGATTAGTCTTAAGCATCATCCATATATATGCAAATAGCCAAATACATGGATTTAGAGAAATTCTTAGAGAATAGATTATGAACTGATAAGTTATTGATAACGACTCGATAATTATTAAAGAAATCTTAAAAGATATTCAACTATTAAAATTCTCTTTCTTTTCGTGAAATTGATTCACAAAATAATAAGATTAGAGAAAAATGTTAATCAATAGATGTCCCAAAAAATAAAGTGCACCAAATGATCAAGACAGTCCCATTAAGAGAGGTATAGAAGGCTAAATAAAAATTTAGGAGAAATCATTAAAAATGGCCTTACTCCAAATTAACTAACAGAAAATTTAATTTTTTATAAAGTCTAATAACATCATTTGATATGTGTAACTGATTCCATATAATAAGATGAAGCTTAATTGTTGCATAAAAAAAAATAAACACTTCATTGTTGATGATGTTGTTATAATTTCTCCTAATCAAATTTACAATAATATAATTTTATTTGTAAATTGTATACCAGAAAAAATAATTGTATGGGTAAATTATACTGTATCACATTTAGGTCTCTTAATATGACACTAAAGTTAATTTCCTCCTAAAGTTTACAATCAAACGCATTTGACCAAATTGACTATCTGTCCAAATTATATAACATGAAATAGTGTTCATATACTTATATAATATTTTCTAAAAAGTAGCAACAAACTCTGACAAATCTCATATCCTCCTAAAGTCACGACTAATATTTGCACGGTGAATTACATGGTCATCGAGAAATATAGCTAGCATTTTGAACAGCATGGTCAGTCACCGCCATATTGTTTCTAAAATAATTATCTATTCCCGTAAGAGTGATAATAATCATCCTAAGTATTAATGAAAAAATAATTGAATAATTTTTATGTTCTTGAGATATTAAACATATCTACTTTTTTTTTATTTAAAGCTTTCTTTATAAAATATCAAAAGAATTATTAGGATGATATTCTTTGTGGAAGACAAAAATTTCAGCCCTATGCTCCCGTAGGGTTTGTGCCACCTAAGGGAGGCTTGTGCTGCCTATCCACATCCGGTGGCTTGTCGCTTCGCCGCAGCTTGTGCTATGCCACTGAATGAGATCTCCTGATTTCCTGATCATGTTTGTTGAGGATGATCAAGCTCTCAATCCAGATGAGTTCTCAGCCTTCAGCCTCATGGGGATACTGACTTCAGAGAGAAACCAAACGCATGCTGATACTGCCAGATTTCAACAGCTGGTGATGGTGTTGAACCCCAATGATGAGATCATCGCCTTGTTTGATCCAAAGGCGGCTGTCAGATCCTAATCTTATCAATGCCACAATACTCATGGTGTTATCAGGGGTCTGGAAGGAATTAGCACCCCAAAATGAAATCAATTTAGTCTAAGAAGCGCCTCCAATTTTGGGGAACACTAACATCACTATCCAGTTCCCCCGGCCCCGCTCCCAACATTCACAAGACAAGACCAAAATTATAAGCGTAGATGTAAAGAAATCGGATCTAAGTTCTACGGGTTCTTCTTTAATGGTAAAATCAAGTTCGCAATCATCAATTGAAGAACAATTATGAGAAAAGGAGCCTGAGTTTGTAGAAAATAGTGCGGGAAATAAGCATTGTTATGATGCTATAGAGTTTTAGGTTCTATGAGCTATCATTCTTAGTTTGTTGGAAGTGTTATAAGTATTTGTCCATTTTATTGTTTCTTGAAACTTGTTTTTTTTTTAGTAATGAATTTCACTATTTTTTTTAAAAAATATTAAAATAATGTGTCAAGAGGATGTAACATTACTCACTTTGCTAGTTATAGAAGATTGCTTAACTTGGAGGAATAGGTGCATTATCAGTTTCAATGCTTGACTACACAATAGCTTGGATATTTTAGTCATAGAAAGCACTAATCAAGTATGCTATACCAATTAGATATTATTTGGTTCTGGTAGGATGCGCATGTTATTCTCTGGATTCGTTCCAGTACGTGCTCTTACTTTTCAGTTAATGTCATTCTTTGAATTCATTTCGGTAATATTCTTTTCAGGAAATTCTACGAGAATCATTTCTATAATATGATCTTTTGAATTCAAGTAATTCTCTAACTGTTTTTTTTTCTTTTATTGAATATTCTCCAGCCAGTTTTTGCATTAATTAAGAATTAATTCCTTCTCAGACAATCTTAAGGGTGCACCATTCACATTAGTTTGGTGCATTAAGAAATTAAATAATTCTGCAATCTTAAACTTCAGTTGTAATAGCAGATGGCACACCTCCTTAATCAAATATATAATAACATATGCATACTTTCACTTGTTTAGATGTGCTTAATCCTAGTTTCAGGGAGTAAGAGTAATTTCTTATTATACTTGCAATATTTTTTAAATAATTTTCTTTTAATCTAAATAGTTATATATTTTAATAAATTTAAATAATTTTTCATTTTGGAATGGATTCGTGTTTTTTTAATTTTGATTAATGTTTCAAGATTTTCTTTTGGTACTTAAACAAGGCCAAAGGCCCATCTTTTAATATTGTTTTTCCAAAGTTTCCAACATATTTACAACTGAGCTGGTATAGCCAAAATTTGATAAAAGTATCGCAGAAGGATCTCAATTTTAATGTAATAATTAATTAAGAATCTTAACTTTAAAATATATCTTTAACTTTGTTTTGATTATTAATTAAAAACCTCAAGTTAATAAAAAATATTTTAATAATATTTATTAATTGAAAAAAAAAGACTTTTAAGATATATATACCATGTTTGTTTTGTTCATATTATAAATTAATTTTTATTTATTAAGTTAAATATTTTTATCTTTTCAACATTTTTATTAATAAAAATTTATTTTAACGAAGTCGAAATCTTTAATTGGTAATAATAAAAGTTTAGTCCCTTAATTAGTTTAGCACAAAAAATTTAGGTCTTCAAACAATACTTCATTGACCAAAATTTCAAGACAAATTATCATCACCAAAAATAATGTTTCAAAAATCAAATGATAAATTAAATCTACAAGACTTTTGGGACATGATTTGTTTAGTCTAAGTAGTTAAATTGATGGTTCAACAATAATCTAATCTAATAACATAATAAAGAGCAATCGGACAGAGATAGCCAGTATCCCAGTTATAAAACATTGCAAAAACTGGAGCATTTAACATGGTAGAAAAGCGAAATAGCAGATCAGCATCAAAGGTGCATATATATAATAGAGTTAATCAAATTCTGAAAGGGAATCGGAAAATAATTTATATGCGTGAATTAATTTTCAACTTTACAGGACAACTTTAAAGATACTTGATATTATGGAACATTTCCATGTTATACCTGACTAAGAGTTAGCGTTAGGAAATTTTTTCATAAACAAGATAATAAAGCACACTGAGCAGCTATGAACACAGAAGAAATTAATCAATGTGGTTCTCGATTTGACTCCTGCTAAAAAAAAAAATTAACATAATGATATTTTTTATCTTTTTCGTTAGTTATACGGTAAGAGTATCATTGGAGCTAGCTTTCGTGTTAATTAATCAAGACTAAATCAGCACTCTCTAAGTAATGAAGCACACTGAGCAGCTATGAACACAGAAGAAATTAATCAATGTGATCCTCGATTTGACTCCTGCTAAAATAAAAATAACATAATGATATTTTTTATCTTTTTTGTTAGTTATACGGTAAGAGTATCATTAGAGCTAGCTTTCGTGTTAATTAATCAAGACTAAATCAGTACCCTCTAAGTAATCGTAAGGGCGCACTTCCTACGTCAGTCAATGCATTTAGAGTCAAGGTTTGAACCCAAACAATCAAGGTAAAGGGCACAGGAGCTTGCCTCCTTAACCATTAACCCAACCTCTTAAATTGCCTCATAATCTTTCTAATTTCTTAAGAAAAACAACTAAAAAAAAGTTTTAAAACACAAAAAATATATATATATTAAGTGCAAATGCCTTTTGGAACTCTCAAAATAATCAATTATATATCAACAATCAACAAATAAAATCATCAATTCTTCAAGAGCCTTATTTTAAGTGACAACTATAAGTTCCTTTGAAAAAGCTTGAGAGTTTTATTTAAGGGCCTTCTGTCTGCAGTTTAACATACATTTCTCTCCCCACTCAAGGTTGTAAACTTCTTTTGTAACAAAAAAAAAAAGCTACTATCACCAATTATAATTTATCTCTCACAACTCCCAAACCCATATTCCATATATTCTGAAAAGCTCTCAAGTAATATGTCACTTTAAACATAGCAATTTTTGGTTAGGAAGTACTTTAAGCATTCCATTCAATATTAAATATGGGTAATGTGTAAGCCCATATTAAAAATACATCAATCTTTAAAAAGTGTATTTATACATGTGACACCCAAACTCAGGTCTGTTGGGTTTTCTTTGCATTTTTCTCATTGTAGCAAAATTTGACTCAAAAATTTTTATCTGCATTTATTCTCATTATAGCACGTGCGTTCAGGCCTCTTGATTTTCAAATGCTATACTTCACTTCAAATGTATAAACATTTCTTAAACTCTTCCTGCTGTTTTTAAATAGCTACCTTAAATGTTTAAATTTAAGTGAGAGGTTTTAAAATTTTTTAAAATATGCAAACAGATCCTTATGTTTACTAGTTAAGTTAAAATTAATTATTATGTGATTTGCATGTATTAATTAATATACACGATAGTCTCCAATTTGTTCATATTATTTTCTAAAAAAATTAAAATTTTATTTTTTATTTTTCATTTCCATTAAAAAAATATACAAATTTAAAAATATATTAAATTAAAGGAATGGGATTTTTAAAAAATATAATATTAATAAATTAAAATTTATCATGTGTATTAATTAATATGTAGAAGTTATATAATAAATTTTTTATTAAACTTATATATAGGAAGGTTTATTTACAACTTTAGAAGAAAGTTTAAGGGCTTTTCAAATGACATTAAAAATTCATTTGATTATTTTAAAATTAATGAGGTAAAGTTTAAAAAATGTGGAGTATGTACATTTTTCTCCCTTACTATTTATATCAATTTTATTGGAAAAAAATTCCTCCAAAATAACTTGTCTCTAAAATAAATAAATAAAAATATATTTATTATTAATTTATTTAAAATATATCCTAATTTTAATTTATTAAAATTTAAAAATAAATATATTTTTACTTATTTACTTAAAAGATAAATTCATTTTAAAGTAAACTTATTCAACTTTATTATGTCACTTTCAGTGTCTCGTATCTCCTTTTTCTTACGATTTTGGGCTTGGGTCTTCTGAACTGAAAGTCCAATTCAAAGCCGACAATTAAACAAAGCTTCCAATACCTTTCAGATGACTTGCTTGTCCAAACAGCACAAAATTTAATTTCAGAATCAAATAATTATTAAATAAACTTACTGTTACTCGAATTAAGCCACTCGACCTTAAGAAACCTTTTAATATTACGCATCAATACATGAACAACATGCGTGATGCGACTATGATATCGGTCAAACTTCTCGGGACATATTATATTCAGGGTCAGAAAATCGTAGCATCCATTTTTTCTCCTCTTCCGCGTTTTAGTCTATAAAATGTAGCATCAAACAAAAATAAGATATTAATATGATACGATAATATATATATATAGGAAGTATATATGGTAAAAGAAATATTTATTGTAAGAAGTAAAAAAAGTGAATCTTGATCATTAGATCTTACATGAATGATTAAGATTAGAACATAAATACATGTGACTTTTTAAAATAATTATATAACTTTTAAGTAAATTTTAATCTTAACCATTCATGTATGATTGTATAGTCAAAATTTATTCATTTTACTTTTCACAATAAAAATTCATCATATTAAATATGTCTTTATATATATATATATATATATATATATATATAGTTTATTATTTTATTATTTTTAAAATTAAATGGGCCAAAATTTCAGAAGTTGCAATCCTAAGAGTAGTGAAGCCCATGATCCATTTATATATTGTTTATGGAATACTAAATTAATAAACTAAAATATTTTAAAGAAAGATTTGATAAAAGAAAAAAATCAAATTATAAACGAGTTAATAAAATCAAGTTTAAATTATATATTTTTTAAACAAATTAAAGTTAAATTTTAAATTTGACTTATTTAAATAAATAAATCAAATTTAAATAATTTCTTTTTTTACAAAGAAATTAGAGGTCGGCACCTTATCGTGCTTCATAGGTTTTAGTCTTTTTTTATCTTCTCAAATCTTTCAACTCTCTGTCTCTCTACTCTACCCAATTGTGTAAGAACCAGCTTAATTAGGAAAAGTATGCGATCGCGTGATCTTAATTTCGTCTTATTATGTAGGCCAAGTTGCAAGAAAATAGGGTGAAAAGCATCCAAAGATAGTTGAGCAAATGCTTATTTGTGATCTTTTTTAAATAAACTTTCATTTAAAATAAAGTTGACCAAAACAAAAAACCAGTTGACATTCCAAACACTTCTGTTGATCATATATTGTTCACATATTTTCATGTAACATAACATAATTCTTTTCCTTGTTTCAATTGAAAATTAATATATATGTCCATCAACACACTTGATTGTGTTAACGGGACATGCAAATAAAGGGTCAGATTTGATCCCCAAATACATTACGCCTCCATCCCTCTCCACTCCTCTCCCGCGGAGTCTTTTATGGGCCGCTACCCCTAGGGCTTACTCCGGTGGGTCCTAAAAAAGAAAAACAATAGTTGTTCAATAACTTTTAAAGAACATTAAATTTCATTAATCGAACAATTAATGAATTGAAAATTTTGGTAAGGTACATCATGCTCTTCGTCCTAAACAAATAAAGTATCGCTATAAAATAAGACTCAGTCGCATCCAAATGATCTTTGAATTGGTCTTAGAGGAAAGAAGAAAGAAATTGAGTAATGTCCACAAATTGCCAGCTTGACGATGTTAAGCATGTTACGATGTTGGAACATTGCGTTGGAGGCTTTGAGCCCATCATAATCGTCTCAATTTATTTGCTTAATATGACTTTTCGGTGCCGTGATTTATACACACACAACCACTATCATGTTCCAAAGGGTGTCGTGATCATGGTTTGAATATAATAATCTAATAAGTTAATGCAATATGTGTATTGTTCTCCCCAAGGGGCATTTGAGAACTACTTTGTCTTTTACTGGCCATTGTTTGTGAAATAGTTAATTACCAAGACCAGGAACAGGACTTGTCTATTTATAGGATTATATATTAATTGTATGAGTTAATCATTGTTTAAATTATTTGACTCGATAATTGTAATGCAGCTATATGATATTAATAAGAAGCTACGTACTACGTAGCTTGTGCTATCATCCATAAGAAAACAAAATATAGAAAATATATTGTAACTAAGTATAAAGGTTCAAGTCACCATAGTTGTTGTTTTGTACCAATCACAGTCAGATTAATCTTCTTATTCTTATTTTCTTAGAATTTATTTTTTCTTCTCAAGAGAAAAACGATTTTCAACGGTCACTATGTCCATAATTTCATTCCATTTGATTAAGGTTGCATGCAGTAACATTTAGGTGGACTTAATTATGTTTTACCAAATTATTGTGAATGGTTAGAAAATAAGTTCAGTTGATTGAGTGGGTAAAAGTTGAATCGGATACTTGCTGGGATACTTGCTTATAGTCTTTTCTTAGTAGGTCGTCTATAACTATATTATTATAAGCTTTTATTGTTGTTTGTGAAATATCTTAACAGTGAGGTAACATCTCTTCCCCAAATTTTCTTTAAAAAGAAAAAGTTGAATCGAATTGTAAGATTTAATTCTTGATAGAAAAAAAGTTTTCTTTTTATCTTATCTGATAATTCAACATGAGATATCAATATATTTGAAAAAGTATAAATAAACCAATTAAATATACTGCATGGAAATTAGTGTTATTTATTTTGTTGGACCTCACATTATGAACACTGCCATTTCGAGCAACAATATTATTTGGTTTGCACATCATTTTATTATATCATTTGTATATTACTCTTTTTAGAGTTTGTCTAGTGAATTACCTTAAGGGCACTGGTTTATTTTTTTTTTTAAAAAAAGTAATAAGTATTAAATAAAAAATAAAGTATATAATACATTAAAAATTTAAAAAACTTTATTTTTCATATATTATGTTTGGTTTGTATTACTGATATTCATCTATATCCGAACACCCATATTTACCTTTTCTTTTTTAAATAAAAAGTTAAATTAAAAATTTGGTTATTACAATTTTCACTTATTTTTTAATTTAGTCTCTATACTTTTTTTTCTTTTCAAATTAGCCTTACACTTATAATTATTTTTAAAATAGTCTCTATCATTAATTTTTATCATAATGTCGTCATAATACCGTCAATTGATTAACTTAATAAGTATTTTTTGTCTATTAAGTACATTTTTATATACTTATCTTTTTGTAAAATGTTTAATAAGTGCTCTTACATTTCAGTAAGTGTTCATGTAGGTGCTCTTTTGTTAAGTAAATGTTCCTTTAGATGCTCTTTTTATCTATGTAAAATATTTAGTATTAACTAATTTAATAGTGTTATAACAAAAATTGATAGTAGAGATTACTTTGAAAATATTTATAAATATAAAGACTTATTTAAAAAAAAGTATAGGAACTAAATTGAAAATGAGTGAAAAGTATAAGAACTAAATTTTCAATTTAACCTAAATAAAAACCGTGTAAACCTATGAACACCAAATATTGTATATTTATAATGTGATAATATATGATCACTAATCATCAAAGGAAAACTATTCATAGTACGTAATACAAGTGTTTGTTTTTAGGAAAATAAAATGCTAAAAATCACATTTCTAATACCACACAAACAACTGCAACATATTGTACCCATATATAGAGTATACATTATCAAGGACAAACTCAACTGTCTTAAAGAGGTTTAGGTAATGTGGGGGAAGTTCGTTAATGATTTTATATTTAGAAAAAAAATCCTCCAAAGTGAACTATATTATAAAATGAGTAAGTAAATGTATATTATCTTTTATTTAATTTAAAATATATTATAATCTTAATTTATTAAAATTTAATAGTGGATATAACAGTATCTTCTCATTTAAAAAAAAATCACTTTAAAAGAGTCTTGTCGTTTATATTTCTAACATGTTTCTTATGCAAAAGTACTTCTTTAGATTTGAAGTATAAATAATATATACAAGACCCACTTTACATCTCCTAAGAGTTTAAGATATAAGGTAAAAATTTATAAATAACTTTATAACTGTATCTATGAGTAGGATATTCAAAATCAAATCAATCCAATTAAAACAAAAAAAAAATCAAGGTGAAAAGCCCAAAAACCAAAAAATTGAAAAAGTAAAAAACTAAAAAATTAATTGGATTAGATCATATTTCGAATCTAAATTTAAAAATCGATCTAATCCAAACCGAACCTAAATTTTATATACAATTTAAAAAAATTATATTTTACCTAAGAAATTTCTTTGTAACGGATACTTATTTTAAATTTTTCTATTATTCTCCAAATTAAACTTAATTATATCTCTTGAATTTAAACATTTATTACAAGATTAACAATTAATTTGGACTTGTATTTATAATTTGGATTTCTATTTTGATGAATTAATTTGAATTTATATTTGTTGTAATTTGATGTATTTAATTTTCATATTTTGATGAATTTATGTATAATAAAAATTATAACTAAAAATCAAAAATTAATCTAATCCAAACCGATTTAGATTAAATTGAATTTATATCTTAAACTAAATCGATCAGATGATAAAATAAAAAAATTGATTAGATTGAATTGGATGACTTTTTCCTTCAAAGCTGATACAATTCAATCCTCAAACACCCCGATCTATAAGATACATCATAGTGCATGAAAAATTTTCGCAAAAATCTTGATATCAAAATTCAATACATTAAGCTAATTATATTATTAATTAATAAATAATTATTATAATTAATTAATAATTATTTATTCTAATATACCATAATTGATGATGTGATTAACTTATTGCACGTAATTTGGATGCTTGAAGTTTATATATATATAAAGAGAGAGGGAGAGAGAGAGAGAGGATATGTTTAGTAGAAGTTGAATGAGAAAGTGAAAAATAAAAGTGAAATTAACGTGGTATATTTACAGAGTTATAAGACTGGACAATATTGAAGAAATTAGATTGATAACCCAGTTTGGTGGGAAGGATCGTTAATTTGATCTTTCAGATATATTGACATGGCTCTTCTACCCGAATCAGCATGACCCAAGAAAAATGTAATATGGACCTAAAAATTGAAGCCCAAATTAAATTCAAATTTTCATCTTTGTAAATGAATTTAGGTAATATTATAATTTTCGTCCATTAACCTTATTTTAAGTTTTATTTTTATTTCACAATTGTGTTTTATTTCATTTTCATTCCAAATCTTTTTAAAACTCATCAAGTTTGTCTTAATTGCTAACACAATATTATAAATATTAATGAATTCTATTAACATGACATCTTATATGGCCACAAGTGCGTAGTTGACACTCTCTAACTGAGATTTTTTTTTTGAATTAATGATTTAAGGATAAATATGATAAATTTTAAAAAAAATTGGACAAAAAAGAAACTTATATGAGACTTTAAATTAAAGGTAAGGGATGACAAGTAAATATTTTTCAATAATAAATTTTATACATTATTTTCTTTTAAATATTTTATATTTGAGTATAAAAAATTATTCTTTGATTATTAAAAATTGCATTAAATCAATTTATAACAAACAATTTGTATTTGACATTGATATTTAAGTTGACTACAAACGATATATAAAACTTGGACCAATGATTAACTCAGATATATACTTGAATTAGTAAGTTATTGGCTTAATTGATGAGTGATCGATTAAATAATATAAAAATAAATAAATAAATAAATATTTAAAAAAATAAAAATACACATAAATATAACATAAAAATTACTAAAATATGATTTAATTTTAAACTAATGAAATTTACCATACAAATAGGATTTGGTACTGATACTTCTAACATTTGATAAAGAGACAAAATAAAATCTTGATTTAGCCAATTTTTTTATAAAAAAATCTATACAAAAAGCATAATTTGTTTTAATGCATAAATATTAAATTTCTAAAGATAAAATTATGCATAAAATTCATTATAAGGAAAATTTCACTTTTTGTCATTTGATTTTACTATAAGATTTATTTTTGTCTCCCAATTATATTGTTTTATTTTTGTCTCAAATATTTTCAAAATTCATCATTTTCATCCCTAACACACTAATTTAAAAAATAAAAATAAAAAATCTTAGTTAGACAATGGCAACTATGCACTTGTGTCTATGCATAAGGATGAGTAAAATCATAAGTTATATATTATTTTTATATATACATTTTTACTTCTAGATATTATTATTATTATTTTCTCTAACTTAAAACCGGGTCCAATGATAAGGTCTCAGAGTTTCACAGTTGAAGTGCCAATTGCGGGATTGATATGGAATTCATTAATACAAGCAAAGGATGAGCCATTACGATTAGAGCTATTCAAGGGTTGGGTCGACCTACGGAAATAGGTCTATCTTTTGGATTAATTGGCTTACTATCAACATTAAGTGATACTCTTATATACAATTAGGGCTAAGTATAAGTTCGACCCAAGTAAGGCTCGTGATCTCAACCCATAATTTGATTGATACATTTTTGTTGAGTGAGATGCTGTGTAGCGTATATCATTTATCACTACTCAAATCTACGTGAAAAGTTGAGAAAATGTGACATTTAAAAAGAATTTAATTTTGATGCCCTCATAATAAAAAAATTTCTACATTATCATCCAATATTATATTACACCTTACTTAATGAGTTGTGAACAATTATATGAGATGATTAATTCATTAATTGATATAATAACACATCAATAAATATAAATACATTTTTTTTTTTACATTAACATTACATCAAAATTAAATTCTTTAAAAAAACACAATGTCCTTATACAAAAATTTTGCCAAGTTTACTCAGTTAAACTTTTCTCTTTTTTCAAATCTTACTAATGTTTATTTTAATTTTGGTCTAGGCCCTATGCCCAAGCTTTGTCAATCTGTTTGGGCCATAATCATACTGTTAATGATCTATGAAGGACTGGGTTAGGGTCTAGGCCTAAGCCCAACTCGACCCAAGGATGATTGATACTTTTGGACCCCATCCTCCCTTGGTTCTCTTTTGCGCTGTCGTCCTTTAGATTTTTGGTTAGCTGTTTGGAACTTGAAATTTCTTTTTGGAGGCTAGAGTGACTTTGTTTTTTAGTTTTTATTTTATTTTATTTTTAGAGAGCTCCTATTGGACCTAAGGGATAAAGGTCGAAAAGGTTTTCATTGGGAGATCAAACCCCCTTACCACAAGCAAAGTTTACAACGACTCAGGGGAGGTACCAATTCAGCCGATGAAGTCCAGTGTGATTTTACTATATGATTTTCTTCTTCCTGTGATTGTTGCTTTGTGGTTTATATGAGCAAATTTTAATAATTTAGATTTACACAACAGGTCAAGATTAAAAATAATTTAAAATTGATATGATAATTTTAAAAAGTTACATACCTTGTTATGTTTTATTTTTACCACACATACATAATCTAATGATTAAGACTTCATCTCATTATCATCTTAAGGCATTATTATTATTATTATTATTATTATATCCTACTAGAAATCTTGGATCAATTTAACCCTAAATATGGAATATACAATAATACTTATTGAGTCTTAGGATTGCTTGGAAAAAAAGATGACGATGAGGCTGTCATATTTAAATCTTTGAAAGCGATCACGATGAGGGAGAGAAATTATCTATATCCCATAGTAGTTGTCCATGCATCAATGTCAATGGGGTAACCATACACACTAGAGTGATTAAGAATAGAAGTCTCTCTCTCTATATATAAAATAACAAAATGAGCTAAACCTACACATTATGATAAGTTCATATACAATACCAATAAACAAAATTCACATATGAGCAGTGCTTAATAACAACAAGCTCAATAACAATACTGATAACAATTTAGACTAAATAATATATTCTAATAATTTTGACATCTAATTAATTTAAGTTTTATAAGATTATAATATGATTTATCCTAGTCCATATAATTTATTTTAACATTCTCCCACTTTGACAGCATAAGTCATATTACTTTATTTCAATAATAAAACAAATCTTCAGATTAATCAAACAATATATGACCATAACAAGATGTCAAAATCGAGTCAGTATTCTCAATCACGAGTCCAAAATGAGATACAAACATCCTAACAATGCAAAAAATTATATTCGATAGGAGTACTAATATCATACATACAAGATAATCATATCTTGGTGACTTAACCAAACGTGTTATATGGGTAATGGCAATGGGAAAGCACAACTAAATTGTATGTCAATATGTGATTAAAGTGTAATTCCCAATAAAATGGCCTAATTATTCGCTCAAGATGCTTTCTGAGATTTAACCAAACATCTCAGCACAACAACAAAATGAGACTCAATATGTCATAATACAAACAAGTAAAATTGTGTTGATAATATTAATAACAATATTATATGGTAACAATGATAATAACAACATAATTGTTTAAGATCTCGAGACATAATAATAAAATGAGGTCCCTATAAAACCACAAAACAAACTCCCATTAACCCAAAACATTAAAAGACCTCGCTATACCCATACAGGTTACATGATCAACAAAGACTTTAGCAGCTAAACATTTAGTTAGAGGATCTGCAATCATAAGTTCTATAGGAATATGCTCGACATAAGTCAAAAACTCCTGAAAATTCTCTCTAACAAACATATATTTTGCGTCAAAATGCTTCGAGCGCCTAGGGCTCTTATTGATTTGAAATAAGCACAATACGACAGAGTTATCACAATAAATAGTAAGAGGCCTGAAATTATTCTCCACAACACAACTCAATAATCAAAATTTTCAACAATACCGCTTAATGCATGGCCTTATAGCAAGCTGCGTAGTCTGCCTCCATGGTGGAAGTAGCTGTAAGTATCTGTTTGACACTTTTCAAGAAATAACTTCTCCTCTCAACATAAAGATATACCCTGATATAGACTTATGGTCATCTGAGCGACCACCATAATTAGAATCACAATAGCCTATCATCTCAAGGTGATCAGATCTCCTATATGTGAGCAGCATATAATCTTTGATACCTTGCAGATATCTTATGACTCGTTTTGTTCCTACTAATGAGCCACACCAGATTTGCTTAAGTATCTCCCAAGTACACTAACAACAAAAATAATATCAGGACGTGTACAAACTTAAATATATATAAGGCTGTTAATAGCAGAAGCATACGAGACCTTCTACATTTCAGTAACTTATTTATCATTTCGAGGACATTGGGCATTAAAGAGTCTATCACCCTTTTGAACGAGTGCAATACAAGAATTACAATATTTCATGTTGAATCTATTTAGAATTCTTTCAATGTAATCTTTCTAATACAAGCCAATAACACCACAAGATCTGTCCTAGTGAAATGTCTAAAATGAAAGAGGCATCATCAAGATTTTTCATGCTAAATTATGCTATCAACATCTGCTTAGTCTCATACAGAAAACTAACACCATTATTGTTGAACACTATATCATCAACATATAAGACAAGAATCATTAATTTGCTTCCATTATTCCTCAATATATTGACATTCATATGATGTAGCTCCAAATCGAAATGAACAGCCAAAGCCATCACAACACAAAAAGAGTCTTTAGTGGAGATCGGAGAGAAAGTCTCCTTATAATGAATGTCTTCCCTTTGCTTATATCATTTAGCAACAAGTATGACCTTATAAGTCTTAATTTCACCCCTAAAATCACATTTAGTTATAAAGAGCAATTTATAACCAGTAGTTTTACAATCAACAGGGAAGTCGACCAATTCCCAAACACCATTTTTTCTCATAGAAGTCAACTCATTCTCTATAGCCACCAACCATTATGAACTATCAGGACTAGTCATGGCCTCAAGAAAGGAAATAGGATTAGAATCCTCAACTGAGTTAAACTCATGCTCATGTAGGTACACAACATAATCCTTAAATCTAGTAGACTCAGTGCATATAGGAACCCGCTCACATCTTCTAGGTGAAACCACAACAACATCTGTATTCTGTATATTATTTTCAACTTGTTGAGGGATACCAACATTATCAATATCATCATCATGGATCAAAAGAGATGCTACTATCTCTGAAAAAGGAATAACATGTATAGGAATGATAACATGCTCCTCTTTGAAATGAACAACATGCGGCTCTAGAGTTCCATCATGCTCTAAGTCTCCTTCAATATAGACAAGCCGATCGAACTCAATAACTCTAGTAGTATGTGAGGGACAATAGAACCTAAAACCACTTGAGTCAATATAATAGGCAATAAAGAAACAACTAATGATTTTGGGATTAAGCTTCTTTAACTGTGAGTTATAAGGCCTCACCTCTACCTTATAGTCCCAAACATGAAAATGCCTCAAACTAGACCATTTGCCTATCATAAGTTCATGTGGAGTATTTGAAACAGATTTACTTGACACATAATTCAATATATAAACAACAGTCTTTAAGGTATCTCCCTATAAGAGTTCTAGAAAAGAAGAATGACTAAGCATGCACTTCACACATTTGATTTTCTTACTATATTTCAATTCAACAGCGGTCTTAAATGTTCTAAAACATCTAAAGATTCAGATCTCTCACACAATAAGTTGATTTATTCATGTCTAGAGAAGACATCAATGATGGTGGTGAAGTATTCAAAAACTGTCCATGGCAATAAGAAAAATGGGCCTACAAAAGTCTATATGAATTAGTTGTAGTATTCCTTTACACCTACTAAAACCTACTCTTCTTGGCTCTAGCAGTTAGCTTCCTTTTTTATGCAATCAATGCAGGTATCAAAATTAAAGAAGACCATATCATGAAGAATATTTTCCTTGATCAACTTCTTCATTCTTTCCCTAGAGATATAGCCTAAATGCCTATGCTACAACATAGACGAAACTCTACATGCTTATTCCTAATAACATCATCGACATCTAATTGTCATTGATCAATAGAAAAAAATCAATAGTTAACATATAAAGGCCATTAGACGAAACTTCAAAACTAACAAGAACTAAATCATGAAGTAGGAAAACTCTCTTATCACTAAAGAGAAAAGAACATTACAATTATCCAAAGTAGAGACTAAAATCAAGTTCTTTCTTATAGAAGGTATAAAGATGATACCTTTAAACCTAAAGAATGTCCAGTACATAGCTTCAAGGGAACAATGTATATATACTCAACTTTGACACTAACTTTATTTCTTACTGTGATCATTGACTTTCATTCACTCAGCATTCGCCCATTTATGAACTCCAGTAATAGGTGCGTAACATGAGTAGTTACACCAATATTTAATCAACATGTATTAGAAGGGACATTAACAATATTGGATTCAAAACACAATAGAACCAAGGGTTCAACTTCTTTCTCCTCAATTCAATTATTAAACTTTATATAATTAGCTTGTCTGAGCCAATCCTCAAATTTTGAGGCACATTTACAATCACCATTTACATCATCATGCTCGGTCTTGATCAACACAGAGAGGTCACAGGCCCTTTTGAATTTGTCAATAGCCTAGAAAAATGGTTAGCATTATCCACTTCACGAATATTCTCCTAAATGATTTTGCCCAAGCTATACTTTATGGTTATAAAGACAAACTTTATTAAAATGAGTCCATATTTCATATTTCACCTTAACCATAGCAGAAGACATGGGCTTCAGGGCTCATCTTTTGTAAACACAACATCAACAACAGAGATAACCAGAAATAAATTTAGTAACTCAACTCAATCCTCATAATTGGTCTCATACAGCTTTGTTAAAATATTCATTTTCATAAGTAAAGCAAGATAATCAATATTTTAAAAGGAGATCTTCTCGTCGAGCATATCAATATACAAGATGAGCGATAACCACAATGGAGGTCTCTCATGCAATTGTAATCCTGCCTAAGGGTTCCGAATTACAACACATGAGCAGACTCTCACAGACATTAAAATCACGTCTCTAAAGCTAGTACTGAGAGAATATTGAAAACTCTAAAAGCACAACTTAATGCGCTTAACAAATCATTAAGAATTACACTAATAAAGGCAAACTAATAGAGTGAGTGTATTATTAACATAATATCTAATGCCACAAAATAACAATATTATATCAACAAAACAGCACCTTACCACAATTGGTTTCGCAAAGGCGAACTCATAATTATGAAATGTGCCCAAAATCTCCATAACATTTTAAATAATAACACTCAGAACAAAATTGCATAAAGAATAATAAGAAATAACAATATACAAAATTTTACATAGCATTTTATGTACAAAATAGCATTGAAAAATATTTCAGTGACCAAACTATATCTAATCTGATAATATAGATTGTATTACATTTCCAAAGAATGTCACAATCATGCTCTTTGAAAAATTTCAGATCAAAACTTCAAGAGTATACTATAATTTTTAACATTATACAATATTATATATATATATATATATATATATATATATATATATATATATATATATATATATAAACATAGCATAAATATCTATATATCAAAATTATTTAAATAATCAAATGACACCAAGTCTAATAGTGCACAATATATATTAGGCCCAGTAGCATCATAATAACACACAAAAATTTTCAGAGACAAAAGAGGATAATATCATATATTTTTAATAATTTTAAACTCTATAAAATTTGGAATAAATAATAAATTAGCATGAAAAAATAAATAAAACTATCCAAAAAATAATACTAGGCATGTAGAGTATAGAGCAAGAAATGAAATTTAAAAAAAATCTACAAGTCGCACGCATCCCCATGTTCTTAGAGCATGACTGGGGGTGTGAGGAAGACTTTGTCTTCCTTACCCGCTTTCTGTAATTCGGGTCGCGTGACCCAGTTCATGGCAGAACGGGTTGCAGGCGTTTTCTCACTCAATTCTCAGCTTTTCAAGCAATTTGTATCTCGTTAAAATCAGAAAAAATGGGATATATAATTCTCCTAAGTTAATTTCAAGAAAAAATCCACAAAAAATTTGGGTTTTTGGAGCAAAACTGAGGCACATGTTCACGAGACAAAAACGAAATTACTCACTAGTTGCTTAACCATTTGACACGATTCTTGTGTCTCTCAAACCACAATTTAGAGATCTACAGAACCCTTAAGTTAATGTTTCAAAACAAATCACAAAATCTCTAGGTTTTGGAGCAATATCGAAAGGGTTTAGTACATAAGGTTTTTGTGAAAATTCTTACTGAATTCTAATCCGTTTGACATGATATACATGTTGTTAGATTAAGAAAACTCCAATTTACAAAAGCCCTAACTTGATTTTCGAAATTGATCTAATTTTTTTTTTTGAATTGCACATCATATTCGTTAGAGTTTTTGGTTTTTTCAATTTTAAACATCATACTTTTTTTTAGGTAAAAAGAAAATTGAAAACCAAAATTAGGATTAAAACCCCTCTTATATCAATTGTTAGAAATCTCGAATCAATTTAACCCTAAATATGACATATGTAATAATACGTATTGAGTATTATGATTATCTAGAAAAGATAATGATGAGACTTTCATGTTTGAATCCTTGAAAGTGATTACGAAGAGGGAAAGTAACTATTTATATCTCACAGTAGTTACTTACGCGTCAGTATCAATGCGGCAATCTTATGTACTAGAATAATTATGAATAAGGGTCTCTCACTGTATATATAAAATAACAAAATGAGCTAAACTTACCTATTATGGTAAGTTCATATACAAGACTCAAACAAAATCCACATATGAATATAGTGCTTAAAACAACAGACTTAATAACAATACTGATCACAATTTAAACTAAATAACATACTCTAATAATTTTAACATCAATTAATCTAAATTTTATAAAATTATTATATGATTTACGCTAATCCATATAAATTATTCTAACATATTCATGCATTTTTAACCCTTTAATAAAGAAATCATCTCATTTTGAGACTGTAAATTCAAATTAAAAAACTCTATGATTAAGTACTATGTATTTTATCCTTTTTACTATAGCTTGCTGCCTACTGTTATGATTTTTTCTTTCGTTTTTCTTAATAATATTGAGGTCAACCAATGGATGAGAGAGAACTTGGTTTTTGCAGTGCATTCGCATATATATATACACTGAGGGCATAAATATAATTCAACTAGGACGAAATGGGGTGGCGATACAGAGCCCCTCGCACAACATCCACCAGCTAGCAAATAAAATAAAACATTCACTCTTGAAATCATAGTTTTCGGCAAGTTGAACTTTTATATAATAAGATTGAGTCCTTTCTCCTCGTGAAGAAACATATTTTATCAACTTTTGTTGAGATAAAAGTTCATCCGTTTTGTTTTGTTTTTTGTTTTTACTGGAAAAGTTCATCTAATTTCAGGTTGTTATATACGAATAAGAAGTCCGGCTGCAAGTGATCTAATATAATATATAACGAAAATCATATACTCCTTCAACTAGTTACCAATTTTTATTTTTTTTTATAATACGGATAAGATAGTTCTTAAGCTTCTCGAAACATGTAAACATATTCTTTCGTTTATAAGCTAAATGGAAATCATATCATTTATACATGTTGATTATTAATACACATGACAATATTTGATTTGGCTACATTATTTTCTTTAAAAAAAGTTTGAAAAATTTATTTTTGATTTAATTTTATTTTAAATTTTTAAATTTTCTATTTTAAAAAAATTAAGAGAGGAAACTAAATTTTTGAAAAAATAATATAAATAAATAAGAGACTGTCATACATATTTATTAACACGATCAAGTCACGTGATTGATTTCCATATAATCAGCAGACGAAAGGATCATCTATATACAAGTTTCTAAAATTTTAAAGACCTCTCATTAAACTTTAAAACTTAATAAAATTCAAGAGGTGTATTTATATTTCTTTCTAATAAACTATAAATGAATACCATTGTTAAAATGCAAGCAAGTTCAGAATAATATCCTACAGATTATGAGAATAAAGCCAGTCAAAATGCATAAAATTTTCTTCAACCATAAATCATGTATAAATTTTTTTATATATTTTAAAATTTATTAACGTAACTCTTTGAATTTATTAAATCGTATATATTAATTCTTTGAAAAAAAATTTTACATATGCACAGAGGAATAAATATGCATTGAAGTACACCATTTAATTAATTTAAGAGATCACATTGATAAGTGGTGGTTGCTCTGGTGTAACTAAAAAGGATATGCCACTAGTGGCATTCTACAATTTTTTAATGATATTTTAATACATAAATATGTAAGTCAAAGTCATAAATTCATGTCACAGAAATATTTTATAAATTTTTATTTATTAAATTCTCTTTCAGAGATTTTTTTCAAATTTATAAAATATAATACATGATACTTTTTTATATAATTATAATTTAAAATAAATATAAAATTTCGATATACCCTTTTAAATAAATCTATTTACCTAAACATCAGAAATCAAATAACCTTAAATCCCCAAATTAAAAGAATGAACTGATTGCACTACGAACTTTGTTTTAATTTGTCATGTACTTAGCTAATTATTCAAAGGAATTAAAACACCTCCATTCGGAAGTACACGACCTGTAGCATCAATGAGTATCTCATAGCCCATCAATAGAAAAAGTTCATTTTTAAATTATAAAAAGTTCGTAGTGCATTTTTATTAAACATCTCATTTAATAAAATGTTTGTAGTGCTATCAGTTTATTTTTTTAATTTGAGAATTTAGAATTATTTGATTTCTAAGGTCTAGATAAACAGATTCATTTCAGATGGTATATCAAGAATTTTATATTCATTTTTAAATTATAATTGTATAAAAGAGTATTATATATTGTGTTTTTTAAATTTGTAAAAAAATTCAAAAAGAGTCTAATAAATAAAAATTTACAAAACACTCTTGTGATATGAATTTATGATTTTGACTTATATACTTATGTATTAAAACATCATTGGAGGATTGTGGGATGTCACTGGTGGCACACCCTTTTTTGTTACACTAAAGCAACCACCTTGATAAGTTTTAGGGTGTGTTTGGGAGTGAGGATTAGAAGGGAAAGGGAAGGAAGGGAGGGGTTTGGAGTGAAAAAACCTTTGTTTGGAAATTTTAGAAATAAGAGGGAAGGGAAAAGAGAGATTATGGAAGCCCTCGTCTGTCCCCCATTTTCAGTTCCCCCGAATTGGGGGATTTGGGTCTAAAATTACCCACATCTCCCCTGCGCTCGTCTGCCCTCGATTCCTCTTCTCTGCGCTCATCTCTACGCTCGTCTCTACGCTCGTCTCTCGTCTTTGCGCTCGTTCTTTGCGCTCGTTGCCGCACTGCCGCCGCGCTCGTCTCGCTCTCTTCTCTGCTCGCATTTGCTCCTCTCTCCTCTCCACCGTATGTGCACTCTCCACCATCTGGGCTCGTCGTCTCGTGTCGTCTCTTCTGCCCTCGATTCCTCAGTAAGCTCTCTGCCTCTCTTCTCTGATTCTATTGTTGGACATAAATCAGACGGATTTGATGAGATATGAATTAATTTTGGTGCATTTTACTGTTTGAAACAACTTCCAGCTGTTTCCACTTTTTGTCCTTTTTTTATCATAAGAACCTTTGATCGTTATTTTTCTTTTCTTTTTATCAAAGGGACCCTTCATTTGATCAAATGGACAATGTGCTAAACAAGGTCTGTTATAAAATATTTGTAATATCATACAAGTCAAGATATAGATATATGGCAAAAGTAGATGAGTTGGCCTTCACAGAATAATGTTGGATGTGTTTCAGGGGTTAGGAATTCCTGACTTCCTATTGGTAAATTGGCATTGTACACAGCACTAGGAGGAGTTCGTCCATCTGCGGTAAGCAATTTCCATTTTCTATTTTTTTACTTCCCATTATGTGTCTCATTTCCTCTGTTTGAAACCTTGAGAACTTCTTCATTAAGATAATAATAAAGTCATTTTGAGAATTTACTATCTGCATCATTTTAACTTGCATTAATCTGAAGCAATTTGTCATTTTTGCTGGGGTTGTAGCAGCCTTGAAGCTCATTGGTGGTACTCTAGCTGAGCTTACATTTCTATTTCTTGGTGCAATTCCATGAGGTAACAGCTCAATTTGAACAAGCGTTGGCTGGAATTTCATGAGGTTCATACTTTACTTCAATTTTATATCAATGGACAGAAAGATCTTTGCTTGTCAATTACAACCACTTTGCATGAAAAATTAGAACTGGAAGTTTTATTTATAATTGTCTTTTTAGGATCAATATTCAAGGATGCGTTCCAAGATCTTATTGCATATGTTGCCATAGAGCCTCTGTTTCCAGCTGTTGTTGAAATGTATCTTTGCTTCTATATTGTTTTTTCTTCTTGAACTCGTAGAATAAGTTTTAAGTGACTAGAGGAAATGTAAGAAATCATGGAAATGGAAATCTGACATGATCAAGAAAAGAACATGGTAGCAAAGGACAAAATGTAATTCAGGTGCTTCCCTGGTTTTTGCTGCATGCAATTAAACCTCTCAATCTGGATTTTTGAGCAAACTACTTTTTTGGATATAGAGCAATCTGTGGGTAGATATGCGTTTTTGTTCCCATTTCATTTTGTTCTTGTTTACACAAATTTTCTGGTTCAAATAAAATACTCAAGAATTTGTATAGTGCTTAGTTTTGCTTAATTTCATAATTGACTAGGTTTTGAACTTGGTTTTGGTTTTGAAGAAGTGGGACTTCAATGGATTATAAGGTATCTCTTTGTCACTTCTTTAAGCCATGTGCTTGCTAGTCTCTACCATGTTATTCTTGAGTATTATGTTTCACTATCAGATTGCAATTGAAGATTTGAAGCGAAGGACCTTTATTGTGAATAATGTTGAATTAATGTTGATCGGAATAGTTATTTTTATCTGAATGATTATTGGCTTTTTAGGCCATCGGATAAGGCTTGGCTGTTATTTTTCCTATTACTGCTTTATTTTCTGTTTTTAGGACCCAATGCAACATGGCAATTGATAATTGTATGTAAAATGTCATAACATAAGCATGATGGTCTTTTCAAATGACTTGCAATTAATTATAATATATGATGGTCTCAAAATTACTTTGTCAACATTTTCATTTTACAGGTATTGAACAAAATCTAGTGTGGTTCTTCACAAAAAAAATCTGGTGGCAGTTATTCAGTGTTCATCAAGTTTGAACCCAGGATAATTTTGATGCTTTTTGATAATGTATATGTATGCTATTATAGACAACTCATTTCTTAATGTATGATTTTATGTTTTGGTGTATATTTCCTGTTATTATTAAAGACCTAATTATCCAATGTTCAAGTTATTAAGAATTGAGGAGCAAAATGATGTTACAGGACTCTTATTATTTTTACACTTCTATACAATTAAAAAATATGTATTAAAGGTTCACACAATAAATCATAATATTTGAATAATTTTTTTTAAAACGATTAGTTAAACTTAAAAAATGAAATTGAGACTCACATATGTCAATAAAATGAATTTTAAAATGAATAAGAGACAATTTTAAAGTGAGATAATAATTTGAGAGAGAGACAATATTTTTAGAGAGAAAAAACATTTTTAGAAAGAGAGACTAGATTTTTAGAGAGAAAATATTTTTTCGAATGAATATTTTTAAAGAGAAATACGTTTTTTACAAAAATTTCTCTCTAGAATTTTTTTTTTCAACTTTTAGAGTGATAAATAATTTTAAAGAATTTTTTATAGAGAAAAAATATTTGGAGATAAGTTTTTTAGAGGGAGAAAAATTGTAGTGAGAAATTTTATATAGATTTTTTATTGTTTTTTACTTTAATATTTTTTATAAAACATTAATTATATTAATTTTTTTGAATAAATGGTAAAATAGTAAAAATATATCTTAAACCTTCAATTTCCTTCCCTAAAATATTTTACACTTCCAAACAAGGACATGGTAAATCTTTCATTCTCCTTCCCTTCCTTTCCCTTTAAACTCTTTCCCTTCCTTCCCCTCCAAACTCTCAAACACACCCTTAAAGTACAGAATTTTTTTTACAAATAATTTATAATTAGAAGGTTTTTTGTATTTTGCCCAAATAAATATAATAAAAGTTGTTTTGTTTTTTTGGACTGGAATAAAAGTTGTTATCTTTAATAAAAAAAACAATTTATTACTTCAAGGCTTATATTATAGATAAAGGTTTTTTTTTTTGGTACAAGCTTATGATAAAGATTAAGTCAATAGAAAGTAAATTTACAATATTTAACAACAAACTGCATTATATACTTATTCGGATTCAGATTTTGCATCAGTGTTAAAGAGTTAATTCTTATAAATAGATTAGGTCGATATAGAAGATACGCATTTAAAGTTGCCTGAAAAGAAATTTAATCTCAAATAACATAAAAAGTAATTCAAAAACACCCATACCGTAAAATTAAAAAAAAAAAAAACTATAAAGAGAATCAGTAAACGTATCTGTTACTATAACGATAACACAATTTCACTTCACAACAAATCCTGACATAATCCAGACATGTATCACTTTTTCATGAAAATTTTTCACGTAAACATTTTTTTAAAGAAACAAACTCATTTAGTAAAGAAACCAAAAAATTGTTTTGATGATATATAACATAAATTTTTTATACAAATAATTGATTAAAACTAAATATTAAATTCTTGTCAATGTGAGTATTATGTCTGGAAAAATATTAATTAATGACTACAATTATTAAAAGATGGAATGCTGCTGTTGAGACAAAAGTTAACATCCTTTTATAAATTTAGATTATCTCATGTCATTTTTTTTCATGTAGTCATGTAAAAAAGAGATATAGACACAAATGTTATAAAAAAAATTTCATAAATCATGACTAAGTTCTATTACTAAATACATTTGTATTTATCTTTCTTCTCTACTTAATCACATAAGAAAAAAATGACATGATATGACCAACAAACTAAGCATCTATGAAATGTACTGAACATCTTAACATATCGTCTTGACATAATATTAAAAAGTAATAATTCTGAAATGAAATAAACTTAAAATAAATCAATGTTAAAAAATGATAATTCTTGCACATTATTTTTTACGTACATGCCTAACAACTGTGGTAAATCTAGTGCAAAGAGTGGAATCTAAATACGACCTACATGCCTAACAACTGTGGTAAATTGAATCAACTTTTACAAGAAATGGAATAAGGTAAACTTCTTTACAAGAATTTAAATAAGTTAAAAATATAGGCTAATACAAGCATCAACTAAAAACACAAGAAGAAAATGTTGTGTTAAGAATGTGATTATTTGTCCTTTAATTGTTGACAAAGAATTCAAAAACCTTAATACTTATGTGCAAATTCGATTCTAGTTCTTAATCTGGGAAAAGAATCTCGTCCTCTAAAAGATTCTAAAGTTTTTGGTAGTATGTAAAAATAATGTTAAGACGAAAAAGTAGATAATTTCGAGAAGCAAAGAACAATGAATGTAATAGTGAATTCGATAGCATTGATATAAATGAAATGACAAGCTGTAAAAGTGCAATGCAATTCTAAGTGCAGAAATGAAGCGAATCAACTTAAAGTAATATGAATCAAATATAAATAATGCAAAGTAAACGAAGTAATTGAAAGTAAATGAAAACAGTGCAAAATGAATATGAAGTGTCAAATGAATGGATCAGTTTGATTTTGAATGAGATTGTAATGGATGGATTCAAAATAAACCATTAATCTATTTAAGATCTATTATAAAATATTTAATATTACATAATCCATTCATAACTCAATTTAATAGATAGATATTCAATTCATCCATTAATCCATTTTAATGGATCGGATGGATGGATAGTTAAACTACTCATTTAAAAAAAGTGTTTCTCTCTCTAAAATATATTTCTCTCTCTAAAAAAACATAAAATATATTAGATATCCATTGAATTAGTTTTTAATTTGATATCCATTAGATATCCAATACATGTTTTGATTAGATTATTAACCATCCATAATTAAATTTAATCCATTAGATCCAATCCAATAAGATATATCATTTTAATTAGATAGATTGGATTAGTTTTAATATAGATAGATTGAAAATAAGTGAAAGTAAGGCAAGTAAAAAGAAATCAAATGACCAAATGATCATTCAATCCACACATGAAGAACAATTCTAAAAGCAAAAGACAATTGAAATGAAATTTCAATGTAAACTTACAAGAAACAAGCAGTGTAAAAGACATACTTGACTAATCTCAATTGTCTATAAACGTTAGAATGACTAATAAGACTTGTAAGAGATTACGTGCATATGTTTTCAACCATCTTTGTCTTTCTTACAAGATGTTGACAACTATTTTGGTCTTAATAGCTTTCTAATCTTGAAGGTAACACTTGTTTTGGTCTTAAAATGAACACTTAACTCCTAAAACCTGCCATATTTCAAATTCAAAACAATTTTGAATTCAAAACATCTAACTACTTGGATCTTATTCAAGATCCAATCGTCCTGAAGCATTCTTAAACTCATCTAAGTGCTATGGAGTCTTTTATCTTTGATCTTCTTCTTCAGCTTGACCCAATTCTTCAATCGAAAACTTGAGGAATTGTTAAGAAGACTTTAGCAAGTATACTAAGTCATGCAAGTAATAAAGGGATGAGTGAGTTGTCGTTCCCAACGAGGATCGTGACAAATACTAGCACATAACACAACAATCACTATTTAAACGATGAGTTTGGAAAGAAGGGAGCTCAAACAATAATTGATGAAATCAGAAATTAAAAGAAATAAGTCTTTTTATAATTTTCTCAAACACTTGGTGAGCACAAATGAAATTGAATTCGATTAAGATGAAATGCTGGGGTTAGACTCACTAATCTTTTCCCAAATGCAATGACATGACAAACAATATAATCTCTAACTTCAATTATGAAAATCAATCCACTATTTACTCAAATCCTAATTCCTTAGATGAAAAGAGCCTAAATCCCCCAATTAAGTCCTAATTCCTTAGGTGACTTAAGAAGTGAATTTGTATTAAGATTAAGGATTAAAAGATTACTAATAAATCAAGACCCATTCCTAGATTCAAGACCTATTAGGTGATTAATTTCAGATTTAGACCTAGCATCAACTTTCCAATTGTTTACCAAATCAAACATCAAGCCATGGATAATCAAGCCACAACAAGCATTAAGCATAGAAATTAAGCACTCATAAAGAAGTAGAGAATTATATTGAATGATCAAATCAAATACATAAGAGATTCAGAAATAGATACATCTAACCCCAACAAGTGGATGATTAGCTAGACATGATCAAGGTGATAAAATAAAAAGAAATGGAGATAAGAGATGATGAAAACTCCATTGATGCTCTTGGCTCCCAGCCACATCCAGAAAAGCTCTCAATCTCCTCTTTAGAATGAATTCCTTCTCCAGAATCTGAATGCCCAACCAAATGCGCAATATCCTATTTTTAAGATTTCTTCCAGACGCATCAGCGCTTAGCGCAAAATTATCCACGCTGAGCGCGAATAAATTGACCATGCTGTTGCATCATAAGTGGCTGCGCTTAGCGCTATATTAATTACGCTTAGCGCGACATGTACTGAAATGCATCACGCATCAGTCAATCTTCTGGCTTCTTCAGGCTAAGCGCCACAACCTTGGGGCTAAGCACTGGCTTCCATATGTGGACTTGAGCTTCAGCTTCCAGTTGGGCTTCAATGGCTTCAATGGGCTTCAATGGCTTACACCCAAACTACATAAAACACATCAAAACATCATTAACTAATCTAAAAACATCAATTAAGAAAATATTCTTAAAGACTCAATAAAACACATAAAACATGGACTAAAACGACCTCTCAAGTCTTAAAAGAAAGATAAACAACCTCAATGTACACCTATAAAAGTATGCATATTAGACATTTATCAAATTCTCCCAAACTTAAGACTTTGCTTGTCCCCAAGCAAAAGTAAACCCAAAAATAAAGAAAAACACTCAACACACAAGTTAACTAACAAAAGAACAAAATTCAAAAGGAAATGAGATCCATCACAACTCAACAACACAAAGCAATACAAACGCCACTGATGAGAAACTCACAAAGAAGATTCCATCCATAGTAAACTTGCATCCAGAATTTGCTCACACAGAAGAAGTCATAGCAAAAATGTACAGTTATTTTCACTCTTGAAAGAGCAATAATCATGGCATCAGCAAAACAGTCAAAATAATGGAAACTCAGCTCCTCACAAGATGTAGCTATTTCCCTCAATCACTCTAGTGTATGGAATGTGTGTTCCTCTCAAAACCACACATTAAAACCCTACAACTTCAATTTTGCCTTTCATCTTAATTCTCCTTACACAGTCACAAGGGTCTTTACTTGGGATGTAACTTGGTTAGGCAACAGGAAAGTGATGAAGGATAAGCAGGCTAATCACCAAAGAGAATAAGAGAATTTCTTCTTTGACGTTCTATTTATTTACCCTTTTTTTTTACATCACTTTTTAAATCTGCATCATTTTTTTTATTGAATTTCTTCTTTGCCATTTTTTTTATTTTTTTTTTTTCCCCCAAACTTATGTTAAACCCAAACACAAGAAAATGCTCTCTTATCCAAAAAGGTGTAGGTAGAACATTGTTTTTCATTTTTTAGGCATATGTGTTATCCACAAAAATTAATCATTGTCTTTCAGCTCAAGGGGGTATCACAAAGGATAAAAAATTTTAGGTAAGCTTTTTAGTCAAAATGGCTAGTAGAAAAGAAGTGTCTTGATCATTTCTATGACATGCAAGTGAATTTTGAATTCAAATCAGATTTAACCAAAATCAAGAGTATAAGTTCCAATGGTGCCACTCACAAAGAATTTATCATTACAGGCCCAAAGAACTCACACAGGTAAAGCTGAATATTTCCATTGAATTTTTCAGATTTCCTTGCCATAGTCATTAGTCCCAAGAGTTCAAACCAAACATCAAAGCTATGATATCCTTATGAAAACAAAATCACAGAAGCACAGCAACCATAAATGTTAACTTCAATGGGAGAGAAACAATATGGAAGAAATGTACTACAATGAACTTGCTAAGAGTGATAATCTCAAAACTTTTTTTTTTAAACACACCACGTAAACACAAAACACTTCGACAAAAATAATAGAAAGAACATGGTAACATTTATTCATTCAAAATTAAATTCAAGCAAAGTAAAGAGAAATTTAGCTCAATGGTTCCTAGAGGAACCCTCTCCAATCTTTTTCTTGCACGCATTCACTTTCTTCCCTTTCTTTGTGTCTTCATTTTCCTCTTTCTGCACTTGGGAAGTTTGATTTTCTTCTTCCACCTCTTGAGGAGGGTACACCCGCTCCTTCTCCTTTTTGCACAAGTCCATCAGTGGTTGCAAGAATTCTTTGTAATCATCATCAATTTCCTAACCCTCCAAAATCCAATTCTGATTTGGATTAGTTCTTGCAATTTCAAGACCTTCTTTCACCATGTCTTTGTTCATATAATGAACTGGATTTAGTGTGGTCCTCTTAGGTGACATCCTATCAAAATCCATGAATGAAAATGAACCAATTAGAATCACACTCAAATATTAACATTTTTTTAACTCAACCAACACGCTGAATTATTCTATCATAACTAAAACACCAAACAGCATATTAAAATTCAATAAACACAAACAAAAATTCAAAAGAACCAAGTTTTACCCATAATGATGTCCAAACACAGAATAACAAAATCTAAACAAAATAACCAGGTCTACACAATAAAATGATGACAAAGTCACAAAGTCTTCACAGCAAAACATTAACAATTATTCTTAAAATCAGATCAAGCAAAATCAAATCAAAATTCTTCAAGCTATACTCCTCTTCATCCTCTTCATCTTCTAGCTCATCCCCTTCTTGAAAAGCATCCTGGTCCCCAGGATGTTCTGGCCACGCAATATAAGAATTCACCTCACTAGCAGATGGAAAGTGGAATGACCCCTCAGGTGGACTGGGCAAATGAGCAGATAAGTCTCGCATCATATTCCACATCATCATGTCTGATCTGTGAAGAGCATCTAGCTTGTGGTGAAGCAGGCTATGGGATGATTCCAAGGCATCTACACGTGTAGAGAGTGATCGGGGAGCAGGAGGAGTCGGTCTAGATGAAGCAGGTGCATCACTGCCCATACAATTTTTCTGGATGAACTTGGCGTAGTGGGAGCCTGGGCTTAATCTTGGCACCCCGAGATACATCAACACCAAGCAGCTCTACACACGTTCGAATCGAGAGATGGATGACCCGGTGGCCAACCCCACATGATCGTCAGTTCCTTCCGAATCTCAAAAGAAATTATCTCCCCCAAGTCCATGGTTAGACCAGCCATGATGGCATAGAGCATGAGAGATCTTTTTTCAATAATATCAGAAGTATGAGAGCATGGTGAAATGTTAGAATGCAAGAACGTCATCCAAATTTGGGCCAGCTGAGTTAAGTCACCTCGGAGGATTTTCTGCCTTTGCCCTGATCTACTAGTGACATATTGAGCCCCAGGCTTACAAACAGTATCTAAAACCTGTTGGTAGTCCTTGTTCCGATTCTTCCAATCAGTGTATCCACAATCCAATGGGGCCCAAGGAGTGGGAGTGTCCAAAAACTGATTTATTGCTTGTGCATCAAAGGTAATGGTCTTGCCACGTACATAACTCCTGTGCTGTGGGAATCCTTCCTCCACAGTAATCGCATTGGCATAGAACTCCCGTACAATGGCCATATTAGCTGATTCAGGGTAAGTGGATAGCTTGAGCCAACCGCGCCTCCTCAACTCAGTTTGAAATTCCTCATATTCACCAGCAGCAAGGATAACCTTTCGCTCAGTCAGAAGGTTCCTATTCTCAATATCCTTATACCTTTGTTGGTGCTCAAGTAATAGAAACCTGTCAGCATCATAAAAGGAAGATCCTTTTCTTTTCTTGGAGGTAAGCTTTGAAGGCGGAGCCATAACTGAAACAATTAAATAGCTATGGTCTGCGCTATACCACTTGGAAAATTAAGAACACAGAACACCACAAAATCCCATATGCAAATGCTTCAAATATACAGGGGAACATGCAAGTCATCAATGCTTCAATCACAAATGCTAGAGTATAAGCATGCACAAATCCTACTCAAATGATCTAAGTAACCTATGTAGCCAAATACACATATGTAAACAGGCAAAACCTAGCTCCCCACAGGCAGAATTTCCAAAAGCAACAGAGAAGCATTTGCACAAAGAAGCACAGAGAATAAATCAAATGTGATAAACAGTGCTTAAAAAATACAAGGGCAATGCCAAAAACCTCAACTCAACCAGAGAAGTATCACAAATGCAGATAAAAGCCCTAAACCCCCAAATTCATAGGGCAAACGTAACCTCCCCCCCCCCAAATCCAATGAAAGGGCCAGGGTCCAAGCAATAGGCGAGAGAACACGGTTGGAATCAAATAACAAAAACAAAGAAAATAAAGAAAAAAAAAAAAAAATGAAAGAAAAGAAAGAAAAATAAAATAAAATAAAAATAAAAAAAAATCGATTATACGAAGAACCAATTTCGGGAAGTAGTTAAGCATTGATTCAATGAAATAAAGGAAAGAAAAATAAAATAAAATGAAAATCACCTGGACGTGAGTGAGGATGCGAGAGAAGTGAGGGTAGGTGGGGGTGGAAGTGAGAATAAAGTGGGTGTGGGAACGAAAATGAAGAAGAAGAAAGGGGTAGAGAGAGAGAGAGAGATGTGGAGATGTGGAATGAGGGGAGGAAGTGAAGAGGGAGAGAGAAAGGAGGGGAGCGAGAGGGGGCGGTGGAAGTGAGGTGGGGAAATGGGGAAGTGGAGAGGTTGACGCCCCTCGTACGAGGGACCCGCGCTTAACGCAATGAAAATTGCGCTTAGCGCCGGTTAGAGATTTTTTTTTAATTATTATTATGATTATTATTATTTATATATATATATATATATATATATATATATATTGAATATATATATATATATATAATTTTTTTTTTTTTTTTTTATTTTTTATTTTAAAGAAATGTGGCGCTAAGCTCCACATTCTTGAGGCTAAGCCTCAATGCCTCAGCCAAGCTACTGAGAAATGGCGCTAAGTGCCTTAAAATGGGGGCTAAGCACCAGAGAATCAGAGAATGGCTTAATTTTGGTTCGCAAGTGGCGCTAAGCGTAGATACTTGGCGCTGAGCGCAAGTACAACAGACAGAGTACTGAGAAATGGCGCTAAGCGCCTTCAAATGGGGCTAAGCCCCAAAGAATCAGAGAGCTGACTGATTCCAGCTAGTGAGTGGCGCTAAGCCTCCTATTTTGGCGCTGAGCGCCAGTTTAGCAGAAAGAACACTGAGAAATGGGGCTAAGCACAAGAAAATGGGGCTGAGCCCCAGTGCATCAGAGAGCTAACTTATTCTAGCTCGTAGGTGGCGCTAAGCCTCATATTCTGGCACTGAGCGCCACATGCAAAAGCAGCAATACTTCAAAAACATCAGAGTACCCCCCAGGGCTCATACATTTCCATCAAACTCACCCAAAACCCCAAAATAACACTTAAACATGGTAATTCAATCATGAAAGCACTTAGAGAAAACATGCAAAACTAAAATAAAACAACCTATCTAAACAACCAAAATAACACAAAAAGGGATAGAAATCCTGGGTTGCCTCCCAGTAAGCGCTTCTTTAACGTCACTAGCTTGACGAATGACCTTCAAGGATCACAGAGATGCACAATTGCAGTTGATCGCTCCAAGTTACCACCCAAATAGACTTTGAGCCGCTGACCATTGACTTTGAAACTCCTCTGGGAGGAAGGATCTTCTACTTCCACAGCTCCATGAGGGAGAACCTCTTTAACAGTGAATGGTCCAAACCACTTAGACTTCAATTTACCCGGAAATAATCTCAGCCTTGAATTGAATAAAAGAACTTGTTTTCCAGGCTGAAAAGTTTTCTGGATAATGTGCTTATCATGGTAGGTCTTCACTCTCTGCTTGTAGATCACTGCATTTTCATACGCATTGAGGCACATTTCCTCCAATTCATGCAGCTGTTGGACTCTTTTTTCACTTGCCAAAGAGGCATCGAAATTTAAAAACTTCAATGCCCAAAAGGCTCTATGCTCCAACTCCACTGGTAAGTGGCAAGCTTTGCCATAAACCATTTTAAATGGAGACAACCCTAATGAGGTTTTAAAAGCAGTCCGGTAGGCCCACAACGCATCATCAAGCTTCTTAGCCCAATCCTTTCTTGAAGTGGCCACAGTTTTTTCTAAAATCCGCTTAATTTCTCTGTTAGAAACCTTCGCTTGTCCATTGGTTTACGGGTGATATGGAGATGCCACCTTATGTCTTACATCATACTTTGCCGAGACATTTTGGAGCTGAGAGTTGCAGAAATGGGAACCTTCATCACTTATAAGAACCCGTGGCACACCAAACCTAGCAAATATATTCTTCTTGATGAACTTGACCACAGTCTGTGCATCATTATTCGGAGTGGCAACAGCCTCCACCCATTTTGAAACATAGTCCACAGCCAACAATATGAATTGATTCGAAAAGGATGGTGGGAGTGGACCCATAAATCAATACCCCAGCAGTCAAACACTTCAACTTCCAAGATGTTTTGAAGGGGCATTTCATCTCTTTTAGTGATGTTGCCAGTCCTTTGGCATTTATCACAACTCTTCACATGATTGTGAGAGTCCTTGAAGATTGTGGGCCAAAAGAACCCAGATTGAAGAATTTTTGCAACAGTTCTCTCTCCATTGTAATGGCCACCATAAGGGGAGTTATGACAATGCCACATGATGTCCTTAGCCTCCTCCTTCGTGACACATTTTCTCAACAATCCATCTGGTCCAAACTTGAAGAGGAATGGGTCATCCCAAAGATAATGATTAGCATCCTTGAAGAACTTCTTCTTTTGTTGCCATGAAAAATGCTCTGGGATTACATTTACTGCTTTAAAGTTGGCCATGTCAGCAAACCACAGTCTCTCTTGCACCATTAGTAGTGCTTCATCTGAAAATTCCTCCCTAAGCTCTTGTTCTTTGGCTGTGATTTCCTCATTCACTAGCCTTGAAAGATGGTCTGCCACCACATTTTCACTTCCCTTCTTGTCTTTAATTTCAAGATCAAATTCCTGCAACAATAAAATCCACCTAATCAGTCTAGGTTTTGATTCTCCCTTAGTTAACAAATATTTAATTGCTGCATGATCAGTGAACACAGTAATCTTAGATCCAATCAAATAGGAACGAAATTTCTCCAAAGCAAATACTATGGCAAGCAATTCCTTTTCAGTTGTAGCATAATGAATTTGATTCTCATTAAGGACCTTGCTTGCATAATAAATTGCATGAAAAATTTTATCCCTTCTTTGCCCTAATACAGCTCCTACTGCATAGTCACTTGCATTACACATGAGTTCAAAGGGTAACTCCCAATCAGGGGCTACAATAACAGGAGCAGAAATCAATTTGTCTTTCAAACAATTAAAAGCATGCAAACACTCATTATCAAAATCAAAAGAAGAACTCTTAATGAGAAGATTGCACAACGGCTTTGCAATTTTTGAAAAATCTTTGATGAATCTTCTGTAGAAACCAGCATGGCCTAGAAAGCTTCTCACTCCCTTCACATTCAATGGTGGAGGTAGCTTTGCTATCACTTCAATCTTAGCCTGATCTACCTCCACACCGCTGGCTGAAATCTTGTGGCCAAGTACAATGCCTTCCTGCACCATGAAGTGACATTTCTCCCAATTTAAGACTAAATTGGTTTCCATGCATCTTCTAAGAACATTAGCGAGGTTAGACAAACAATGATCAAATGAAGTACCAAAAATAGAGAAATCATCCATAAAGACCTCTATATATTTTTCAATCATATCAGCAAAGATAGAAAGCATACACCTCTGAAAAGTAGCGGGAGCATTGCAAAGACCGAAAGGCATCCGTCTGTATGCAAAAACTCCATAGGGACAGGTAAATGTTGTCTTCTCTTGGTCTTCAGGATTGACTGTAATTTGATTATAACTGGAATAGCCATCAAGGAAGCAATAATAGGCTTGTCCGGATAATCTCTTAAGCATCTGGTCCATGAATGGAAGAGGAAAATGATCCTTCCAGGTAGCTTGGTTGAGCTTCTAGTAGTCGATGCACATACGCCAACCAGTGATTGTTCTAGTGGGAATTAATTCATTCTTGTCATTCATCACCACAGTCATACCTCCCTTTTTAAGGATAACCTGAACCGGGCTCACCCAAGCACTATCTGAAATGGGATAAATCATTTCGGCTTCAAGGAGTTTCAGCACCTCCTTTCTCACTACTTCTTTCATGGTGGGATTTAACCTTCTTTGTGGCTGCACCACTAGCTTGAATTCCTCCTCGAGTTTGATCTTATGCATACAAAAAGCTGGACTTATTCCTTTCAAATCAGAAATAGTCCATCCAATTGCAGCTTGGTGCTCTCGGAGTACCCTTACAAGCTTCTCTTCTTCAAGTTTTGATAAAGAACTGATGATTATCATTGGATTTGCATCTTGATCGTCAAGGAAGGCATATTTCAAGTAAGATGGCAAGGGTTTCAACTCTAGTTTTGCTTTTTCCTCCACCTTGTCATTCCTCAGCTCTTCTTTCATCTTACTGATAGCACTCTTTGCTTGATTTGCTTCTAGATACTGCAAGCATTCCTCAATGATTTCATCATCTACCTCACCATGATTCTCAATAGCATTCACAATCACTCTTTCAAGAGGTGTAGGTGGAGTATTGTGCTGAATAGATTCTGCAACTGTAGTATCAATCAAATCTACCCGATAAGAAGTTTCCTTATCATCCGGGTGTTGCATTGCTTCAAAGATATTAAAAGTCACTTTTTCATCTTGCACTCTCAACATAAGCTGCCCTTGTTGCACATCAATTAAGGTCCGGCCAGTTACTAAAAATGGTCTCCCCAAGATAAGAGGTACTTCAGCATCCTCTTCCATATCTAATATCACAAAATCTGCAGGGAAGATGAACTTATCAACCTTCACAAGAACATCTTCCATGATGCCATAAGGTCGCTTGATTGATCTATCCGCAAGTTGTAGTGCCATCCTTATTGGTTTCACCTCACCACCACCAAGCTTGTTTAAGATTGAGAGTGGCATCAAATTGATACTTGCCCCCAAATCACATAAAGCCTTACCAATAGAAATGCTTCCAATTGTGCAAGGAATTATAAAGCTTCCAGGGTCTTTAAGTTTTGGAGGCAGCTTCCTTTGAAGGATTGCATTACACTCTTCCGTCAAGGCAACGGTCTCATCCTCTTTAAACCTTCTCTTCTTTGTGAGAAGTTCCTTCATGAACTTGGCATAGATTGGCATTTGCTCACGGGCCTCAACAAAAGGAATGTTGATTTGCAACCGCTTGAATATGTCAAGAAAGCGAGCAAATTGTTCTTCCTTCTCGTTTTTCTTGGTTGGGTGTGGGTATGGCACTTTAACATATGATGGAATCTCTTGAGGTGCACCTCCATCTTTCAAAAGTTGACTTTTGCTCTTCCTCAATATGAAATCCTCATCCACTAACTTTTCTCTCTTTTCATTTTCTTTTTCTTTTTCAGTTTCTTCCCTCTCAATTCCTTTACCCCTTTTCTCATTTGTCTTGCTTTTTGTTTTATCACTTGACTCATTTTTTTCAATATCTCTCTCTTTTTCAGTCAAAGGCTCACAACACACATTCTCAAGGGTTTTACCACTCCTCAATGTAATAGCTTTACAATGCTCTTTGGGATTGGTTTGAGTGTTACCTGAAAAACTCTCTCCTGATTGTTCTGCCAATTGCTTTGCAATTTGTCCAACTTGAATCTCCAAGTTCTTGATGGAAGCTGTTGATACCCAATTTTGTCCATAAATTTTTTATTTTTGTTACTTAATCAAAGGTATGAACACTTAATTTTGTGCATGAAGTTTATTTCTAAACCTTGAAAAATGAATGAAATTCTAAAAAAAAAACAAAAATGAAAAATGAAAAAAAAGAAAAAAGTTGAAAAAACTAAAGTGTTTAAGTCCCACATTGGAAAAGCCAAGCTCCTTCTCCCTCCCCTCCTCCTATATAAAGGGATGCTTCTCAATGGTTTTGAGATCCAAAATTTTTTTCACACTTGGGCTTAATACTAAGTATAAGAGTCCAAGAACTTTAATAAATTTTTTACTTGGGCTTAATACTAAGTATAAGAGCCCGAGACTTTAGTAAAACTTTTTTTCTTGCTAGTAAATTGCTTTTCAGGGTTTGATTTGAAGAGAACGTGTGGGACCCCTGTGCACCAACTTCTTTGAGTAGCATTTTTACGCCTTGGAGGTAAGCTTGCTTATTTATTTATTTATTTTTTGTATTTTTTTATATATAAGTGTTGTTCATTTTAGTTTATTCATTTATTAGTTTGATTTTTTATTTTTTAATTTATTTTTTATAATTTTTATTTTAAAATTAATTCAAGAATAAATTGGGGTTAGCTGAGTTGCGACGGCTTGCTAACCCTTGTGATCATTTTAGTTGCGGACAACTTGATGATCTAAATTGTTATTTTGTCTTCATTTTTTTTATAAAACAAATCGCTAAAGATTCAAAACCTTTTTTTTAAATTTTCGTGACAAATTTGATAATCAGTGGGTGACGTCTCTAGCATGACGCGAGCTTCACCTATTCAATCCTTAATTTGATTAACTGAGTCGCGACGACTTGTTAATTCAAATTTTCAGAATCTTTTTAAAAAAAAAATTAAAAACCAACCAACACACACTTATTTTTTAAAGAACTACGTGACTTTGAGTTCTCCATTGCACCAGGAGATACGTAGGAGCAGAAATCCATTTCTGTCAAGCCAAAAAAATAAATTTTCATAATTTGGTTGTTTCTTTTATTTCTTTTCAAAAAATAAAAAAATGAAAAATAATAAATAATTACAAAGTCTTTTGTTTAAAGGGGTTAAAATAAATATATTTGAGATTATTAAAACTTGAACAACTAACTTAAGGTACCGTTCATGGAACGGGCAGTGTAGGGTGCTAATACCTTCCCTACCTGTAATCGACTCCCGAATCCAAACTCATTTTCAAAAGACCAGTTTGCTTGATTAAATGGTTTTTCTAATGTTTTCCCAATTTAAATAAACATTGGTGGCGACTCCATTGATTTTATATATTTTTGGTCGTCCCGTCGCGATCCCGGTTGCGACAGCTGGCGACTCCACTGGGGATAGTGCATTCTTAGAGAGTCAGGCCTACTGTTGTTAGTTGTGCAAATTTTTAATAATCTCTTATTTATTTATTTTGCCTTCTTTGTCTTTGTTTTTGTTTTCTTATTTGTTTGTAAATGTTTTTATTTAGTACTTTTATGTAAATGTCTGATAGCATTATTTCATGTATATTGTGACTTGTATATATACCTTGTGCTTAATTATTGAAACCCTAGGGTAGAGGATTCCTGGCTGGCTGTTGTATATATGTCTTTGTAGGTTGGGGGTAATTTTGTTTTTTTTTTTTAATTTTTTGTACAAGTTTGTACGCTCCCAGCACCCACTGCACCTACACGTTTATCACACATGCCTGAGTGGGGCCCTATACCCGGGTCTGAGTGAATCCTAGGATAGGTAGAGGTTGCGTAATGGTAGCCATTTTGGATGTACATCCTGTTTGGTTATCGTGAAAACCTCATCTAGAGTGTGCCTTTTTCATGAATGTCCCACACCTAGTGGTTTACCCACTATTTCGTGGTCAACATTCTGAAATAGGACTTGGCTCTAGAAACCTCTAAAATAATAGAGCCACCAAATGAAAGATCTCACGAATTAGTAAGACCCATAGATCTTTAGGATAAATTTCCTCAAATTTAAGGGAATCCCTAGGACAAAAAGGGAGCGTACATCTTCTTTACCTATATTTTCCTCATATCATTCATTCTTGCCTTTAAAAAAAAAATCAATAAAAAAAAGGGCAAAAATACATCATCTTGTATTTTCATTTCTAGCATTTTCTTTTTTAAAATAATAAAAAATTTCTTCATCTTTATCCCTCATGTCATTCATTATTGCATTCTTTTTCAAAAAATAATAATAATAAAATGCATTCTCTTGCATTTCATGGCATTCCAACCATTTAAAAAATTAAAAAAATACGTCATTTTTGCATTCTTAGCTTTTTAAAAAAATAAAAATGAAAAAATGAAAAAATAAAATTTTTATCTGCATAAGTAGTCACTACTTCACATACATGCATATCACCAATTTTATTCAATTAATACTAATAATTGCATATTCACATCATGAGCAGAAAAGTAGACACTATAGCAAGAAAACAGCTTCCACGACACCCTTACAGAACTCGTTCCCAAGCAAGGATCATGGATGAGATAGAGCAAACTCAAGAGTTGAGGGATGAAGTGAATCAGCTTAGAGAGCAAATGTCTAAGATGATGGAAATGTTACAGTCTATGGAGAATAGAAGGAGCACAGATGGGAATCCCTCAGTGACAAATGAAGGACATCCGGCCACACCTCTTTGCCCGCCTGGTTTCACTGCGTTCCCCCTGCAATACCAAGGCTTTAATCCTCAAGGGATTACGATGCCACTCACCATTTGCCCAAACGGCACCACTCAACCTTCAGTCGCCAGTTCACAGGGAAACCAAGGGGCGTCTTTCCCCCCGTATGGCCTCCCTCCAGGTTATATACCACCATTAGCCACTAGTTCCCCCAACAATGACATGCCAACAGTGTCCCCAACTTCAAATCCCTCGAACCTTACCCAAAATCAAGCCACTCAGTCAAATGTCAATGAATCCCCGCCAACACAACACCCATACCCTTTCTTCATCCCGCCATATGGTCTCCATCCCAGTTCTGTACCACCGCAAACTGCCAATCCTCCGGACAAGCAGCATGCCTGCTTCAAACTCCTTAAGCGCACTCAACCACATGCCAGTGGAACCCCACTGGGGGCAACATTCTGTTCCCACCATCATGCCACAATACCCGTTGAATTCCTCTCGTGGAAAACCCCGGTCCGGGGAGAAGTGGGAAATTCTTGAAGAAAGACTACGAGCCATTGAAGGGGCAAGTGGCTATGGTCTTTTGGATGCCTCGAGCTCGTCTTGTCCCGAATGTGGTGATTCCTCCCAAGTTTAAAGTCCCGATTTCGACAAGTACGGGGAACTACTTGTCCAAAGAACCACCTAACCATGTACATCCGCAAGATGGCTTCGCATGCTCACGATGATAAGCTGTTAATCCACTTCTTTCAAGACAGCCTAACTGGGGCAGCCTCGAATTGGTACACGCATCTTGAGCGTGCCCATATACGATGTTTCAAAGACTTGACTGACGCTTTCTTGAAGCAGGATAAGTATAACATCGATATGGCACCGGATAGACTACAATTGCAGAATATGGCTAAGAAGGACGCTGAGACCTTCAAGGAATATGCTCAGAGGTGGAGGGAAATGGCCGCTCAAGTAGAGCCCCCATTGGCGGAAAGAGAAATGGTGGCTACGTTCATTGACACTCTGCAATCACCCTTTTATGACAAAATGATAGGGAGTGTGTCATCAAATTTCTCAGACATGGTCATCATTGGAGAAAGAGTTGAGGGAGGAATGAGAAGTGGGAAGATCGTTGAAAGTTCAACTGGAACATTTAACGCCAAGAGGCCCCCGATGGGGAAGAAAAGAGAAGGAGAAACCCATGCTGTTACCTTTGACCAGAGAAACTTCACCCAAGGCGGATATAGCCAAACACCTGTGAACCATCAACCATCCTTCCAGACTCCTTTCGCACCTTACCACCCGTACTTTCCCACTACTCCACCGATTCCATATCCCCAGCCTTACCACCCTTATGTCGCCAACGCTTCACACGTTTCCCATCCTCAACCTCACAACCCAATGAGGCCTCACCAAATGTCACTTCCTACTCAATACCCAGCACCCTTTACCTTACCACCGTAAACAGCTCAACCATGGACCCAAAATCCAAACACAAACCAAAGAAGGCCACCAAATAACCAAGAAAGGAAGTTTGTCCACTTCGACCCAATTCCCATGACCTACACCGAATTACTACCCCAACTCATTCGTAACTCTCTTTTGGCTCCTTGTCCGATGAAGCCATTAGAACCCCCATACCCTAAAGGCTTTGACCCAAATGCCAAGTGTGATTACCATGCAGGGGCCGCAGGGCATTCTACAGAGAATTGCAAAGCACTAAAGTTTAAGGTGCAAGATCTAATCAATGCTAAGTGGTTGAATTTCAAGACAAATACTCCTAGTGTGGGTCACAATCCTTTACCAAACCATGGGAATCCCACAGTAAATGCTATAGAGGAGTGTTCGGCCCTGCAGCTCATAAGACAAGCGACAGATATCAAAACCCCAATGTGGTTTATCTTTAAAGAACTGTGCAAATCTGGGATGATGGAAGCTCACATTGAAGAGAAAGGGGGCAACAAAGGTGAAATAATGTGCAATCTCCATGGGAATGTGGGGCATTCTATTGAGGAATGTGGTGAGTTCAGACAAATCCTCCAAGATCTAATGGATATGCATTTAGTGCAAATAGGTCATCTATGGGACAATAGTGGCATAAACATGATGGATAAGTGTGCTATTCCACAATTGCAAGAAGATCAGGAAGCCGTAAACTCTCTGGTCCCTTCCATTGCAAATCTGGCTATCAAACCGTTGGTTATCTATTATACTGAAGCTGCATATGCGCCATCCCCTTGTGGCCTGAAACCTATCACCATTCAAGTTCCCAGTCATTTTCCCTTCAAGGACACCCGAGCTGTGCCATGGAATTACAATGCGCAGGTCCTTAGAAGCAATCCCACGAATGATCAGTGGGAAGTTGCGTCTGGTTCGACTTCTATTGTTACCAATATATCAGGGATTGAGGGAGTGACCGGAGTGGCCGCATCTACACTCCTGAGGAGCTGCGAAAGGACCCGAAAAGAAGAAGAAAAGAGGAACCGTAAAGGCAAAGGCAAGATAGGGAGACTTCCATTGGGAACGAAGCAAAAGAAAAGAAAGGCCGGAAAAGGCGAAGGAGTACAAAAAGAGGTATCGGATGAAGAAGCTTGTGAGTTCTTGAAGTTTATCAAGCAAAGTGAATATAGAGTGGTAGATCAACTGAATCGCACCCCTGCAAGGATATCGCTTTTGTCCTTATTGATGAACTCCGAATCGCACAGAAAAGTGTTGATGAAAATACTGAATCAGGCTCATGTTTCTCATGACATTACAGCTGACAAGTTAGGTGGTATTATTGGCAACATTACCTGGCGATAATTATGTCACTTTCACTTGATGATGAGATACCACCTGAAGGAATGGGGCACAACAAAGCACTACACATTTCATCAAATGTCAAAAGCATATAATGGCTAGAGTGCTCATCGACAATGGTTCTTCCTTGAACGTGTTACCGAAATCAACCCTTTCCAAGTGCCTTTTGATGGAACTTGCATGAAACCAAGTACGATGATAGTAAGGGCATTCGATGGCACCGAAGAGAGGTCATGGGGGAGATGGAAATACCGGTTCAAATTGGTCCCTCGCACTTTCAATATACTCTTCCAAGTGATGGACATTACGCCATCCTACAGTTGTCTCTTAGGACGACCATGGATTCATTCTGTTTGGAGTCGTGCCTTCTACCTTGCACCAAAAAGTAAAATTCATAGTTGATAATAAAATGATTACTGTCTTTGGCGAAGAGGACCTGCTGGTGAGCAAGCCATTGGACACTCCTTATATTGAAGCTGCAGAAGAAGCTCTTGAAACCGCATTCCAAGCGGTAGAGATTGTCAATGCCACCTATGTGGAAGATGGAGTTCAAGGTCTGAAGCCCCGACCATCTAATGCATCCATGATGATGGCTAAGGTAATGCTTGGAAAAGGATATCAATATGGAAGAGGACTAGGAATGAATGGACAAGACATCGTGAAATTCTAGGTACCCTGCGAAAACAAAGACAGATTTGGGTTAGGATATAAACCCACCAAAGCAGACAAAAGAAGGGTCCTAGAAGAAAAAAGGGAGAGGAGGTTGGCTAGGTTGGAAAATCGGGAGCCTAAAGCTGAGAGGATCCCCATCTATGACATCCGACGAAACTTCCGAAGTGCGGGATTAGTGTTTCTGAACCAAGTGACCGCCATCGAAGACGATCAATCCATCAATCATGGTGTCAACTTGGTGTACCCTTGCTCCCCAGATGCAGAACTCAACAATTGGGAGAGCGTTGATTTTCCCATGACTTGTGAAATTGATTCAAAGTAAATTTTGTAATGCTAATCCTTTAGCTCTGCCCAAGGCTTTAGGATAATGTGTTGTGAAAGCGGGCTCACATGTTTTCATTTCAATATTTACTATCAATAAATGCATTTTCAGATTATCTTGCTATTTCCTTTTTTTTTTTTTTTCCAAACTTTTTGCTCAACCATTTCATTAACCTTTATTCATTACCCTTTTTTTACTTGTGTTAACACCAATAAATGCAGATCTGAAAGTGACTCTCTTGAAAATGATAGTGCTATGACCCCATTATACGATTTTGACCTTCCCGTTAATCATGTTGATGAGGATAATGATGACAATTGGGAACCCTCTCCTGAGCTAATGAGATTAATGGAACAAGAGGCCAAGGAAATTCAGCCCCATGAAGAGCCAACTGAACTGATTAATTTGGGGACAGAGGATGATAAAAAAGAAGTTAAAATTGGCACTACCATGAAAGAAAATGAGCGAAGCAAGTTGGTTAAGCTCTTATCCGATTATTGTGATGTTTTCGCCTGGTCATACCAAGATATGCCTGGCCTAGATACTGGCATAGTTGAGCACAAATTGCCATTAAAACCAGAATGTCCTCCGGTCAAGCAAAAGTTGAGACGAATGAAGCCAGAGATGTCACTAAAAATTAGAGAAGAGGTTAAAAAGCAATTTGATGCAGGTTTCCTCGCTGTTGCAAAGTACCCTCAATGGGTTGCTAACATCGTCCCTATCCCAAAGAAAGATGGGAAGGTGCGAATGTGCGTTGACTATAGAGATTTGAATAGGGCCAGCCCTAAAGACAACTTCCCTCTACCTCACATTGATGTTTTGGTGGACAACACTGCTCAACATGCATTTTTCTCCTTCATGGATGGTTTCTCGGGATACAACCAAATCAAGATGGCGCCTGAAGATATGGAGAAGACCACATTCATCACTCTGTGGGGAACTTTTTGCTATAAGGTGATGCCATTTGGATTGAAGAACGCCGAGCAACTTATCAAAGGGCGATGGTGGCATTGTTCCATGACATGATGCACAAAGAAATAGAAGTTTATGTGGATGACATGATTGCAAAGTCAAAAACGAAGAAGATCACATAATCGATCTGCAAAAGCTCTTTGAACGGTTGAGAAAGTTCAGGCTCGGATCAATCCTACTAAGTGCACTTTTGGGGTAAAATCGTGCAAGCTCTTGGGGTTTGTGGTTAGCGAGAAAGGGATAGAAGTTGATCCGACAAAGTTCGAGCAATCATAGAGATGCCGACTCTTCGCACCGAAAAAGAAGTTCGTGGGTTTTGGGAAGGTGAACTATATTGCTAGGTTTATATCCCAATTGACGGCAACATGCGAGCCAATCTTCAAGTTGTTGCGTAAAAACCGAGACGAGAGAGTGGAATGAGGATTGTCGGGTAGCATTTGAGAAGATCAAGCAATGTCTGCGCAAGAACCCCGGTTTTGGTACCTCCGGTGCCGGAAGGCCTCTCATCATGTACTTGACCGTGTTGGATGAATCCATGGGTTGTGTCTTGGGACAAAGACATGATGAAACGGAAAAAGGAGCGGGCCATCTATTACTTGAGTAAGAAGTTCACCAACTATAAGGCAAAATACTCATTATTGGAACGCATATGCTTTGCGCCTTGGCATGGGCAAATTTCACCGGGTTAAGGCGGACATGTTGTGTTACACCACTTGGTTAGTGTCCAAAATGGACCCGATCAAGTACATCTTTAAAAACCTGCCTCACCGGGAGGATTGCACGCCGGCAAGTTTTGCTATCGAGAATATGACATTGTCTACGTCACGCAAAAAGTAGTCAAAGCGCGCTACAGCCGAGCATTTCTTGGCTAGTCAACCAGTGGACGATTATGGGTCTATGCAGTGTGAGTTCCCTGATGAAGATGTAATGGCTTTGTTCAGAGAAGAAAAACTCTCGGAAAAAGAAAAATGGACTTTGTTGTTCGATGGAGCTTCCAATTCACCGGGGCATGGTGTTGGGGCCATACTGATTTCCCCTGAAAATAATTTCATCCCAATCACCGCTAGGTTGTGCTTCACCGTACAAACAACATAGCCGAGTATGAAGCGTGTGCCATGGGAATCCAAGCAGCGATAGACTCAAAGGTAAAAGTTCTTGAGGTATATGGGGACTCGCTTGGTCATCCATCAGCTAAAGGGAGAATGGGAAACTCGAGATGCCAAATTAATCCCTTATCATGCCTACATCAAGAAGTTGATTGAACAACTTGACGAAGTTACATTCCATCACATCCTTCGAGAAGATAATCAGTTGGCTGATGCCCTAGCCACGTTGTCGTCAATGTTCAAAGCAAGTCAAGATAGGGACTTGCCGCTTATAAAAATGGAAAGTCGTGACCAACCGGCATATTGTCAAATGATAGAAGTGGAACCAGATAGGAAACCATGGTATCATGACATCAAATGCTTTATCAAGAGCAGAGAGTACCCTCCACATGCTTCAGAAAATGACAAAAGGACCCTCAGAAGACTCGCAATGGGTTTCTTTCTAAATGAGGAAGTGCTTTACAAGAGGAACCATGATATGGTGCTACTAAGATGCGTTGATGCAACGAGGCGAGAAAAATCATCAAAGATGTTCATGAAGGTTCTTTCGGAACTCATGCAAATGGGCATGCAATGGCAAGAAAGATACTAAGAGCGGGGTACTATTGGTTGACAATGGAGACTGATTGTTTCAACTATGTGAAAAAGTGTCATAAATGCCAGACATACGCTGATAGGGTTCATATGCCACCAGCACCTTTGAATGTTTTAACGGCACCTTGGCCGTTCTCGATGTGGGGAATGGATGTCATAGGACCCATTGAGCCAAAGGCCTCAAATGGACATCGCTTCATTCTGGTTGCAATTGATTACTTCACAAAATGGGTCGAAGCCGCTTCTTATGCCAATGTCACCAGGAGTGTAGTGGTCAGGTTTGTCAAAAGGGAGCTGATTTGTCGTTATGGTTTGCCAGGCAAGATTATTACAGATAATGCCACTAATCTGAATAATAAGATGATGAAAGAGATGTGTGAGAATTTTAAAATTGAGCACCACAATTCCTCACCCTACCGCCCGAAGATGAATGGGGCAGTTGAGGCAGCAAACAAGAATATCAAGAAGATCATCCAGAAGATGGTTGTAACATACAAAGACTGGCACGAAATGCTACCATTTGCACTGCATGGTTATCGCACATCCGTTCGTACTTCAACTGGGGCAACCCCTTTCTCTTTGGTTTATGGAATGGAAGCGGTACTCCCTTTTGAAGTGGAAATCCCATCATTAAGGGTGCTGATGGAGGGAGGACTAGAAGAAGCCGAATGGGTCCAGACTCGACTTGATCGGTTGAACTTCATTGAAGGAAAAAGATTAATCGCACTATGTCATGGTCACTTTACCGAAGAGAATGATGAAGGCCTATGCGAAAAGGTGCGTCCTCGACGCTTTCAAGAAGGAGACTTAGTACTCAAAAAGATCCTTCCCATTCAAAAGGATTTTCGAGGAAAATGGACTCCAAACTATGAGGGACCTTATGTCGTAAAAAGGCCTTCTCGGGAGGAGCTTTGATTCTCACAAACATGGATGGCGAAGATCTACCACTTCCTATAAATTTAGATGCGATCAAAATGTACTATGCTTAAAAAAAAAAAAAAAAAAAAGAAAAATGGCTCGCTAGGTGAAAACCAAAAAGGCGACCTAGGCAAAAGTTAGAGCGACCCGCTAGGTTGAAAACTCGGAAGAGCGACCTAGGCAAAAGTTAGGGTTAAAAAGGTACTTGACACATCCTGGAGAAGTGAACATACCTCAAGTCATAAATTGGGGCAGTTTGAGAGTATCTGGGCCAAACCGGGGCAGTTTGAATATACGAAGTCTTATCAGGAGACACTCCCAATATGTAAAAGCTGGGTCGAATCATATTCTGAAACAGACAAGGGGATGTTCAAGGTTGCGCACATGGGAAATTAGCACTGTTCATTCAAGAGAGCATCACTCGAAGAGCTGGAAAATTCCGCTCCAACATTTCTTTTGTAAACCTTTTCAATTCGAGTTCCATTTGTACTGCCTTTCTTGTACTTTTCCTGTCTATAATGATAATCCCTTTTTGTTGCAACCCATTGTTGATTTAATATGTATTTTTTATGATAGTTTTATATTGAGATGTGAAACATGTGACAATATGACAAAAGCATTTAGATTTGCTTTAACAATCTCGAAGGTCATGGGAAACGCAATGAAATCCTAACAAGAGTTGATGAGAAAAGTAAGAATCATCAGGCAAATCATAAGGCCAATCAACGAATGTTACTGTTCAATCTCGTTTCTGCTGTGGATAAAGTCCTTAAGGGTTGTGGAATTAAGAGTGACTCAATCAAAGCTCTGAAGTGCAAAAAAAAAAAAATTACTTACTCAATTTGCTCATGCGAATCCCTACAGTAGGGCATTCATTGCATCATGCATCATTTCTAGCATCACATGCATTGTCCTCAAGCATCACATCCATTGCATCACCATGCATCCATTGCATCATGCACCGTCTCTGCCATCACATGCATTTACAAAGTCAATACATTGTCTTTTAATTCCCGGGTCCCCACACCCATTGCTTTTAGTTTTCGGGTCCTCGTACCCATCGCTTCCACAACAAGTCAGGGCCTTGTGCCCATTGCCTTTTACCTTTCCGTCCAGCTTCGATGGGCACCCTACCCCACAAGCTGTTTGTTGTTCACCTTTCTGTTAAGCTTCAGCGGATACCCGACTCCGTAAGCTTTTTACCTTGTCTGTCAAGCTACTACTTTCACGTTTTCAAGTTTCAGCGGATACGCACCCATTGTTTTCTTTTCTGTTAAGTTCATGGATACCCGACCCGTATTTTTTTTTTTCTTTTACCCGCACCCATTAAGCTTCGGCGGATACCCTGACTCAGTATTGCTTTGTGTCTTTTCTGTTTTAAGTTTTCTGTTAAGCTTCAGCGGATACCCGACTCCGTAAGCTTTGTCTTTTCTGTTAAGCTTCAGCGGATACAGAAACTCGACTCCGCAAGCTTTGTGTCTTTTCTGTTTTAAGTTTTTTTCTTTTCTGTTAAGCTTCAGCGGATACCCGACTCCGTAAGCTTTTTCTTTTCTGTTAAGCTTCAGCGGATACCCGACTCCGCAAGCTTTGTGTCTTTTCTGTTTTAAGTTTTACATTAAACTTCAACTGGATACCCGACTCAGTAAGCTTTGTCTTTTCCGTTAAGCTTCACGGATAACTGACTCATAAGCTTTGTGTCTTTTCTGTTTTAAGTTTTACGTTAAGCTTCAAGCGGATACCCGACCAGTAAGCTTTGTCTTTTCCGTTAAGCTTCAATGGATACTGACTCATGCTTTGTGTCCTTTTTTGTTTTGAGTTTTACTTTAAGCTTCAATGGATACTGACTCAGTAAGCTTTGTCTTTTTCAAGTTAAGCTTCAAATGGATACCCGACTCAGTAAGCTTTTTACCTTTTTGCTGTAAGCTTCAACGGATACACCGACTCATGAAGCTTTTTGTCTTTTTGCTTTTAAGTTTTCATTAAGCTTTAGCGGATACCCGACTCATGCATTTTGTCTTTTTGTTTTTTTTTTCTTTCGTTAAGTTTCAAATGATACCTGACTCATGCTCTTTGTCTTTTTTGCTTTTAAGTTTTTTTCTTCTCTGTTAAGCTTCAGCGGATACCCGACTCTGTAAGCTTTTTACTTTTTGCTGTAAGCTTCAAAGGTGGATACCCGACTCATGCAAGCTTTGTGCCTTTTCTGTTTTAAGTTTTCTCATCAGCTTCGGTGGACACCCGACTCATAAGCTTTGTGTCCTTTCTGTTTTGAGTTTTTGTCAAGTTTCGGCGGATACCCGACTCCGTAAGCTTTTTACTTTTTGCCTGTAAGGTTCAGTGGATACCCGACTCCTGCAAGCTTTGTGCCTTTTCTGTTTTAAGTTTTCTGTCAAGCTTCAGTGGACACCCGACTCATCAAGCTTTGTGTCCTTTCTGTTTTGAGTTTTCTGTCAAGTTTCGGCGGATACCCGACTCCACAAGCTTTTTACCTTTTCTATTTTTATTTTTGTTACAAAAAAAATAAAATTTTCATGGACAAAATTGAATCAATTCCTTTGCTTTTCATTTAATTTAAATGTAAAGTAAAAGGGGGCAGCTATTGATACCCAATTTTGTCCATAAATTTTTTATTTTTGTTACTTAATCAAAGGTATGAACACTTAATTTTGTGCATGAAGTTTATTTTCTAAACCTTGAAAAATGAATGAAATTCTAAAAAAAAACAAAAATGAAAAATGAAAAAAAAGAAAAAAGTTGAAAAAACTAAAGTGTTTAAGTCCCACATTGGAGAAGTCAAGCTCCTTCTCCCTCCCCTCCTCCTATATAAAGGGATGCTTCTCAATGGTTTTGAGATCCAAAATTTTTTTCACACTTGGGCTTAATACTAAGTATAAGAGTCCAAGAACTTTAGTAAATTTTTTTTACTTGGGCTTAATACTAAGTATAAGAGCCCGAGACTTTAGTAAAACTTTTTTTTCTTGCTAGTAAATTGCTTTTCAGGGTTTGATTTGAAGAGAACGCATGGGACCCCTGTGCACCAACTTCTTTGAGTAGCATTTTTACGCCTTGGAGGTAAGCTTGCTTATTTATTTATTTATTTTTTGTATTTTTTTATATATAAGTGTTGTTCATTTTAGTTTATTCATTTATTAGTTTGATTTTTTATTTATTAATTTATTTTTTTATAATTTTTATTTTAAAATTAATTCAAGAATAAATTGGGGTTAGGCCGAGTTGCAAGACATACTTGCTAACCCTTGTGATCATTTTAGTTGCGACAGCTTGATGATCTAAATTGTTATTTTGTCTTCATTTTTTTTATAAAACAAATCGCTAAAGATTCAAAACCTTTTTTTAAATTTTCGTGACAAATTTGATAATCAGTGGGTGACGTCTCTAGCATGATGCGAGCTTCACCTATTCAATCCTTAATTTAATTAACTGAGTCGCGACGACTTGTTAATTCAAATTTTCAGAATCTTTTTTAAAAAAAAAATTAAAAACCAACCAACACACACTTATTTTTTAAAGAACTACGTGACTTTGAGTTCTCCATTGCACCAAGAGATACGTAGGAGCAAAAATTCATTTCTGTCAAGCCAAAAAAATAAATTTTCATAATTTGGTTGTTTCTTTTATTTCTTTTCAAAAAATAAAAAATGAAAAATAATAAATAATTACAAAGTCTTTTGTTTAAAGGGGTTAAAATAAATATATTTGAGATTATTAAAACTTGAACAACTAACTTAAGGTACCGTTCATGGAACGGGAAGTGTAGGGTGCTAATACCTTCCCTACCTGTAATCGACTCCGAATCCAAACTCATTTTCAAAAGACCAGTTTGCTTGATTAAATGGTTTTTCTAATGTTTTCCCAATTTAAATAAACATTGGTGGCGACTCCATTGATTTTATATATTTTTGGTCGTCCCGTCGCGATCCCGGTTACGACAGAAGCATCTGTGTTCTTCTAGTTGGACATAGACATTTGCATGAATTGATTGAGAGTGTTTTCCAAAGCAGAAGTCCGGTCCTGAGGTAGTTGTGTGGTTGGAGGTTTACTTGGTGACCCAACATCTTGTTTCTACCCAAAGTTCGAGTGATTCCTCCACCCTTGATTGTAGGTGTTGGAATAAGGATAGTTTCCTTGCCTCCCATAGTTGCCCATATAATTGGCTTCCTCAAAAGAATTAGGGGTAGCCTCACAATTGCCATTGTCATGATCACCTCCACAAAAATCACATTTCATTACTTGTTGTTGCGGCATATTGGTGCTTTGCATGGCTTGAATTTGCTGTGGAAGCTGCATAAGTTGCTTGTTAATGGCCTCAAGTTGCTGAGTCAACAACTTATTTTGAGCCAAAATAGCATCTTTCGAATCCAACTCCAACACTCCTCTTTTTGAATTGGTGCCTCGATCATAGTGCATCAAGTAATCATTAGATGCTATAGCTTCTATCAATCTCAATACTTCCTCTGGTGTCTTGGTGTTCATAGAACCTCCAGCTGAGGCATCTAACATAAGCTTGGTTGACGGTCTCAATCTATTGCAAAATATTTGCATTTCGATAAGATCATCAAACCCATGATTTGGGCATCTTCTGAGTAATTCTTTAAACCTCTCCCATGTGTCATGAAGAGTCTCTCCCTCTTGTTGAACATAGCTTGTGATATCACCTCGTGTCTTCACAAATCTAGATGCAGGAAAGAATCTTGCTAGAAACTTGGTTTCTAAGTCATCCCATATAGCAATGCTCCCTCTTGGTTGAGATTGGAGCCAAACTCTAGCTCTATCTCTAAGAGAGAAAGGGAACAACCTTAGGCGGATTGCATCCTCAGTAGCACCATTGATCTTCACCGTATCATACAGCTCAATGAAATTGGAGATATGAGTATTTGGATCTTCCTTTTCCATCCCTGCAAACTGATTTTGCTGCATAATGTTCAAAAGAGCAGGCTTGATCTCAAAATTGTTGGCAGTGACCGGAGGAGGTACTATGCTAGAGGTATGCCGGCTTGCATTGGTGTTGGCATAATCCCCAAGTGTCCTCCGAGCTCTATCACCATTGCCAGCCATCTCTTCCTCCACTTGTTGAACCAAAGTGGAAGATGGAGCTTCTTGTTGTTGTTGTTGTGTAGTCTTGGCTAACAACTTGTTCTTCCTTGTCTGACCTCTATTCTTCCTAGCTGTTTTCTCTACTTCCAGATCGTAAAGAAGTTGATCGGCCGGAGTTTTATCTCGCATAAACAACACAAGCTAGAAAAATTGATTAGCACACAACGAGATTATCAAAAGCAAAAAGAATAGAACAGAAAAATAAATTTGTGTCTAGATTAGTAACCGAAATGGTTATGCTAATATTGAAACACTGATCCCCGGCAACGGCACCAAAAACTTGTTAAGAAGACTTTGGCAAGTATACCAAGTCATGCAAGTAATAAAGGGATGAGTGGGTTGTCGTTCCCAACGAGGATCGTGACAAATACTAGCACATAACACAACAATCACTATCTAAACGATGAGTTTGGAAAGAAGGGAGCTCAAACAATAATTGATGAAATCAGAAATTAAAAGAAATAAGTCTTTTTGTAATTTTCTCAAACACTTGGTGAGCACAAATGAAATTGAATTCGATTAAGATGAAATGTTGGGGTTAGACTCACTAATCTTTTCCCAAATGCAATGACATGACAAGCAATATAATCTCTAACTTCAATTATGAAAATCAATCCACTATTTACTCAAATCCTAATTCCTTAGATGAAAAGAGCCTAAATCCCCCAATTAAGTCCTAATTCCTTAGGTGACTTAAGAAGTGAATTTGCATTAAGATTAAGGATTAAAAGATTACTAATAAATCAAGACCCATTCCTAGATTCAAGACCTATTAGGTGATTAATTTCAGATTTAGACCTAGCATCAACTTTCCAATTGTTTACCAAATCAAACATCAAGCCATGGATAATCAAGCCACAATAAGCATTAAGCATAGAAATTAAGCACTCATAAAGAAGTAGAGAATTATATTGAATGATCAAATCAAATACATAAGAGATTCAGAAATAGATACATCTAACCCCAACAAGTGGATGATTAGCTAGACATGATCAAGGTGATAAAATAAAAAGAAATGGAGATAAGAGATGATGAAAACTCCATTGCTTGTTAAGAAGACTTTGGCAAGTATACCAAGTCATGCAAGTAATAAAGGGATGAGTGGGTTGTCGTTCCCAATGAGGATCGTGACAAATACTAGCACATAACACAACAATCACTATCTAAATGATGAGTTTGGAAAGAAGAGAACTCAAACAATAATTGATGAAATCAGAAATTAAAAGAAATAAGTCTTTTTGTAATTTTCTCAAACACTTGGTGAGCACAAATGAAATTGAATTCGATTAAGATGAAATGCTAGGGTTAGACTCACTAATTTTTTCCCAAATGCAATGACATGACAAACAATATAATCTCTAACTTCAATTATGAAAATCAATCCACTATTTACTCAAATCCTAATTCCTTAGATGAAAAGAGCCTAAATCCCCCAATTAAGTCCTAATTCCTTAGGTGACTTAAGAAGTGAATTTGCATTAAGATTAAGGATTAAAAGATTACTAATAAATCAAGACCCATTCCTAGATTCAAGACCTATTAGGTGATTAATTTCAGATTTAGACCTAGCATCAACTTTCCAATTGTTTACCAAATCAAACATCAAGCCATGGATAATCAAGCCACAACAAGCATTAAGCATAGAAATTAAGCACTCATAAAGAAGTAGAGAATTATATTGAATGATCAAATCAAATACATAAGAGATTTAGAAATAGATACATCTAACCCCAACAAGTGGATGATTAGCTAGACATGATCAAGGTGATAAAATAAAAAGAAATGGAGATAAGAGATGATGAAAACTCCATTGATGCTCTTGGCTCCCAGCCACGTCCAGAAAAGCTCTCAATCTCCTCTTTAGAATGAATTCCTTCTCCAGAATCTGAATGCCCAACCAAATGCGCAATATCCTATTTTTAAGATTTCTTCCAGACGCATCAGCGCTTAGTGCAAAATTATCCACGCTGAGCGCGAATTAATTGACCATGCTGTTGCATTATAAGTGGCTGTGCTTAGCGCTATATTAATGGCGCTTAGCGCGACATGTACTGAAATGCATCACGCATCAGTCAATCTTCTGGCTTCTTCAGGCTAAGCGCCACAACCTTGGGGCTAAGCGCTGACTTCCATACGTGGACTTGAGCTTCAGCTTCCAGTTGGGCTTCAATGGCTTCAATGACTTGCACCCAAACTACATAAAATACATCAAAACATCATTAACTAATCTAAAAACATCAATTAAGAAAATATTCTTAAAGACTCAATAAAACACATAAAATATGGACTAAAACGACCTCTCAAGTCTTAAAAGAAAGATAAACAACCTCAATGTACACCTATAAAGGTATGCATATTAGACATTTATCAGGAATCACATCCTTAATAGCTTTATTATCAAGCATAATACTAAGCCTTCGATTTCAATTTGTAAGAGAAAAATTGTATTTTGATACCAACAATATTACGAGGCACAGATCTTTTTTTTTTATAAAAAAATACCTTTTTGTTTTTCAGGAAAAAAAAGTGTTTATGTGGGAAAGTGGAGGCTGAATGGCAAAAACAATAGCACTATGACATATTGAATGAATGGTGGCCAATTCCTTTTTGTTTTTCTTCATGATCTTTTGGTGAAAATTTACGTGTAACTCTTTTAAGTAAGTAACAATTACATAAGGCACAAACGTAATTATACAGATAAAAGCTAAAATGCTAAAATGTCAGGTCTTGCATGTGCTCAAGCAATGTGTTATACACCGTGTGTTGGTATGAGCGGAAGAAGTTCAGGTCCTTTTATCTTGAGTTTGATGTCAGGATTCATGTATATAAAAATAATATTATTGAGAAAAATCTTGAATTAGTCTCTCAATTATCGAAGGAGAAGATACTCAAAAAAATCAAAATAAAGTGTGTTATACAATATTATATTTATTCTATAATTTTTTTAAATAATTATATTTAATAATAGACTAGTCACAAAAAATAAATTATTGTATTTAAAAGTCTTTTATAGTAAATTTAAACAAAAAATATTCATATTAATCACTCTCAATATAACCTGAAGATTATAAATTTTTAAAGTAGTCATTATTCAGTTATAAAGTATACTCGTTAGAACTTAATGGGAACACAACTTGCAAACAAACTATTGGAATGATTTCTCTCTTCTCTCTTTTTTTTTTATTCAAATGATTTTTCTCTTTAGAAATGTATAAATAATTTCACAATACATCATATCAGTTGAATTTATTAAAATATATGAGATTACGTGAATATGGTTTGTTCTCTTATATTATTTTACTTTTCATTTTTCTGTCCTGCGGAGGTAGAATTGATAGTGAACAAAACAATAAACAAAGTTAACAAATCTACCAAATAGACAAATATTATAAGCATTTACAACTGAAAGCAAAGTGGAGGTAGAAGATAATATAATATAATAAATAAATAAATAAAGCCAACTTGGGCCATGCGTGCTGGGGATATGGGGAAATTTAAATAAGTGAATGGGTCCACGTGAAAATGACTAGTGTTCTAGGTACGTGCTCAGATTCATGCATGGTTTCAAGTTCAACAATAACTGGCCCATACCTTGAATGAAGTTTATAATTCTCTGAAGGAGAAACCGATTAGCGTTTCTGAACCCAATAAAACTTTCCCACTTTGCCAGTGTACCTGCACCAATATTTTAACTTTATAACTCTTACTGTTTCTTCTATTTTTCCCTCCATTTTTTGGCCGATTGATTTCAATAATCTTTGAAGGCCAATTATCCAAATTTATTAGTTGTTTAAGGCTCTCTCTCGGTGTGTGCCGCCCAAATGCTGACAGGCTATCAAGCACGGACATTTTGTTATTAAGGTGTATCTTAGTGTTAAATACGTATTTGTGTCAAACATATGAGAATGCGTGTATGACACATGTATCTTGTGTGTTTAAATATATTTAATTAAAAAAATTATTTTTAACTTAGATATGTCTAGAACACGGCTCGAATATGCTTAAACATATCTAGGACATGACTTGAACATGACTTATTAATATTTTTTTTTTAAAATTATTTTCCATTACTAATGTCTAATTAGTAAGCTTGTAACCTACCCAAGCCTAATCACATGACTAACGTCTCAAGCCACTATTTTCACATACCAGTATTTTAAATTTTATTTTTTTATACGTCACTATTAGGCTTTTAAGTTTTATCTTTTTACAACCACTATTTTCATATGCTCCTTCTACCTCTGCTCGTACCAAGTCATCCACTTCGTCGTCACCGAAACTTGCCTCACACAACTATTCCTTCTAGTAAATTTTTTTATATGCACATGTACTTATATATAGTTAATTATGTTAGGAAAAGTTAATTTAAGAGATTTTTTAAAAAATGTCAATAGAAATTATGCTTTATATTTTTTGAGAAAAACTTATTAAATAATAAATATTGACACATATGACATATATTAAAATATTATAAATCTTCAAACTTATACAATTGATATTAATGAATTATGATTTTTTTTTAATTTTGTAATTATATATATACATAAACCAAGTTTTTTAATTTACTTATATATATATATATATATATATATATATATATATAATATCTTTTTTTTAAATTTGATGTGTTCTCATATCTGTATTCCATATCGTGTCCCATGTTCTTGTCTGTGCTTCATAGTTAATAGGACATTCCTAGATACTTATATCATAATCTTTAGGTGCTCCTACAATAAAACGTATTTATTAGTTTATCTCATCTAATGTTGCACATATCAACTGTGTAAATTTTCTATTAATATCATTAAGAATTTACAAAAGATCAAGAACAAGAACAAAGATCTTAAGAGTTCATAGTTTTCACATTCATATCATTATATCGAGATATACTAACATTTGTCCATAATGAGAATTAATACTTCAATTTACAAAACTTACAGTAAAAATAAAAACTCATTTCTATCTCATCCTTTCTTTCTTACATTCTATTATTGGTAGAAAAACATAAGATGTAAACTTTGATGGATAGAAAAAGGTCTGGTTTTTTTCTTTTTCTATTCAATAAAATAATTGCTCCCATCAAGTAGTTGAGAGGTTAAAAAACCTCTTCCCAACCATCATATAACTAATTATCATTTAGTCTCATTTATTTATTAAATTATTCACTTGTCACACACACATATAAGACATTTCTTACACTTTGTGAACTAATTTTATCTCTTTTAAAAAAATTATTTAAACATACAATAATAACCTATTAACCTGTAAAGCTGATATAACTAACATTAAATAGCATAAAGTAAGAAATATATTTTACTGAAAACACGAATTTATCCTTATATATATATATATATTCAAGAGTTTTTTATATCAATTCGAAAATATTTCAAAATACTTAAAATAAATTTGACGTGAATACTCTATCTTTTGTCATGTTAAAGAACAACTTATATAATAATGTCTTATTTGTAAACAGTTAAACTAAAATACAGCACTAAAACTGAAAGATTATGCAGCATAGTATTGTTAAATTTTCATCATTGATGAACACGTGAAGGAGGAATAGTGGGGTCTACATATCAGGTCATCTAAAAATCTTTTTGCATCCCGTTATCCTGAATTATGTGTGCCATTTTTAGATTTTTTTTTCTTTTCATTTTTCTTATTATATGGATGTGCCTGAACTCTGAAGATGCATGTACTATATTTGAAAATACATACACGGCAATAACAAGAAGAACACATTGAAAGAAAGGAACTAATCTGTATACCATTTTTTTTTCTTATGAAAGTTGTGTGTATAACATCTCTACGCTGAAATATTGCTAGCAAGTGGGAGCCAAAGAGTACTGTGTTCTAATTCTAACAAGAATGTGACTTAAAATAACTTAATTACTTGATGCTGCAGCCTTTTAACTTGCACCCTTCATTGTTTGTCACAGGACATTATTTCCCTGCATCAGGATTCTTCTTAGTTCACTAGCAATTCCTTGCAACAAAACTGGTTTTCGGATAGTTCCATTAATACCAATTTGCATGCATCTTTCCCACAAATCTTCTTCTATGCTTGCGGTCAAGGCAACAATAATAGGCCAATTTCGGCTTCTAAACTTCCGAATCCGCGTGGCAACTTCAAAGCCATCTAAATCAGGCATGTGAAGATCCAAAAGAATGACTTGAAAAGAAGATCCAGCGGGTCCAATGGCAGTAAGGCATTCAAATCCTGAAGAAACAGAAGTTACAACACAACCAAGTTTCTGGAGCAACTTTTGGGTCACTGCTCTATTTACATCATCATTGTCAGCCAACAGAACTTGCAGACCTCTCAACATAGAATTGGAATCGGTACGCTCTGAAGATTCTCCAGGTTCAGATATGGCTATGGTAATGGACGGTCGTAATTGAAACCGCAGATCAAGGGCCATGCTTTGAGTAAAACCAAGAGTATTTGGCACCAACCGAATGTTCCCTTGCATCAACTGCCAATAACATAGTAGACAGAAACTAAGTACCAAATCAAGGCAAGAAAAAATAGTTTACAGAGTACAGTAACTGCTAAATATTCAAAGCTCAGGTCCTAAACAAAGAGGAAAGCTAAGACCTACTTCATATCATGAATTAAAGAACTAATCAAGGACATCAACAAGAAAACTATAGTTAAACTATTGAATATGCTACCTAATATACTCAACATGCATTCCCTCCAATCTCCCAGAGCTACACCTAAAACACTTCAATTCTGTGAGACCAAACTTGCATTTTTGTGTATGGGGGTGGAAATTGGGATTCTAAATCAGGTCAGAGGTCAGTAAAGCAGCATCTCTTCAATTAATACATATCTTGAAATGTATTCCATAATATTCAAGGAAGAGAGAAAAAGAAACAATGAATATTGCAAGCAAAAGAACCAAATTCAGTTATTGTTGTCACACAAGCTATGAAAACATATGGGCAAACATCCATCCTGGTGAATCAACTAGAGGCTGGCAAAAGAAAATTTTAGTGTTGAGTCCCTTGGTACTGAAGGAATGCAAAAAAAAAAAAAAAAACCTTCAACTAGATTTTGTAAGATATTACTTATATAGCACATGACTCAAGATGCAAATCAGTGTCATAATGCACTTATTATCCATGCGCACACATAAGAGACTTTATGCAACTCACCTGGACTATCCTTTTGCAAATGCTGAAGCTCAATCTGCCCTCAACCCTAGCACTGGTATATTTCCTACCACCAATTCCTGAAGCAACTGAGCTCCCAACTTCAGAATTAGTACTATTGATCCCTATCTCAAATCTAATATTTACATCACCACTAGATGAGCTTGGTCTCCAGGTTGTCCACCCCTTGTCATTCCTTCCCTGACTTCCAGTTTCTGCAAAAACCTTAAGTACAAGAATCCCTTCCCCATGGTTCCGATCCAGTAGGTTCCCAACCATATGCAAAATCAGCTGAAAAACCCTCCTCTCATCACCCATAACATTGTCAGGCAAAGACTTCTCAACCTCAACCATAAAACCAAAGCCCTTATAAACACACATGCACTTGGCAAGGCAAGCTGCTTCCTTTATCAAGGAATGTAACCCAAAAGACCTTATCTCCAGAGCAAATCTTCCATCATCCTTTGCTGAGTTGTCCATGGCATCATTTATCAAGTTTGATAGTACATTGCTGGTCCTTAGCATTGCATCCACAATAAGTTTCTGTTCATTCACTAAATTATCATCTTGTATCATTGAGAGCAATCCCAAAATTGAGTGCATTGGCCTCCTCATTCCATCACTCATGACTTTCTGAAATGAGTTTCTTGCCTGGCTTGCCAACATAGCATTCATTTTTGCCTGTTGCAAAGCTCGATTTTGCTCCTCCAACTTCTCTCTCATAAGTTGGGACTCTTCAAGAATTGCAGCATGAGATAGAGCCACCGCAACCTGATCAGCAACCACCTTAATTATCTCCAGCTCCTGATTGCTCCAAGATCTAGGCTCTCCAGTAGGAAGAATCAAGACCAATATTGCATAACATGCCTGTGTTAGCTCAGGTGTTCCTCCTTTGAAATTACAAACCCGTAGCATCGGCATTCGGATTGCAGCAACTGGTCCCGCCTCACCAGAAACTCCACTACTCGCACCAGCAAGTGCTGAGTCAGGGCTAAGTATATTCACCTCATCGCTTCCCTTAATTCTTACAACATCTGGATCAGTAATGGGCATAGAAAAATTAAAATTCCTCCCGTTCAATTCATGAGTGAGGTTCATCTCTGTCTTATCAACATTAGGCATCCACACAGCACAATTTTGCAAGCCCAGTGTTTTAGACAGCTCCACCAAAGTGGTGTATAGAATCGTATGTCTATCAAGTGACTTGCGAATCTCTTGAGTAAGCATTCTTACATGCATTGCAGCCTCCTTTTGTTTCATTATAATACCAACCTCCCGTCCAAGATCCCAGGTCTTTTTCTTCAGCATGAATTCTCTGACCTTCACTTTGAGAAGCAAAGGAATTAGAGTAACGAGGGTTATAGCAGTGGCACATGATACCAAGGCAGTCAGAATTTTGAAGACAGTAAGTGCCACCATAAGTTGAAAAGTGTGAGGGCCATAAGTCCACCCATTCAGCAAATGTGTCAATCCACATAGTACAATGAAGGCAATGAACTGAATAAGGACCCATTTGAATGGGACATTCGAGCAACTGATAAAATAAAGCAGCTCAATAGGGATGGAGAAGTAGGCCACAGCAATTAAGAAATCTCCAACTCTCTGGCACTCCAGAATGCTCTCAATAGTCCACAAGCTGGCCTCATCATCACAGTTACATCTAGGATATCCATTATCTGCTGCAGATACACATATGAGGAGAGAGGTAATCAACAGCCCAGATGCTACTGATTTTAACATTGATCCAATATGTAGCTGCTTCTTTAATCCATCTAAGGATAGAAAATTAATGGGCCATAGCCATACCCCACTGAATACCTAAGCTAGAAAACAAGAAAAGTCTTCAACAATTTCCACCTGTAGCTCCTACCCTTCAATTATCTTTTCCTGTCACAACAGTTCAACAAAAAATTGAAAACTCAGTAAGATCCAAACCAAAGAAAAAAAAAACAATATGAGATCCTAAACAAAGAAAGAAAGGGGAAAAAAAAGAGGCATACAAATCTATAATTCTTTTACCAAATTAAATGATCTAAACTATTCCACTCCTGTAATTTCAGTTTTAACCTTCTTTCAATCCGCATACCCCTATGGGTGGAGTGGTATGAATCAGACACAGTGTCAACTGATGAAGAGGACATTTCCATCAACCAAAATGGAAAAACACATAAATATAAAAAGGAAAAAAAAAAGAATAAAAGAATAAAAGAATATAAGAATCCAGAAAACCCAAGCTATGCTAAACATGAGGGAAGGCAAAGCCATATATATATATATATTAAAAAAACCAAAGTCCAACAAAGTTTAATACCCCCACTCCCCCAAATAAATAAATAAATAAGAAAAAACAAAAAACCCAGTAATGCAGGCCAAAATCAGAAAGAGTACCTGAAGAAACACAGCTCCTTAATGCTATCAGATATTCCCACTTCATCAGATCTTATCCTTACCCTGGAAAGACCAAAACCCAGTTAAGGATACATTACTAACAACACATTAACCCAATCTCCTCAACTTTCTTCGTCATCAAAACACTCCACCACCAAAGTCCATTACTTTATATATGTTTAATCAACAACAACAATAACAACATCAACAACAACTACAAGTGCACCCACCTCCACCATTGGAAAGAACCAAGAAAGTAACCAACCCACTTGAGGAGGCACCAAATCCCAACATGTCAATTAAAAAAAACCCATCTTTACTGTGCAACAACAAGGCGCTGTAGCACGAAACCGTGTGCGACCCTTTTGTGGAAAAGGCTTCTTGAGCCTAGTGTTCATAGCAAAACAAAGGAAAACACAGTCCCTACGCCACACCCAGATGAAGAAAAATGGAGCCTTGTGCTTCTTGTGCAGGGAATCTAAACCCCTTTTGTGCAATACCCTTTGTCTATTTTCCAATGCCAAACCACAAACCATGAAAGGAAAAGAGAGAGAGAGAGCGCCGTTGTTTCGTGGGAGAAGGGGTGAGTTGGATTTAGAAGAGAAATGAGGGAGGAGAGAGAAAGAGAGGGTCCCACTTTCTTACATGAAGGGAACTTGGACGCTCTTATGAACCAAAACGTCCTTGTCACAAAAAATTATTTGTTTTATGAGTTTTTCTAACAACGAGAAAAGTTTGTAACATTTTTTTATATAATTTTTTGATACTTATTTGATTATTAATATAAAAATAAGTATTTTTAGTATTTTTTAATAATTTTTTTAAATATATAAAATAAATATTAATAAATATATTAATAAAAAATTTTAACAAGTATAATTAAAGTATTTATTAAAAATAATATTTTTTTAAAATTTTTGATACATTAAATATATTTTTTATGAAAAATTTTCTATTTTATAACATATATACATAATTTTAAAATTTTTTGAACCGTACAAAGAAAAAACTTCTTATACGTTTATTCTTATAAAACTCTTTAACAAAATTCTTGTTTTGTTTTTCCCTCTCTTTCCTTTTCAATTTCTCTCTCTTGTGTGTGTGTTTTTTTTTTCTTTAAAAAACTCCTTTGAATTCCCCATTCAATGTTCGATCTTCTCGTGTCAGAAACCTGACCTGTTTCCCCTCCCCTTTCTCTCTCTCTCTCTCTAGAAGCATATTGGTGTTTGGAATTAGGTGCCACACTGCCACGTGCCACCACCAAGTGCAAACTTGGGTCTCCTTGTTAATTCAGAAGCACACACGGAGTTATCTGTACGTGTCATGATAAAGTAAGACCAAGTTATCAAAGAACTAATAAAATATATGACTAAGACAAGCCACTAATGTTAGATTAAAGTTGTAATCTTTTTGCATAACAACAAAGTTGTTATGCGAAATGAACAATCACGAAAAGACCAAAAATTGTTATGTGAAATGAACAAGTAAATGCTGGGGTGAGTGTGCACATTTTGATATCACTTACTTCATAACGTGGAGAGGCACGGTTGATTTGGAATTTTCAAGACACTCCTTTAATTGCAGCAAAATGATAGGATAACAGTTAAAATATACAGCAGACATTAGATAGATTTATAATTGGCAAAAGTATATTTTTTCCCTTAATTTTACTCTCTCTAAGTTTCATTTCCATCTCATAATTACATTTTATTTCATTTTTGTCTCAACTCCTTCTAAAACTTATTAAATTTATCCTAATTATTAATACTATCTGAAATATTAATAAAATTTGTTTACAAAGCATCATGATGTCCAACTAAGATTTTTTTTTTTCAATTAATGGGTTAAAGATTAATATGATAAATTTTGAAAAGATTTGAAACAAAATGAGAAAAAAAATAAAACTTATAGTAAAACTAAAGATGAAAAGTATGGTTTTTCTTATAATGAATTTTATGAATCATTTTTTTTATAAATTTTATATTTATGCATTAAAAAATATGTTTTTATATAGATTGATGATTGAAAATTACATCAAATTAAAAAAATATTTTCATAAAATTAGCTTAATCAATAATTTATTGTATTTTTTGATAAAATATTAGAAGTATTAGTATCAAGTTCTGTTTGTGTTGTAAATTTCATTAGTTTAAAATTAAATAGTATTTTAGTAATTTTTATATTATATTTATGTGTGTGTTTATTGTTATTAAATATTCATATATTTATTTATTTTTATGTAATTTAATTGATTACTTACCCATTAAATCAGTGACTTATTAATTCAGTATTTATCTAAGTCAATCATCAGTTTGAATTTTATAAATATGATTCCTAGTCAACTTAAATATCAATATCAAATTCAAATTGTTTATTATAAATTGATTAATGCTTAAAAATAAAATTTTAAAACGGAAATTATATAAAAAATTATTATAGGAAAATTTTCACTTTATATCTCTTAACTTTAATATAAGTTTCATTTTTTCCTACAACTATATTATTTTTATTTTCATCCCAATTTTTTTTAAAAATCCATCATATTCATCCCAAATCATTAATTAAAAAAAATCTAGTTGGATATTACCTATTGTAAACTTGTGTCCTGGTAAAATGTCATGTTAGTAAATTTCATTAATATTTTTAACAATATTAACAGTAAAGATAAATTTGATAAAGTTTAGAAAAAATTGAGATAAAAATAAAATAAAAAATAATTATGGAACGAAAATATAACTTAAAGCAAAGTTAAACGATGAAAAGAATATTTTTGCCTTTATATTTGATAGAATTCAAAAGAATATAAAAATGCATAATGTCTTTTAACTTTACTTCATTTTAAAGTACTCACCATAAATTTTCAGGATGATAGATTCTAAGATTTTTTGAAACTCACGCCAAAAAAAGGAAGGCTCTTCCATCTACTAATTAATCTAATACATATGATAATATTCAATTTATTTATATTATTTTTAAAATTAAAATGTTTTATCCTTTTACGTTAAAATCTGCTTTTCAAATAGAAACTAAATAATTTAAAATAAATGAAACTAAAAGAAGGAAAAACTTTGAATTTTTTTAAAAATAATATGTAAAAATTAGAGATTGCCATATACATTAGATATATCAAAAGAGATTGACCAATGCCAACCCATCACAAGTCAATTGTAAATGGAGCCGGTTGGACCCATTATAATTAAGTGGGTTGGACTTCGAAGACCAACCTACCTCGCTTATGATAGATTACTAAAGCTGTCCGTGGAGCAAATGAGTTAACCTGAATAATTTAATGAAATATGTGAGCTGGGTTAACAAAATTTAAGTTTAAATTTATTTTAACTCAACTTAATTATTTTTTTTTATTTTAACAAATTATTACTTAAGAGCACATTATTTTTTTTTGTTTAAAAAATTAAAATTTAATTAGCATTTGTATTATCTTTCTAATTTATTTGTCATTTATTGATTCAAATTTTTTTAAAGATTATGATCCTATTTGGTACATTATATAAGATAAGACCTAAAAATATAAAATCTAATAATAAAAGATTTAATAGTATAATGTAAGTTATATATTGTGTAAGTTTTTATTTTTTATACTATCTAATGTTTGGTACGTTACAAATAATTGTATAATTTTAAAATTTTATTTCTACAACAAAAATTAATTAAAAAATATTAAGATTTGAAATTTCTTGAAGTTTTGAACACATGAAATTCTTTGTAGCTTTGTTCCTTTGAAATTTTTATCAAAGAGCAAAACTAGATCTATTCATTATTTTTTAAAAAGATAATAGAAAAATGAAAAATAGAAGAAAATGGATTGAGAAAATAGAGGTACAATTTGGTGAGGCAGGTAGGAGGCAATTTGGTTAGCCATAAGAAGATTTTGGAAGCCGCTGTAGGTGAGCGGTTATTGGGACTAACACAAGATGGTGATTGCAGCTTACAAGAGGAGAATGTGGCCTGATAAGTTTATCATACAATTATAAGATAAAAATGGATAAGCGAGATAACTTTATCCTATCATATGTTATATCAAATTAACATATGATAAAAATAAGTCATATAATATAAAAATTTATACTATTAAATCATATATTGTGTACTAAATAAGATCAAAATTCATTACATCTAAAGAAAAAGAATAAAGATTAGCAAGCTAGTGGATTGACTCGCCTAATCACAATTCATAATGAATCGGATTGAGCAAACAAAATGTTGACTTGAAACATATTAAACTTAATTTGATTTGACTCAAATAACTCGCCGTGAAATGGTTTAACTTCTTTTAGCACTTTTATGAATTGACTGATTAGGCAAATCAATTTGTCTAAAATTAAAAAGAATGAGTTAAAGAGTTAGCTAATCACCCGCTTAAAATTAGAAAAAAAAAATTGACTATTAGGCTAGTTAAGCACTTAAAATTGGGGAGGAAAAAAAAAAAGGACTACACATTAAGTGTGTCAACTCGCTTGAATTTACCTGTTAACCTACACGTTAAGCGAATAAAGTCGCATGGGTTTATCTGTTAACTTGCCTAACCCATCACCCAACAACTAAAATAAAAGTTTCAAACTTAACCCGATTTCCCAACACCCCCTATCGTACCACATCCTGCAGTGTATACGAGGTGGGTTAAATAACCCGATTTCAAAAAATGAGTTGCTACATGCAATGTAACCCTCCAATATTTTGTGAGTTAAATTAGTCCATCCATAGAATCAAAGCCGTTTTCACATCTCTAATTTATGTTAATGAATACATGCAAGTCATGTAATGAATAGTTTCTATTTAACAAATGTATTGAAGAGTATGTTTGCAAGTTTTGAAAATTTTAATTGTTTTTCATCCAAGTTTAAAAGTTCTTAATAGCTAATTCAAAATGAGTAAAATTTAGAATGTTTACGCACTTTTCCCTACTTATTATATTTAAATAATTTGTTAATTAAAGAAAAAATTTGTAATTTTACAAAAAATAAAAATAAAAGTTGACGTGGTAATAATTTTACAAATTTTGAAGATGCTATAGCCTCCTCATGTGTAATGAGGAGGAACCATTGCTATTTTGGCCTAACGAATCTAAAATGTGTTTTTGACCGAGATTTTTGGTTTAAATATGACGGCCAAACCCACACAATAGGGAGAAATTTTTGTCTAGATTTGTACAAATAAGTTGTGAAAATTAAGTCAATAAATAAAAGATGTATCATCATTTTAATTATAAAATAGTTATCTCACATAGGAATTTATGTAACTATTTAACGTAAGATGATATTGTTTCAACTATTTTGTTAGCTTAGTTTATACAATTTATGTAGATTTAATCTATACAATAATCTCTTCCTAATATCAAAATCAACAAAGTAAAGATTTGGTAAAAATGTATATGGATTGAGTTGAACTTGCCCAATCTTGTCTCTGAGTTTTGATTGAACCAATTTTTATAACCTGGTTTTGGATAATATTAGGGTTGTTACTTTGGATAGAACTGAGCCAACTTAATTGATTCAAGTTATACAAAATGCTTTCTTATATATGTAATGTTCTGATTTTTTTTCATTGCTTGTATAATATACAAGACATATATGGAGACAAATTGCTTGTATAATATGCAAGACACATATGGAAACAAATTACTTTGAATATACAAGACATATATATTATCATACTATATTATAGTTAATAAAAACGGCAGAAATATCCCTTGAAGTGCAGGCATCTCTCGGGAAGGGACAAATATGGAGACGAATTTCTACCTATTTGACTGAGACAAAGAAAAATTATCTCCTTTTAACAAACGAGATATGGATTACAGGACTAGGATCAAGTTTATCGTCCCCACGGGTATTTCAAATAAATATAAAAATAAGCTTAGTTCAAAAACATTTGAAGAATATATGTGTAACATATTATTATGTCTTGCTTGGCTTTAAGAACGCCAAAATATGTAATATATACATTGTATTAATCGAGTATTTAGATTTGAATTTACTAAATAATAAAATTTTAAATACTCATATTGTTACTTGTTTGACAAAATTGATTAATTTTGAAATTTTGAGTTTTTAGACAAGATTGTGGTTTGTAATGCTAAAAGAAATTTTAAGTAAATCAATAAAAAATTAATAAATGACAAAATAATTGGAACCATGATCTTTTTTTTGTTTTTGTTTTTGTTTTTTTCAAATTGGAAGCATAATCTTTTATTACAAGCGGTGGAGCTAGATGACCGAATAAAGGAAAGAAAACAAGAAAAGGAGATTATGGTATATCAATTATTTGTTAGAGTATTAAAAACACATATGAATCATGCTTATCTTTTTTTTTCTTAAAAAAATGAAAAAAATAGTTTGGAGAGAGAGAACTTATCTCATTTTAACACAGGACTTAACAAGGATTTTCAACCGACCAATTATGCTCTTAAAACATTGATCAAATTACATTTTTCATTTTTAAAGCTAACCTAGTTTTGTAAAAGAAAATAATATTAAAAAGATTTTTATTGTAATGTAAAGCTTACTAATAATGAAAAATAAGTTGATTTATTTTTTCTTTTTAGGAATACTGAATGGTATGTGTGTTTTAAACTAATTAATAGTTTAAGAAGAGATAGGGGTAATTAAAAGTGGGTTCATTGTGGATTGTGGAACCCATTAATTTGACATTTGTGGTACTTATAATAATGTGTGAAGTTATTGCCAATAATGTCTAATATTAAGAACGAACAAAACGCATTTCATTCACGTGCTCAAATGTATGTGGAGGTAGATAATATATCCACTTGTAATTTGCATAAAATATCTGTTGAACAGAACTGCTACTGTCCAGGAAAAGTTGAACACTATAAATAGGTGCATTCTTAAATTAAATTTTTTAAATTATATATGGGTTTTGTTATAAAACTATAAAGCATTTCATTCGAAAATTTTGATAAATGAGTTGTTATTTTGGATTAATATGATTTTAAATTTTAAACTTATAGTTCTAACCGCTGTAAAGCACTCCAGCATTAGTTCTAACCTCTGTAAAGCACTCCAGCGTTGAAACATTGCCAGTGTTTTCTAATAACATATTTTTACAATTAAATATTTAAGATTTAATTTTTATATCAATATAAACATTTTATTTATATGTTTGCATTAGAAAAAAAAAAGATTTTATTCTCACAATTCACAAGACAAAAGTCAGGAGGAACACTTACAATGCAGAGACATATCAGTATCAGTGTAGACCTTTCAAGAAGAAGTAAAAACAATTTTATATGAAGACGCGCGTATGTAATACTTTTAACTTTGATACATCGAGTAAAGTTAAATATGCATGTGTACCAAAAAGAAAAAGTTAAATATGCATGTGTACCAAAAAGAAAAAGTTAAATATGCATCTATGAAAAGGAATATATATATTAAGGGAAGAAACGAAAAACTCTTGTTTCGAATGTTTTATATTGCTTGTCTGAAGGTTTTTGCTTTCCGATATATATTGATAACTTCTTTTTTTATCTGTTTTTTTTTCCGTTGCCGGGGATTGATAACATTATTAATAATTATTGTATCATTTATATTATATTAAAGTTGTTTTATATTGAGTAATGTTTCTTTTATTTGTAGTGTAGCTTTGTAGTCTTTTTGAGCTTTTCACCCCAATGTTTATAAAAAAAAAAGTAATTTTATGCCCACCTAAAAAAAAGTAGGTTTATATTGATAATTACTACACCAAAAAATTAGTTTGATCTAATTTTCAAAATTTGATGGCCTAGCTCATGAGTTAACATTAGTCCATAAATACAATAGAGGACTTCACCATATTTTAAGAAAAATTTTAACATGTAGACTTTCTTCTCTTAACTCACAGAGCTCCACTCTATATATGAGTTAAGATTGGTTGACTTTGACACCTCTATGTAAAAACAGGATTCGATTGTTAGAAAAAAAAAGGGCAAAAATTGTAGAATAGATTCACTGTTAAGGTCCACCAATTTTATAAAATAACGCATTATATTTTCTCTTCTATAACAAGACCATATGACCATATCATAATATCCTATACAGTGTTGAGAAGAATGAGAGAATACGCTAGATCCTTATTTTAATTTAAGGTTATAAGTAATTATCTTTTTATTTTAACTAGTTTTGTTAATATTTTGTTAAAATAGTCAATGAAATTAAAGTGTTCGTATAACATGCATTTGCTATTTCGTTATGCGGGATTCTCTTTTGGCGGGTCTTGATACTTTGCGATGCCATGATAGTAGTCTTTTTGAAGAGTTAGTTTTTCTTTGCCTTTTCTCTGATATACCAAAATAAAATGCAGTTAATTCTTTTTTTAAGAAAAAGAAGCAAACAACATTAAAAACATCATATTGTTTTTTTCTTTCTTTCTACTTTTATTTCTCTCTCTCTAAAAGAGAACAAACACAGAGGCGAGTGCTATTATACATCCTGTTAGCTTTGGATATATAATACACGCTGTCTTCTATTTACAATAGTAATTTTTTTTAGGTTAATATTTTTTTTAAGTTAATTTTTTTTCAGGTTAATTTTTTTTTTTCATTAATTTTTTTATTATTTTTTTACACATCATCATCATCACTATTGCCGATCAGTAACTATTCACTGCTAGTTGGCCATCGTCTGTAGGCCACCATCTTTTTCAGGTTATACTATTTATTTTTTAAAATTGTATAACTGTATAAATAATACAAGTAAAAATAATATCAATTAAAATTATACTAATCCTTATATTTTTTCATAAATAACTGTACATACTGAAAACTCTACAAATTTTAACTGGTAATATTTACATACAATAAAATCTGTAGAGTTTTTAATATGCACAATTACTTATGAAAAAATATAAAGTCTTGTATAGTTTTAACTGGTATTATTGTAACGATAATTTTTTACATAGTTATGCAATTTAAAAATAAAATAATAACTGTATGAACAGTAACTCCGGCTATGAACAGTATAACTTTTTCATGATGAATAGTATTTTTTGACAAATGAATAGTATTTTTCTGACATGAACAATAATTTTTTTGGCGTGAACAGTATAATAGTGATGGTGAACAGTGCAATAAGTTACAGGTCGTTGATCATAGTTGTTGATGTATTTTTTAACACAATCAATGGTTGAGATGCATCAAGTATACTATATACTCTGCTATGCAGGGTGTATATTAGAAATGGCCCAAACACAGATAAATAAAAACATAATGCTTTTTTTTTCAAGTTTTTTTTTGTTTTATTTTAAATGAAATGTGTATGTTATATGTACAGTTTTATAGTCAATGTTAGAATTAGATCAATATATATATGAAACGACTACTTTTTAGTTAAAAGTAAACATGAAGTTAATTTTCGCTATGCTTTAAGACAAGGCCTTCTCTAAGGAGGAGACATAAAAGAAAAGATGGGGAATATGCTTTAATATGCGTAGATTAAGTCAAAGCAAATATTATGATACAATGCACTTGGCTTTATAAACTATTCCGTGATTCATGTATTGGGATAGCTGGTCACTGAAATTTAAAACTGACCTTTTTTTTTATAAATTAAAATTTAGGATAAGAAGTGACTGCTCATCGTAAAGTTGAAGTATAGACTTATAAGTTCAACAAATGCTTATAGAAATATTTATAATTAGCTAATAATAGACTCTAATAAGATTTAAATTTCAATCAACTTAAAAATAACACGATTTGTCTTTACTAGTTGTTGATACTTTTAAAAGCCAAGGTAGTTTATAAGAAAACATATATTATTATTTAAAGAAAAAAAAAACACATATTATTTCTATATGGTTCCTCATTCGGGCCGGGACAATGTTATATAATTGTGGCAATAGAGCATTGGTCAAATCATGTAAATTGAAACAAGACTAAAGAGTAAATGCCATTGACATCAGGCATTGAATATTTTGTGTAGAATTGAAGTGATTGTCTGAATTATACCAAAACCTACTATAATGTGTGATTGAATAGAATAATTTGACTTTTATAATGAGAAATAAAAGTAGAAGTATTTAATATTTTAAAAATTATTTATAGCCATCTCTCTTCCTGACATTTCTCTTTAATTTTTTTCTTTTTTTTTGTCTTTATTTTCTCATACAAAATTTTTTGGAGTGATAGTGATGTAGGATCAATGGAGAAAAGAAACAAAGAAGTCCCGGGATTCCAAAGGTACTTGATACCTAGAGATTCAGTCTCAAAGTAGTAAAATAATTCATTGAATTAAATAATAAATAATCAATAATCAATAACTATCTTCTAAAATCTAATAGAAGAATATTTATAACTCTCTTACAAAAGAAATCAATCATAAATAAAATAGATAATAAACTAATTCTATTTTAATTAAAAATCATAATATAACTAACTAATAATAAGATTTGAAATTTGGATAGAATCCCATTAAAATTGAAATAATAAAATAGATAAAATCCCGAAAAATGGAAAGATAAAATCATAAATAATATAATTATCTATAAAGTCTTAAATTATCAAAATCATAAATAATTCTAATCTATTATAGATCATTCTCCCCTTTTAGAGAGCTCTCCTCCAAAGAGTTAGAAAGCTGGTAATCCTCCAAAAGAAGAGGCTCAAGACAACACGTGAGGGCTCGGGCAGTGTCCTTTGATGGTGGAATTTTGGTGGTTGGCAGATCGAAGACTTCCGGTTCTGATGTTGGTGGTCATGATTCAAAATTAGGTCCGGATGACAACGTTTTGAAGACGTATGTATGGTTGTGTGAATACCGGCGAAGGAAACATATATTCAAGCAAGTTTTTGATAGAGAGCAGGTGAGCGATAAGCAGCGGAACAACTTTGGTTTTGAAAAATATTTGTTTTCAAACAGCTCAAAGCGTGCGGATCAATAAGACTTTGAAACTCAATTGATGTAGGACCAATAGAGAAAATGAACAAAGAAACATCGGGGTTCCAAAAGCACTCAGTGTCAAAATACTCGGTTTCAAAGTAGAAATATAATATAATCCACTGAATTCAATAATCAATAGTAAGCAATCAACAACCATCTTCTAAAATCTAATAGGATGATATTTATAGTCCTCTTACAAAAGAAACCAATTATTATAAATAAAATAGATAAATAATAGACTAATTCTATTTTAATTAAAAATCCTAATATAACTAACTAATGATAAGATTTGGGATTTAGATAAAATCTCATTAAAACTAAAATCCTAAAATAGATAAAATCCCTAAAAATATGGTAAGATAAAATCCCTAAATAACATAATTACCTATAAAATCTTAAATTATTGATGTAGAATTGGCAAGTGCACCAAATCGACAAAAGTAATAAAAGTGAGTAAAGTATCGTTCCCACAAGGATTGTGTTATCAATTACTAAGTTCGCCAAATCGATACTATTCAAGTTATCGAAAAGAGAGTTGGTAAAAACAATAAAAAGAAAGAATAAACAAAAAAAATGAAAGCCAAATTTAATTAATTGGGTTGAGTTGAAAAATAATGATATGAAGAGGTTAGGGGTTAGATTTCACTTAAACTCTTTAAATGCAAAATCAAATATTAGTTTAATCAAGTTCTATTCCAATGATTCATAGTCAATTTTCAAAATTAATCAATATCAAATCCCTTGGTATATTAATCCTCTTACACTGTTTAGAATTAACTAATCCCTTAGTTTAATCCCAAATAGAAAGACATTATCAAGAATGAAAGAGTTAAAAAAAAGACCACATAACCCACAACGTCTATTCTTAGCGATTGTAGAAATTATGGTGTTTATCACAAGTTCTAGGTTCATACAAATTTTTCCAAATCATACATAAACCTATAAATCATTCTCAAATTGGCTAGATTTAGAAAAACATTAAGAAAAGAGATAAACACATAAATCATGAAATAAAAACATTGATTAAACTAATAAAAGAATTTACATCATCCAAGAACAAGATCCATCATCACCCTAACGACAATGGGTTTAGTTACACATGGAAAAAGAAGAACACAAAGGGAAGAATATGACAAACTCCATTGTAGAAAGGTAAAGAGGTTGAAGAAAATCCCTAATCAAGCCTAATTGCGCCACACTACATTAGAGTTTGTGTCTCTTGACGGCTGCTACGTTCTGTCCAAGTGTGTAAGAGTGTGTCAAAAAGAGAGCTCCTTTACTAAACTCGTTTTTCCTCTTTTATAGAAAAACTGACAGATTTTCGTACTTGTATGATTTTTCTCACCCTCCAGATGGCCTAATTTGCCCTCAATCTCAACAGATAAGTTGTAGAATTTTCTGTTAACTTTCCAATGCGGCAACGGTGCGTCAATCTGATTTCTGTAACCCAAGATATGACTCAATTAATGAGGGATGGTCAGGATAGTATGTGAATTCAAATTTTGCTTCAAATCAAATCTCTTTGAGAATCCTTATCTAATCTTCAATCTAATCATTGTTTAAGATTTTGCATCCAATTAAACCTCTAATTAGCATCTAAGAATAGGATAAGAATTCTTCAAATATTTACCTTCAGGAATTTCTTATTTTGGCACAAAATCTAATGATTTATCCTGAAAACTTGTTTCTTTGATTTCTTATTTCTTTAAGCATCCCATCTCTTTCCATGTGTATTTACCTATCAAAAACACATAAAAACACAATTAAAATAATAAAAACATAATAAAATTTAAGAATAAAACTAAATCAAAAAGATTAAAAGATGATGAAAACTCAAGATTTTGAAACGTAAAAATATGAATTTTTTTAGGTTCATCACTCTCCCAAACTTAAGTTTTTGTTTGTCTTCAAGTAAAAACAAAAACAAAAACAAAACAAAAAAAAAAAAGACTAAACAAATAAAAACTCGAGACACATAGACTCAAATATGGCAACATCGGGTATTAAAAATCATTCATATCCTCAAAAATTACTTCACAATCTAATTTCAAAGTATCACACATGAACAATCCAATTATCACATCGTTTTTCACATGTAACTCTTATGCAAAAATGACTTCCCAAAAACATGAATGAAAGACCCAATTTCCTCATAAAGTAAAAGCTCAGATAGGTTCATGAAACTGCAAGTGCATATCAAACCCACACTCATAATGTTGTTTTTCATCTCTCTCTCTCCACTAATGTAAACAACACACAACCAAGGATCAAAAGGGTCTTGAAAAGCTTATAATGTAAAGCCAAGGGTATGAGTTAAGAAATAAGTGGTAGGAAAATAAAAACAAAAGTTAAGATACAAAATCATATAAATTTCACAATTCAAGCCTCAAAATACTGAACAAGTGCAAATTGGAGCAAAAGAATCAACACAACAATCACTTTTATTATTTCCTTTCTTTTTTTCTTTTTCAGCAATCTCCACCCCCAAACTTATTTATTTGCAATACTTTGGGTGGACTTTCTCTGCTATCTTTTTTTCAATTTTTTCTCTTTGAAATTTTTTTCAGTTCCACAAAACTTCATGCACAAAAAATAACGAAAGACTTGAATAATAAAATAACACAATATATGCACTCAACAAAGGTTATGTAAGAAAAGAAATGTTTATTTTTATTTTTATTTTTTATGGGTATGGGAAAGGAAAATATAGGTAAAAGAAAAGAAATAGAGGCCAAACAATAACAAGGCTGCAAAAGGGACCTAGGGATATACTGTGTTCACAGATTGACTTGAAAGGCTCAAACGGTCCAAAGAATGCGTTTATCATTTCCTTAATCATGCACTGTCTAGGATTTCGACTCAAGAGAGAATCAAACAACTTCTAGATGCAAATCATCCACAGATATGCATTCCCATAAACTTTCTCTAAGCTTGACATGTAATTAAATTCCAAGGTCTATCAATCATGCATATGGGAAATACATCCATACACAATTGAAATAATAGAGATAAACATAACTAATAGATTCTCATGTGATATTCCAAGAAATAAATCAATCCACAATTTATGCAATAATTAGATATTCAATTCAACACAAAGACTCAAAGCACAAATGAGTGATGATGACAAAATCAAAATCAATAAAAACAAATAACTAAATGAAATAAATGCAAGAAAGGAAAAGAAAAACTCTTTTTGGCGGCCAACAATTATATACATCCCCCTACAAAGGCTTCGAACTCAGGCATGTACTTAAGCCGACTCAACATTACCTTCAAAATAAAGAACCAAAAAAATACGAAATAACAAAACAAAAACAAAAATAAAAATAAAAGAGAAAAAGAGAGAAAATTTGGGTTGCTTCCCAAAAACGCTTGTTTAACATCCTTAGCTCGACGTTACCTTATCAACTAGTCAAGGTGGCTTGAAGCAAGAGAAGTAGGATGACATTTTTCTCTTATTAGTTCTTTGCCTCCATACTCTGTCACTGCCTTTGGAATCCCCACAAGTGTTAGGAACTTAACTTGAACTAGGTTGTTCTGAATACACCTTAACATGGAAAATCTCATCAAGCCATGGAGGTCTCAATTTTTCAACAAATGGCCAATTAGATTTCAATGGACCTATCTGTAATGAATTAGTGGAGTCCGGAAGATCTTTGCCTATTCCAGCAATCTTAAAAAGATGAGGACCTTTCTCCTTTTCATTAACAATCTTGGAATTGGAAGAGTCAACAATAATGGATGAATAAGAGTTCTTACCATCTAACCCATTTTGAAATTTACTTTGAATGCCCAGCAATCTTAAAAAGATGAGGACCTTTCTCCTTTTCATTAACAATCTTGGAATTGGAAGAGTCAACAATAATGGATGAATAAGAGTTCTTACCATCTAACCCATTTTGAAATTTACTTTGAATGCAATTAACAGGGGCATAAAGATCTGATATTGGGGCAGACTTATTAAAAACATTTATAGTCACTTGATCTCCATCTACCCTCAAAATAATCTCTCCTCTAGGGACATCAATCAACGCCCATGATGTTGCTAGGAATGGTCTCCCTAGAATTAACGGGATATCAGCATCCTCGTCTATATCCAAGTCTACAAAGTCAACCAGGAAATTAAATTTATTAACTTTCACTAGCAAATCTTCCACAATATCATACGGATGTCTGACTGATCGATCTGCTAATTGAAGAGAAATCATTGTAGGCTTAACCTTATCAATTCCCAGCTTGCACAAGATAGACAATGACATTAAAATGATGCTAGCCCCTAAGTCACATAGAACTTTCTCAACAGTCAGTTTTCCAATGGTGCAAAGAATAGTAAAACTACCTGGATCTTTCAATTTAGGTGACAGTTTCCTCTGAATTATAGCATTGCACTCTTCAGTAAGTGCCACAGTCTCATCTTCTTTCAGCTTCCTTTTCTTTGACAGCAAATCCTTCATGAATTTAGCATGTGAGGGCATCTACTCAAGTGCTTCAGTAAAAGGAATGTTTACTGCAATTTCTTGAAGATTTCTAAGAACTTGGAAAACTGCTTTTCTTGAATCTCCTTCCTAAATCTTTGAGGATATGGAAGTTTAGAATAAAGTGAAGGATCAACTATTTTCTGCTCATATTCCTTCTTCCTTTGCCACTTTGGTTGCTCCTCTTTAGCTTCTTCATTACAATGCTGTAGAGGTGAGACATCCACAACAGGAACATCAATTGTTTTAGCTTCTTTAACTTGTCATTCCAAAGTCTTGTCACTTCTTAGTGTAATTACATGACATTGCTCCTTTGGATTGACTACAGTATCACTTGGAAAGGTGCCTGAAGGTCTATCTTGAAGCTATTTCGCTATCTGCCCTACTTGATTCTCTAAATTTCTAATAACAGCTCATTGATTCTGAAAATTTACCTTTATTTTCTCCATAAAAGCATAAGTCTGTTGCACAAAAGTAGAGGTCTGTACAGAGAGTTTCTCAAGTGTAATTTCAAGAGGAAACTTCTTCTCTGGTTGAGGATTCAATGGCACTATTTGATTGCTCCAAGAAAAATTAGGATGATTCCTCCAGCCTGGATTATATGTATTTGAAAATGGAGTACCTTGGGGTTTGGAAGGATTACCCATAAAATTGACCTGTTCTTGAGAACTAAAACCAGAATTGATTGCCTCACATCCACCATTAGCATGGTTACCTCCACAGAAATCACAAATCAACACTTGGTGGTTCACAGAATTTACTTGCATACTCTCAACTCATTTGGTGAGGTTGGCTAACTGCTGCGAAATTCTTTTGTTTTGAGCAAGTAAAACATCAAGAGTGCCAAGCTCCATAACTCCTTGTTTGACAACTGCTCTCCCACTAGGCAACTGATATTCATTAGTGGCCATAGCCTCAAACAATTCTTGAGCCTCCTCAAAAGTCTTAGTATTCAGAGATCAACCTGCAAATGCATCCACCATAACCCTAGTATGATAATTTAAACTATTATAGAAAATTTGCACCTGCTGCCAAACCACAAATACATGGTGAGGACATCTCCTTAATAACTCCTTAAATCTCTCCCAAGATTCATATAATGACTCCCCTTGATTTTGAGTGAAACAAGCTAATTCACCCCTCATCTTCACAAACACTGACGGAGGGAAGTATCGAGTCAAAAATTTGCTAACTATGTCCTCCCAAGTAAATATGCTCCTTTGTGGCTAGGCTTGTAGCCAGCTCTTTGCTTTATCTTTGAAAGAAAATGGGAATAGCTGTAATTTAATGGCATCATCAGTAACACTGTTATACTTAATAGAATCGCAGAGCTGCAAGAAATTGACAATGTGCAAGTTTGGATCTTCTGCATGGCCTCCCCCAAACTAATTATGCTGCACCAACTGTAGAAGTGTTAGTTTAATCTCAAAGTTATTAGCTTGAATAGCAGGACGCACAATACTGATAGAAACATTCTCAGCAGATGGAGTAGCATAGTCAACCAACATGCATCTTTGCTCTGTAATTACAACTACTTTTGCCATCTTTTCTTTTGCTTCTTCAAATTTCTTCCTTTCTCTAGTTGTTTTCCTATTTGCTCTAGCTATTCTCTCTATCTCTGGATCAAAAAATAATTCTTCTGACTCTAGAGAACCTTGCATAAATAAACAAACAAACAAACCAGAGTGAAATAAAGAAAAAAAATTAAAAATAAAATTAGAAATTAAAAATAAATGACTAATAAAAAAATAAACAAATAAAACAAAATTAAAAAGAAACAAATTAAAAATAAAATTAAACAAAGAAAAATAAATGCTCGAATTAGTGTCTTTTCAACTACTATTTTTTAATATTAATAACAATAATCCTCAGCAATGACGCCAAAAACTTGATGTGGAATTGGCAAGTGCACCAAATCCACAAAAGTAATAAAGAGTGAGTAAAGTATCGTTCCCACAATGATTATGTTATCAATTACTAAGTTCGCCAAATCGATACTATTTAAGCTATCGAAAAGAGAGTTGGTAAAAAAAAAAGAATAAATAAAAAAATGAAACCCAAATTTAATTAATTGAATTGAGTTGAAAAATAATGATATGAAGATGTTAGGGGTTAGATTTCACTTGAACTCTTTAAATGCAAAATCAAATATTAGTTTAATCAAGTCCTATTCCAATGATTCATGGTCAATTCCCAAAATTAATTAATATCCAATCCCTTAATATATTAATCCTCTTACACTATTTAGAATTAACTAATCCCTTAGTCTAATCCCAAATAGAAAGGCAATATCAAAAACAAGGGAATTAAAAGAAAGACCACATAACTCACAACGTCTATTCCTAGCGATTGCAGAAATTATGGTATTTATCACAAGTTCTAGGGTCATGCAAATTTTCTCAAATCATACATAAACCCAACAATCATTTCTAAATTAGCCAGATTTAGAAAAGCATTAAGAAAAGAAATAAACACATAAATCATGAAATAGAAACATTGATTAAACCCGTAAAAGAATTTACATCATCCAAAAATAAGATCCATCATCACCCTAACAAAAAAGGGTTTAGTTACACATGGAAAAAGAAGAACACAAATGGAAGAATATGACAAACTCCATTGTAGAAATGTGGAAAGGTTGAAGAAAATCTCTAATCTTCAAGCCTAATTACGCCCACACCACATTAGAGTTTGTGCCTCTTGACGGCTACTACGTTATGTCCAAGTGTGTAAAAGTGTGTCAAAAAGAGAGTTCCTTTGCTAAACTCATTTTTTCCCTTTTATAGAAAAGTTAACAAATTTTTGTATCTAACTTGTATGATTTTTCTCACCCTCCATATGGCTAATTTGCCCTCGATCTCAATAGAGAAGTTGTAGGATTTTTTGTTAGCTTTCCAATGCCATAAACGGTGCATCGATTTGATCTCTGTAGCCCAAGATATGACTTAATTAATGAAGGATGATCAGGATAATACGGGAATCCGTTACGGGAATCCGAATTTTGCTCCAAATCAATATTCTTTGAGAGTCCTTATCTAATCTTCAATCTAATCCTTATTTAAGATTTTGCATCCAATTAAAACTCTAATTAGCATCTAAGAATAGGATAAGAATTCTTCAAATATTTATCTTCAAGAATTTCTTATTTTTGCACAAAATTTGATGATTTATCCTGAAAACTTGTTTCTTTGATTTCTTGCTTCTTTAAGCATCTAATTTCTTTCTATGTGTATTTACCTATCAAAAACACATAAAAACATAATTAAAATAATAAAAACATAATAAAATTTAAGAACAAAACTAAATCAAAAAGATTAAAAGAGAATGAAAATCCAAGATTTTGAATCATAAAAATATGAATTTTTGTAGGTTCATCAATTATCAAAATCATAAATAATCTTAATCTATTCTAAATCAGGTAAGGCCATTGTCTTTATCTTTTAATGGTAGTCCTTACCATTTTCCTCTTTGTTTTCAAGGTCTTACAAGTATATGAGATATTTAGATATACTTTGGGAAAGAAAGAGATACAATCTTCAAACTGCATCACTTTATGTGTTGAACTTTGTTAGAAAGATGCTTAATCATCGATGGTCTTCGGACGATGAGCAAAACTTTGTTCTAAATTTTAGTTCATAATTTAGACTATATTTGTTTTTTCTCTATCTAGATCTTATGTTTCTTGTTCTGTTTGTAAGTGCAACTGCATTTTATTAATGTGATAATTCTTCTTCCTCATCCAAAAAAATTTAAAGATTATTTAACACTACTAAAAAAATATGATTTAGAGATGGAATTTAGAGACAATTTTTTTTTTGTCTCTAATAGAGATTAAAATATAGACGAATTTGATGAATTAGATAGGGAAAATAAAATTTAAAAATTAGAGATAAAATTGATCCATCATAGAATTTTGTCTCTAATTCTGTCTCTATTTGGTCAATTTGAAGTCAAATATAGTTAGAGATGAAATTTACCCTGTCTCATATTTTTTCTGTCTTTAATTTCATCTCTATTAGGATAATGTGATGTTTTAAAAAGTCAAATATGTTTAGAAATGGAATTTAAAAACAAAATTTATCCATCTCTGAATTTTTCATTTCTAATTTCATCTCTATTTAGCCAAATAATTTTTTTTAAAAGTAAAATATATTAGAGACGGATGTGTTTTGACTCTAAATTATATATATATATATATATATATATATATATATTAATATATTATATATAATATATATATATATATTTAATTAATAATTTTTAAAAGATAGAGATGGAATGTTTCCATCTCTAATATTTCTACCTAAATCCCTAATTCCAACTAAAAAAACCCAATTCTCTCGCTCCCACTCAAGCCTCGTTCTCTCATCTCCATCTCATCTCATCTCCATCTCAGCTCATTCTCCATGCTGCTAAAACTGACCCGCTTTCTTGCTCTTGTTTCTCTCTCCACTCTCCGTCTCTGCAACTCCCTTGCTTACTTCCTACTCTCCCAAACCCTACCCTTCCTCGCCATGGACAACCTCTTTGCCGATCACAACTACTTCTCTGATGACTTCAATTCCACCTACCACCTCCGCCCCCACCGTTGCTTCCTCCAAGACGATGACCCCGATTTCGGCCATGAAAGGGTCTACTTGCTTTCCAATAGGTCAATTGATTCTTCATTCTTGTACCGCAACCAATTAGAATCCTCAATTACTTGCATTCTAATGAATTTTTAATCTTTAGTTTCATGAAATTGATTTTCGTGTTGTGGTTTGTTTGTTTTGTTGGAGTGAAGGTGGTGGATTAAGGCAGAAGGTGAAGCTGATCATATAGAAGGTATTCTGTACACAGTGTCGTCTAATTCTGATTCTAACTCTGAAATTTCATGAAACTAAACGTTAAAAATTCATAAGAATGCAGGTAATCAATTTATTTATTAAAATTCATTGATTCTGTACATAATTAATCACCAAAACATACTCTAAAATTGTTTTCCTTGAGCATCTTTCTCAATATGTAGAACTAATCACCAATTTATTTATTGTGAACATCCTTTTCTTTAATTTTTGAAGCTTTCATTACTATTTCTGCAAAGAGAAGTCAGATCAATGATAAAGAGAGATAAGATAACCTTCAGTGAGGTAAGCTTCTTCTCCTTCTCAAATTTTGTGTGTTTTTTCATTTCATTTTTTATTTTTGACAGAGAGTTGGCAGCAAATAATAAAATGCAAAAATGGATGAAACAAATGGATTGGATTGTAAAGGATTATAGAGTATCTTTCAACAAACCACCAATTTTTTTCTTTATTCTTATATGCATTTAGCAATCCTCTTTCAAATTGTGCACCTTTTTTTTTTGTTTACTTCACACACTGATTAATCACTTCAACATTTGGGAAATCTTTTCTTGCAACTAATTCATATCTACAACATCAAAGGTTAAGTTGTCATTTTTTTTCTGATGATTTTTTATGGGATTGTTCTGAATTTAACTTGCAGGCATGAAGAAATATTGAGATATATGGTTTAGCTTCAGCATTGATGACAGCAAGGTAAGTTTCTTTGCTGACTTATATTTTTCATTCTTGGTTCTTCATTTTATTTGCTTGGTCCATGGAGTTATAAGCACATGCATGTCAGCAAATTATATCTCAATTTTTTTTATTTTGCAAAATATTGGATACTTAGTGATTAGATTATCTTTCTTTTTGTTAATGACTATCTATTCTTCAATTGTTATTTGCTTATTTACATTGCATCTGCTATTTCATGTGTTATTCGGAAGTCCTAAGTTAGCCATTAACTATTTTTTAGTTAGCTAAATGACCAATTTGCTCAACTTAACTTCCTTTCCTTCAACTATCTTGCTTAAGTACCTATTACCTCATCTTTCTGCCATTTTGATTTGTTTCACTTTTCAAAATGTCAAAAACAATTGTGCATGAATATTACAGTAACAATTTAGAAAAGATTACCATATGTTATTGTGTAATTAGAATTCTAAGTTTTGTACTTCCATTTGTGCATATGGCACATGTTTTTTTTGTTATCTTCACTTCATTTCTTCCTTTTAAATTTTTTGGGAACCTTGATGTGTCTTTATTTTCTCTTTCATGTGTGCACCTATATTTTTATTGCGCTTTCTTTTGACATTAGTCTTGATTAGTTGGTCCATATGAATTAGAAATAGGTAGGTAATGTGCCTAGATTATACAAGTCATCCAATACAGAGAGTATGTTCTAAGTGTATTAGTGTCAGAGCTATTTAGAATATGCACATGTAGTTTCACCTTAATATCTTTCTTTGACTTGATAGAATTAATTCCCTTAATGTTTTTTTATTGGCTTTTGGCTACAAGTAAACATTTTAATGTCTTTTGTAGTTTCGGGCTCATGGGTATTGCCTTGACTGTACTTGACTTGTACTTATATAAATTTATGAGTAGGTTTGTTGCCCATTGTTCAACGCATAAAATGTGCTAGAAGAGATGTAGAATCCCTAGAAACTGTTGAAAATCTTAAGGAACATCGGGGAAATGACACAGTTGAAGCTTCCATTGATGGTATGCAATACTAATACTTTTTGTTTATTCTGTGATATCACCATGCAATTATTTTTCTGCCATGTCCTTGACTTGTTTTTTAATTTTATGTGACTTATTGTCAAGAATTTTATCTTTAATTATTTGGCTCATGTGATGCACATAAATATTTGGATGTTAAGACTAGTTGAAACTTGAAACACTTTTGTTACCTATGGGTAACAATTTATTTAACTCATTGTCATTTGATATTCATTGATCTTGCAATTTATGTATGCATAGGATGTTGACAGCAGAAGAGGTACAAATGTATGAGTCATTTAACAAATCAAGTGGTCATAGGCTTATGCTGTATTGGAGCTGTATTAGTATCAATTTTTAGCTTTCTACTATTTATCTCCAAGTGAGACATGCAATTGATTTTATCCTTTATAAAATGGATTCACAAGCGCCTAATAAAAATGTATATAGACTATTGCAAGGAGTTGTCTGAGGTACCAAATGTGAAGGTACTAAAGAAACTTTACAATTTAGAGGTAAGAAGGATCTTAGGGGTATCAATTCTTTCATTGCCACTTCACAGTGACAGATGGCTTTTCATTTCCAAATGTTGGATTGAATTTAGATTTTTCTTACAAATGATTTTGGCTTATTGTTGTCAACAAGTTTCTGACAATGAAATCATTTTGTATGAGTGTAACCTGTAAGATTTGTCTATAACCCCATTGATAAATGCACTGCATTCCCAAAAGGCATTTGTAATGCTTGACCTCTTTCACAATTTGTTAGGTACTTTTTTCTAATTTGTGGTCTTTTTGTTGCTTGGAGGAGCTTAATCTTGATGGTAATTCTGTTCCAAATGAACTTTCTGCTCTATTAGTAAAAGGATGCTCACAAATGCAGGAGCGAAAACTTGATATTATGAAAGTTGATGACAATCAAGAGGTCCTTTGCTCTCTAAACACTGACTACCATCAGCTTGAAGTTACTAATAGTGAAGATATTCTAGTTAGAGTAGAAGCTGCTGCTTCTGGAATTTATGACAGTTGTGCCAGTTCATGTCAAAGAAATTCTTCATCTCTCGAGTGACATTTCACTAAACAGTTTTCAATTGCTATCGGTAAGGCAAAGAACTTGCAATTACTGGACCTTAGCAATAATGATTTTTCTGCACAAATTGTAGAAAGATTCTAATAGCAATTGCTTTGCATTTTGGCTGCAAAGAATAATGTTTTGCAAACTCCTAAGTCTAAACATTTGCATTATATTAGGTTGCTATCTTTATATATATTTAACTGAAATCCTCTATTTTTGTTTACTCCCATTATGTTTTTTAAAACCAGGTACAGTCATATTGGATCATATTCTCTGCCTTAACTATTTGGGTTTTAAATTGTCCTTACATTACAGGCTTGCATTGTAACTTCTTTCTTTTATTTTTTTTATAGAAAAAATGGAAACTGCAGTCCTAATGGTCATGGAAGTCCAAATGAGAGTGATAAGAAGAGGATGCGACACTCCTATCGTGTCAAGACATTTAAAGTTGAGATTAGCTTTGTTGCAAAGATTCCAATGCAGTCTATTTCCAATGCTTTACGTGGGCATGAGTCAGAGAATTTCTAAGAAGCCATAAGAGTGCTTGATATCATATTGAGGCAACAAGTTACTAAGCAGTGCGTAAATTACTATTTCTTTTTGTTTCTCTATTTTTGTTGAGTGATAATATTATTTTAATAACTTTTTGTCTTTATGGTGTTTTACAATGTCAATATCTTCTCTTGAAAAGCTAGAGTAGGACATCAATGTGAATTGAGGCCAATCAGATTATTATCCATACAAAAATAATTTCTTAGTTGCCAACATATTTTGGGGAGTAAAATGGTAACATGATTTTTTTTATTTAACTGTGAGTTGCATTACTTATAACTATATAAGTTAGAGAAAAGTCTACTTGCAAAATATAATAGCAATTAATGGTATGCATAAGGTATTGTAACTACTTCATATACTTTCAACTATTTTGATATCTTTTATAGTTACTTGGATAATTATAATGATTGATGATTTATTGTAATTTTTGGTAAATTTTGATTTTGGATAATTACATGCATAGGAAAATAATTTTTTTTTATAAAATGAAGGTGTCTAGTTGTGGCAAATCCCAACTAGATACATAATTTTTTTTAAATATTTTTTAAAATATTAGAGACGGAAAAATTTGTCTCTAATTTAGAGACTGAAATAGAGACAAAAATTTTTTGTCTCTAATTAAAGAACTGAGACAAATCTTATAACTAAATAGTGATGAAATTTTAAAATTTAGAGACGAAATTAAATTTTCCATCTCTAACAATCAGATACGCCACTTTTAGCGATGGATCAATTTCTGTCTCTAATTTCATTTCTAAATATTTAGAGATAGAATTTTACACATTTAGAGATAGAATTTTTTCATCTTTAAATTTGATTTGTTTGGTTGTGTAATATTGTTTAAGTAATATGATAATTTAATAAAATATAATAAATATTATTTTTAATTTCTTAACATATATCTTAAGAGTATAAATTAACAAAAATCTTATTTTAATTGTCTTTTAGAATGCTAAAAACTAGCTCTGTCAAATTTACTGACTTCAAACTTCATTCTAATTTCTCCTCCCACCTTCTACATTTTTAATCCACGAACCCTTTCAATTAAGTGAATTAACCACATTTCATAATAAAGTGTTTGTAAAAGCCAACAATAAAAGTGATCACAATAAAACTAAATCAATAGAATTTTCATAAAAATTTGACATTTAATTCATCTTTGTTTTAATAAATATACCACTACGCCAATTCACATAAGATTAAATAATTCAACACATCACAACTCACAATACAATGTGGTTTTGCCAAACAATTTTGAATATTTTACTTTAAAAACAATTAACATGTAATTAATAGAACAAACCATTAGTAAATGAATTTGTTAATTTTTATCTATTTTTGTTAAGCTTTATTGTACAGATTCTTTGCACAGATTTATTTTCTTATTTTCGTTATTAAGACAGATTTGATTTATTTTTTTAGAGCTGGCAAAATAGGCCAACTCGTCCCGACCCGCCTCAACCCGCTAAAATGCGGGGCGGGGTGGGTTGACCCGTTTTAAGAAATGGGTTCGAAAAGCCAACCCACCCCGCTTTAAGGCGGGTTAGCGGGTTGGCCGGTTGGCCGGCATAAAAGATAAAATGAAAAAAAGTAGATGAGTTGGCGGGTCAACCAGCTTAACCCGCCTAAAAAAAATTATATAAAAAATCAATAAATACTATAAAAAAATAATAAATAATAATGGTAAAAAATTACAAACCACATATCTAAAAGATAATTTTTAAAATAGTCTAATTAAATATTCAAGCATAAATTATATAACATCAAAGAGTTTTTCATTTATAGTATTACTTATCTTTTGTTTTTTTAAAGAAAAGAGCTAACCCGCCGAGCCAACCCGCCCTGCTTAACTCGCGGGTTAAGCAGGGCGGGTTATGCAGGTTGAAAAAAAATATGGGTTCAAGGATAGAAACCCAACCCGCAAAAAAATGATGGGTTGGCAGGTTAACCCAACGGGTTGAACCCGTTTTGCCAGCTCTACGTATTTCTATTATTAGAACAAATTTGATTTATTTTCTTATTTCCATTATTAGGACATATTTGATTCTTATATTAAGATATATTTATTTCATGTAATTTAGCTATATTCTAGGCAAGTAGTTATTAACATAAACTTATATAATGTAAATCATACATGTATAATTGAAATTCAAGCAATAACAATATTAAAAAATATTCTTTCAAGTTGGTATCAGAGCTCCTGATCTCGGAGCCTCTATTGTTTCTGCTGCAATCAGCCTTCCTTGCTAATCAGACTAACTTTCATCACTGGGTTTAGAGTCAGCCTTCATTGTTGGGTTTCATTCAGCCTTTATCGCTATGAATTATCGCCTGTGGACTCTCATTGACTTTTTCAGTAATCCTTCTACCTCTTATTCTCTGACCATGATTGATAAGAATTTATGTTTTTCAATCCTTTAATGCTTTTGGTATTGAGAATTTATGGATTATGGACTCTGGTGCAACTAACCATATGACCTTTTATTCTCCACATATGTTATCTTATCAATCCTCTTCTAGTAAGTATCATATAACCATAACTGATGGTTATCATACCTTAGTTGCGAGTTTTTGTACTATTAAACTCCAGCCCTCCCTACACTTAAACAATGTGCTCCATGTTCCCAAACTTTTCAATAATCTTATTTTCCATTCATAAACTTACTAAAGACAATAATTGTGTCGTAACCTTTTTTCATTCTCATTGTATCTTTCAGGATCTTATCATGGAGAGGACGATTGAAGTTTCTAAGGAATAGGAAAAGTTGTATTGTTTCCTTAATATGCAAGTTGATGATGGTTCTGATCAGAAGTTGCTACTTTCTTATCATCAATCCAATTCTGAGTCTCTTATTTCTCAAATTTAGCTACACATGCGTCTTTGACATCCTCCATTTTATTTGCTTAAGTCTATGTTTCTGTGTTTATTTGTTAAAGAATCTGCTGAGTCCTTTAATTGTAATGTTTGTGAGTTTGCTAAATACTATCCTGTAACTTTTTTTCACCTATTTCTAATAAAAGTGTTGAGCCTTTTGTGTAACATCCTAGTTCGATTTACTATAGTATATTCAAAATATACATACGTAAACAAGATTAGGCACGTTACTTCTAACTTTTAATCATCAAAGAACTTTTCTAATAACTATACATATCTAAAATATAGAGCATCAAAAGAGAAGTAGTCAAACTGTACAAGATAATATACATCTGAAAGTTTCAATTTTTTACTGGAATATCGAGTATAAATAACTAGTACATCAACAAGTATATAAATACAAACTAAGCCTCCACGACATATGTACAACATATATAAGTCGAAAATAAACATTCTACTCTAAGCTACAAACTTCACTCCCTCTTCTTGGAAGGATTTCAATTTTGATCTGTAAATTATCATGGAAACAAACAAAGGGGTGAGAATTCAAAATTTCTCAGTAGTATAATACAAACAGCAACAATAATAATTCAATTACATGATAAATACATATAAATAACATCTCATATGAAATTATGTGTGGATGCTCATGAAATTATAAATGTTAATGCTTATGTAATGCATTATGTTGATGTCTATGAAATGTTATGTTCTTCGATAAAAAGGGCTTTTCTTGCTCCTTTGACCTTAGCAAAGTGCTTTTCTTGCTCCTTTGTTCTTGGTAGAGTATTTTTCTTACTCATCTATCGAATAATTTATCCTTCAACAAAGGGCTTTCCTTGCTCATTTGAAGTAACGAAGAGTTTTTCTTACTCCATTGTTTCATGATATGTTGTGCAAATGTCATGATATTTTGAAATTTTGTTATTTGAGTAGCTCTCTAAGCTTTTTCGAACAACATAAAAAACATATCAGTTTGGATTATGTTTTTAAAATAACTTTGTCTTTTTCAATTAGAATCGAAAATATACTAGTCAAATAACTCTCTTAGTATATTCGATTAGCCTTGAAATCATGTCAATCGAATAGCTCTAAGTATATTCAGTTAGCCTAAAAAATGTATCATTTTGAAATGACCTATTCGATTAACTCTCTTAGTCTATTCGATCAACATCGAATATATGTCATTCTGAACTGCTGTTCAAATAGCTATCATAATATTTTGATTAACATCAAAATCATACCAAATTGAATAGCACACTTAGTCTACTCGATTAGCACTAATAGTATGCCCTTCTAAATTATGTCAATCCAATAGCTCTCCTAGTCTATTCAATTAGCCTCAAAATTATGTTATTCGAATCGCTCACTTAATTTACTCATTTTATCATCAAAATCATGTAATTTGAATAGCTGACACATTAAATTTGGAACAATCTGTGATATTCTACTCGAATTGCCCTTGGCCTATTCGAATAGAACATTACACAAAAACATTATGGAGCATCAAATTAATAACTTTTTCTGTTTCATTTCCTTTCCATACCAACCTTTTTACTACAAACATCTATTTATACCATAAATCATGTAAAAAAGTATTCGTAAAAATCATCAACAACAAGTTCTGGTAGTTGTATTCATGCATATACATGTCCATACAAATATATGCTCAAGTCTCATCAAATATCTCTCTTATTACACACAATCATGATTTTCTTTTCGTATCATGAAAAACTCGATTCTATCCATTCTTTGCCAGTTTACATGAATCAAAGAATGATAAAACATAGAAAACAAACACAACAACCCCCTATATCTATCTTTTTCCTTCTTTTCTGCTACTAACAACTGTGTGAAATGAGAGAAAGTGAGAGATATTCATGCATCAAAGCCAAAGATGATGGAAAGAAAAATTAAGAGAAAAGTTAGTTTGACTTTTAGTAACTTTGTACGTTTTATACTTTTCAAATATATTTTAGTCTTTTGTGTTATTCAAAACTGTCAATCTAACTCATACTAGTGTTAATATAAATCTATAACCATAATTAAAACTAATAGGTTAGGGAGGATGTTGCATTTTACACTTATCCACTCTGATGTTTGGGGTCCTGCATCTATTTCTAACATTTCTGGTACTAAATGATTTGTTTCATTCATTGATGACTATAATAGAGTAACTTGGCTTTTTCTAATGAAAGACAAATTAGATGTGTTTCAATTGTTTGTTCAATTTTATCGCATAGTTCAGACACAATTTGGAAAGTCTATTAAACATTTGCGTTTTGATAATGGTAAAGAGTATGTCAACCAAAATTTCTCTAAATTTATTAAAGAGCATAGTATTGTGCATGAATTTACATTTTTTATACTCCTTAGCAAAATAGTGTTGTAGAAAGAAAAAATCATCATTTACTTGAAATCACTACAGCTTTACTATTCCAAATGTTTGTTCCTAGCTCATACTTGGGTGAAGCTATTTTAATTGCTGCATATTTAATCAATCAGTTACTATATCATGTCTTGGGTAATGTAAGTCCAGTACAATTCATGACCTTTCACTTTCCTTCAATTCTTATTATGCAGAGTTTACAGTTTCGTGTATTTGGTTGTGTGGCATTTGTCCATGTACATCACTAATATCGCAGTAAACTTGATCCTCGTGTTGTTAAATGTATTTTTTTGGGTTATGCTCCTGACAAGAAAGGGTACAAATGTTATCACCCTTCAAGTCATTATTTTTTCATTTCCATGGGTGTCACTTTTCATGAAAATAAGTCATTCTTTACTCGTCCTCAGCTTCAGGGGGAGAACACTCAAGAAGCTAAGTCCTTTTCTCCTAGGTCCTTCCTTCCTTTACTGTCTGACTCTACACAAGAATTGATATCTTCTTCTGGTACCCCACCTGAACTAGTTAAGGTCAAGGCCAAGGCTAGCACACCAAAAGGGCCCAAACTGGCCTAACAATAACCCCAAGCGTCCAAACCAATGGTAAATACTAAAAATAGAAGTTCTCCTGTCTCTGAACCTCCTATTTTTGAAATTGATAACATTCCTTTGAATAATTGTAAACTTGACCTAGATAATATTATTTTTGAACCAGATAACACGTCTTTGAATAATTATGAACCTGAACCAGATGACTTACCCATTGCATTGAGGAAAGGGAAAATGTATTATCCCAAGTACCCTATTTCTTAATTTGTCTCTTCTAATAATATTTCCCTGCAACACCAGAGTTTCATTTCAGGCATAAATTCTTTCATAATCCTAACATCAATACAAGAAGCATTAAAGGATAAGAGCTAGATTCAAGCCATGAATGAGGAGATGAGTGCATTAGAAAAGAATAGAACATAGGAGATCGTTGAGAGACCAGGTGACAACAGGCCAATGGGTGCAGATAGACATATACTTTGAAATATCAGTATGATGGTATACTAGACCGGTATAAAGCAAGGTTGGTGGTAAAAGTATACACTCAGACTTATGAAATTTACTATGAGGAGACATTTGCTTCAGTAGTCAAGATGAACACTATAAAAATCTTACTCTCCCTTACTGCCCACTTTGGGTGGGAATTACACTGGTTTAATGTTAAAAATGTCTTTCTCCATGGAAACTTAGAGGAGGAAGTTTATATGAAAATTCTCCTTTGATACGATTCCACTAGTGGAAAGAACAAGGTGCGTAGGTTAAAGAAGACTTTATATAGGTTGAAGCAGTCTCCCCGTACTTGGTTTGGAAGATTCACAAAAATAATAATGTCTTTGAGATACATACAAAGTCAAGGTGATCATATTCTTTTTTTTAAACATTCACAAGAAGGTAAACTCACAGTTCTGCTTGTGTATGTTGATGACATTATTATATCAGGTGATGACCTAGTTGAGAAGCAACTCCTAAAGGAGAAATTGGCAGTTGAGTTTAAAATGAAAGATCTTGGAAGACTAAAGTACTTCCTTGGGATTGAAGTTGCCTACTCTAGGCAAGGTATCTTCATTTCTCAAAGGAAATACGTCCTAGATCTTCTCAAAGAGACCGAAAAGCTTGGGTGTAAGGCTAGTAGTGTACCTATTGAGCAGAATCACAAAATTGGAAGTGATGAAAAGAGCCCCAAGGTAGATAAAGCTCAATATCAGAGGCTAGTAAAGAAATTGATATACCTGGCACATACCAGACTAGACCTAGCGCATGCTATCAGTATTGTTAGGCAATTCATGCATGATCTGTGAAAGAGACACGTGCATGCTATGAATCGAATTCTATAATATCTTAAAACCACGCTTAGAAGATGATTACTACTTAGAAAAGGGGAAACTATCCATAAAAGTGTACACAGATGCTGACTATGTAGGTTCAGTTTTTGACAGGAGGTTGATATCAGGTTATTGTATGTTTCTGGGTAGAAATCTTGCAACATGGAGAAGTAAGAAATAGAACGTAGTGGCACGATCAAGTGTAGAAACTGAGTTTCGAGTGATAGTGATCTGTTAATAATTTCAGTATCTTAAATGCCTTTTGTTTGATCTAATTGGACTCTATATGTGCTCAATTGTTAACATTTAGCTAAGTTTCTGCTTTAGAGCTTAATTGGATGTTTATTGTGAAACTATGCTTAAATATGGTTATAAACACTCATAAATGCATTATGCTTTTCAGGAGATCTTTGAGTGTTTGAGTCTATTATCATCATACTAAGCTTGATGACCATTTGAGTAGAGAGATGAATACTTAAGAAGATCAGTTTTACCCTTGGAAGCAAAGGAAGAAGAGCATTAGTGAAGAATCCAGGTTGAATTTGAAGAAAGTGAGTGACACGGCCCGTGTCATACGACACAGTATGGGCCGTGTACTCCTCTGACTATCTCAAGGCTAGGTCAAATCCTATTTTTGGACAACACGGCCCGTGTCATCTGACACGGGGTAGGCCGGGTACGTCTCTGTCTTCAAAGGGGAATTCAAATTTCAGCTTTGACTGATAACACGACCCATGGCACATGACACGAGTTGAGCCGTGTTCTTCTCTGACTTTGAAATTAGTTGGAATTGTGTTACCAGATTCAGACACGGGTAAGGCCGTGTCATATGACACGGCCCGTGTTATCGGCTCAGAAATTTAAATTCAAATTTTAATGTTAAATTAGGTATCCAAATCTATAAATAGCATTGCTTACAGCTCTTAAAGGGGATCTGGACAGAGAGAGCCATCAAGGAAACTGAAGGAAAATCAAAGACCAAGAAAGAGAGAGATTCGATTAAGGATTGGAGATTCAGATTCGAGCGATCGAAGATCAGTCATTCTCAAACCTTGGAAACTAGTTGATCTTTAGTTTTCTTTTCTTCTTTTATTTTAAACAATGTCTTTCTTTAGTTCTTCTTCTATTTTTAAATTTACTATATCTGGCTAAACTTCTTGATTGGTTAAAGGAAGATGAAACTCTAGTTTTGATTATGTGAATCTTGCATATTTCTTTATATCAATATAGTTATGTTTTTATACATATGTTTCTATTCTTAAATCAATATAAAGGTCTTTATATTCTTGCCAAATTTCAAGAGTGGTAAAACTAGGATTGCTATGCGCAGTTGTGGTGGTGAAACTAGTGAAACATATGATCTAAGTAATTTAATTTCGGTGTGTGATTAGATCTTAGTGTGATTGATTTTTTAATTCTTAATGCAATCATTAGGTAGGTGTAAGAGCGGTTGCTTTACAAATAACTAATGATTAGGGTTTGATTTGAGCGATTGCTAAATTAAGCAAAACTTAAGAAAAACAGGGGATTTATCTCACAATCACATGATAACATAATTGATAATGTTAGTATAAAGAGTATGTAAGTTAGCATAATCATATAAATCTAGTTGTGGATTCCATCTCTTAACTAATATCTTTAACTTGGTAATTCAATTTGTGTTTACTATTTTTGTTTTAAGTTTAATTTCTATTTTTAATTTTAATTAACAAACCCCCCTTTTTACTTTTTACTATTTTTAAGGATTTAAATTAGGAATCAATCTATAGTGTTAATTGAATTAGTTCTCTGTGCATCGACCCTTACTTACTACAACTGGTTGCAAGGTTTTTATATTTTTAGTAGAACTTGGCAACTGTTTTTGATATTATTTTTAATCATATTCCACACCACACCAAATTTTGGCGCCGTTGCCAAGGAACTAATTGTCCAATTGCGCTATTAACTTGTTTCCTATTTTTCTCTCTCTTTGTGTTTTAATTTTAATAGTTTTAGTCGTTCTTTTCAACTGTCTTGCAGGTGTTCATGTCCGATGAAGAGATAAACGAGCAATTGAGAAATTTAAGGCAATACTTTGAACAAATCAGCTCGCAACATCAAATCCCCCTCCAATTTACACCTGCTGACGTTGAAGCTGCCCGTCACATAAACCTTGCAAGTTCTGAGGCATCTGAGATATCTGAGCCACCTGAAGAAGTAGTGATGGCAGAAAATACGTTAAGGATGTTGGGTGCTCCAGACTTAGACCAACAACCTCTATGTATAGAGATTCTTGAGAATGAGGAGGCATTTGAGCTGAAATCTGGTCTAATCCATCTTTTGCCATCTTTCAATGAACTAGCCGGAGAAGACCCTAACAAGCATCTGAATGAAATCCATGTTGTGTGTTCTAGCATGAAGCCTACAGGAATTTCAGTGGAGCAAGTCAAGTTGAGAGCTTTTCCATTTTCCCTGAAGGATTCTGCAAAAGAGTGGCTATACTATTTGCCACCCGGATCCATCTAGTCATGGTAGGACATGGCTCGTGCTTTCCTGGATAGATATTTCCCTGCTTCAAAGGCCGCCACTATTAGAAAAGAAATTTACAGCATCCAACAAAGGTATGGGGAATCACTTCATGAGTACTGGGAGAGATTCAAGAGATTGTGTGCTAGCAATCCTCAACATCAAATCAGTGAACAACTTCTGATACAGTACTTCTATGAAGGTTTGCTAGTGATGGACCGCAACATGATTGATACTGCCAGTGGAGGAGCTTTGGTTGATAAGATTCCTCGAGAAGCTTGAAACTTGATATCTAGAATGGCTGCAAATACTCAACAATTTTTCACTCGGAATGACACAGCAGTGAGAGCAGTTAAAGAGGCTGACACAACTAGTTTGTAGCAACAAATGATCCAGTTGACTGCTATGGTTCAGAAGTTGATGGAGAATAGGAAAGCACCAGTACAGGCATGTGGGATTTGTTGCTCTTCAGGACATCCCATCGATATATGTCTCACTCTGCAAGAGGACACAAATGAAGAGGCTAAGGCAGTGGGGGGACTTTCTGCACCATCTAAGAATTATAATCCGTGCTCCAATATATATAATCCAAGGTGGAAAGATCATCACAACTTTAGCTATGCAAAATAGCCCCAAGCTCAACCACAAGCTTATGGACCTCCAGGGTTTCAACAAAGACAAGCACCTTTTCCTCATAGGCAGCAACAAGTTCAAGCTCCTAGGCAACCTGAGCCTTCGTTGGAAGAGTTAATGAGACAAATGGCCACCAATAATATTTAGTTTCAACAAGAAACAAGGGTCACAATCAGTACCTTGCAAAATCAAGTGGGACAGTTAGCCACTGAGATCAACACGATTCAGAGTCGATTGGGAAACTTCCTCACAAATGAGGTGAACCCAAGAGAAAATGCTAGTGCTGTCACCTTGCGAAGTGGGAAGACACTTGACGAACCCATATTTTCCCAAGTCACTGAAGACAAAGCTTAAAAGCCTGAGGAGGTAGAAGAGGAGGGGCTCAATTCTAAGACCCCTAAGGTAAGTGTCTCTGAACCATTCCCTAAATATGTCACTAAGGCCTTTTTTCCGAGTCAGTTGGTTAAAAATAAGAAAGAAGAGGCGGATAAAGAGATCTTAGAGACTTTTAGGAAAGTCAAAGTTAATATTCCTTTGTTAGATGCCATTAAGCAATTGCCTAGATATGCTAAGTTTTTAAAAGAATTATGCACTAACAAAAGGAAGTTAAAAGGTAATGAACGAGTCCAGGTGGGAGCAAATGTTTCAGCTGTTTTTAATAAGAAACTCCCAACTAAATATAAGGATCCTAGCACATTCACTATACCATGCACTATCGGTAACGCCAGGTTTGAGAGGGCAATGCTAGATTTAGGTGTATCCATTAATGACATGCCCTTTTCTATTTATGCATCTTTACATCTAGGACCTTTAGAACTAACTGGAGTTATCATTCAACTGGCAGACAGGTCTAACGCATACCCTAAGGGGGTTGTTGAAGATGTTTTGGTGCAGGTAAATGAATTGGTGTTTCCGACAAATTTCTATGTGCTGGACATGGAGGAGGACAAATTTCCCAACTCTGCTCCCATTTTATTAGGGAGACCATTCCTAAAGACTAGACAGACTAAAATTGATGTGCATTCGGGAACATTGACAATGGAATTTGATGGAGAGTTAATCAGATTCAACATCTTCGAAGCTATAGGATACCCGAGTGATGTGTACTCTGCTTATGTTATTGATTCCTTTGATGTTTTTGAGTCTTTAATTTCTGCTATTTTTGAGTCTGATCAATTTGATGCCCTTGATACAGTTATGACTCACAGTTTAGATTCCCAGGAATCAAAGAAGGATGACAAAGGAGAGCCATGGAGCGAGGAGGTTGATGAAGTAGTAGCAGCCTTGCAAACGTTCTCTTCCATTTCAGAAGGACATAAAGTATCGTATGTTGAGCTACCTATTACCACTGATATACCTAAACCTTCTGTTGTGCAGGCACCAGAATTGGAATTGAAGGAATTGCCTGCCCATTTGAAATATATTTTTTTTTGGTGAGAAGGAGACACTCCCGGTGATAATTGCTAAATCCCTTACCCAAGAGCAAGAAGATAAATTAATTTATGTGTTGAAGGAACACAAGACAACCATTAGATGGACTATTACGGACATTAAAGGTATTAGTCCCTCCATTTGCATGCACAGAATCTTAATGGAAGAGGGGGCTAAGCCAGTGAGAGAACCACAGAGGAAGTTGAATCCTCCGATGATGGAGGTTGTAAAGAAGGAGATACTGAAGCTCTTAAGTGTGGGGGTCATCTACCCTATTTCTGACAACAAGTGGGTAAGCCCGGTCTAGGTAGTACCAAAGAAATCTGGCATTACTGTAGTAAGAAATGCTGAGAATGAGCTTATTCCCACTAGATTACAGACAGGGTGGCGTGTTTGTATAGATTATAGAAAATTGAATGCCGCCACCAGAAAAAACCACTTCCCTTTACCCTTTATTGATCAAATGTTAGAGAGATTAGCGTGTTATTCTCATTATTATTTTCTGGATGGATTTTTAGGTTATAACCAGATTGCTATCTCTCCGGAAGATCAGGACAAAATCATTTTTACTTGTTCTTTTGGCACCTTTGCTTATAGGCGAATGCTTTTTGGACTGTGCAATGCGCCAGGGACTTTTTAAAGATATATGATGAGTCTATTTTTTGATTATATAGAGAACATCATTGACGTTTTCATGGATGATTTTAGTGTATTTGGGAATAACTTTGAGAAATGCTTGGAACATTTAGCATTGGTTTTAAAAAGATGCATTGACCCTAACCTTGTTTTAAATTAGAAAAAATGTCATTTCATGGTAAAAGAAGGTATTGTGTTAGGTCATGTAATCTCTGCTAGGGGCATTGAGGTCGATAAAGCTAAGGTAGAACTTGTGCGTTCATTACCCCCGCCCACTAGTGTGCGAGATATTCGTTCTTTTCTTAGTTATGCAGGTTTCTATCGGCGATTCATCAAAGACTTCTCCAAGATATCAGCGCCTCTCTGCACACTTCTCCAAAAAGATATGTCATTCCATTTTAATGAGAAGTGTATGAAGGCTTTCACCAAACTTAAGGAGTTAATGACCGAGGCACCTATCATTAGGCCACTAAATTGGGAGCTTCCATTCGAGTTAATGTGTGATGCAAGTGACTTTGCGGTAGGGGCTGTCTTAGGACAATGAGTTGATAGGGTTCCTTATGCTATTTACTATGCATCAAGGACCCTAAATAATGCTCAACTGAACTATTCCACAACTGAAAAAGAGCTTCTTGCTGTAGTTTTTGCTTTAGAGAAATTTAGATCATATTTAATTAGTTCTAAAGTAATTATTTTTTTTGATCATGCAGCATTAAAGTACCTACTGACAAAGAAGGAGGCGTAGCCAAGATTGCTCTGATGGATTCTGTTGCTCCAAGAGTTTGACTTGGAGATTAAAAATAAAAAAGGGAGCTAAAACCTGGTGGCAAACCATTTGAGCAGGTTGGTGACTGAAGAGGAGGACATACCTATCCAAGAGAGCTTTCTAGATGAGCATTTAATGGCTATCACAACCATCACTCTGTGGTATGCTGATATTGCCAATTACTTGGCCACCAAGGACTTTCCGGAGGGCCTGAACAAGGCGTAGCGAGATAAGCTGAGGAGTGATTGCAAGTATTACATTTGGGATGATCCTTACCTTTGGAAGCATTGTGTAGATCAAGTGATTCGGAGATGCATTCCGGATTCCGAGATTCACTCTGTTCTCTCTTTTTGTCATACCTATGCCTGTGGAGGACATTTCGGTATGAAGAGGATAGCCAATAAAGTACTTGACAGTGGTTTCTACTGGCCCATAATCTTTAAGGATGCTTATAACTTCTGTAAGTCATGTGACCACTATCAAAGAACAGGTAATATTGGTCCACGAAATCAAATGCCTCAAACTCCAATAATCTTTGTGGAAATCTTTGATGTTTGGGGCATTGACTTCATGGGACCATTCCCTCCTTCTTTTGATTTCTCCTATATTCTTTTAGTCATGAATTATGTTTCAAAATGGGTGGAAGCTAAGGCCATTAAATCTGATGATTCTAAGACTGTTGTGGATTTTGTGAAGTCTTATATTTTTTCCAAGTTTGGTACTCCCAGAGCTATCATTAGTGACCAAGGGACACATTTTTGTAACAGAATTTTTGAAGCCTTTTTTAAGAAATATGGTGTGGTGCACCGGACCTCTACCCCCTATCATCCTCAGACGAATGGCCAGACTGAGGTGTCAAATCGGGAGATTAAGTCTATTCTTGAAAAAACTGTGAATCCAATGTGTAAGGATTGGAGTACTAGACTTGCTGATGCTTTATGGGCTTATCAAACTACATACAAGACCCTGATTGGCATGTCCCCATTTTGATTAGTGTATGGGAAGCCATGTCACTTGCCAGTGGAGCTGGAACATCGATTTTACTTGGCTATCAAGTAAGTTAACTTAAACTTGGAAGGTGCTGGAAAGTAAAGAAAGCTCCAAATACAGGAGTTGGAAGAACTGAGGAATGAGGCCTTTGAGAGTGCTCTCATTTACAAGGCCAAAACCAAAGCATTCCATGATCACATGATTTCCAGGAAAAGCTTCAACAAAGGCCAAAGAGTGTTGCTATGCCAATCCAGACTCAAATTATTTCCAGGTAAGTTACATTCTAAATAGATTGGACCATTTGTAGTAACTATTATTTTTCCTTTTGGTGTAGTGGAGATCATGAATGAGGTGTCTGGAAAGACATTCAAGGTCAATGGGCACCGTCTCAAGCCTTACTATGAGCTTTCGGAGAATGCAGAAGTTGAGGACACGCCTCTTCTTTATCCATCTTATGTAGAACATTGAGGAGTGTCGCAATGTCTGGCTGAGGATAATAAAACAAGCACTTATTGGGAGGCAACCCAACCAGATTTGCTTTCTTTTCCCTTTCTGTTTTATGTTATTTAGTTTCTTAGTTTAGCCCAATTTTTAATGTATTTCTTGCCTGATGATACCTATATCTTTGCCGTAATTTGTGTTTTGACTTGCTCAGTTTTGGTTTGGTTGTATGAGTTCATGGTTTATTAAGTGTGTGCATTCATAAGGAGCAAATTGGAGTGATTTTATAAGTCCGAAGCCTACACGGGGTGGGCCGTGTCACATGACACGGCCCGTGTTCTCATAACAGTAACCTCAGCTGCTCATAGAGAGGTACATGGGGTGGGCCATGTCACATGACACGGCCCGTGTTTTCGTAGGTAGCAAGTTCTGTTTTCTCATAGAAAGGTACACGCAGTGGGCCATGTCACATGACACGGCCAGTGTTATTATACACCCAGGGCTATTCTTTACAGAGAGGTACACGGGGAGGGCCGTGTCACATGACACTGCCCGTGTTGTTGTTCCAACAACTCTAAAACCCTGACTTAGGGTTTTCTTTCCTAATTTTTCCCTATCTCTCCTTCTCCCACGCAGCCACTACGCAGCAGCCCCTATCCTTCTCCACCTTCTCATCTTCCAAATCTTTCATTTTCACCACCTACATCCACTATTTTCAACCATTTTTCACTTTCCATTTCTCAAATCTCTCTTCCTTCTTTCTTTCTCCTTCCATTTTCCCACCATTGTCTCCATCATTCTCACCACCCACGTGCCTACCATAGCCACCACCACAATCTTCCATTGTTCTTCCATTTTCAACCCCACACCCCATCTACGATTCACTTCTCCCTACATTTTTTCTCACTCAACTACCTCCTTTCCATACCCTTTCCTTCACATTCCCTATCTCTCCACCATTCCAAAGTTCACGGTACCATTCCATTTTTTCCTTTTCTCCATTTCTTTTGATTTCCTCAGTAATGGGTCCCAAGAAGGGCATCAAGGTCACTGCTGCTTCCCGTTCACACCACCCCCATCGTACCTCCTCTAGGTACACGATTTTCTCCATCACCCCTGCATGAGCTATCTCAATGCTATTGATGGGGCCATTCTGGTGTCTATGAAGTTGTGCACTCGTCAACATGGTGCTCTCCTCTTGATCGGAGCTGATGGAGCTGCCCTGCCTAGGACAAATCCAATTCCTGAGCCTCATGAGGATGCTGCAGTCTTACTACCTCTAGAGTTTGCTGATGATGCAAGACCTTCCACTCAGCCTGGCGCTGCTTCCTATGCTGATGTTTTGGCTCGTATTGACCACCTGGAGTTAGACCATGCTGCTCGCTTCCAAAGATTAGAAGATCACTTTCAAGCATTGGAAGCTTCTCGTGATCAGAGGATGGATGCCATTGATGGCAAGCTTGATCTCTTGCTTCACGGTTTCTCCTATCCCCTTCCCCCATCCTGATGTATCTTCATTTTCTTTTGAGATATTGTAATTGATTTTGCCTACCCTATTGGATATTATATTGGTTCTTACTTTAGATTTGTTTGTGCTTCATGATACAGGAATCAATTTCTTCCTATGTTTTTGCATATGCTTTGCTAATTTATTCGAGTTCATTTTATCTATTGTGTATGCTTTGACATTGAGGACACTATCTATTTTAAGTGTGGGGGGAGTCTGGGTTTGACCTTAATTGCACATTCTGATCTTAATTGCATATCTGGTGCATGTCTTTCTAACTAGTTTTTAGAGTATGTTGAGCAATGAGCAAGCGATTGATTTTTATTGATAGGTTTTAAGCCTAAAGGAGCTGACTTTCTTGCTTCTAAACCCACACTGAGAGGTTTTGAAAATTGAAAGGGTTGATTCAAAAATATGATAAAATTGGGACCTAATGAGTTTTTGGGCCTTGATGTGAATGACTAATTTTAAGTCATTTTTGTTCTTTGTTGAATGATTCCACTTGTGATTATATGCCCTTTAAAACTTAATTTGACTCTCTTTTAAACTGCAAATGATCACTGCACATTTTTTGAGATGATAAAGGCATTTCTTTCTTTCAGCTACTGGCCAAATAGTTATCCTTGCATTTTGATCCATTGTTTCACCCCTTTGAGCCTGAATGACGTCCTTTCTTTTTATTATAGCTTAATACCAGTCTAACAGTGAAAAACCATTGCTACCCTACCTTAGGGAGTAGAAGAGCTTGATAATTATGTTGAGAATTGTATTTGAATAAGTGTGGGGGTGATTATACAGTTATGTTTTTATATCAAAAAAGAAAGAAAGAAAGAAATGAAAAAAAGAATGGTAAAGATGATTGTTGAATGGAGAAAGTCAAGCAAAAGATGAAGATGGATAGAAAAGTGCTGGGGTGATTGTGCAAAAGCGTTTGAATTTTATATTCCCCTTTGCTATTCTATTTCTGATAGTCTAACTTTGTTTATCCTTGATATATCCTACCTTGACCTTGACCCCATTATAACCTGATTAAAGACCTTTTGATCTTTGTGTGCATATGGCTTAGGTGGTGGAGAAGCAGAGGCTTGTCAAGCCTATGATAGGGCATGTTTTCATGAGTTGGTTGAGAGTAAATACAAGCCCAAAACACTTGAGTGAAAGAGAGTATATCAGTGAGGATTTATCATGTTGATTTAACCCTGATATTGGATTGACCTGACTTGCTGATTTGGACTGTTGAGAGAGGAAATTCTTGATTGCTTAGATTCCTTGAAAGGACTAACGTGTGTAGATCTTTGCTCATTGTTTAGTACTTTTATTACCTTTTAGGAAGCATGTGCTTGATTTTATGTTTTTGCCTAAGAGTGCAAAATGTTAAGTGTGGGGGTATTTGATCTATTAATAATTTCAGTATCTTAAATGCCTTTTGTTTGATCTAATTGGACTCCATATGTGCTCAATTATTGACATTTAACTAAGTTTCTGCTTTAGAGCTTAATTGGATATTTATTGTGAAACTATGCTTAAATGTGGTTATAAACACTCATAAATGCATTATGCTTTTCAGGAGATCTTTGAGTGTTTGAGTCCATTAGCATCAAACCAAGCTTGATGACCATTTGAGGAGAGAGATGAATACTTAAGAAGATCAGTTTTACCCTTGGAAGTAAAGGAAGAAGAGCATTTGTAAAGAATCAAGGTTGAATTTGAAGAAAGTGAGTGACACGGCCCGTGTCATACGACACGGGGTAGGCCGTGTACTCCTTTGACTATCTCAAGGCTGGGTCAAATCCTATTTTTAGACAACACGACCCGTGTCATCTGACACGGGGTAGGCCGTATACGTCTCTGTCTTCACAAGGGAATTCAGTTTTCAGCCTTGACCGATAACACGGCCCATGTCACATGACACGAGTTAGGCCATGTTCTTCTCTGACTTTGAAATTAGTTGGAATTGTGTTACCAGATTCAGACACGGGTAGGGCCGTGTCATATGACACGGCCCGTGTTATCGGCTCAGAAATTTAAATTTGAATTTTAATGCTAAATTAGATATCCAAATCTATAAATAGGGTTGCTTAGAGCCCTTAAAGGGAATCTGGACAGAGAGAGTTGTCAAGGAAATTGAGGGAAACTCAAAGATCAAGAAAGAGAGAGATTCGATTGAGGATTGGAGACTCGGATTCGAGCGATCGAAGATCAATCATTCTCAAACCTTGGAAACTAGTTTGATCTTTATTTTTCTTTTCTTCTTTTATTCTGAACAATGTCTCTCTTTAGTTTTTCTTTTGTTTTTGAATTTGCCATGTATGACTAAACTTCTTGATTGGTTAAGGGAAGATGAAACTCTAGTTTTGATTATGTGAATCTTGCATATTTCTTTATATCAATACAGTTATGTTTTTATTCATATGTTTCTGTTCTTAAATCAATATAAAGGTCTTTATATTTTTGCCAAATTTCAAGAGTGGTAAAACTAGGATTGCTATGATCGGTTGAGTGGTGAAACTAGTGAAACATATGATCTAAGTAATTTAATCCTGGTGTGTGATTAGATCTTAGTGTGATTGGTTTTCTAATTCTTAATGCAATCATTAAGTAGGTGTAAGAACGGTTGCTTTACAAATAACCAATGGTTAGGATTTGATTTGAGCGGTTGCTAAATTAAGCAAAACTTAAGGAAAACAGGGAATTTATCTCACAATTGCATGAGAACATAATTGATCATGTTGGTATAAAGAGTATGTAAGTTAGCATAATCATATAAATCTAGTGGTGGATTCTATCTCTTAACTAATATCTTTAACTTGGTAATTCAATTTGTGTTTACTGTTTTTGTTTTAAGTTTAATTTCTATTTTTAATTTTAATTAACAAAACCCCCCTTTTTACTTTTTACTATTTTTAAGAATTTAAATTAGGAAGCAATATATAATGTTAATTGAATTAGTTCTCTGTGGATCGACCCTTGCTTACTACAACTGGTTGCAAAGTTTTTATATTTTTGGTGGAACTTGGTAACTGTTTTTGATATTATTTTTAATCATATTCCACACCACACCAGATGGCACAAGGAGTATGTGAGTTGCTATGGATGAAGATCATATTAGATGACCTGAGACTAAAGCATGAAGCACCTATGAAGTTGTTTTGCGACAACAAATCAGCCATTCACATTGCGCATAATCCGGTTCAACATGACAAGACAAATCACATTGAAATAGATCGATACTTTTTCAATGAGAAATTAGATAGCGGACTCATAACCATAACATACGTTCTTTCAGCATATCAATTGGTAAATGTATTAAATAAATGACTACCCACAGAGTGCTTTCAAGATCTTATTGGCAAGTTAGAAATGATAGATTTCCATTCACTAGTTTGAATGGGAGTGTTGAGCTTTATTGTACATATTCTTTGCACAAATTTATTTTTTTATTTCCGTTATTATGACATATTTGAATTATTTTTTTAATATCGTTATTAGGACATATTTATTTTTTGTAATTTAACTCTATTCTAAGTAAGTTGTTATTAACATAAGTCTATATAATATAAATTATACTTGTACAATTAAGATTCAAACAATAATAATATTCAAAAATATTCTTTCAAATATTTTTAATACTTCTAACAAAACAGTGACCAAAACACCACAAATGACATAAGAGAACACCACCAAAGAAAGAACACCTAGCTCCTTTCTAAAGTGCACCGTAGTTACTCTTAGTTGTTGGTAATCTCACTCAATTCTTGATGATTTGCATTCATTATCACATTATTGTTTATACCTCGGTTACAACCATTTCTTTTTATTAATTTTCTTTCTTAGAATCTTTTCTACTATTTTAATGAATATATCATTGGAGTAAAATATTAAGATGCACTTCAAATCCTCTCTTATGCATTATTGGAGTATTATTGTACTTACAGGAACTCTAACCCATTATTTGGTTGAAGAGAAAATCAAAGGAAAGAAAATAGGAGGAGAGAAAATGGAGAGATTTTGTTGTTTTCTCTCGTTTGGTTGTGGAGAGAAAATAGGAAAGACAGAAAAAAAATATGTGAGACCCACCAAAAAAGTTTTCTCTCGCAACTACGAAGAAAATGGCGAGAAGAAGGGCTGAAGTTATGAAATTGCAACTCTACCCCAATCTTCTCCTCAACCAAGAATGAAGGCAACCACTCAACAACCATCATTCCATAATCGAACCAGCCACCAACATAGATCTCGCAACCTGTTTGTCGGTGACCTAACTTCACCCGCGCGTCCCAGCTGCACTGCTCCTCCTCGACGTCGTGTCATAACTCCATCGCTAACCCAGTTCGCTGCTCCATCGCGCCGCTCGCTGTCTAACTGTCTAACTCGCAACGGATCTGGCTCTTGCATCGCACCGCACCGCACCGTGCCGTTCCATGCAGCTAGCGTCGCACAGCGCCGCACCGCTCCATCTCACCATGACCCACCACCGCAAATCCTTGATCCGATCTCCACCGTTCCAAACTCCACTGTAACCCCCTTTCCTTTGTTTTCGTTGTGCTTTTTGTTGCAGAGACTTGAAGTCTGTTTTCTTTCTTCATTCGTTTTTTTTTTTTGAAAAATGACTTATTGATAAAAAAAAATCTGTTAAGAAAAAGTAAAAAAATATACAAAAAGAATTCTTATGGGCTATTAAAAAGAAATAAGAAAAGCAAAAGAATATTAACATAGTAAATTAGTCAAACAATTTGGGCTAAGTTTTGTTTTAAAATAAAATAGAATAATTAAACCTTATTAAAAAAAGGATTAATTGAGTTATGATAGTTTAATATTTATTATAAAATATTTATTTTGTTTATTTTTTTAAGAAGTGGATCATAGATGTAAAATAAAAAAATTATATTTAATTACATTATAATAAAGGTATAAAAGTTATTTAACATAATTTTATTTTCTTTCTTCTTACTTTTCTTTCCAACCAAACAAGAGAAATAAAAGTTTTTTATTTTTTTTTTTCTTTTTCTCTTCATCCAAATAATAAGAGAGAAAATATATTTTCTCTTCTCTCATTTTCTCTCCACATCCAAACAAAGGATCAAGCTTTCTCTCCACATCCAAACAAAAGGGTCAGGCTTTTAATTAAAGTAACATAAAATAAAGAATTTTACTATATTCTTTTAAAATATTCTCTTAAAATATTTTTTTAATAATTTTTTTATTTAATAAAAATATTGAATAAAAAATTAAATGTAACTAATATCTTAAAAATAAAAAATATTTAATATTTTTATTTAATAATTAAAAAATTATTAAAAAATAAATTAAGAAGATTATTATTTTTTTAAAATAAATCTCCAATATTATTGTCAGATATGATAGTAAACTGTAGAACCTTCTCTTTCTCATGTGTTAATGATTTATTTTCTTCTTTTAGCAATTATACATTGACCCAAACATAGTAAATTTCGAATGACTACAAGTCTCCATTGCTGGCTGTCACTTTCTTAGCCTAATAATTACAGAGAGAAAGAGTATGTTTCACTTTTACGGGGAACATGCTTTCATTCCATGCTTGTCTCTGCCTTTCGGTCCCTCTCGTTGCTTTGTAATTTTTCAACAATTCAAAATTGGGGATTCGTGAACTGAATCCAACAATCCATTCTTTTTCTCTTTTTTTTTTTCCTCCGTTTTTTTAAACCAGTTTTCTCTACATTCTTCTGTGTCTAAATCGCTATTCTCCTTTAAAATATTAAAATTGTTAGATATTAAAAAAGTTAAAATAAAATTTTATAGATAAAAATAAAGTATTGAATATATTTTTTTTATCTAAAAAAATTATTTTTTAACAAATATTTTTAAAATACTTGTTAATAAAACAAATTATTATTACTCTTTTTTACAAGTATTTTTTTATAAATTTAAATTTTTAAAATTATAGAAGTTCTTTAATCTAACTTGCTTAGCAATTGAGTCACCTATTATTGATCATTATTTTTTCGCTCTATGTCATATCAGAGTTTACAATTACTAATTTATTACTGTTTCTAAAGCCATCCATCATGCTGAGCTTATCCAATGAATATGCCTAATTTCAAAACATCTAAATTCATAATTTACCATAATGACATGTATTAAGTGTATATTTAAATTAACTTATTTTGTGTTTAAAATAATTTATAATTAAATTTTTTTCATAGAATTTTTAAAAAATAAATAATTATTTCTTTTAAAATAAACTGAATCAAATATGCCATTTACAAAACATTGATTTTTACTTCTAACAATGTAAATTAATCTCTTCTTTATATAATTTTTTTTAATTTTCATATCATAATATAGATCTTCAAAAATAACAATTGGTTCTTTTATAATTCAAATCTTATCTAACTTGTTTATATTTAAAAGAAAATAAAATTCATTAACCATTATAATATCTTTATTTTATAGTGAAAGTACTCGCATTTATCTGTATTTTGAAAGTACTCACATTTATCTGTATTATATTATAAAGATCAAGCAATATATAAAATTGATTAACATAAATAAAAAAGTATGATTAGATTGACCAGTTGTATTAGAAAAATCGAGAACTAATCCTCTAATTGATTTAATTATTCTTTAAAATTTAAATTTTAAAAATTGATAAACAAAATTAAAAATCGATCTTGAATTAGTCATGATTCACATGGTCGGACCGATTTATTTTAAAAAATATATAATTTTTAAAAAAAATTTATAATATTTCCAAAACATTGATTATTTAATTCTTAATTTATAATTAAAACTTATCATTTCTCTGTTTAATTTGTCTAATATGAGATAAATAGTAACTTATAATGTAATAAAAATTTAACTTTAATTTATAATAAGAATCTTTATTTTTTACTTTTTTACTTATTTGATATGAAATTCATATATATTAAAAAATTATACTAATATTAATATAATATTTTTAATTTAATATTTATTTACATAATAAATAAATTTAATTATATTAAAAATATATTTTAATATATTTTTGTATTATTATATAATTAACATATATATTATAACTTTCTTATATATATATAACTTCGATTTAAGTTGAATTTCAAAACCTTTAAAATCTCTTTTTTAGTTCTGAAAACATTGATAAAAGGTCTTGTATTTGATTTTTATTTATAAACATTTGCTTGTGTCATGTTCTACCTTTAAAATGGAACAATCATCATCTTTTGAACTTTTTCTTTAAATATAAATAAAATGACGATCTCCACTCAAAGATACCCCAAATAACACAACGGAGTTGGAGATATTTTTGAATGGACATAATAGTTATGGTGGGCAAAATCAAAATATGTGTAACATCTACAATAAAATTCACTGTAAATTTCATGAAAAACGTTTTTCTTATAACTAAATATGTTTAACTTTTTTTATTGTATTTTTTAATGTAAAATATTAAATCAAATTATATGTAACTATAACATTATCACAAAATATAATATAAATTTATAAATAAAATAAAAAAAATTAAAATAATTTTAATAGACGAATAACCGAAAATGCATATACAATTTTGAAGGTGCCCACCGCAAATCCTAACACAAGAAATTATTTTTAAAGGTGATCTCGAGATTGACAATTCCGTAGTGAATAGTAAATCGCAAAGAAACGAATCAAAAATCTAGCTTTAAGTTATAGATGGAGGGACAACTAAACAAAATACAGGAAAATTTCCTAATCTCAATGGATGTTTCTTTTGAAACTGAGCTTATTTGGTGCGTGAATCTAGTGGGTGGCACCAAGCACCGGGTCAGACTCACAGAACCTCCTACATCTGTGTGTCTCAGAATTACTTTATATAGGTCAAGGATTGAGGGCCCTTTTGCTTTTAGGTTATAAACCAGTCATTACGCAATACATTGTATTTTGTTTTCAATTGCATGTATGCTGTGAATCCTTTCAACTCACTCTTTCAAGTGCCTTGTCATTCATTTTATTCCTTCCTAGACATCATCTTTCTAATAAAACCCAATATTCTTTGACTTTTTGTGTAAAGAACAAATTCTTTTTCTAATAGAAACTGTTTTCAAGCGAGATAATTTTTTTCCCCGTCCATAAAAAAACTATTTGTTTCAGAGAAGTAAATTTGAACTTCATGCCCTCCGTCATGGGTGAGATTTCATACCACAGGATCAATTGAAAATTAGTGGACTAAATACGTACCATTACCACATTCATATTCTTTACCTAACTACTTGATCAAAATCAACAGCTTGTCGAAGTCAATATGGTTCCTAATCACAACTAAGCCCAATTATGAGAAGGGAAATAAGAGGGATGCATTAGAAAATTAAAGATCCCTGGTTCTTTTTATGTGTTCTATTCTGCACTAATTTGTGCGTAAGAAATATAAATAGACAACTATTTCCATGATTTCTACAACTAAAAAAAAAGGCAATTTTCCATCTACAAAATTTGGCTTAAAATATTTTTTAAATTATTTATTTTTTATATTTTATTTAAAATATTAAATAAACATATGAAGCTATACGTAAAATTGATCAATTTAAAAATAGATATTTTAGGTAGCTGCATCCTATTTCTTTTTAATGTATCTTATTTTCTTTTATTCTCTCTAATATTTTTGTCCTTTTTATCACTTTTTTGACCTTTAACTTTTAATTTATACACACGTTTACTGCGTTTTTTATTTATAATTGCTTAAACTGAGATTTCTTTGGTAATTCCTTCGTCTTTATTTTATATTGCAAATATTTAAAACCATCTTAATCTATTTGAGTGATGTAAAAATAAATAAATAAATTAGCTTCCTCCATTATACTCAACACTCCTATATTTTAAGGTTTTTTCGGCCTCCCCTCTCCCTCATGCTCCGCTATGGTTTGAGCCACTAGGGAAATGAGTGCCACATCTCCGTTTAGTACGACCTCCTCCCGATGTGGCTCTCTCGTGATTCTTGTCCTCTTATCCAATCTCGTCCTGGTTGTTCGTGGCTGCTTATTGCGTCTGCTTGGGTGGTTATGGCTTCATCTCCTCATCCAAATTGGCCCCCTCTTGCTACCGTCTATTCTTTTAGGAAAATGATTAATCCTCTTAACACATCTTTCTAATAATCTTCTTAATTATTAAATGAAGAAAGTATTGAATGTCCTTTATATTCTCAAGATAGTGATTATATTTAATTTTTCATTTAATATTTTATTTATTAAGAGGATATGTTAAGAAGATATGACAAAGCTCATTCTTTTAACGGTATTTCTCTCTCTTGGCGTTAATTGTTCATTATTCATCATGTCTGCCCCGAATCACCGCTTCCACCACCAACCAACAATTATGGCATCTAATGAAGATGAAGAAAAGCGACGCAGCGTGACTCCCATATTATATATATATATATATATATATATATATATATATATATATATATATATAACAGTAATATTAATTTCCACCTACCGGACCCTAGGTTACTTGGCCTTACACCATATGTAACAAATATAGGATCATATAAACTCAAGATATCAACTTAATAATTCAAAAAAAGAGCATACTTGAGTTGACCATAGATGATCAATTGAAGTTGTGGCGAGGAGTGTTCCAGTAACTAGACCATTCTCCTTACCTACCTCTTCAACAGGCGGCCTCCGATGGGGCAAGCTAGATAGAGTATCAAGATAGTAGGCAATGGATCTAGTCACATATTTATAATCAGAACAAATTCTCTCATCAAAAAATACTGTCAGGAATAAATTTTAATGGATCAATGGTTAAATGAGCCTACACTACTACCTAACTACACTAATTCAATAATAAGTGTGTACAACTCACAATATACATCAATATTAATATTGGGCTCACAATGTTTGTCTACAATTAAGATCATATTATCAGCCTATTTTTTCACAAAATAAAACCTCACAATTAATTATTGTTAGGAAATCAGAGTTGGATACACCCCAAGTGTCTTAAACACTTTATAGATGTGAGCGAAAGCGTATTCAGATCCATGAAGAAGAATTGATAAAAATGTAAAGCACGTGAATAGTATTTTTATAGTGGGCCCAGGTGAATAGTACATTTATAGTGGGACCCACCTGTCAATACTATTTACACAAGAAAAATAGATCAAGAACTGCACACAAAATTTAACGTGGAAAACCCCCTTGTACGCTGAGGGAAAAAATCACGGGACAAATTCTGAAAAATATTTCACTATATCAAGGATAATTACAATATCCTATCTACACTCTCTCACACAAGAGGTACAAAATATAGTGTTTCCCAGTGAGATCATCTCCTATTACAATTTATAGTATTACAGAGACTAGAGAATAAACCAAAAAATTTTCAGTGTATACTCACACACTACACTCTTTGAATTTTCTCATACACTCTCTATTTTACTCTCACTACAAAAGCTTGTATTTCTTGCTTCTGCTTCACTTGATTTTTTTTTGTGTGTGTTCGGAAGATATAAATGGTTCTCTATTTATAGAGAACCAACTCAAAGCATTGCACCAATCAAGCACCGAAAGTGCAAAACTTCTTCTAGCCTTTGTTGAAAATTAAGGCCTCCACCGAAAGCAATCCTGCTTTCCACTGTTTATTGACTTTTGTGATACAAGCCAAATAATAATTTTTCACCTTGACTTGCATCTCAAGAGTGTATTCAACCTCTGCAAATATTGACCAAGTCCAAGTAATGCTTGAACTTATTAATCAGTAATGATTTTGTCATCATGTTTGCATCATTCTCAGTTGTGGCTATCTTCTGAAATACAACTGTACCATTATTGATACTTTCTCTAACAAAGTGAAATCTAATATCAATGTGCTTTGTCCTTTCATAATAGACTAGATTCTTTGCCAGATGAATGGTGCTTTGACTATCGCAGTGTATGATTGGTTCTTTTTTGTCAAATCCAAAACTTCCTAAAAGACCTTGCACTCATATGCTCTCTTTCACAGCCTCCGTCAATGCCATTTACCCAGCTTCAGTAGTTGACAATCCAACTGTGGATTGCAATGTCGCCTTCCAACTAATAGTACATCCAAAGACTGTAAAGATATAGCCTGTTAATGACCTCCTTTTGTCCAAATCTCCTGCATAATCAGAATCTACATAGCCTATAACCCCATGAGTCTGTTGACCATCAAACACCAAACAGACATCGGTTGAACCTCTCAAGTACCACATGATCCATTTCACAGCTTCCCTATGCAGCTTTCCCGGTTGGCTCATAAATCTGCTCACCACACTTACTGCATGTGAAAAATCTAGTCTTGTGCACACCATGACGTACATGAGACTGCCAAATGCACTAGAATAAGGTATATGAGTCATATGCTCCACCTCCTCCTCAATTTCTGGACATTCCTTTGAAGATAGCTTAAAATGCGCAGCTAAAGGAGTACAAACTGATTTAGACTGACCTATATTGAAGCGTTGCAGCACTTTCATAATATAATTTTGTTGTGACAAATAGAATCTATCATGATGTCTCTCCCTATGAATCTCCATACCAAGAATCTTATTTGCTGCACCTAAGTCTTTCATCTCAAATTCTTTTCCCAACTGAGTTTTCAATATACTAATTTCAGCCTTGTTGCAAGCTACAATTAGCATGTCATCTACATACAATAATAGATAAATGCGAGAACCATCTGGAAGCTCTTTAGAGTACATGCAATTATCATATTAGTTTCTGTTGTATCCATTACTAATCATAAATGCATCAAACCTATTGTACCATTGCCTTGGGGACTGCTTCAAGCCATACAAAGACTTTTTTAATAGGCAAACATGATCCTTCTTCTCAGAAACTACGAACCCCTCCGATTTACGCATGTAGATCTACTCCTCTAACTAGGAGTGGAAACAGGCCTGACCTGTATTCCAATTATAAGGCCTGAGCCTGACTTATGAGCCTGTAATAGGCCGATTTTTAAGGCTGACCGACCTGACCTTTTTAAAAGCCTAACCTGGCCTGAAAGCCTATTTAAAGGCCTACTTTGCAATGAGACCTTTAAATAGACTAACAGACCTACTTTTAAATAGGTCAACAGACCTTTACATAGATTAATAGACCTACCTTTAAATAGGTCAACTTGTCTTGCATAGGCTAATAGACCTATATTTAAATAAGTCAATATGCATTTACATAAGCTAACAGGCCTAAGCCTTGAAATAAGCCAACAGGCCTATTCAAAGCCAATAGGCATTTGTTATAATTTAACACTCACCTTCTAATTTTATAAATGTTCACTACTTTCTTACTCTAGTCTTTGGTCGATGTGGGACTTAGAGATATACCAAATTGCTCACTTTCTTACTCTAGTCTTTCAAGTCCCACTGTTGCTACTTTTAAAAAAAAAAAGATATGCAAGTGTACACAGTCAAACAAGTAATAAAGTGTGAGTAAAGATCGTTCCCATGAGGATTTAATTGTATTGAATACAGATTTTAAAATTAACCTTTCCTATTTAACGTAATAAAATAAAGAGAAATTTTTTTAGCATGTAAAATAAATGGAGTAATGAGGTATCAGAGTAGTAAGTAATAAATGCAAGGAATTAATAAAAGCGATAAATGAAGTGTTTTAAAACAGAGATAGAAACAGTTAGGATTCTAATCCTTTGTAATTCTTAACTTCAGGGTAATGTATGTTTCAGGATGCTATAGCATTTAGCCCAAGGAATAAGTTTTGCTTTCGAGCAGTAAACATTGAGTTCATTAAAAGCTTCTTATTCCTAAGTTCAAATTAATTTCCCTCAGTGGTCATAGAAGCACGTCCAGCTATTTAAAGACTTGAAGGCTATTCCTAGCTCATTCAACACAATTAATTTTCTAATTAGTTGTTCTATCTTTATCTTCTAATCAAGTCCACTAACTTGGTTTTTCCAAACGAAATCAGTTGATATTTCAGATTAGTTGATCAGGCTAAACAGAAATTAAGCATTAAAACAGAAAAGAAGAAAATGAATAACATCCATAACATTGAATTACCCTTCAGTACAATTACAAATTCATAAAATCCTAACTAATAGAATTTAGCTCATAATGAGCTTGAAGACAAAGTAAGCAAAAGAAATGAAAAATAAATGCATCCTTCGTAAAACAAAGAAGCTACGAGATGACCAGCAACTGACGGCTCTCTGCACAGCTCCCCCACCAAAAAAAGATGACCCTTAGTACAAAGTCACCCTCCCATTTGTACTAGCCCCTAAAAATAGGGTTACACTCTCTCTCATGTCTCACTTTTTGGGCCTTTACAAAGTCAAATATTAAAATATTCCTTGGCCCAATTCTCGAGTATACACAGCTGCTGCATTTTATTCTCTCTTTTCCCTTTAAGTATAGTACAACAGGTATTTTGTCTTCTAGTGGCCAAGAGCTGAGCTGGAAATTATTTTATCTTATAGTGACTCTCTCCCCCGAAGCTGCAGCATTCCAAAACATCCCAGCGCATTTCCTTCAGCAATTACACCTTTAAAACCTGCTCAAAATTAAATCAAACCTTCAGCAATAACAGATCAGAATTTACAGCTTTTTGAAATTAATCAGATTAAACACAGATATTTACTCAATCAAATAAAACTTGAAGTTCTTCTCCTAAATTGATCAAAACAAGAACAAATGATTAAGCTAAAAAGATAGTAATAACTCTTATTTCTAAGAGTTATCACACCCCCAAACTTGAACCATTGCTTGCCCTCAAGTAATGACATTCAACAAGCAATAACAGAACAAAATCAGAATAGTATAAGCAAAGTCCATGCCAATCCTCAGATGCAATTTTTAGAATTATGCTCAACACAATACACCATTTTCTTAATGACTTTCCATAATGTGTGTGATTTCCCTAAGCTCTCAACTCAGTTTTAACAAGGAACTCCAACCAAACCACCCCTCAACAGAGTCTTAGGTGCATTTTCCAACTGTCCTTTGGATGTAAGGGTGAAGACTCACCAGATTATCTTCCTAAGAACAGGAGCTTAACACATTATTGGGTTTGTCATATTGCGCAATTCACTCTATTTTATGCTCTGTGTTAATGTTTCACTCAATCATCCATCACATGCAACTCTATCATATGCTTGACAAATTTCTATCAATCGAGAGCACATACACAAATTGTACACAGCAAGAGGACTTTAATGGGTTGTAATGAGGTTAAGGTTCGGGTGTGGAATTTTGGGAAAGTAGCTACTTAGGTGGAGTTCAAGATCTTTGTCAAAATTACCCACTCCTAAATTTAGACATTTCTGAATTTTTACCCATCTTTCTGGTAACAAGGGGGAAGATTTTTTTGTTTTTTTTAAAGAAGAAAATGAATAATTTGTTCCTTTGATAATTTTTGCTCTTTCCTCCTTTTTTATTGCATAGGCAACCCACCCCCAAACTTAGACTGTTGGTTGTCCTCAACCATTGTGATCAGAACCTATAAGTAGGTAACACTTTGACACAGTCCTAAACTCCAACTAATAGGGTAGTACATTGTTTTTCAGGGAATTTGAGCTTGTAATGTGGCTTATCACCAATCAAGAAAGTCTTAGGCTCAAAGGGGTTCACAAAGGGTAATACTTGAGGGTTGGCCTTTGAAGTCTCAGTATTTAAAACAAGAACAATGCCTCAAGTCAGTTTGTGTGCAACAGTGAAATATGCAATCAATCACAGAATTAAGTCAAGTTCTGCAGAGAAAATACATGAATGGAATGCATGATGAACCGAATCTGTTGAAGTCCAAAAGCTCATAGGATTGATGCTGTAGAGTGCTACAACACCACATTCAGTCTCACTCACCCCCAAACTTAGGTTGAAATCTAATTCAGACCTCACCCTCTCTTCCTTGGACAAGGGTCTTTGCAACCCAATTCCCCCAATTGATTGGTGACTTTTGAAAGAAGTCCTTCTGTTAAATCCAATTTGAGCTAGGGATTGTGTGGGGAGAAAGAATTAATTCAAGGTATTAATGTATTTCACATGCAGTAAAGTAAAACTTGTCTTCATCAGATGCACATGGACAACAAACACCATTCTTTCATTAATATACAGTCAAGGTATATCCAAAAACAGGGGGCCCCCACTGATCATTAAGCTGACTATATTTAAATAGTGGGGGAAGACAATACTACAATTGTAAAACAAAAATTAAAACAAACGAAAACAAATTAAAATAAACTAAAGAAAGATCAAGGGAAATCCTGGTCATCTGATGTTGCAGCACCTTGGGTGTTTCTTCTTGCTCAAGGCTGAGCCAATCTTGCACTGCTCCTTCTCCTGCTAGACCTGGCTATCTGCTTCATTGTTGGCTTGTTTGTTGCTAGAATTTCCTTGGTAATGGCTAACTCAGCACTTCTTTCTTTTTCAACTTCATCCTCCTCCTCCCCTCCACCAGCTCTTGGCTGAGCCTTAGAGGCTGTGAAGGACTTGAGTTTCCCAACTCTTCCTATAATAGGCATGTTATCCTCAGAGTCATCATTGGGTGCAATGGGAGTCTCCTTAGCATTTACATCAACTCTTGGTTTCTTTCTAATCATGGGAGGAGCTCTGTGCTTGATTTTGCCCTTTTTTGGTGGAGAGGGGTCTTCTGGTGCTTCATCAACCATCTTTTCTTTTCCTCTCCTCATCTGTCTAGTCAGAACTAACTTCATTGTTATTTATTGAGTGCTCACTAGCAGTGGGATTCACAGAAGGGATTTCAGGGTCGTGTTCTGGTGCAGGAGGGTTAGCAGATGTAGTTTCCTTTGCAAGGTTGGTTTGTTTCTTGGGTTCAGGGGAAGAGTACTGGAATGGGTCAAAGATCGCTTCAGGAAATAGGGGAGGGCAGCTACCTTGTCTCAGCTTGTTGATTCCAAGGGTCCTTTGCATCCACAAATGTTGCTCTTTAGAAAATTCCCAGAAGAATTGCTGCTGCTTTAAACTATGCTGCAGTATTTGATAGCATTGGTCCACTTTTGTGTTCACGTCATCCGGCTGTTCCTGCGGCCCAGAGGGAGGAACTGAACCTTGCACCTTTGATGCTGATGCCCCAAAATGTTTGATAGCCAGCAGATCTATGGCCTCCTTATTGTCCATAATTTCATCCTCAGACAAGGCCTTTATTCCACATCTCAAACATAAAGAGGTGATTAAAGAGGGGAAAAACAACAATCCATTCTTGTTGAATGTGTAAGCAATAATTTCTCTCTCAATCAGTTGTCCTACATCCACCTTTTTCTTCTTCAGAATACAATACAAGAGGACTAACCTCTCCTTGTTTACTGTTTCTAAGTGCGCGGTGGGGAGAATCTTGGTTCTGATGACATGATACTAAACTTTGGCCAAGGGGGTGAGATCAGGCCTGGCTATTTTCCAACTCTCATCTGTCTGAATCCAGTTTGCCCCTTCCACTGTGACTTCCCTCATCATGTCATTCAGCTTTGTTTCTTCAGCATTTCTCAACAAAGTCAGGTATTCATCTTCAACACCCTTCAAGCCCCACCTTCTGTTCAACGTGGCGGTAGAGAACGATACCTTGGAACCCCTCACTATGACATATTTTTGCTGTGGTGCGGTCAGATTGGCATAAAACTTGTGCACAAAAGGGATGATGGGTTCTCTCGGGTGGGTCACGAACGTCTTCCAGTTGTGATTGTCTATGAGCTCAGCAACATCCTCAGTGAGCCCATAATGAGGGGAGTCCAGAATGAAGAAACCTTTCTCCAAATGGAAGTTTCGCTTCTTGATTTCCCTCTAGAACCTTAGTCTCCCTTCCTCATCCACAAAACGCAAATTGGTTTCCTCATCAGAAGAGGATGAACTGGCAGTAACGGGCTTTTTGGAAGACTGAGCTTGTGCTTTACCAATGGTACTTGGAATGGTAAAAAAGAGGAGTGGGTTGATGGTGATAGAAAGAGATAGGTGAGACAGAACGTGTGAGTGAGGTTGCGTGTGGGGCTAAGGCAGAGAAGACAGTAGCTTTAATAGAGAGAAAGGGGGATTGAGGTGAGAGGTGAAGGATGAAGGTGAGTGGTGGAGAAAAAGGTGACATTAAGTGCGTGGTTGGAGGCAATTTACATTCCCATGCGAGCTCTTGAACTTGGAAAACTAAAAAAATTTAATACTGCTGAACACGGGCTCTTGCGCTTGCCCAATTGCCACCACCACTACACTGTTAACTGGGCCTGACGTGACCACACACCACCCTGTCCAGGACAACCTTGGGCTTAGGATGCTCTAGTCTGTAAACATATTTTAATCAGCATTTATATTTTCATTAAACTAAACTAACTTATTTTAACTAAAATTTAAAAGACAATGTAAAGGATATAAAGTTGGGTTGCCTCCCAGTAGCGCTTGGTTTCGTGTCCTCAGTCTGACTCCACACTGGTGGCTAAGAATCTGAAAGATGAGTGGTGGCCTTCATTCTTGCACACAGCTCACCCCAATATTGCTTCACTCTTTGTCCATTCACCTTGAACTCTCTTCCAGAACTTTCCTCCAACAAATCCACAGCTCCATAAGGGTGCACTTTGACTAATTTAAATAGTCCAGACCACCTTGATTTCAACTTCCCAAGGAATAATTTTAATCTAGAATTAAACAAGAGCACTTGCATTCTTTCAACTAATTCCCTGGGCTGGATTTTCTTTTCATGCCATGCTTTGACCTTGCTCTTATATACTTCAACATTTTTATAAGAAAAGAGCCTGAACTCTTCTAGTTCATTCAAATGCAAAGAACCTTTGCTTCTCCTACATTTGCTTGTGCATCAAAATTCAACTTCTTTATGGCCCAAAATGCCTTGTGTTTCAGCTCTATTGGTAAATGAAAAGCCTTGCCATAAACTAATCTGTAAGGAGACATGCCAATGGGGGCCTTGAATGCCGTTCTGTAGGCCCAGAAAGCATCATCTAAGTGTACAGACCAGTCCTTCCTAGAAGGATTCACCATTTTTTCAAGGATTCTTTTGATCTCTCTGTTGGACACTTCAGCTTGTCCATTAGTTTGAGGATGATAGGCAGTAGCCACTTTATATTTCACTCCATATTTTGCAAGCAAGTTAGCAAATAGCTTGTTGCAAAAATGTGTCCCTTCATCACTGATTATAGCCCGAGGAGTGCCAAATCTGGTAAATATGTTCTTGTGCAGGAATTTTGTGACTACCCTGGCATCATTAGAAGGCAATGCTACTGCTTCTACCCATTTAGAAACGTAGTCTACTGCAACTAAGATGTAGGCATTTCCATAAGATATAGGGAATGGTCCCATAAAATCTATTCCCCATACATCAAACAATTCAATCTCCAAAATGGTGTTGAGTGGCAGTTCTTGTCTGTTGGAAATATTCCCTACCCTCTGACATCTATCACAAATCTTGGCAAACTCTTGAGCATTTTTGAACAAAGTGGGCCAAAAGTACCCTGATTGCAAGACCTTTGTAGCTATTCATTTTCCTCCAAAGTGACCACCATAAGGAGCAGCATGGCAATCATTAAGGATAGCTTGCATTTCTTCCTCAGCAGTACATCTCCTCATGGCATCTTTTGTACAGAAAAAGTTCATCCCAGTAAAAGTGTTTAACTTGATGCAGAAACCTCCTTTTCTATTGAGAGTTCAATTCCACTGGAATTACCCCACTGACCAAAAGATTCACAATGTCTGCGTACCAGGGTGCTGCAGCATTTTCAATCAGTAAAAAATGTTCATCAGGAAATTTTTCTTTAATTTCTCCTTGAGGCTTGGTTTCTCCTTTCTCAACAATTTTGGAGAGATGATCAGCTACTTGATTTTCAATTCCCTTCTTATCTTTGATCTCCAAATCAAATTCTTGAAGCAAGAGCACCCATCTGATAAGCCTTGGCTTTGCATCCTTCTTGTCAATGAGATACTTGATGGCTGCATGATCTGTGTATACCACTACTTTGGTTCCTACCAGATATGATCTGAACTTGTCAAATGCAAATACAACTGCTAACAATTCTTTTTCTGTAGTGGTGTAGTTGATCTGAGCATTAATGAGAGTCTTTCTAGCATAATAGATAGTATGGAAGATCTTGTTATACCTCTGACCTAGCACAGCTCCCACTGCAAAATCACTTGCATCACACATCAATTCAAATGGCACTTCTCCCAATTCAGAACTAAATTGGTTTCCTCACATTTGTCCAGCACATGTTCTAGATTGTCCAAGCATCCCATGAATGAATCTCCAAAAACTGAGAAATCATCCATGAAGATTTCTATAGTTTTCTCAATAAAGTCAGAAAAGATGGCCATCATGCACCTCTGAAAGGTTGCTGGAGCATTACAGAGCCCAAAAGGCATTCGTCTGAAAGCAAATGTACTATAGGGACAAGTGAAAGTAGTCTTCTGCTGATCTTCGGGTGCTACTGCTATCTGATTGTAACCAGAATAGCCATCCAGAAAGCAATAAAACTCTCTTCCAGACAACCTATCAAGGATCTGATCTATGAATAGTAGTGGAAAATGATCATTCCTTATGGTCTTGTTCAACTTTCTATAATCCATACATATCCTCCAACCTGTGACTATTCTTGTAGGAATCAGCTCATTCTTCTCATTTTTCACTACAGTAACTCCTCCTTTCTTTGGAACGCACTGCACGGGACTTACCCACACACTATCTGAAATGGGGTAGATGATTCCTGCATCAAGCCATTTAATGATCTCCCTTTTTACCACCTCTTTCATAATTGGGTTCAATCTTCTCTGGCCTTCAATACTGTTCTTGGTATCTTCCTCTAACAGAATTTTGTGCATACAAAGGCTAGAATTGATTCGTTTAATGTCTGTCATTTGCTATCCAATAGCTTTCTTGTGCTTCCTCAAAAGTTAAATAAGACTACTTTCTTGCTCAGAAGTTAAGAAGGAAGAGATGATGATAGGAAGAGTTTCCTTTTCTCCAAGATAAGCATACTTCAAATGAGAAGGTAGTTGCTTCAATTCAAGGATGAGAGGTCTTTCAACAGAGGGTACATTCTCCTTGAAGGTGTCTGCAGATATATCTAAGGATTTATATTTTCTGATCCAGGATCTGTGTGCTAAATTCCTTTCAACTAGCTACTTTAACTTTTCATTTCCAAAATCAGTTTCCTTATTCAGTTCAGACTCATGCTCTAAGTCTCGCCCTGATGCTATCAATTACTCTTGCACCAGGGAATCAATATCAGTAATAACAGAACAACTTTCCATATCTTCATCAGGATAGTGTAATGCATTAAAAACATTGAAAGTTACTTGCTGATCATTCACCCTCATAGTAAGCTCTCCTTTCTGCACATCTATCAATGTTCTTCCAGTTTCCAGGAAGGGTCTTCCAATGATGATTGGAATTTCCTTGTCAGCCTCAAAGTCTAGAATAATGAAATCCACTGGAAATACAAACCTGTCCACTTTGATTAGGATATCCTCAATCTTTCCTTCTAGGTAAGCAATAGACCTATCAGTAAGTTGCAAAGTCACAACAGTAGGCTTGGCTTCACCAATTTTTAGTTGCTTGAAAATGGACATAGGCATCAGATTAATACTTGCTCCAAGATCACATAAGGCTTTTCCACAATAAGTATTTCCTATAGAACAAGGGATAGTAAAGCTGCCTGGATCTTTCATTTTCTGAGGAACTTTATTCTGCAACAGCTGGCTGCTCTCCTTTGTCATTGCCACTGTTTCGAATTCTCCCAATCTCTTTCTCTTAGTAAGGATGTCCTTCATAAATTTGGTGTAGTTGGGCATCTGCTGTAGAGCTTCAACTAGAGGTATGTTAATGTGCAATTGCTTCAGAATATCCAGAAACTTATTGAATTGCTTCTCTTGAGCTACCTTCTTCAACCTCTGTGGAAATGGAGGAGATTGCCTCTCTAGAATCATCTTGGGTTCAGTCCACTTAGGAATGACTTGCTCTGTATCTTTAGGCCGTGGAACTAATTCATGCTTAGGTTCCTCTGTTTCAGCTAGTTTAGTTGTCTTTGTTCCCTGCTGCTTAGATGTTATAGCATCCTGTAGCTCTTTACCACTCCTCAGGGTTACGGCTTTAACTTGTTCCTTCCCTTTATCATTTGAAGATGATGAAGACTCTGTGGAAGCGGGTAAAGTGCCAGCAGGTCTATTAGCTAATGCATTGGCCAACTGACCTACTTGGTTCTCCAAGTTTCTTACAGCAGCTCCTTGATTCTGGATTTGAGCTTTAGTTTCAGCCATGAAAGTTTTCAACATAGCTTCCAAAGATGGTTCCTTTGCAGGGGCATGGTTCTGCTGCTGCTGAATGTTCTGTTGCTGTTGTTGGTAATGTGGAGAAGCATAACCAAATAGGAGGATTCGAGTGTTGCTATGATTACGTAGAGCCGAAATTAGGATGTTGCTTCCACCAGATTATACGTATTGGAAAACGAACTGTTCCCTCTATTTCTCACATAATTCACTGACACTGGATTATAAGGACATTCTTCAAACAGATGCCTTCCTCCACAGAAAACACAAGCTATTGAATTTACTGGAGCCATAGTAGGTTCAACCATAACAAGTTCCTTACTGGTGTTAGCCGCAGTTAAATTTTTCAAAGATGTTGGTAATGGCGAAAGTTTCGAGCGTACATATGCGCTTATCTTCTTCACTTTATGAACACCAGCCCCACCTTCAGAAGAAGTTACTCTGCTAGTTGACCACTGATAACTATTGGCAGCTATGCTCTCTATTAGCTCATAAGCTTCATTATAAGACTTAGTCAAAAGAGCACCTCTAGAAGAGGCATCCAACATCAACCTCGAAGGAGGTAATAATCCATTGTAGAACGTTTCCATTTGAATACATACAAGAATGCCATGATAAGGGCACTTTCTCAACAGATCTTTAAACCTCTCCCATGCTTCATATAGTGATTCATCATCATTCTGCCTAAAGGAAGTAATATCATTCCTCATTTTGGCATTTTTAGTGGGAGGGATTTTGTCAGGAACCTTTCAGCCAATCCATTCCAAGTAGTAATTGAATTGGGTTCCAAAGAGTTCAACCAAGTCTTTGCTCTGTCTCTCAGTGAATAAGGGAAGAGTCTCAATTTGAATGCATCATCGCTTACTCCAAGAATCTTGAAATTGCTAGCCACTTCCAGAAATTACCTTAAATGCAGGTGAGGATCTTTAGTAGGAGCGCCACTGAACTGCCCAACAGTTTAAAGCATTTGAAACATCATAGACTTGAATTCAAACTGCTGGGTAGTTATTGCTGGCCTCACTATCCCAGTATTCATCGTTTGGGGATCGAAGACTGCATAGTCCCTGATGGATCTCTCTTTGTCATTTGCTATGTCAATCATACTAGGCTGCTCCTCATCATTTACGAAAAGATCAGCCATGAAGCCTAACTCAGAATGTTGGGTCAAAGCACGTTGTTCTTTGGTTCTCTTCCTTAAACTCTTAGCTGTTTTCTCTATCTCCAAGTCAATTTGAAACTCGGGTTCACCCTTGCTGCGCATACAGATTGCAATACCTGTTGCTGAGCACAGTACACCAAATTTTTAGAAGTAACAAAATAGATAAAGTTAACAAAAGAATTTAAATATTCAACACCATTGTCAATCCCCGGCAACGGCGCCAAAAACTTATTGCTACTTTTAAAAAAAAAAAAGATGTGCAAGTGTACACTGTCAAACAAGTAATAAAGTGTGAGTAAAGATCATTCCCATGAGGATTTAATTGTATTGAATACAGATTCTAGAATTAACCTTTCCTATTTAACGTAATAAAATAAAGAGAAATTTTTTTAGCATGTAAAGTAAATGGAGTAATGAGGTATCAGAGCAGTAAGTAATAAATGCAAGGAATTAATAAAAGCGATAAATGAAGTGTTTTAAAACAGAGATAGAAACAGTTAGGATTCTAATCATTTGTAATTCTTAACTTCAGGGTAATGTATATTTCAGGATGCTACAGCATTTAGCCCAAGGAATAAGTTTTGCTTTCCAGCAGTAAACACTGAGTTCATTAAAAGCTTCTTATTCCTAAGTTCAAATTAATTTCCCTCAGTGGTCATAGAAGCACGTCCAGCTATTTAAAGACTTGAAGGCTATTCCTAACTCATTCAACACAATTAATTTTTCAATTAATTGTTCTATCTTTATCTTCTAATCAAGTCTACTAACTTGGTTTTTCCAAACGAAATTAGTTGATATTTCAGATTAGTTGATCAGGCTAAACAGAAATTAAGCATTAAAATAGAAAAGAAGAAAATGAATAACATCCATAACATTGGATTACCCTTTAGTACAATTACAAATTCATAAAATCCTAACTAATAGAATTTAGCTCATAATGAGCTTGAAGACAAAGTAAGCAAAAGAAATGAAAAATAAATGCATCCTTCGTAAAACAAAGAAGCTACGAGATGACCAGCAGCTGACGGCTCTCTGCACAGCTCCCCCACCAAAAAAAGATGACCCTTAGTACAAAGTCACCTTTCCATTTGTACTAGCCCCTAAAAATAGGGTTACACTCTCTCTCATGCCTCACTTTTTGGGCATTTACAAAGTCAAATATTAAAATATTCGTTGGCCCAATTCTCGAGTACACACAGCTGCTGCATTTTATTCTCTCTCTTCCCTTTAAGCACAGTACAACAGGTATTTTGTCTTCTAGTGGCCAAGAGCTGAGCTGGAAATGATTTTATCTTATAGTGACTCTCTCCCCCGAAGCTGCAGCATTCCAAAACATCCCAGCACATTTTCTTCAGCAATTACACCTTTAAAACCTGCTTAAAATTAAATCAAACATTCAACAATAACAGATCAGAATTTACAACTTTTTGAAATTAATCAAATTAAACACAGATATTTACTCAATCAAATAAAATTTGAAGTTCTTCTCCTAAATTGATCAAAACAAGAACAAATGATTAAGGTAAAAGGATAGTAATAACTCTTATTTCTACGAGTTATCACTCACATCGACCAAAGATCAGAGTAAAAAAATAATGAGCATCTATAAAAGTAAGGGGTGAGTGTTATAGATGTTTACTACTTTCTTACTCTAGTATTTGGTCGATGTGGGACTTGAAGATATACCAAGTTGCTCACTTTCTTACTCTAGTCTTTCAAGTCCTACATCGATCAAAGATCAGAGCAAAAAAGTAGTGAACATCTATAAAAATAAGGAGTGAATGTTAACTTATTATTTTCATTCTAATAAATATATTATATTAAATATATTAATAAATATGTTATTTCTATTCTAACTTACTAACTTAAGTTTTAATTATTGACTTTTATTAAAATTTAATTAAAAATATATTAATATATTATAATAAATTAATAATTATAATAAAATTATAATTATAATTATTATAATATTATATATTATATTATATATAATTAAATAGGCTAGGCCGGCCTATCAAGCTTAAAAGGCCTATTAGATGGCCTGAGACCTAGTCTTTTTAATTAAACAGGCTTTTAAAAAAGCCTTGACCTAGTTTATTTAGTAAACAGGCTAGGCCAGACCAGGCTCAGGCAGGCTAGACCATAGGCCCCTGACGGGCAGCCTGCCCTATTTCCACCCCTACCTCTAACTCACCATGTAAGAACGCCATCTTCACATCAAGCTGTTCCAACTCCAAGTCAAACATACTTACAATAGCCAGTAGGATCCGGATAGAGCTATGTTTCACCACAGGAGAGAATACTTCATGGAAGTCAATGCTCTCCTTTTGAGTATAACCCTTTGCTACCAGTCTTGCCTTGAACTTGGAGGTTCAATGCCAGGGATTCCCTTTTTCCTTTTGAAGACTCATTTGCAGCAAACTATTCTTTTCCCCTTTTGAAGTTATACCAGCTCCCACATTTGATTTTTCTGAAGAGATTCAATCTTCTCATTCATTGCTATTAGCCCTTCATTTGACTCCTTACTGTCTACTGCATCACGGTAGGTAGATGGTTCATCTCCTACTGCTCCATCCGCCATAGCCAATGCAAATGCTATAGGATCTGCATTTAACAAGTCAAGTGCACAAGCAACAGAATTCAGATATCTCTGAGGTTTTTGAATTTGTCACATTTTTCTGCCAGTAGCAATACTGTATGGCTCTGCTCCTCTGGTTTCTTCACCAGCATCCTTGTCTCCAGATTCATCTTGTTGTTCTACTTCAGGTTGAGCAATACCTGAAGTACTTGACTGACTTATGTCCTCTTCCTACTTCATCTTCCCAGTGTCAATTTCCAGCTCCACCTGTTTCTCAGCACCATGATCTGTCTCTGCCTGATCTACTTCAGACTCTCGCTTCTGATTCGCCATTGCTGCCTCGTCAAATGTGACATCTCTGCTAACAATGATCTTGGGTGAACTTGCCTTTTCTCTGCACTACAATTTGTAGCCCTTCACCCCTCGTGTATACCCTAGAAATAAACACATTATTGCCCTCGCCTCAAGCTTACCATCACTCACATGGGCATATGTAAGACAACCAAATATATTCAAATCAGAATAGTTTATAGGTCGACTGGACCATACCTCTTGTGGAATCTTTAGATCAATTGAAGTTAGTGAAGATCTGTTTACTAAATATATAGCTGTATTGACTGCCTCAGCCCAAAATGATTTGGGAAATTTAGCATTTATCCGCATGCATCGTGCATGCTCTAGAAGTGTTCTATTCATCCGTTCTGCAACTCCATTTTGCTGTGGTGTTCTAGGTATAGTATGGTGCCTCACTATACCTGAATTCTTGCAGGACTCTTCAAATTCTTTAAGGCAGAATTTCTCGCCATTGTTAGTTCTCAGCTACTTGACTGACTGCCCAGTTTGCTTTTCGACCATGGCCTTCCACTACTTGAATTTTTTGAATACCTCATCCTTTTGCTTTAAGAAATAAATCTAGACCTTCCAGGAATAGTCATCTATCAGAGTAAGAAAATAACGAGTACCACCCAATGAGTTAACAGAGGCTGGACCCCAAACATCTAAGTGGACATACTCTAGAATGCCCTTGTTGGTGTGTTTTGTAGAACTGAACTTCGCTTGTTTCTGCTTTTCAAATACATAATTTTCACAAAAATCAAGTTTACAATTCTTTACGCCTTTCAGCAGTCCTCTGCCAGCAAGTATTGTCATTCCCTTCTTACTCATATGACCAAGCGGCATGTGCCACAACTTTGTAACATTATCTTTAGATCTTTCAGAGGATAGAACAACAGCAGTGCCACTAACTGTGGTCCCTAGCAATAGATAGATCCCGCCTTACAGTTTTCCTTTCATCACCACCATCGAGCCTTTGGTCACTTTCAAGAAACCACCCTCTCTAGAGAACTTGTACCTTTGGTTGTCTAGGGCACTCAAAGAGATCAGGTTCTTACCCAACTCTGGTATATGCCTTGCTTGAAATGTCCTTGCAGTACCATCATCCAATCTGATTCGTACCTCTCCTCCACCTACAAGAACAATTATCCTATTGTCTCCCAATCAGACTTTTCCTTCCCGTTTTTGATACGAAGAGAAAAAGTTTCTATTAGGTGTCATGTGAAAAGATACGTCAGAATCTAGGATCAGCTCGTTGCCTGAGTCACTAGTGGAAATTGTTAGGATAGATTCAGTATCACTATCATCAGAACTTACAACTATTATGTTGGTAGTATTTCCTTGTTTCTCCTTTCTCTCAGGGCAATTTTTTTGGATATGCCTTGGTTGGTGATAATGAAAACACTTTAAGGACTTGTGGATTTTGGACTTTGATCTTCCCTTGTTTTTGCTTCCTGATCCTCTTTCTTGGCCACGCCCTCTCATCACGAATAACCCATATGCAGTATTATCAGCACTGGATCCTAATGCCAATTTCTAATGTTCTTTTGTCATCAACGCCTCTTTGACAATTCTGACGGAGATGGTGGACCTACCATACATTATGGTATCACAGGAATTATCATAGGACGGAGGTAGTGAAGTCAATAAGATTATAGCTTGATCAATATCTTTGACTATAATTTCAGTCGCTTGTACATCAGTGATCATCCGATTGAAGTCATCAATATAATCTCGAATTGATTTTTCTCCTGAGAGTTTGAATGTGTACAATTGCTTCCTCTGGTAAAGTTGGTTTGACAAAGTATTTTCAGAGTACTTTTCTTCCAAAGCTTTCCAGGGTCCATCTGTAGTCTTCTTGTTCATAACCTCTCACAGCACATTGTCTGCCAGACTTAACTGCATTGTGCTACGTGCTTTGGCCATTATTTCCTCCCTTTTATCAGAAGACAATGTTTCCAGCAACTTGCTCTCGCCTTCCAATGCCTTTGACAGACCTTGCTGATCTAGCAATGCTTGCAGCTTCAACTTCCATAAACTGAAGTCGTTGAATCCATCGAATTTCTCCACATCAAATTTTGGCACCGACATCTTCAATCTGAAATTTGATCAAGTGGCCCTGATACCACTTGTTAGGTAATTAGAGTTGGATACACCCCAAATGTCTTGAACACTTTATGGATGTGAGCGGAAGTGTATTCAGATCCATGAAGAAGAACTAATAAAATTATAAAGTGCGTGAATAGTACTTTTATAGTAGGACCCATGTAAATAGTACTTTTATGGTGGGACTCACTTGTCAATACTATTTGCATAAGAAAAATAGATCAAGAACTGCACACCAAATTTAACATGAAAAACTTCCTTGTACACTGAGGGAAAAAACTACGGGACAAACTCCGAAAAATATTTTACTATATCAAAGATAATTACAATATCTTATCTACACTCACACACACAAGAGGTACAAAATGTAGTATTTCCTAGTGAGATCATCTCATACTACAATTTGTAGTATTATAGAGATTAGAGCATAAATTCAAAAATTCCCAGTGTATAATCACACACTACACTATTAGAATTTTCTCATGCACTCTCTATTTTACTCTCACTACAGAAGATTGTATTTCTTGCTTCTACTTCACTTGATTTTTTTTGTGTGTTCGGATGATACAAATGGTTCTCTATTTATAGAGAAGCATCTCGAAGCATTGCACCACTCAAAGCATCGCAAGTGCAAAACTTCTTCTAGCCTTTGTTAAAAATTAAGGCCTCCACCGAAAGCAATCATGCTTTCCACTGTTTATTGACTTTTGTGATACAAGTCAAATAATAATTATAACTCACGTAAGAAAATTCCAACACCATAATCCAACATACTCGCCATTAATGGGCCCTAACTCAATAAACATATATACATGGTTACTCCAAAATCATAATGAATCATATAATAACATGGGTTTTTAGGAAAAATATCAGACTATCCATTCAATTCATTTTATAAAACAAAATATGCCAATTAATAGAAGCTTAAACCCAAAAAATTCTAACACTTAGTAGTATATGGAGGCATTGTTTGTGATGCTAATGAGTAATGGGTGCTTTATAACAATGTTCTTTTTAAGTTATAACTTTGGCTTTGTTGTATCACTTACGTAGAGCCATAGAGGATTACTCATGGTTTATCCTTGGTGAGGTCCCTTAACATCGATATATCATAGTAGAGTCTACATGCACATTGAACCTCATCAAGCGTTGTGCGACCTAGGGCACCCTTGTGCACCGCTTACACCACCAACCAGCAATTATGGTATCTAATGAAAATGAAGATGATATATATAGAGAGAGCGTATTTGGTGAGAGAAATGTTTATTATAAGAAGTGAGATGAGTGAATTTTGACAATTAAATATTACATGAATGATCAAGTTTAGAATATAAATGCATGTGACTTTTTTAAGTGGTCACATGACCTTTAAGTAACTTTTAATCTTGACCATCTATATATAGTTGTACGGTCAATATTTACTTTTTTCATCATCTCATAATAAAAACTCTTCACACACACACACACACACACACACACATATATATAACAATAATCTTAATTTTTCACCCATCATGGACCTTAGGTTATCTGGCCTTACATCATAATCCAACATACTTACTCACCATTGAGCCTAAACTCGATAAACATATATACACGATTACTTCCAAAACTCATAATGGACATAATAATAACATGAATTTTCAAGAAAAATATCAGATTATTCATTCAATCCATTTTATAAAACAAAATGTATCAATCAATAGAAGTTCAAACCCAAAAAATTCTAACACTTAGTAGTCTATGGAGGCATTGTTCGTGATGCTAATGAGTAATGGGTGCTTTATAGCACCATTTTCTTTTAAGTTATAACCCTGGGCTTTGCTCTATCACTTACATAGAGCTATAGGGGATTGCTCATGGTTTATCCCTGGTGAGGTCCCTTACCATCGATATATCACACTAGAGTCCAATTCTACATGCACATTGAACCTCGTCCAGCAGCTTTTGCGTGACCAAGGGTACCCTTGTGCACCTCTAGTTAAGGAAGTTAATGAGATCGTGAACTTATACACTTGGCAAGTCTAGTGGCATCACACCTTATGTGACGACCAACTAGCCAAGCGTGGTCACAATATCAATTTGGGAGTCATCGTATTTCACCACCATATCGTCTCCTTCTTGGGGCTAACCTTCTTTGCTGATAAATCAAGTGTACTTTTTAAAAGAGTTTATGCTTCTTGGTTTTTGTTTTTTTGCCTTTAGGTCCTTTGAGTTAGTGTAAACACAAAAAAGAAGAGTATATATATGATTTTTTTGGTACACATATATAGATGATTTTATTATTAGCAATTTCATTCTTAGTGTGTGTTTGAGAAAATTGTGAAAACTTGATTATGCTCAGTAATCGATTATTGTATAAAAACTTTTTGTTATAATCGATTATAATCGATTCATTTTTATGTTTGGATACATTAGCTGAAAAATGATTTTAAATTAATCTGATTCGTTTGGATGATATAAAAAAGAATTGTTTATGCATTAAATTACTAAAATAAGTATAAAATGATTAAAAAATTATTTGATTGAGGATAAAATGATATTTACATATTAAAGTATAAGGAATAATTTATAAGTTAGAATTATAAACTTTAATTTTCAACATTATGAAAATTAGTTTTAAATAACTTTTATAATACATTGAATTTCGTACTAAAACTAAAGTTGATTTTGTCAAACATGTTATAATACTATATAAACAACTTTTTAAATAAAAAGTTTTTTGTACAATAAAAAAATGTTTTATCAAACACACTCTTATTCTTCATTTTTAAAATTATTTAAAATTTGATTTCTTATAGCTGATGTACTCTAAATAATTCCAAAAATTAAATGGAAGAAACTATAATGATGAAAAATTCATCGGTGAAAATTAAAAAACAAAGTTCTTTCTTTCCATGCGTTTGTGTAGAAAGTCCAAACTATATTGATAAAAGACGAATCCTAATAAAATATATGGTAAAATAAACTTGACACCTTTTTTTATTTTTGATATTCTTTAATCTTAAAATAGATTTTTTGTTGGGTCAACAGCTCAGAAATGCAAAGCAACTAAGCGACAGATGGGCCAAGCCCAAAACCAAACAACTCTGCAATGCGAATAACAGGAGACAAACTAAACATGCACGCATGATTTACCAAAAAAAAAATGCACGCTATTATCCAAAAAAAATAAAAAGCAAACCATGCATGCACACCTGTTTGGGTGTGTGTAAATAGACTCCCATGCTGTTTTTGTTAACAAAGCCCAAAATTTATAACCCATAATATTTTTATTTTTTATTTTTTTAAAAACGCATAACCTTTACATTAGCGGCCTTTAACAAAACGTAGCAAAAAACAAACATTTGCCCTATGAATATATATTAAAAATAGTCATTAGAATAAAAAGAAGTAATGAAAGTGAAAGGAAAAAAAACAAAAACTTATTGGGACCCATAAGATCTTTTCTTCTTATTTTTTTAAATTTTTTTTATTAGAGACTAATCAAGCAACAAATTCTTTCGAGTCTTTAACATCTTTGGCTTGGCATATAAAAAGGAGCAACTCATATTTTGGCAATTTGACCAATTTGTCATTTTCCCTAAACTTATTTATCAAATTATTATTATTTTTAAATTATTTATTAAACTACTATTATTTTTGTTACGTTAAATTTTTTTATTGTTTTTTGTTCCACATAACATGCGCCAATAGGCGTGACGCATCCAACTAGAAAGTGTCAACATGCGTGGCGCATCCAATTAGGATGCGCCAACACGTCTGGCGTTTCTACGTAGAAAATATCACATGTGTTGGCCCTTCCTAGTTGGATACGCTACGCGTGTTAGCGCATCCCAATTGGATGAGTCACGCGTATTGGCGCATGCCACGTGAAACGAAAAATAATAAAAATTTTCAACGTGATACGTTATATGTGCAGGGCACTTAATCCATTCCACGTAAATCTCTTAAAAATTGGCATCCAGAGACATATACAATTTACATGTCTACTAAAAAGTACACTACAATATTGAGAGATATCACCACAATATTGAGATATATCAGTTTCAATTAACTTATTTATAAGTCAAGTATTTACTTTTAATCTGTAAAATAGTCGATATGAGACTTTGCTATTAGTAAAATAAAGTAACTAAGTAAAGTAACAAAATACATTTGTTCGATGTGAGATTTTGATAATAGCAAAATAAAGTAACTAAGTAAAATAATAAATATATTTATTCGATGTGAGACTTTGATAATGGTAAGATAAAGTCCAAACATATTTGTTCATTGGGTGTGAGGAAATTTGAGGCCAAACTAATTGCCCCCAAAGCTTAAAACAAATGTCCATTGTCTTCATGCGTTTGGCAACGAAATTTACAAGAAATTCTAAGATCTTCTACAAAAAGCTATTTTTCTTCCTCAATATCTTTGAATGTATTACATCTTGATCATTTATAGCAAATGTTTGCATATTCCTCCCTCTTCTTCCTTGATGGTTGCCATAGATAGCACAACCTGCACACATCGCAAAACTTTCAAACTCCACTTTCTATGGTGACTTCAACATTTTCCTCCCTCTCCTTTTCTCATTCTCTGGTTCACTTTCAAAGTATCCAAGCAAACAAAACTGCCACTATTCTGGGTGATGTTAATGTACAGGAATCATTATTCTTTTTCTTATTGCATATTCAAAATTTGATGTTACGTTTGTTTCTTTATATTTTTTAAATTTATTAATCATATCAAATAATGTCTTTTTAAAATCCTATTCAAATCATATTGTTAAATCTTAAATAGTGACCTATAAAATAGTTATTGATATAAATGGATTTGGTGGTGTAAGATAAAGTTTACATTGAACAAATATATTTTATTGTCTTACTTAATTGTTATACCTTATTACTATCAAAGTTTCATATCGAATAAATGTATTTTATTGTCTTACTTAATTACTTTATTTTGTCAACAATAAAGTCTCACATTGACTATTTTACAGATCAGAAGCAAATATTTGACTTATAAATAAGTTAATTGAAACTAATGTCTCTCAATATTATGATACACTTTTTAGTAGACATGTAAATTGTATGTGTCTTTGGATGTCAATTTTTAAAAGATCCACGTAGAATCGGTTAAGTGTCCTGCACATATAACATGCCACATTGAATTTTTTTAATTTTTTTCGTTCCATGTGACATGCGTCAATCAACGCATGCGCATGACATCCAATCGGATCGCGCTAACACTGTGGCAGCGATCCAACTAGATCGCGCAACACATGTGATGTTTTCACGTGGAAACGCCAGACGTGTTGGCGCATCCAACGCGTGTTGGCGCATCCCAGTTGGATGCGCTACGCGTATTGGCACATGTTACGTGGAACGAAAAATAATAAAAAATTTTAACGTGATAAAAATAGTGACAGTTTGATAAATAATTTAAAAATGATGACAATTTGATAAATAAGTTTGGGGGAATGACAAATTACTTAAAAAGCCCTCATATTTTTATTACAAAAGGTATATATATCTCTTTTCATATATTATTTAATATTATTTATTATATTTATTTTTTTCTCTCAATTACATACCTATAAAAAATGTGTGCAGACAGTATTTATATTTCTAAAAAAGTGTAAGATAATCTTTTCTCAAAAAATGAATGAAGCATGAAACATTATTAATTATTAATTAATATTATTACATGAAAAAACTATTTATATTTTTAATTATTTTCTTATATTGTTTTAATTTGTAAAGTGTCATTATTAATTTTTAGTATTATGATTTTTTTTCATATTATTTAGCAACAAAACATTATTAATTAATATTATTACAATAAAAAACTATTTATTATTGAGATAAAAATTATTATTATTATTAGAAATTAAAGAAATGAGTGTGGCGGTTTGGGTTGTTCTATTTGTTCGATTTAAATAAAAAACAGGAAACTATTTAAAATAAAACAAATAAAATAAAACAAAACATTATTCTTTTTTTTTTTTGGGCTATGCCTTTGCTCTCTGTTGCTGCTCAGCCTCTTTCTCTCTTTTTCTCTCTGTCTCTTTCTCTCTCCTCGCCTTTCTCTCTCTAAAATCTCAGGTCTCGGATTGTGCCCTTTTGACAAACCTCCGCTTTTCGATTCCAGGTTCGTCTGCCCCCAATCGATCCACCCTATCACCTTTTCCATTCCCACTAATTCATCTTCAATTTCTTTTTTAATATTTTTTCTTGCGCCATTTCTAGATTTTGATCAATTTTTTTTCCTCCTTTGTTTCTTCTGGGAATTATTGCCCAGGATCTTCGTTTCCTTCGGCGTTGATTGTAATATTGAATTTTCGGATTTTGGGTTTCATGCAATTTGGCCTCATCGAGCTGGTTTTATAATCTTGTTGTGTTTGGTTTTTTGATTTTTAATTCGGGCTTGTTTCAATTCGTTTGATTGGTTTTCTTTTGTTTTTCCTTTAATTTTTTTTAGGGTTTTTTTTTTTTTTATAAATGGTTGGGTTTTTGGTTTGGGTTTGGATTGTGTTTGGTTATCATTAATTTTGAGGATAAATTGAGAAGGTAGCATTCCATTAGGTTTATTAATATCGGTTCAGAGGACAGGGGTTGGGTTTGTTTTCTTAGGTTCCCAATTGATTATCAATTTTGCCATTTGAATTTGTTCTGTATTACCTTCGATTTTCCTTGACAATGCGCCTTGCTTTTGATTATGGTTATATTTTGTAGGATTTTTGAGATGCAGTTGGAAATGGATATTTTAAATGTGAATGATTTATTTTCTGTGGATTTTCTTTTCTCTTGAATGATTTTCTGTCTTATAATGCAATATGGGGTTTAAGGGCTGATTTTGGCTTTGTTTGTGTGACTCTTATCCAGTGGGTGTTATAAGAGGAGTGTTAGTGAAATATTTCTTGATCAGGGAATGGCTGGGATTGTGAGTGAGGAGTCTGGAGTGGGAAAGTCTGTGGAGGGAATTTCAAGTGGGCAGCGTTGTCAATCCGGGGAAGCATTGGCGGAGTGGCGGTCTTCTGAGCAGGTGGAGAATGGAATCACGTCTACTTCGCCCCCTTACTGGGACACTGATGACGAAGATGATGGTGGTAAATTTATTTTTTCTATTTTTTCCTTTATATATATATATATATATATACATATATTTTTAATTTATATTGTTATATTGCATGTCTTCGCATGTTTTTCTGATTGAGCTTCAGGGATGGTAATTATGGCATAAAGAATACTTGGATTAGATGTTACATTGTGCGACAATATTTTGCACCTTGATATTTTGATTGATATTAGTGGTTTAGTGTGTTCATTGATCTGTAAGAATTAGAAAAAAATAGTAATGATTTGAATCTTGGACTAAGTACACGTAATCTTAATATATGTATCATCACTTAGATATACTATTAGCAGTTTCGATTGACTCTTCATAAGTTTTGTGGGGAGATAGGTTATTAGATCATCAAATTTCTCGGACTATTAGTTTATATTGGCTGTTAAGCTTGCCAAGTAAATGGATTTGATTATACTTCAATTATCATATTGGAAGAAAGCAACTCATAATAAGATAGGTTAAGCTTCTGTGCCAAATGCCACAGAAGCATCTTTTGTAGGCTGAAGTGGGGGAGTTCAGTAGGAACTTGTCTCTCATGCTTGGACAATTGGCTTATTGTCTCTTTTGAATGATTAATGTTTTAATCTGGCTTCTGCTGCTTCTTGAATCTACCATGATGGATCCATGGTTAATTGTTAAAAATTTAATTTTTCGTAAAGAATTGTTTAAAATCTTATTTGTCTTTCTCTTTACAGGACTGAAACCTTCTGAGTTATATGGAAAATATACATGGAAGATAGAAAAGTTTTCTCAGATTACCAAAAGGGAACTTCGCAGTAATGCATTTGAGGTTGGCGGCTATAAATGGTATGAGGCTTTAGATAAACTTACTGGATTTACATGGCTTTTGGTGTGCTTTAGAGCTTAACTATCCTTGCTATTTTGCGTCATTTTGATTTACACCTTTAAACCTATATGTATGCAGGAGCTTGTTGTTATGCATGATAATCTTGAGTCAATCATCATGACAGTGATTTTATCTTGAATCTTGACAAAACATTGGTTTACTGTTGTAGTTTATCTCTAAAACGTCTCAATTGAATAGAGAAAATATAAATTTTCATTTTATAAAAGAAGAAATTCATTTAGACAAAGGGAAGTATGAGGAATTTGGAGGATAGAGATCCTCCATAGGAAAAATGGGAAAATAAAACAACAAAGGAAAAGAGAAACCATTAGCAGAGCAAAGCTGCTCAATCCCTCTTCATATTTGTTAAAGAAACCGCATTAAAAAGATCATGTGCATTGCACCATATAGAAGTCAATCACCTAATCTTATCCCATATCAGCTGCTGAACCGATGAAACATCCTTAAAAATATGAGCGTTATGCTCCAACCAAATTCACCAAATAGTGGCATAGATTGCGCATTGCCTTAAAAATTAGCCTCTTTATTTCTACCAAAGCCCCTATAGCTAGTAACCAAATATTGGTCCAAGGACTTAGCACACCCTGTATTCCCCAAAAAGGCTGAACAATAAATAGACATGTCATTAGTTACAAACAGCAGGGTAAAGAGCACAACACTACACGTATATCAGGGGAAATAGCTTTGTGTGATCTGTGAACCTGCAGTATTAATTCTATTAAAGCACTGCAGTCCAAATAAAATACTTGACCTTAGGTGGGGCTTTGGACTTCCAAAGAGGTTTATCAAGATGGCTAGTAGCTCCATTCAACAAATGAGTTAGAAATTGGAAAAGGATTTGCACATAAACACCCTAGAAGGGTCAAGAGGTCTTGCCAGTAATCTGCGATTTTCAGATTTACAGGGAATTTGTGACCATATCATCATATACTAATTTGTCATACTACAAGAGAAAGATACTTTGTTTATTCCACTTGTGAAAGGTGTGCCCTATGTAAGGACTATAAGAAAAGTGTTCATGGAACTCATGCCCTTAATATAGTGTTGATACATGCAGTCTAATAAATGCATCTGGTTTTGCTGAGATAGTTCGTATGACTTGATACTTGCTGAAAATGTTAGTGTTGATTTTACCTAATCATTCTTTGTGTGTGGCAGGTATATTTTAATTTATCCACAAGGTTGTGATGTTTGCAATCATCTCTCACTGTTTCTGTGTGTGGCTAATCATGATAAACTTCTTCCAGGTTCAATTGTTGATCTTTCTCAGATTGCATTAATGATTGTTAGTTTTACTTGCTACAATTGGTTCTATATTATTTAGCTTATTTTCCCTTTTATTTTTGGGGTGACACAGGATGGAGTCATTTTGCACAATTTACTATAGCTGTGGTCAATAAAGACCCGAAGAAATCAAAATATTCTGGTCAGTTGGCTAATAATCGGTTTAATTACTGGAGTTTACATTTTTTTCTATCTGCATTATTGAGATACTTGTACTTGAGTTTTCCAGATACATTGCATCGATTTTGGAAGAAGGAGCATGATTGGGGATGGAAGAAGTTTATGGAGCTGTCAAAGGTGTATGATGGATTTGTTGATACTTCTGACAATCTGATAATAAAAGCTCAAGTTCAAGTGATCAGGTATTCTATGCTTAATTCATGTTTAGAATTATTCACACGCCATCTTGTGTACAGCTTTGCTAGTAATTAAGGTTATTGTCCACATAGTTTTCAACTTCATTTTCTTATCTAGAAAGAAGAACATATAAATGTTTTGTAATTGTACTAGTTAGAGTGATTGGTCCTTCTCAATATTTTTTATGTAGATTGAAAGCCAGGAAGAAATAATATTCTTCTTATGATGCCAAATTCTAACTTTTTGGTGAAGTTGGGTGTAAACAAGTTCATGCCATTATTGTAGCATTTATCGCTGAGGTTGTAAGCCTTGGATTCCATTTGTGTCATCCCGTGTCTTCCATTATATTGTTGCACCAAAGTTTTAAATTTATATTCTCTAGGCCTGTTCAGTGTTGTTCTTCTTTGGCATTTTTTTAACCTAAAGTTTGTGCGACTAGCCTCATGACTGCACATACATATAACTTGTTTCAATGCCCTTGAGGTCTCAATCTATATTCACTGAATTTCTTCGCTCCCACCACCATTCACTCTTCTCTAGACAGAAGTTGTATTCATCACAACTTTTCTTTGGTCATCAGGGTTGAATCATGGGGAATTCAGAGGTGTTCTTGTTCCTCATCTTGTTCACTAAGTGAACTCTCTTGTATTAATAACTCATATAATTGGATAATTTGTTTAAGAATTTTGAGAATTATGATTTATATTGGCTCAGATCAAATTCTTGGATTATCAATAATAATTTGTGGTGTCAATTATGGCCATTTGCTGACTTGGTTTATGATACGGCACAATGGTGTCGTTTGATCCATGTAGCCGACCTTACCTAGTGAGAAAAGGCTTTGGTTGTTGTTGTTGTAATTATGGCTATTTGCTATATTCAGCAGTAGATTGTTTTATATGTCACTGGTTGAAGTGTTCGTGACCAACTAACATATCACTCTCAATTAAAATTGTATTGTAACTTTTTTGTTCTCTGGAGATATATTCGACAATTCACAGTTTGATTTCGAACCTAAAATTTGAGAAGTGCGGTTAATTATCACTGTGTTAACTAGTGTTATTTTTGTAGAATGCTTCATCCTATCATGTCTAAGGTCTTCTTCGGTTTTAAAGTATTGATTTGCTATATTTGTGTGGATTGGTTATGTTGATTATATTGAAAAGTATGATTTGTTTAAACGGTTGAAGCTCTATTCTGAATTCTTTTTGGCTTGCACTATTTCGTGCAGGGTGAGAAAGAAGAAATCAGATCTAACTTCAAATAAGTAAATCATGGATGTTGTAGAATTGTGATGAAAGATGAAAATAAATACAACCTTCTAAGCAATTTAGAAAGCAGTTAAAAACATTTTTATTCCATGGGAACCTTCAGATTAATAAATAATAAATAATCTATGGCTTTAGATTCCATGATAAATGTAAACCTATAAGATGATGTCAAATACAGCTAGTCTGTAGTTGTAAGCAACATACTGGTCAAATTGTGGGCTTTCCTTTGCCCCTTTTACTACCGAGCACCATATTTGGTCAAATTCTGAGGTGCCCATTTTGAATTTGTTAGCAATTTTAGCATATACTAATGCATACTATTCATATTTCTGGAAACCAGGTGGATAGGGTGTTATCTGGGGCTGCTGTATGTTATTCCACTTAAAAATCTTTCTCCCTTTACCCCTTATTCTTCTTACATGCTTGATTGTATTGTATGTGTAGAAAAGTATATTAATGAAAGGAATTCAGAATTAAATTTGGAGCCAATATATATTTTTTGAAGAGATTTACAAAGAAAAACACATGTTGCAAATTATTAAAGAAGAAAGCTAATCTGATAGTTAATATGATTTGAAGCTAATCTTTTTGTAGAAGATTTGTCAAGCTAATATGATTTTTTTTGGGTTCAAATAGATTAAGAAATCTGATAATGTTTAACGGTTAGAAAATAGTGAAATTAATATCTGGTTGTTTGTATAAATATATAGTATGGAAATATAAATCAAATATCTGTCCAAAATTGTATTGGCCATAATCTGTGTATGATACTTAAATGTCTGCAAGGATAAGTATTCATGTATTTAGTATGCATTTTGACGGTTTTTCTTTTTAATAAAGTAGAAGTTCTTTTATCCGAATGGGCACACGGAGAAAGAGTTTCTACATATTATTTCCTCTGACAATGAACTTCTATGCATTGTTCTGCACGACCTGGGAGAAAGTAGTGAACAGAAGTACAAAGTTCATTGACTATTTTTAATTGGTTGTCTGTCGTGTTGTAAGGTTATCTATCTTCTAGTTTTTCATTAAACTGAGTTTTGTTCTTACTTTTACCCTTTTGAAACTTGTGTCGCTGTCGGATAGGATAATCTTGTTAACTTGTTTGCATTTTGCCTTGGAGCTTTTGATTCAGATTTGTGACCATATTTTTTTTGTTTCTGCTGCATAGGGAGAAATCATACAGGCCTTTTCGTTGCCTTGATTGTCAGTATAGGAGAGAACTTGTTAGGGTATATTTGACAAATGTAGAACAAATTTGCCGGCGTTTTGTGGAGGAGAGAAGAAGCAAGCTTGGGAAGTTGATAGAGGATAAAGCTAGGTGGTCGAGGTACTTTGTGCTCTCCTTTAAAAGTGTCATACTTCTGGCGTATATGTATAATCTATTTTGTCGCATGATGTATGCTGTAATTCTTATCTTGCTCCGAAGTGTCACCTAATAAAAGTCAGTATCATTAAACTATTTCTTTTTCACACTCCCAGATTAATAATAATACTTTAATACGTGAACTGTAAAATCATTATTTGGGTTGACTTAATTCCCCTTCAATCCAGAAAAGTGAAAAATGTTAGGCATATTGCAAAGGAAATAAAAGTTACAGAAGAGAGATGAATACTGTAGTCAAATCTAATCAGTGACCATGGTTTGATGTATTATAGCCAACTTCATGTACTCTGCCTTTTTATGCATGTGTATTTTGAAATGTATATTACATCCTATTAGAAATTTAATCTGATTTGATATTGTCATTTTATTGGAATGTAAACTGTTTTCCGTATTTAATATAATGTATTAGCATTCATTGCCACTTATGTCAGACCTTCAAGTTGTGGTGTCTGATTTTATTGGCTGATCAAATGGTAATTTGCAATATGTGCAGCTTCTTTGCTTTCTGGCGGGAAATTGACCAGACTTCTAGGCGCCGCATGTCTAGGGAGAAGACAGATGTAATTTTGAAAGTAGTTGTAAAACACTTCTTTATAGAGAAAGAAGTCACTTCTACTTTGGTAATGGATTCCTTGTATAGTGGATTGAAGGCTCTTGAAGGCCAGACTAAGTGCAAGAAAGGTAGGGTAAAATTGTTGGATGCTGACGAAATGCCAGCACCAATTGTTCGTGTCGAGAAAGATATGTTTGTACTGGTGGATGATGTTTTACTGCTACTTGAAAGGGCTGCTATAGAACCACTGCCTCCGAAAGATGAGAAGGGTCCTCAAAATCGTACAAAGGTAAAATGTAGAATTATGTTCGTAAAAGTAACTGAGGAATTATATGTTGATAGCATAGTAGTCAATCCCAGATTATGGCGCAGAGCAACCAACCCCAAAAACGCTATAATGGTATAGCGGATCGAGTAACAGCCGCTATACCGAAGATATTGGATACAATGCAAACAATTTATACTACACATATATAGATGCTCAAAACTCAAGAAGTACTCAAAATTTAAGACATGGCTGCAGGGAACAGGGGCTGGAAACACTATCTGAGGTTGGAAACATATGGTATTGGAATTAAAAAGAAATATAACATGAGAATATTTCATTGAAGCTAAGGCATATACTGATTCTTGGGCAATAAATCCTGAGCAACTAAGAGAATAACACACAACATAGAAATCAAACAACTTAACATACATACTTCTGTCAAGTAGGTTAAAAATACATAGACAAATAACACAATAATTGGGATAATCATATCAAAACCACAAGGAATAAGCAGAGGAGGGAGTTGCCAGGATTCGAGTGGAAAATGCAAAGAGAGGAGGGATGTGCGAAACAGAGGTGCGAACAGAGGAAGGATGTCCCAAACAGAGGTGCCCAGATGTGAAACGGGGGACTGGCTGCCGGAAAAGGTCCGGGTATGGCCTGAAAACATGTCAGATGCCGGAAAATCGAGGGGTATTCTGCTGGAAGTTTGAAACAGAGGTGGGGAGCTGAGTTTTCTTTGAAGGAACTAGGGTTTCTAACCCTACAAACCCTATGATGCAAAAAAGGTTGAGAAATATTACCCAAAAAAATAAAGGAAGAGAAATTCATAAAATAATCCTAAAAAATGAATGGGAAAACCCAAAAATGGGTTAGCAAAACAGGGTTTTTGCTCCAGTTCAGTGCGGCAGCCGCGATGCGCCCTATTCCGGCTGCGATTTGCTGTGATGAATTCTATGCAAAAATGTGGTGTGATGGAACTCCTGGAGTGGATTGGTGCTGCAAAGCACCATGACGGCAATATAGCACTGCTATTGTGTGCGATTACCTACTCTGGTTGATTGCTGGTGATATGATTGAGTGTTGAGCCCATTAAAATGTGATGGTATTTGTGCAAGAGAGTTTTAGAGGATAAAGGAATGGATAAAAGAGAGCGGAACAGAGTCATGTATTATACTGGTTGAAATCAGGAGAAAAAATAAAACTGAAAACTCAGGCTACTGTATTCTAAATTACAGTATGTTAAGATTGATTTTCACTCAATTGTTGCTGCATCAGCTTGTCATCCGAATTAATAACCTAAAGTGTTCTTCAGGTTGTGTATGGGTTGCTGCTTGGGTTGTTTCTGGTTCTATTTCATATTTCTTGTTGTGGCTTTTATACCATCATTTCTGAATGATTAAGTATGTGTTTGGGATTGCTTTGAAGTTTCATGTTTGAAGAATAACAATTTTGCAATAATTGTTTTTGAAAGAATTTGTCATATATGGGAATATTTTTTGAGAAATTGTTTTTGTTTGGCTATTGCTACGGAACATCACTTTCTGTCAAATTACATGAACTGATATGAAAATGGAATTACTTTAATGTAAATGGGATCTAATAATATATGATACTAAGATAATTTTATTCTTCTTCAATTAATAGGGACATTAATGTTAGTGGCTCTTAAAACCCATTTTGTGCAACATAGGGAGCTAGGCTGGTTAGAGTTGAAACCATGAAATGCTTTTGTGTTAGTGCAGACACAATTTCAGCCTGAAAAGAAAATATCCGTAGTTCTTTATGTTTTATGGAAAATCGATTTTGGCTTCTGGAACTGATTCTCCAGCCCTCTAATGGAGGTTCAAATATGAAGCAGTTAGTTTATTCAAAATTTTGCATATGCTTGATGGTGGAGATTTTACTACTTGCTAAATCATTACCTGACATATTTCCTTTGGAATTTGAATTTAGGTTGAGTTCATACTGCTTTTTCTACCATATTTCTGTAGAAGTATTATCTTACTGATATTAATGACAGTATACGCTTTAATATTTAATATATAGTTTAAAAACAAACAAGTTTAGCCTAGTTAGAGTTGTGGACATATATTATTACACCTCTAGAATGGTATCTTCAGTAACCTGGGAGATTATAAGTGCAAAGAAGGGTATGGATATGGCATCTTTTGGCTTTGTAGTTTTGGAATCCTTTTGATTGCTAAGAAACCTGTTTCACCTATTTTTGCAGGATGGAAACTCTGGGGAGGACTTCAATAAAGATTCTATAGAGCGTGATGAAAGGCGCCTCACAGAATTGGGTCGTAGGACTTTGGAAATATTTGTCCTTGCCCATATATTCAGGTAGTACGTGCAATTGTTTTGCAATTACTTCTGTACTCTTCAAGTTTCTTAGCTTAATTGCTTGTTTGTATACTCTTGATTTTTGTTTGTACTACCTCCTGAATTAAGTTTCGGAGTGCTCCTGCATGTCTGGATGTTGTTTGTCAGTAATAATAACTTGGAAGTAGACTCTCTAATTTTCATCAGTCGGTTTTGATGGTATATAATTTATAAGAGGTTGTGAGTACATGGAATGGCTCCTATGTGATTTCAGACATCATGCCAAGAAGTTACCTTGGCCATCCTTTGCAAATTGCAAGATTGTGTTTAGTGTTTCTTTCAGAATTCCATGCACTTATCTTTTGGAATCTTATCTCATTGCTTTGACATTAGCTTAGTAGCAAAGTGTTGCATTAACTGAGAGCTTATGTACTTCCACGTTTTGGCCAAATTTCTACAATTGTGTCTAATGGAGGATGCGGCTGATTATACTTCATAATTCAGACTTAGTTTTGAGTTGCTTCAACTGCCTGCTTGCCAAGCAGGCATACTGAAATACTACCTTATCCACAAGTCATGTTCCCCTTGTATCAATGCGCTTGAAATTCCTGTAAGTTGTGATATTGCCATCTCAATAGAGAATTGGAAATTATTGGGAATATGGAAAGATTGAGAAGTTCCGAATGGTAGGGCTCATATATATAACCTATCTGGGAGTTAAAGATTGGCATAATTTATTTATTTTAACTACATATGTACCCCTCTTTCTTTTTACTGGTACTTTTTAGATGTATGTATTAAATATGCATCGATTAAGATATCCTAATTCCTAGTTATTTACTTTCTTGGGTGCAGCAATAAAATTGAAGTTGCCTACCAGGAAGCTGTTGCTCTAAAGAGACAAGAAGAGCTCATCCGTGAAGAAGAGGCTGCATGGCAAGCTGAAAGCGATCAGAAAGCAAAACGTGGGGTCAATGAGAGGGAAAAGAAGTCAAAGAAAAAACAGGTCTGGCACACATTGAAACTGCATTGTCAAAGGATCTTTAGATATCCAACTGTTGACTTCACAGATGCTACTCCATTGTCTGGTTCTCTTGTTAACAAATTTTCATTTGATTATGTCAGAGATTGAAATGCAATTGTCTGACATTTTTCGTTAATATTGTGATTTTATTAGTCAATAAAGAGGCAAGATTAAATCATTCTCATAAATTTCACTACTGAAGATAATTAAACTACAGAACAAGCATTGTAGATGAAGACTATTATGAGAATGAACAAATTGTCAAGTAGCTAGACTTGTTATATGCAGCCAATCACTTCAATCTGCCAATGTATGACTTTTTTAACATGGTATTGATTAATTAATCTAATTTCTGATGTATGATAGCTACTATGGCTAGTGAGTTTGTATATTGAACCCCAGGTTGTAGTGATGTGGAATTTTACATATTAGGAGAGTTGTTGGTTGATTTTCCTTTGAAATCTGACAGATATTCCTTTCTTTTCACTACAGGCCAAACAAAAACGGAACAATCGGAAAGGAAAAGATAAAGGGAGGGAGGAGAGGACTACCGTGGCTGTACATGACAAGAACCAAGAAGACAATGCTGTTGATGAGAAAAAGGATTCTAACATGGAGGAAGCTCAAACTCTGTCTGAAAAGCCTGACGCCATGGAAGATGTTTCTGATGTGTCTGACTCTGTGGATGGAGTTGCTGAAATGCTTCAGCCTGATTCAGAAGACAGAGATGCTAGTCCTGTTAATTGGGATACTGATGCATCAGAAATTCATCCTCCCACTGAGGGTAGTAACAATGGCATAGGTGGTGTTTCATCGTTACAAAATGGAATGTCTGAGAAAAGGAGCAGTTCGGTGATAGATGATAGTTCTTCAACATGTTCTACTGATTCTTTGCCATCGATAGTGACGAATGACTCCTATAAGGGGAACTCTTTTTCAAATTATAAAGTCCAAAAGTCAACTAGCAGGTAAGTAGATAGCTTAATGTTTCTCTAGTGTGGATGGATATCAATGATGAGTCATGTGTGTTAATTTGATTTGGCACTTTTTATCTGTAGAGGTAAGAACCGAGGTAAAGCATCATGTGATGTGGGTAGTTGGACAAACGAAATAGATAGTCAGCCATCTGGTTCTGCAGCAGATTCTGGGGATATTAACGATGAGTCTGGAAGTGGTAAGGTTGGGGAATCTGAGTCTGAGGGTGCTGTCCTCTCCTTGCAGGATCGGTTAAAGTGGGCCGAGCAGCATGTTGTCAGAAAGGTGGTCTCATTTCCCCCCTTGTTGGAAATACTTGTCAAATTATTATAAAATGTTCTTCTCAAAAGCTTATCCGTTCGTGACTTCTGTGATTATTGAATGTGTTTCCTTTTTGTCTATTATATTCCTCATATCTTAAATTTTCTCTTCTAAGTGTTGCCTTCTCATCTTAGATTCTCTAATAATTTTTACGTGTTTCTTTTTCACTATTGAGGAGGAGCAAGAGTAATTTGCTCTTTGAGAATAATTTTGAAATATATATAAATATTTAAGGGTCTTAAAAATGGAGAGATGACTGAACACCTTGTTTTCTCTTATTTATTTTCCATCTGCAAATAGATGAAAATAATTTGAATTTGCAAGTCTCAGAACAAATTGGTGACGTTTCTATATACCTATCTTGTTTAAAGATCGGTATGCATGGGAATTGAAGTAATCATGGGAGAAAAGATGTGTATCTTTTTCATCTTGTTTCCAACACCTGCTTATGGAAGAATGATTTTATTTTTAAATTCTTTCACTCCTCTGTCATTCCTATCATTCATAGTGGCTACATAGATGTGAAAATTAAAATGGCTCATACTTTTTCTTTTTTTCCTTCCAAGGCTTTTCATTCCTTACACTATCAACCCATGCTTTAGGCACAGACTAAGTAAAGATTTATCCCCATGGTTTATCCTGAACTCCCTTACTAAGACGTCTGTATCCCCATTATTCTTTTCTTTTGAGTTGTTTAGTTCTCAGAGTTCTCTGTCTTCTGTTTATCAGTTTGCTATTTGTAACTTAAGCTTGAGAGGGTGAGTTAGAATATGAAGGCTAGGGGAAGGCTCATGATTGGTTATATATCTAACAATCCTATTTATGGAGCAAAATGATCTGGACTTTGTTTTTCTTGAAGGTGGTGGGAGATCAGATTTGGAATGCCAGTAAAATTTATGGTTGATTTGATGTTTGCTTTTTACAGATTTCCTTTAGCCTATTTTTTCTTTTAAGCTTGCTGTCTTCCTGCAATAATTTTTATATACTCAATTTTATATTGAAGCCTTTATCTCTCGTGCTATTACAATTTGAGCTTGATGTCATAGGCATTTGCTTTTCTAATTGCAGGATGAGGAGGTTCTTTCACTACAAAAGAAACAGAGCATCAAAGATCAAGTTGAGATAGAGAGACCTGTTGAAAATGAAAGACTACAGAAAGAGAAGATATCAGCAGTACCATCCTCACCTATAAGTCCTCCTAGAAACTTATCCTCATCTGTTCAAATGAAGTTAGAACACAAGACTAGTGCTACTGTAGATCCTGTTCATGTCAGGAAAACATCTTCAAGTGGCTCCCAACAGACTGATAAAGATGCATCTTCACCTTTCACTTCCGCATCACAAGTAACAACTGTGTCCAAACCTGAGATCCAGAAGACTTCAACTGTAAGATTAACGGAAAGATCTGTGGCACAAGTGCCTATGATGTCAAGAGATTCTAGTGCTCCTTTAGCTCCTGGTCCCAGGCCAACTGCTTCTGTTGTCTCTATGGTTCAAACGGCTCCCCTTCTTGCACGCTCAGTGAGTGCAGCTGGCCGCTTGGGTCCTGATCCCTCACCTGCTACTCATAGTTATGTTCCTCAATCATACAGAAATGCGATAATGGGGAACCCTGTGGTCTCAACTGCTGCCAGTTTGACCCATTCCAGCTCCTCAAGTTCAGGAGTAAACCCATCACCTGGCTATTCTCAACCATCTTCCTTGGTGTCATCACCAATATTTTTATCCCAGAGCTCTGACAGAATGGACTCTAATGCTGGCCAGTCTGGTGTTCCCTTTGGCATGATTACACGGGATGTTTTACAGAATGGTCCCCAGTGGATTGAGAGTTCTCAAAGGGAAGCGAGCAGAAGCATGCACTATGATCAACCCTCCGGGCTTAATGATGTTCAAAACCATGACTTGTATAGGCCAGTACACAGTAGATCTTTGGGCAACATGTCAACTGAGTTCCCAGCTTGCACATCTGGGCGTCAGAACCAAGGGTTGTTGGTGGATGAGTTCCCACACCTTGATATCATAAATGACCTGCTTGATGATGAACATGGTATTGGGAAGATGACCAAGGCAAGTTCAGTATTCCAGTCTCTGAATAATGGACCACATTTGCTAAATCGACAGTTCACTTTTCCAGGAGACTTGGGTGTAAATGATGATTTGGGATCCTCAACCAGTTCTTGCAGGTTTGAGCGATCACGAAGTTATCATCATGATCATGGAATTCAAGGAGGGTATAGCTCGTCTGGTGGGCATTTTGATTCACTGAGGGATTATGTTCCACAGATGAGTAGCATACCTTACGTCAACGGGCAGGTAGATGGGTTGATTCCAAACCAATGGCAGGTGGCTGGTTCCGATCTGTCATATCTAGGCATGAGAAACACAGAGAATGATGGTTACTCATACTATCCAGATTACTCAAATATGGCATGTGGTGTCAATGGTTATACTGTATTCAGGCCGTCAAATGGTCCTTAGAGGGAAAGGATGAAGGAGCGTGCCCACGAATTAGTGGCCACCAACAAATGTAATAATGTATTTGAGGAAATTGTTGGGTCTCTTTAGATTGGAGTGAGGTTGTAATCTCTTGATCAGCAAAACATTTTGTAAAGAGTGTTTTGAGTTATTTGCTTCCAGTTTTTTTTTCTTTATGAAATTATACATGTAGGCCTTCTGGGATTATGGATGAATCACGATGAGGTTTGAACACTTTTGTCAGAGCTTAAGCTTATCATTTATTCCCTTATTTTAGATGCATGCTGTAGAATTTGTACCCAAGGCACTAATACCCCCTTGTCAGTTACGGATATTAATAAGACATCTGCAAATGCTCAGAAGTGGTTCTACTTCAGATAAATTTTTTTTTAAAAAAAAGTCATTCTACTTTATTAAATTTGTTGATACATGATAACAATATATTTTATTTATTTTATAATTCTTTTACTGGATTTTTGAACGTTCAATTAAATTTGATTAAGTTGGTTTTGTTATATTTTATGATATTGAGTTTAATTGAATCATTGAAAACATTATTGCTTGAATTGATTTTAATTTGTCTATTTGGTAGTTTTTAATAAACTGTCTATAATTTAAGTTATAAATATCTAGTTGATCTGATTCTAGTCTTGTAAGAAAATTAAGATAACTTTTTACAATTTTCATGAAGACTTCAAGAATTAAATATCACATATTTAGATAATTTAAATTAAAGTTGAAATAAGAATCAGAGTCTTGATCTTGACAAACTGACTTCACAAGACTTATCACCCATTTCTTGAGTTATAAGAGTCCAATTGACACCAAACTGGTGGCATTGAAAAGTTAAGACTCAAATTTACATCTTTCATGAAAACACAAGAGTCACATCGGATGTATAGTGGGTCATATTGAGCCTAGAAGTCAGAACAGAGGAGTTGTAGTTGATTTTGAACAGTGTGCAAAGATTGTGCCATATCTCGAATTATATAAATGATATTGGACTGAAACCAGGGCATTGGAAAGTTAAGACAAAAAGCCTACAACTTTCATGAAAACCACTTTTCCATTTTCTAATGGTAGCCATGAGTTCAGCACCGAATCATTTGGGAAACAAGAATCTCAATAATTTTTCACTCATTCACAATTATCAAATAACTCCCTTGTCATTTTCCATTCATTATCAAATCACTCCATTGTCATTTTGTTTCCCTCAAACTCTATAAAAAGGAGTATTGTCTGCTCATTTGATCATCTTAACTTAGAGATCAAGATCATGCTATTGTATTATTAATTTCTCTTGTGGTAGTTTTCTTTTGTTCTAAATAGAAGTTATGTTCATCTCCTTCTTCTTCTCTCTTTCTTTCTTTTTGTTCATGAGTTACTAATTTTCATTTTACTTAGGTGAAAAGGTGAAACTTTTGGTAATAAATTAATGTTAGATTAATTTATTTCTTGTGTTTAAATGATGTATTGTCAAATAGTCATTATATGTGTTATATTTTGTTTCCAATCAATTTAGAAACTCTCATTATAAAGTAGAGATCTTGATTCATTGTAAACAAGAGATTGATACAATAAATGCTTGAGCCCATTTACAAGTGTTGTTGCTAGTAAATAATTAAAAGAATCATAATATAATTACATATATAATCTTAATTGAACTTTGAATGTTATATTTTTTGAGGGAACCTTCGTTATATGTGAATTTCAATTGAGTTTTAAAAAAAATAATCTTATCTTTAATTTATTACCAAGAGTGGATCTTCTAATTCAAGTAAATCTTTTTTCATTTGTGAACAACTTTTATCTCCTTTATTGTTGTGACAAATCTTTTCTTTATCTCAAAAAATTTTTTTTCATCAATTTTCTGTAGATCGACCTCAGACTCCTAAAAATTTATTACTTGAAACAACTTACACTTTAAATTTATAACTTATAATTAACATCGATATATTAGGTGGCTATTTTAAGTAGCTGTAACATTAGTATGCAGAAGGGTTTGGGGTAAACGTAAAGGTGTCATCTGAGATACTGTACGTGTTTCATTCATGTTTATGTAGATCTCAAAAAAGGCTTGTGTGTGCATGTGAAATGATGTACAACATTTTATGCACATAAAATAAAGCATTAAAATATGAGGAATTGAAAACTGAAAATAGGTTATTAATATTAGTGATTATAATATTTGAGAAAAAGTTTTATTAAAATGAGTTTATTTATAAAGTGAGTATTAAAAAATGTATATATTTTTTATTTAATTTATAATATGTTATTATCATAACCTATTAAATAATTTAAGAGTGAATATATTCTTATTTATTTATTTTATAAACATGCAAGTTCATTTTAAAGAAGCTTTATATAATATTTTAACGTATGTTGTTTAATATATAAAGTTATAGTGACAAATTTAATATATGAAGTTATAACCACAAATTAATATAATAGCAGAGTAAAATACTGGGAACTTTTATGATTTTATGAAATTATTAAACAACAAAATATTTAATGACTACACAAGCACACACAAGATAATTAGTTGACTCTATCCCTATTAAAGGTGGAGGACGTAAGTTCGACTCCCCCTCCCCTGAAAAAAGAAATAAGAAACATAAACTTTTTAACTGTAAAAACAAGTGTCAAACCATTTAAAGTTATGTTTGAAAATTTTAAAGAAGATGGAATGAATTATAGTGAAGTAGTTTGTAATAAAATAGAGTGCAAAGATAAAGGAATATCATTCCATCGGTTCGAAGTTTTAATGAGGGAATAAAGAAAACCCCTCTCCATTGTTTGGAAGCCAATGTGATCAATAATGAATTCAAAAAGGATTATAAATTTAAATTCTAATACTATATTCCATTTGACACAAGTCCACAAACTAGTTGTACGGCTGAAAAAAGGATTGGAAAAAAGAAGGATTATTGCTAGGGTTAAAATTATAAATAATCACTTAAAAGAAGAAAAGGGATAGGTGTTGCATCTCAAACTCCCCCATTGGAGGGTATAAAATTTTGCCAGTTTGAGTATTATGTAAGGAGTGGTTTGGACTCTCTTCCTTTACCACTCCACTCCATTCCATTCCTTATATAATTCTCAAACAATAGATTTTTTTTAAAAATATTTTAGAGTATATTTTATTAAATAAATAAGATATTAATCTCTTTAAATACAATTAAATATTTAAACAAAATTATTTTTTAATATTATTTTCATATATATAAATTCTAAAATTGAACTTGAAAGATCATTTTCAAACAATGGGTTAAGTGCTTTAAACCACTTCACTTCATTTTTAACTATCGCATGCCATCCCATTCAGCCTAAGGCAAAAAGAAAATTATTTAATGACTTTTTTTTTTGGGAGGAGGGGGGGAGGGGTGTTTGAATCCAAGACAAAGAAAGGAAAACTACTTAACCGTGCTAACCAGCAAGACCAAAAAGGTCCATCCGAAATGACTTCCTCCATTTGTCCCATATCTTTAGTTGTTATGTACGGAAATAAGTAACCCTGTTTCCATGTTTATGGTGTTTCGAATTTGTACTACTGATAATTTGTATCTGTGACTCTATTTTACAAGAAACTATTTTCACTATTTTCTCCCCAAAACTTTAAAAACACGAAATAAGAAAAAAATGAGGTGCTATTTTATAATTATTAATAAAAATAAAATTAAAGAACAAACCAAACACTACCGAAATCATCTGCAATTCCAAGTCGCATAACCGCATTAGCTAATTTTATGCTAGATCTGCAATCGTTATTTTCCTAGTTCCTAGCACTGTCCCAGAAATTTAAAAGACCTTACAAACTTAAAATGCATTGCAGAAGCCTATATTAGGATCAGTAGGATCTTATGATCTTACTTTACTGTACCACAATGATTCCACGTAAATGTTTTGCATAAGTTGGAATTGTAGGATTATGTGATCCTATGATCTAAAACTCAATTTGGAAAACCATGTGCAGATAGTTTGCACCTGTCCTGGTGTTTATGCCTTTGTGTGTGATATATAATGGTCCTCTTGGAGCATTCAAAAACCTATCAGCCATATTAGTCATTTATGGGTGATAAATGACCTGCTTGATGATGAACATGCATATGGTATTGGGAAGACCACGGCCAAGGCAAGTTCAGTATTCCAGTCTCTGAATAATGGACCACAGTTGCTACATCAACAGTTCCCTTTTCCTGGAGACTAGAGAGCAAATGATGATTTGGGATCCTCAACCAATTCTTGCTGCTTCGAGTGATCATCAAGTTAACATCATGATCATGAATTTCAAGGAGGGTATAGTTCGTCTGGTGGTCATTTTGATTCACTGAGGGACTATATTCCACAGATGAGTAGTGTACCTTAGAGGTAAAAGATGAAGGAGCGTGCCCAGGAATGAGTTGTCGTCAACAAATGCTCTTTACATTGGAGTGAGGTTGTAATCTCTTGATAACCAAAACAATTTGTGAAGAGTGTTTGAGTTATTTGCTTCCAGCTTTTTTTTTTTTTTAATGAAATTATACATGTCTTTGCCTTCTGGGAGATTCTGGATGAATCATGATGAGGTTTGAACACTTTTGTCTTAACTCATAATAACTTAAGCTTATGATTTATCCCCTCATTTCTGATGCATGCTGTAGAATTTGTACCCAAGGCAGTTAATACCCCCTTGTCAGCTATGGATATTAATAGGACGTACATTTACAAATGCTCAAAAGTGATTCTACTTTAGATTTTTTAAAAAACAAAGGTTCTACTTTATTACGTTTGTTGATATATTAGGTGGCTATTTTAAGCAGTAGCTAACATCAGTTTTCAGAAGGATTTCGGCGGATGGAGCCAAGAAACTTGTGGATATGGGTTTGCAATTCATTCCAACGGAGCAAATTATTAAGGATGCTGTAGAAAGTTTGAAGAACAAAGGGCTCATTTCTTGAATGATGCTGCTGTTATTTGCAACTTCATTTTTACCTTGGTGTATAGACAGGTGACGAGTTGCAATTTGAGTACTTTTGGCATGAGTTGGGTCTGTTTAATCTGTCTCCCCAATACTTATGCAAAGAAGACTCTAACTTGAATATTTGTTGTCTTTCTGATTAAAAAAAGAACCATAACAGAAAAGGAGAGGTTAAGGACTTGAAATTGTATTTCGCTGGCTCTCGTGGACATTTTCCTCAACATTTTTTATTTCTTGCTTTAAACATGCTGAGAGTTGCAGATCACATCAATACTGTTTATAATCAAGTGGGAAAAAATTGTGAAAATTGACGTGTACTGTGATTGATATATTTGTAGAAATTGGTGATACGATCATGTAGATTAGATAGAAAGGAAAACATTATAGCAATGTAATATAGAAAATACTGTGTACACATCTTTAGCAAATTAACACATCACTTCACATATGAGATATATGATAAAAATAGAATATAGGTATATAAAAAATAAGGTAAGACCAAATGTGATAGAACGTAAATATACAAAAAATAAAGTGGAATAACTTGTAATAAATGACAAAAATTGTACAAATATAAAGTGATATGTGAGTAAATAATATTACTTTGCAATATATTGTTCAAAATTTTGAAAGTCAGGTAAATACTTGATATGTCTAGATATGTGGATTAATAGTAGGCATTACTTCTTTTCTTTTTAAAAAAAAGTATAACGGTACTCATTAAAAGGTTTTGAGCTATATGATTGGTTGCACTAATTTTTTGAGAATTATTTTTTTCAAAATCTCTTTTAAAGAACTTTTAAATTTTGATTATAAGTTGTTTTAAATACAAAATAAGTTAATCTAAATACATTATTGTGTTGAGATTGTCATTTTATCTTATTGGCCACCAATTTTTTAAGGGTTTGGTATTGTTATTGTAAAAAGTTTTGAACCACGTATCAAGTGAGTGGCGCTTAAATTGTGCACGGAAAATATTGGTCTTGAATTGTATGACCACCACTAGGTTCTTTACAATATGCTTTTTCAATATTTGAACTAGAAAATTTTCAGTAAAACACCAACTACAAATTAACCAACCATCGACCTTTCACTGAAGATTTTACTAATCAAATTGCAAAAACATCATTATCGAAAACTTCAAATTCCATTGTTTTCTAATAGAGATTCTAATTATGATATTTGAAAATATTGAGTATACGTCGTAGTATAATTATATTATTTATACACTTTGAACTTGATGATGGTAGAATTTTTATGACAATTGTGGTGTTATAATACATTACTGATATTTTTGAGTCAAATAATTTTCACTTTGAACTTTATTTAGAATCACTTTCATTGTTAGAAACTAACAATTAGTTGATTGGGATAATGATAATATATCAAATATGTAGAATTTGCCTATTAAAACTGTATTTTCCTGTGTAAATTTACAAGTGATTCTAATAATTTTTGCCAAATTAAATTATGTGCTAATTATAAATACTTGGTGGCTGAAAATTATCAATGAGAATGTGAGACTTGTTAAGCCATTAGAAGAATCTCTCACTAGTCAGTAGCCAGACGTGGAGGCAAAGTCACCAAGAAAGCAAATGAAGAGAATAAAAGGCCTATGGGGCCACGGTCCAAGCAATGGCAAGGTATTAATGAATTAAAAGGAAAAACAAATGTACAAGGGCTCTAGAGGGCTTGGACACTTACGCCAGTCCAATAAGTTAGAAAGAAGTGGGCTGCTGGGCCCATGTTCAGATGAATAAAAGTTAGAAGCGAGGGTCTTACAGTGTGAAAAGGTTGCTGCAAGGCGGGTTCAAAAGCCGATCTGTTTTAATAGCCCATCTTAACTTAAAGCTAATTGAGATTAGTTCAGATTTTAAGAATTAGATTAAGTATATTTTTGAATTGAGTTTAAGTCATGTTATCACCAATCAGGTCTAGTGTTACATAATACTTTTAAACATAATTTTTTGACAATTAATGATAAATAATAAAATTTCTTAACCTAAGTAATTTTACATAACATAATAATATATTTATAAGATATATTCTATTTTAAAACATGTATTCTAACTAAAACATATCCCTTAAGTTTAGTTTTTTATTGTCAAAAATTATACATAATATCTAAATTTATATAATTTATTTAATTATTGGATCAACTCCATCCTAATCGATCATTAGTCATGATTGGAGAGAGTTAAGGTTCAAAAAACTTAACTTATTCAAAATATAAGTTGGGTTCCAGTCACTTTAATGAAACAGTGCGTCAAGTGAAAACCTATTGCTGAGGCGGTGGAAAGAATTGCACGAAGCTATAAAAGAAGAATGCGACAATGCAGTAAAAGGGGAATCCATTAGAAGAGAATTAAGTGACTTCAAGAGTTTCTGTGGCAAGCCGCTCTATCGATTGTGAGTTACAGCTAAGGGGAGTTCTCTTTACGATAGATCCCTGTCTTAATCCATCCATGACGATATCTTCCTTCCTCTTAAAGTCTTAATTCTTGTTAGTTTCCACAATTTTGCCGCACCGCTAAAGCATAATTTGTCGGCCACAGTTGCTCAGGCAACAAAACCACTCCCGCATTTCATTTGGAATTCACAACCCTCCTCTTTGATTTATCTTCCAATGCCAATGCGAACACAGTGGCCGACAATAACACCTCCGACTCAGCCTATGGACTGTTCATGTGCAGGGGTGCGATCTCGTCTGAGCTTTGTGAACCATACGTACGTTGTAAACGCACCGCAATATATATTATCATATTTCTCCTTTTCCATAGAGGGTTTGCTTTGGTACGTGCTGTGCATGGTTCGGTACTCCAATCAGTATTTCTTCTCAATTGTGGACATGACACGTATACTTTAGTAACCAAGAAAGCTTCTTAAGTTTATTGTTGGTCACCATGAGCATAATGGAAGATGAGGTAGCCAATCATCCTATGGGTGTCAAGAAGTATACCACAAAGGAAGCAAACATATCACACTCTATTATCTAGCTTAGTGCACACCGGATCTGTTACCCCAAGATTACAGTAAATGTCTAAGTGCTATAGGGACCCTCCCTCGAAATTGTTAAGGAAAGCAAGAATGTGAAAGTTTTATCTCCTAACTGTAACATTATGCATAAACTATACGCTTAAAATAGCTTATTTGATTTAGCACAACCTTCACAGGCAGCATTTGTTTGTTTTACAAATTATTCAAAAAGATCAGTTCCAAATTTTCAGATGACCCTATTTATTATAACTACTCTTGCTCAAGTAACAAAACCTTCACTCCCAACAAATACAAGGAATTGATCCTAGATTACCTCTTTCCTGTATTTTCTTTTCGAGCCACCCAAGATATTGAATACTGCATTGAGCCGATCTTCAATCAAAACCCTTCTGACTTAGTTTATGGGTGCTTTATGTGCCGCAGTGTCAGTCTGCTTCTCCTTTGTGGACAATGCGTCCGAAAAGCAACTGAACAAATATCCTCAGAGTGCCGATTGTCTAAAAAGGCAAAAATTTGATATGAGCAATGCATGCTTCGCTATTCAGATCAGGGTTTCTATGGAGAGGTGGACAAATACCCTAGAATTGCCTTGATCAACACCACTAATACCCCCAACTCTAACCTCAACCAGCATAGCTTCTTCACTTGACTATTAGGGGATAGGCTAAGAAAAGTGAAGAACCTGGCAGTATTTAAGAGTGGTAATTACTATAAAACAATATCAATAAAAATCAATGAGGTCTAAACCCTCTATGCTCTAGCTCAATGTATGTCAGATCTATCTCAAGAAGGGTTGCCTTGGTTGCATAGAGGATGTGAAGGGATTTGCAATTTCATGGTGTTGTTTGGGAAGTGCAGGGAGAAGAGTTCTTTGTCCTAGCTGCTATTTGAGGTTTGAATTGTTTCCATTTTAGAAGGATGTTGATGAAGCTCAGGCACCAAGGTCAGCTAGTTCCCGACCCATGTGAGATTTGGTTTTAGTAATTTTTTTTTAATCTAATTTATTCGCTATGATGGTGATAAACCACTTTGACTAATCCCGGAAGGCCAACTAGTTCTTCTATCCCAAGCCTTGGACCTACAGGTAAAGTCCCCGACCCATGTTAAATTTGGTTTTCCTTTTTTTTTTTTTATCTAATTTGTTTGCTATGATGGTGATGGGCCACCATGACCAATCTAGGAAGCAAACCACTTCTCCTATGTATCATGACCTATTGGCTATTTATTGGCATCTGAATGGAACGTGTTAATTGTTTTATGCATAAAAAAGAAAAGACCAGTTACAAACAATCATCTCGATTGTTGTCCACACTATTGTTTAGGTCATGCTCATCTCTTTTGGCTACTATTTACTATATAAAAAAATGATAAAGAAGTATAGGTCTATTCTTAGATAAAACTGTACGTACTGTAAAAACAAAATTTCAATCCACACTATTTAATTTGTAATCTTAATGAAGTTTGCAAACCTAATTTAACAATTCAATCATTTTAGTCTAGTTAGTTATGAAAGTGCCACTTCAGAGCGTTTGCAATTTGATTTGACTATAATTGAAGTTGTAACAAACAACTTCTCACTTGAGAACATGATTGGTAAAGGTGGATTCATAGTGGTTTAAAAGTTGGGGATATGTGATAAATTTTATCTTTTATGTTATCGGTTTCCACATAATTAATGGTTATTATTCTTATGGCATTCTTCTTGATGACGTCATATAAATGTAAAGATGCTGTCAAAAAGTTTTAGGTAGGTGAAAACAAGGTAGTTCAGACTAAGTTAATTTTACCTTAAACACTGTATCTTAATTATAAAGCTTAAGTCTGACATGTAAGCTTAAGTTTTACCTTAAACACTGTATCCTTATTATAAAGTTTAAGTTTGACATGTAAGTTTAAAATAAGTTTACTTTTAAGGCTTGACATTATAAAATTTAAGTTTGACATGTAAGTTTAAAATAAGCTTACTTTTAAGGCTTGACCTCACTGTATCTTAATTATAAAGTTTAAGTTTGATATGTAAGTTTAAAACTTTTTAAAAGTTTAACTTAACTTGAAAACTTATTTAAATGCTTATTTTGTAATAAAGCCTTTAAATAAATTAATAGACCTACTTTTAAATAGGTTAGTAGACTATTTTTAAATAGGACAACAAACCTTTATTTAGATTAATATGTCTACCTTTAAATAGGTCAACAAATTTTTATATAGGCTAACAAGTTTAAGCCTTGAAGTAGGCCAAGGGACTTAGACTTTTAATACTCACCTCCTACTTTTATAGATGTTTATCATTTTCTTTCCTTAATTTTTAGTCGATGTGGGACTTGAAGATATAATAAGTTACTATCACAACACAACAAAAAAAAAACATAGCACAACAGTTATTAACTTTCACATATAAGCACCAACACATTGGAGTATAAAATGCAAGATACTTTGACTAATCGTATTACATAAAAAAGAAACGGATGAGAGGAAGATAATAATACCAATGGCCACCCACAAGCAGAACACAAATTAAGGATCATAATACAATGAGTAGTAGGTGGATTTTCCCCCCACCCCTTATTGTAGAAACACCACGTGTAGAAGCATATATCTAACTTGCCATCACAATTCCAAAACCAAACCACCAGAAATCAGAAGCAAGGAAATGAAAAAGAAAAGCCTAAGCAATATGGAACAGATACGAAGAACAAAGCCTAAATGCAGTGCATCATTTATAAGCATTAAACAAAACAGTGAAAATATAAGTAACTATCAGTCCCAAGAATCTCATTGATGGGTAAGCATATCAATAGACATTCCATTCAACTTTCAGAACCCGTAATTGAGTATGGAGAACCACATATAAATTAAGTCCCACATTTTAGTTGCAAAACATGAAGATCGAACATATGCTCCCCTAGTTGCAAAACTATATGTTTCTAATAATTTTGTAACTTGGTATATCTCTAAGTCTCATATCGACTAAAGACTAAAGTAAAAAAGTAAGAAATGAGTGTTAAGTTATAACTTAATTATAATGTGTTATATGCTATTTTCATTCTAATTAGGGGTGAAAATAAACTAAGTTAAGTCAAACTTTGTCTTAAACATGCTTGACTTGTATCCCAATTAATTATAAGGATTGACCTTGACTTATGAGCCTAAAATAGGCCAACTAATTTTTAATGTTTGATCTTATCTAGTCTAACTTGACCTGAAAACCTATTTAAAAGTCTACTTTACAATAAGACATTTAAATAGGCTAACAAGCCTACATTTAAACTAACAGACTTACATTTAAATAGGTTAACAAATCTTAAAATAAACTAATAGGCTTATATTTAAAATAGGTCTACAAACCTTTACATAAGTTAAGAGACTTACATTTTAAATAAGCTAACAAGTTTTTACATAAGTTAATAGATCTAAGCCTTGAAATAGGCCAACATATACTTTTGTTATAACATAATACACACCCCTTACTTTTTAATAGATATTTACCACTTTCTTATTCTAATCTTTAGTTGATGTGGGACTTAAAGATATACCAAATTATAAAATTATTAGAGACATATAATTGCAAAACATAAATATCGAACCTACAGCCATAAATGTAAGGCGTTTATGCGAAGTAATCTCTGATAGTTGTAGTCCATATGATTAAACATAAACAACACAGAGTTGCAAAATAAATATACAACTGCCATTTCTATTTTGAAAAGCTGCTCTGTATATTAACTATTAAGCTCCTTTTTCTTGTTATTTTCTATCTTTAGGTACGTGAGTTGCAACGTGAATATCACTATGCAGCTATATGAGCTTATTGATAATTTGTTGCTCCCACTTAGTTATTTATTGGTAGATCTTTTTTTCTCAATTTTTTTTCTTTATTTTGGTGATCGATCAAGAAGAAAAATATGCCTTGCTCAAAGTTACTACAATGCAGAGTTGATTCGGGTTTTGCAGATATTACTTTGAGGAACAAGAAAAAAGGGTTAAGTTCATTATATAATCCTTTTCTTCTCTTTCTTTCTTTCCTTTTGCGTTTTTTGTTTTTTTTTTGTTTTTTTGGGGGGTTGGGAGGCAGGGATAGTTAGGCGTGTGTATTACTGATCACATGAATATGAATATCTAATCTTTCATACTGTTTTTGCTTTTATGTGCTTTCCAATGGTAAATGAACCACAACCCTTTCATGTTTATCTTCACTCATGAATGCGCAGGAATAAGTTGCAGTGTTTTTGGTGTGCAGCAGGGATATTGAAGAAGTAGAACTAGAATAAGGTTAGAGATGTCTTCCGTAGTGAAAGGCATAATCATAAGGACTACACCAACTCTCAGAGATGACTTCGCATAAAGGCCTTACATTTTATGGTTGTAAGTTTGATATTCATGTTTTGTAATTATATATTTTTAATAATTTTATAACTTGATATATCTCTAAATTCTACATTAACTAAATATTAGAGTAAGAAAGTGATGAGTATCTATAAAAATAAGAAGTGAGTATTAAATTATAACATAATTTTAATATATTATTTCTATTCTAACTTACCAACTTAAATTTTAGTTATTGATTTTTATTAAAATTTAATTAAAATATATATCAATATATTATAATAAAATAATTAATAATTATAATTATTATAATAATATATATTATATTATATATAGTTAAATAAGTCAGTCATTTGCCAAGCCTAAAAGTTTAAAATCTGACCTTTTTAGTTAAATGAGGTTTTAAAAAAGCCTTAGCCCATCTTATTTGATAAACAATTTTTAGTTAAACGAGTTTTTAAAAAAAAATATTAACTCATCTTATTTAGTAAACAGGTCAGGCTAGGTCATAGGTTCCTGACACGTGGCCTAGCTTATTTCCACATCTAATTTTAACTTACTTAATTTAGGTTTTAGTTATTGATTTTTATTAAAATTTAATTAAAAAATATATTAATATATTATAATAAATTAATAATTATAATTATTATAATAATATATTATATTATATATAATTAAATAAGCTAGACCGATTTGCAAGTCTAAAAATTCTATTATATGACTTAAAACTTGATCTTTTTAATTAAACAAATGAGTGATCTGACTTATTTACACCCTTAATTTTAGGCAAGATGAAGTTGAGTTCAATATAGAAATCTATTAGCATTCGTAGGTTTTTGCTTTTAAGAGCAAGATAAAATACTTCTTTGAGAATATATATCGAGTGGAGCCTTGGACTTGATTACTTTTTATTTGATTTTGACATTAAACTCTTTAATTAGTTGAAGTTTAATATTCACGCAATATGTATGCTTTTCAATGCATTGTATTTTAATTTTGTTCAAGTAACAAGTAATTGATTGATTGAAAAACATTACTTGCTTTTTTCACTCACTCAAAATTTTGTAGATACTCAACATCTAAGGAATTTAAACTGGTCTTAATGTTATAAAATTATAGAAGGAATTGCTGGAGAAATTCTTTATTTACATAAATAATCTTGACTCAAAATTATATATCTTAGCATGGCTAGAATTGTTGGTATAGATCAAGAACAAGGAAATATAAGCAGAATTGTTGAAACGTTGTAACTTTTGAACGCTATTCCTATCCTTCCCTTTATTCCACTTTATCACACGCTATGACGTTATGTTTTAGCTAAATTGTTATTTTTTTTTCTATATTACAGTGGTTATATATCTTCAAAATATGTAGTGTATGGAAAATTCTCTGAAAAATCAAATGTTTTTAATTTTGGAGTCATGGTTATAGAAATCAAATCTACAGATCCCTCCATCAGGTTAGAACATTGATCATATTCAAATTAGAATGTATTCGTCTAATTTTGCTTTGTTGTTTGGATGTTTTTCATTAGAAATTGTAATGTGTAATTTTGTCCTGTCTCCGAGCTAGTGTTAATGTGCTTGAGATGAGATCTTCAGGGATTTTACCAAATTGAACAAGAGGTGTGTGCACAAATTGCCAATTGGACTATCATAAGCTTGTTGAGCATAAGACCTTTGTCATTGGAAAGATGACGAGAAAATATTGAGAAGCAGAGGTATAATATCAATTTTTAGTGACTTGTTTTTCTTAGGAATGGAAACCATTTACTTGATTATGTTATTTTGGTATTCGCAAGGCGCCGGTGTCGGTAATAATTTATTTTCTCTGTTGGGGATGCTTGGTCAAGTGGACCAACCTATGTTAAACTCCTAAACACAACTAGTATTAAAAGTATTCAATAGTGGCATTGGACTCCCTTTTAGGACTGCAGACGGCAAAAAGAGACATAATACAGATACCTGGTCTCAGTTCAAGCAGTGCAAGCTTGACTGTACAATTTACCTTTGGTCCGACTTGGTCTATGTTTGAGGTATTCTGTAGGCAAATTGGGTGCTTTTTATAGTTCCAGGCTATTTATAACTTCAAGGATGTTTGCCTTATTGCTTCACATTATAATTTTTTCTTTCCTAAGCTTAATGGTGTTCATTGGTGCTTTTTTACGTTATTGACCCGTGTTGCACAATTGATCATGCTATACCATGAATTACTAGATAAGTCTCAGGGCAAAGAGATAGTCGTTGTCTTGGTTTGCAAGTGATCTTGCATATTGGAAGATTTTTTTATGCTCTTGAAGCAAGACATTTTTTCGGATATGTATTATTGAATAGGTGTCATATTAATTTTGTGAGTATGATTATCTTTTATTTAAGTTATATTTTTAACTACATTTTAATGATATTTTGATGATAACATCAAAATGTATTTTAAGTAGGAGATAAGAATGATCCACAAATCTAAAATAGTACTCATTCAATGGTACAAAATAAAAAAAATATCCTACTCCAAAAATACTTAAAAATTTCTCTTGCATATTTAGTCAGAGAAATAGATGATAATAAGTCACTTTAATTTATTCCTTTCATACATTTCTTGAATTTTTTAATAGAATAGTATTCGCATATAAGTAAAAATGATTTATATCAAAAGTCAAAATATAATTCAGTTGATAAAAGCTCAGTTAGTAAAAGTTTGAGATATATAAAAAGAGTAATAAAGTTCAATCTCCGCAAATATTCTTTATCACAATTTTTCTTTCTTTATCCTCCATCCTCTCCCCTAAGCCTCAGTAGAGAGCCATTTAGGAGCCTCGCCCTTCACTATACCCACAAGGTGTGTCATATGCCTTAAAAAAAAAGTCAAAAAATAGTTAAGATAGTTTGTCATGTATTCTTTCACATCAAGTAAATGGTTCATATTAATAACAAGGGATTTGGGTTTAACATAAGAAGACAAACCGGTCTGCATATCAATAGTCAATAGATTCTTATAATGCAAATTTGTTACGCATGAAAAGCTGTTCTAGTTATAATTGTCTACAAGACTCGGTGTATAATTGCAAATATTATATTCTCTAGCTTATTACTTACTCAGTCCACAAGATATCTGCTTTTAATGTGAATTGGGTGATTCTTAATTCACGGTCAGAACTCAGCAGCAAAAGAAGTTTTACTTTCTACTGAACAGAAATATTGATTGTTGTGGAAAAGTAAGGCAAGACAGAGTCAAGCCAACTCTAGCTGACATTAAATAATCAAGAGGGATTAAAATATACATATTCCACATCAGAGTTCCAAAACTGAAAACCTCCAACTCCAAGTGGGCTCTGAGTTGTCCACATTTTACTAGTGACAGCATGCGATCCTAAATTAGATTAGGCTATCTCTTCTCAAAATGTCAAAGCCAGTGCCCATTATTGATATATATATATATATGTATGTGTGCTATTTCTCTTACACTTATCATTCATTATTGATTTTATTTTGATCTAATAGTTTAAAATTACACGAATTAATGAAGAAAGAGAATAGTGGACTATTCAATGTAAAGACTATTGATGTGCTCATTTATGTTGTTAAATGAAGGGCTCATCCTTAATCCATATAGTAGACTTGACAATTCTTACATATCTTCTTACTCTTAAAAAATTTAATTGATGGTATTCGTAGCATCTATTGGTCATCAAGTTTATGCTCTTTTTTAAGTCAAATACCTTGTTCTTTTTCCACTGAAAGCCTGTATCATTAAATGGAGAGCAGTTGTGGAGTTGAAGTCCTGTACTTCTCTTGATAACATTGTCTGTTATCCTCAATTAACAACTGTCCTTCAAGCTGTTACATTATAATTTCAGAAATAATAATATATGTACAAGTTCTTTTAGTGCATCTAGGCATATCTTGCAATTGAATCTGAATTTTGAGTGCCCAAAAAAATTTGCCTTTCATCTATAAATTTCTATGTAGGAATGGTGTTATATCCCAGTTGGTGGATATGTCATTATCAAACACAGAGCAAAAGAACCTTGCATTTGGTGCAGCTGCCAGCCTGCCAGCATGGTGCATCAAGCCACAGGCTTGACATGGTCACATCTTCATTTTATTGATACTGTGTTTAAGTTAAGGACCTTACATATTGGTTTTTATCCAATAGGCTACTCAGTTGTGAGATCTTTGTTAGAAGCTCCAACATCTGACCAGATCATGGCCAGAAATTCCAACTGTTCTCGATCTAGCTTATGCTTGTGATTGTGGATGAAGACACACTCACTGTCCAACCATGAAGCACCTTAATTTGTTGTCTTGCATGGGTTGAGATGGGCTGAAAGAGAGAGAGATTATAGCTTCTTTAGAATCTATAGTATAATTAAGTGCGTGTTTGAGATAACTGTGAAAATTTGATTATTTTAATAATTAATTATTGTATAATTTTTTTGTTATAATTGATTATAATAGAATCAATTTTATATTTAGATATATTAACTTAAAAAATAATTTTAAACTAATCTTTTTTATTTAGATGGTAAAAAAAAATCATTTTTATGTATTAAATTATCAAAATAAGTACATAGAATTATTTAAAAGGTTATTTAATTGATTGAAAACAAAATAATATTTATATCTCAAAGTGTAATGAATAATTTATAATCTAAAATCATAAGTTAAAATTTTAACATTATAAAAAAGTTTTTTTTTTTAAATATATTAATTTCATGTAAAAAATTGAACTTGAATTTATTAAACATACATAATTACTGTTACAATAGTCTTTTTTAGCAAATAACATAGGTTGGGGGAACAAAAAAATCGTTCCCAAACATGTTCTGAATGTTTTAAAGTTTTAGTGATCCTGACCAAAAAAAAGTTTAAGTGATCAAAACCTTCATTTTTTACGTTTTAATTTACACTTTATATGTTAAAAATATCCAGTCAAAAAAATTAGTTAAATATAAACATATAAGATGAAAGATGTTGATTTAATGTTTTTACTGAATTATTCTAATCTCCAATTAAATTTATGAAATCTATATAAATACTCCTTATATTTTGATCATATCATACAAACATCTTTCTTGTAGTTGTTGTTTTTTTTCTTTTTTCCAAAGTATGTATGCTGAAGAAATTTACACAAGGTAATTATGTTTGACAACAGATTAACATAGTGTATGTTTGACAGTGTATGTTTGATGATGATCGAGTCTACGAAGGGAAAGCCAAGGTAATTTTAAAAATAAGGAGGAATGCCTTTATAAACTTCATAAATTTCATAAGATGTTAGTGTAATTTTGTTTTTCAAATATAGATATTCCATTCTACAAAATGCACAAAATTAGCACATTTGTCAAAGGATAAGTAAGATGACTGGAAAAAAAAAAGGAAAGCAAAAAATAATAGTACTCTATATCAGCAGCAGCCTATTGTTCAACTTATGAACAGTTTGCATTCAAACAAGCCTGAAAACTTGTAGGGGAAAAAAAGAACCTCAAAACACCCTCATTGGTGTACTGCCATGCAAAAGAAATTTGATGTCCTCATAGAAGTGTTGTAACTGGTTTGACCACTTAGCCAGTCTTGGTTCATTTTCATGATCGAATTTGCGATCAGATTATTGTGGATCAAGTCAAATTTTGGTTGAGCAGATAAATTCTGATTATTAATTTTTTTAATAAACTCAATATTATTTCACATTTTATAAAAATATTTCGTATTATTACATATGAAATATTTTTATGATGTCATTCAGTTTGACTAATCAATTCAAACGATTAAATCGACTGAATTATTAATATATATGACTTATTAATTGGACATCTCGCTCTTTAGTATTCGATCCAGTTTTTTTGGTTTCCCATCATAGCCAACAAAACAGGGATCATGGTGCCTAAACACGCAAAATAAAAATAGTATCATTAAAATGGGTTTATAGTACCAAACACAAAGCATATGGCACTGTAAAATGATATAAAGCACGCTTGTGGCTAAGGAATATTCTCGATTAGTGTTTCGGGTTGATTATGCTTAGGCATTTCCTCCAAATCAAACCCACCATCATACGCACTATGCTTTATCTGGCTCTCATGTGCTTGGCGAATTCTACAGTTGGGTGTCATGATGAATGCTTTCTTGCATGGCCCTCTTCAAGAAACTTTCAACATGAACCTCAGAATTTATTGATTCCAAGAACTGTGGTTATGTTTACAAGTTGAACAATACTCTAATGGTCTCAAACAAGCACCAGGTACTTGGTTTCTTTTTTACAAGTTTACCCAAAATCTTTTAAACCAAAATTGGCTTTCATTTCAAGCATGTTTTATTCTTACATGTTTATCTACAAACATAATCAGGATATTGCTATTTTGTTGATATGTGTTTGATAACATCCTCTTTCCATCTTTTCCTTGTAAACTGTGGAGAATTGTGCCCTATGTTCTATCTGAATTAGCTTCCAGGATTGTAGAGTCTTGTTGGATTCAAATTCTCCTGAGTAACATATTTATCCATCTTTAACAACTTTAATTTGCTTCACTATGACAATCCAAGCGCACTTACATGACTCAGAATCTAGTCAAGATTTCTGGTTCCCAAGCATTTAAGCACATAGACTTTGACATTGATCACTTTCCGCGTGAACAATATGTAGCTTGAGGACAAGCTAAAATTATTCAACAAATTCACACTTACGAATAAATTGAAGCTGTGTCCACTAAAGTGTTTTCTATCATGGTAATTCATTAATTAACTTTATAAATGATCTCTGCTCAGCACGCAATGATTTAAGATTGCCAGACCGAAACACTCAATTAAGTGCATAATTATCACTTATTGAAACATTTACAATAAACTTGTATAGTTACAGATCTACACGATCCAACTACTGTGTAGGGTCTCCAAAAGTAAAAACTCCAACTAAAACACAAAATTCGGCTCATTCGGGTCCAATAGATATTTACTTTATCCTTTAGTATCTGTTTAAATTAGGTAAGGTTTTCTTTGTAGTTCAATACTTCAGTTAGCACTGGCGTAACTCTTTAAGATTTAGATGTGATAATGATATCCGAGACTGGATCCTCCGTAGTCCACCTATCCAGTATCCCCTCAACTATATCCAGTTACTTGACTTGCAACTTCCGTGTAGATTTGACCAACTTAATATTTTGATTAAAATATATTTTTTGTCTTTATAAGTGACATTAATTTTTAATTTGTTCCTTATATAATTTTTTTTCAATTTAGTTCATATATATATATATATATATAATCGTTTTAATTTGATCCTTACCATAAGTTGTTGTTTATAACATATTGAAATGTAAGGATTAAATTAAAAATGAGTATCACGTATAAGCACAAAAAATATATATTAAAATACATTTTTAACCCTTATAAATGACAAATTTTTTTCAATTTAATTCTTATATTTCATAATAATTTGGTTTTTATTCCTTATAACAATAAATAGCAAGAAACAAATTAAAAATAATTGTATGTATAAGGACTAAATTAAAAAAAAATCATATAGAGATTAAATTAAAAATAAGTATAACATATCATGATTAAAAATATATTTCACCTAATATTTTCACATTGTCATGGAATAAGTTAGTTACTTGTTGAATAAGGTGTAACTCATGTAAGTCGTGGGGTAACTTTCAGTTTCAGGCAATCTGCATGCTTGCGTGTGCGTTTGAGTTTGTGTGACAAAAGTCCTGTGCCCTGTTGGGAATGTTCCCACCAAGTGAAGTTCACTTTAGGATTCTTTATTTATGCCTACTTAGTATGGTAGTGCCAAGAAATTTCTCAATCAATTAAGGAGAGCAAGTAGCAAACAAGCCAACCTTGATCTTGAAATTAAATTAACTACCATTCATTAATAGCTCTGTTCAATTAGGCTACTATCAAATCAACAAAGCCAAAATGTTCAAAACTCATGACAGGTACAAACATTCTAACAAATAGAAATGAGAAAACAAAATTTTGATAGTATATATGAAGAAAGCTTGCGGTACCAAGAGTAACATACTAAAAAATAATCATAATCAAAACACAAATGAACATTTTGATCATTCAAATCTGAACACAAATGAACGTTCTGATGCCATAAAATGATCTTAAAATTTTCTCCTTCCCTGACTAGTTGACGGCTGCTCTCTCACCAACGAAGATAGAATGGGTTCAAACTTTTAAAACCTTATTCCTCCTTCTTGTTGTCACGTGCTTCACCAAAAGCACACACCACTTTCTTTTTCTTTAAAAAAAAATGCTTTAAAAGAAGTGGGCTCCACTTGAGGGACCACAACAAAACGAAGACTTTCAATCAAGGAGAGGACGTAGCAAACAAGCCAAACTTGTTCTTCAAGTTAAATTAACTACCATTGATTAATAGCTCTGTTCAATTAGGCTGCTATCATCAATTACGTGGATAAGATAAAATGTGGAAAAAAAGGAAAAACCGTGGATTTAATTTTCAAGTGAATCAAAAACTCTGTACAGCATGAAGTCCATCATATGACCAATTCAATATTTGATAAAAAATTTCAAATACTATTTAACTGAATACTAGTATAGCCAATAGTCAAAATCGTTAAATAAAATAAATCGTGAGTGATGAGTCACAAAAGCCTCATAACTCAAAAGGCTAACAATATAAATACCACCATTAACCCCCAAGTAAGATACTTCATTTCTTGTCTTGCATCCTCCAGTTTTCAAACACACACCATGAGGGTTCTTAACGTTGTTTTAGCACTGCTTCTGCTTCTTACTATAGTTCATGTTCAGCCAAACCTAGCAGGTAGGGTATTGAATACTAAGAAACAACTGAGGCTGCAGTCTCTTGACAAGGGTCCTGTCGCTCCCTCAGGACCTTCTGGCTGCACATACATCCCAGGAAGCGGTGGCACACACTGCCCGGTGAAGGAAATGAATGTCGCCGGCAACGTTCAACAACACCGCGGTGCGCCTTATCCTCGTCTTGTTGTTCCATTTAGTGTTGCAACCATTCAACACTGAAGCTCTCTTAAGCATGCAAGCCTTTCTGATTACAAGTTTTAAGCTGAGGGCTCACTTTGGTGGAGGGTGAATGCTCAAATTGGAAGAAATCAAAGGCCCAGCTAGTGTAACAAAAGAATCATTGGTTTATTTGTTATTTTTTTATTTGTTTTTTTGTGTTAATCTTCTGCAGTTTATGTTCATGTATTCTAAATATTAGATATAGACATATATATATAGACATATATATATATATATATATATATATATATTAAATAAGAGAATTGTATTATAGAATCTTATTATATATATACATATACCTTTTTTTGGGTACAGAATCTTATTATGTTTTAATATTATGTTGTACTGCAGATGGAATATAAATATTTTTTAAAGAATAATCTCATGAGGATGCATGTCTATATTACAAGTTATAAATAGTTTTTCTTAACTAATTTACTGTTATTTGTATAGTTTTAATTCTATTAAACTTCACAAAATAATTCACGTCAAAAAAGAAAAAAACTTCGCAAAATAATTAATATACCATTTCTTATGTGCAATATAATGAGAAAGAATTGCTCACTTTCTTAAAACTCATATCTCTTTGCTGAATATATGAGATTTAATTCTTATTTCCAGTACAAAATATTTGACTGGCGAAGTTAAATAACATCTTCAGAGCTTCTTTATTATATGTAGTTGTTTATATGTTGTCAAGTTTGGTTTCTCTAATGCTGCAATTATCCAAAGTTAATCCTGCCTAATTATTTTTTGTTTAAGTGGATACCAACTCAGATGGTGAATATGTACTAGTTGCGCATTTGCGTATTTGAATTAACTTTGGTTCGAAAGGGGGGAAAAATGTAACAACGCAGGCACAACAGCTTATTATTGTTGACTTCATATTTTGTGTGAAAAGCATTTCTTTGACCGCAGGAATTAAATACCAATGGACTAATGGGTTTCCATACTTGCTTATTATGGTATAATTAAGTTTGGTTTAAAAAAAAACAAGAGAAAATTTCATTAAAAAAGTGAGAAAAATTCATTTAAAAGAAAGTGAGAAAAAATTTTATGCAAAAAAATAAAAAATAAAAAATATTTTAAAATTGGAAGAAAAAGATATATGAAATAGTGGTGGTGGAGACAGTTAAAAGGAAAAAAAAAAAAGCAAAAACAAAAGAAAGGAGTGAGAATGTCAATATATCAAGTCCCATCGTTAACGATTCATATTCAAAGTGTGATCTATGAAAGAACGTATCAACTTTGAAAATATTCTTGTGTGCATAATAATTTATCTTGTCATATTTATACATAAAAAATAAAAAATTAGAGTTATACATAAAAAATAAAAAATTAGAGAAAAATAATAATTTTTTTAATGAATAAATTTAGTGAGACTTGTTCATATATATTTTTTTTATTTTTTATCTATTATATGTAAATATGATATAATGAATCTATATGCACACAAGAATATTGATCTCTCAACTTTGATACCTATATTTGAAAATGACATTTGCAAGGGAAGAAAGTAGGTAGGAATCTGGTGTAGTTATTATTAGTCAATGCATTACTCTTTTTATTATAAGAACTACATAGATTAAAATAAACTACGCACCCAATTGTATCAAACTCTTTCTAATGCTATATATTCTGCCTCCTTCAGTCCAGCCTATAGTTACCAATTCTTGGACGCAACATCAATGGATTCCGTAGTAATTAGCTAGCCTTTACATTAAGAGCTCATTTCCTTATAACCAATAAACCAATCCTTTCATTCTCTTTATTTTTATATTTATGCGCATTCCAGTTATTCAACGGAGTTGTCGATTCTCCTTTCGTGTGTGTGTGTCTATATATATATTGATAGACTCCTTTCGTATATTTTATCCACTCGTCGATGATTCAGGATTTTCAAAATGGAGGACCAATTCAGTTATTCAAATGTCACATCTTAAAAGGACAATGTTACTTGCTTGCTCGCTTCATGAACCCTTCAATCTGCATTAGAGAAGTCGTCCTGTCAGAGTTTAATCTAAAATTCCTTTTCCTTTCATACAAAACGCAACTACGCAAGGAATACTTTGGCTTTTGAGACTCTTTCAATACTGTATTAGTAAGGCCGAATCATTATTTGTGATTTTACAGCGACCTGCGATATATACTTTTAAGTTCTAAAATTGAAGAAATAAAGATGTTATATTAGATAAAAGGACATATAAGATAAGATATAATTAAAAATAAATGCATTAAAAAAAATAAAAATAACACCTATTGTGAAAAAGTTAGTAAAATTTCACTTCAAGTAATTTCATTATGTGAGTAAAAAATCATTAAAAATCCTACTAAAAAAAAGTAGATAAGATGAAAAATAACTTAATAGTTAAAGATATAGAGGCAAATCAAAAAAAATATTGTAAATAAAATCTTTGAAAAAGACTTAAATTTAAATAGTGATTCTAAAAATATGATTTATAATAAAATATAATAATAACGTTATTTAATTTATATGGCTGAACTCACGTAGTGAAAAAAAGACTTTCTTATCATTGTTGTTGTTTGATTTTGATCAAGAATATGTATTAGTAAGAATATTATATTGATGTATGTGTTCAATTCATACAGCAATTATCAGTTACGGTGGTCATTTTCAAAATCATGCTTGTTCACATTTAAACTAAGAGATACATAAAAGATATATTGACGTCTGACAACAACAATGACAGAGGTGGGCACTAGGGATGGCGGTCGGTCTGGGGTATCATGGGAAGTAAGGAAATTTGGACAACTCACTCCTACTCATTATAATTTGACCTTAAATAAACTTGATTGGGTTGACCTATTTAACAAATGAGTTGTTATTTTGAAATTAATTCAACCCTACTATGAGGATATTAGATTAAATGAGTTGCATACTAAAGTGTTTATCCGAGTAAAAAGAAATTGAATTATTTAAACATGAGATTTTGAGTTTGATCTTATAATTCATATGTATAAAAATAATATTATTAAAAAGGAATTTCGTTTAAGTATTTAACTGTATCTTAAAAGATTAGTCTCTCACTTATTTGGTGAGGGATACTCTACAATAAAAAATAAGTTGTCTTTTTTTTTTCAATAAACAAACTAAAGCCTTTGTTTTTATAAGTTATATCATTTTATTGGCCTCTTAATTTTATAATAATATATTAATTATAATTTATATTGAAAAATAAAAAATTTAATATAGTTAATACAATCTTCACATATTAACTACAGAAAATGTTAAAATAATTAATAAAATGTGTATATATCATCTCACTTTTTCAATAACTAAGGTGCTTAGTAAAATTTTTATTTTTCTCACTTCCCACGTATACAATTCCTATTAATTTTGTTAAACGATAATTTTTTTTTAAGTCAATAGATGATAAAAGTTTAAACGAATATTGCCTTACTTTTAATTTAAACGTTCTTTAAAATATGATAACTAATTTAAATTCATTTTTAGAGCTAAAAACTTTTTAAGAAGTTATACAAATCAAATGAAAGAAAACTATATATTTAATCAACATACTTGATTATATAAGATGACTTGATTCTTTTATAAATGCTTATTTTTCTTTAAGAATAATATCAACAACTCCAATAAATTTTCTACACTTGAAAGATTTTTTTTAAAAAAAAATCTTATTTAAGATCAACAGTGTTTCAAAAAAAATAAATAGATTAACTACATTAACAATTGGAAAGAAATATTAAGAAGAAATTGACTATAAAAGTTTGATTAGAATTTTGGATTTCAAAAAGCTTCAAGAATAAATTTCTTATAAAAAGTTTTTGGTATCATTTAGCTTTTGGCCTCTAGCTATTGAGCCGAGATTATATGAAGGGGCAAAGTTCCAACTAATCTACTACACTAAGGATACAAGAAACCCCAATTAGATCTTCTAGGAGAATCAGACCACAACCCACAGGCAGTGCATCCCTGATATGCAATCCCATGACTTTTTTACCAAACTGCAATCGATGAAAAAATTATTTATTAAAATGTTATTTTTTAAATTATTTATTAAAATATTGTTTTTTTAAAATTAAATATTAAATTATCATCATTTTATTTAACGTGATATTTTTTAATAATTTTTTGTCCATATAAGATACACCAAACATAGTGACGCATTCATGTGAATTACGTCAACACAGTAAGCGTAATCCACGTGGATGTACCATCCTATTTGGCGTATCTTACGTGCATATGCTATCTTACATGACATTTTGTTACGTAGATACGTCATATAGGATAATATTTTTTAGTTAAAAATGTCAACACATTTGATATTTTTCACGTGGACAAAAGAAAATTAAAAAAAAAATTATAGGACATTTAACTTATTTCACGTGGTTCTCGCATTCCTTCCAAAGACACATGTATTTCACATGCTTACTAAGAAGTGCATCATAACGTTGAAAGACATCAATATCAATTAGTTTATTTATAGGTCAAATGTTTGCTTCTGATTCATAAATTAATTAATATGAGACTTTAGTGCTGGAAGATAAAACAATTAAGTAAAATAATAATGTACATTTGTTCTATGTGAGATTTTGATGTTAGTAAAATAAAATAACTAAGTAAAATAATAAAATACTTTTATTCGATGTGAGATTTTAACGTGAAGGAAACCAACTTAAAATACGAACCCTTTTACAACATCTAGATCGTCCTAACCAAAGTTGCACTGGATGAGGATACATACAAAACCATATCCATATTACACTATCCAATTATCTTCTGGAAAGTGCCACCCCACAGTTACAGTGTTGCTGCAGCTGCCCCTTGCCACCATCCCCACTGTCTACCATCGGTATCACTCTCCACCATTACTATTAATTATTGTTCATCACTTCATATTCACCATAACTGCTATCACTTTTCACCGTTACTGTTATTTCCATTACCACCATTGTTGTTGTTACCACCAATTTATCGGTCGTCACCACAAATGTGACCAATTTTGTTACTATCATTTTCACTAGTCTACCAATTGTTTTGGACCTCTGCGATTACCGCCTCGAGAATACCAACCCCTGCGACCATTATAAAAAAATTGTTTCGATTATTTATACATCTAATTTTAAAAATATGGAGATGTTTATAAGATGCTTTGAAAACTTAGACCATACATCCAAATGAAAAAATTAGAATTAAACTCAAACTTACTACTTCAATTCATGATTCTTTTTGCAATCCAAATATAAACTTTAAGATTCAAATCTAAGATTTTTTTGAACCAAAAGCAAGATATTTTAATTTAAAGTCATGAAATGATGACAAGGCTTTGAGCTTTATGGACTAATTAAAGTTTCATGGAAATTTTAAATTATTGAAAAGATAACCAACTTTTAATTATGGTTCACAAATATGAATGTCATATAATTTTGTCATATAATTTTTTTCATTCTCTGAATATTATGATAGAGTTTAATTTTAATGCATTGTAAGTGTAAAACTTATTTACAATATTATTCAATCCAATATTGATACTTAATTTAATGAGTTTAACTATGTTAAATTTTTTTTTTGGTTTTTCAAAGTATTTCCTCACTCGATAGGAGAAAAACTAATCTCTTGGAATACGGTCAGTCGCCTAAGCAGAGACCCCTCCTAAGAATGTTATTTCCTTACACATGAATTTAGGAATCAAATCTAAAATCACATGCTTAATGAATCCGAGTACCTTCCACTCAGACCCATACACATTAGTAGTTTAACTATGTTAATAATTACATAAGATGTCAAACTCATTAAAATGATGTTATCATTAGATTATTCAGTTCTTCTATTAGTTCTTTCTTTCTCTGTGTTTCTTTGCTTTTAGCTCAGATACCTTTATGGTATCAGAGCTTCAGCGATCAACAATGGAAGGAAGTTCTGCTGTGCCTTCCTCTTCATGCTTCACTGTGCACACGTTTTCAAATCCTGTTTCTATCAAATTAGATGAGGGTAATTTTCTACCCTGGAGGCAGCAAGCACTTGCAACAATCAAGGGTTTCAGGTTGCAAAAATTTATTGAAGAATCAGAAGAATCAGGAAGTATGCCAATCAAGTATGCAAATACAGAAGATGAAGCCAAAGGTATTATCAGTGAGGATTTCTTGAACTGGGAACAGCAAGATCAGCTCTTGATGTCATGGCTACTTTCATCAATGTCAGAAACTTTGACCACACGAATGGTTGGGTGTGATTATTCCTTCCAAGTATGGAAAAATCTTGAAGTGTTCTTTGCTTCACAGACAAGAGCAAAGGTAAAACAATTGAAATTGCAGCTCAAAAGTGTAAAGAAAGTATCTGGAATAGGAGATTATCTACTCACAATCAAAAAGATTACAGACACTCTTGCAGCAGTTGGTTCTCCGATAGGTACAACTGATTACATTGATGTAATTTTTGATGGATTACCTGATGAATATGATGGTTTTATTACTTCTGCTATGACAAGATCTGAACCTTTTTCAATTCCTGAACTTGAGGCTCAATTAATGGCTCAAGAAGAAAGATTAGAAAAGAATAAGAAATCTGTCAATGATGCTTTTTCAATGCAAGCAATGCAAGCTAATTTGCCTCAGCATCAACATTTGCAAGGTTAGAGAGCTTCTGGTCCTAACAGATATCAGTCTTTTGTTCACAATCGAGGCAGGTTCTATGGAAACTATAGAGGTAGAGGTCGTTTTCAGAGAGGAGGTTTTGGAGGTAGACAAATTAATAAACCACAGTGTCAACTATGCAGAAGATATGGTCATCAAGCATTAAATTGTTTTTATAGGTTTGATGAGCAATATACAGGGCCAAGTTTCAATCATATGCATTTTTCTAGTTCATCACAAGGACAAGTTTCTAGTCCTTCTCAACACTTAGCTGAGCCAAGGTTTGTTGGTAATCAGCATGCATCTATGTCTGCTATGATGGCAGCACCAGAAACGCTTTTTGATCCTGCCTGGTATCCTGATTCAGGAGCAACAAACCACTTGACACCAGTTTCTGATAATCTGATGACTGGTTCAAGTTACAATGGTGATAATAGGATTAAAATGGCCAATGGAGCAGCAGTTAGTATTCAAAACATTGGTAACTCTTTTTTCTTTTCTCCAAATTCTGTCAAACCACTGTTCTTACATAATTTGTTACATGTCCCTCACATTTCCAAAAATTTGTTAAGTGTTTCTCAATTTGCCAAAGATAATAAAGTTTATTTTGAGTTTCATTCTGATCATTGTTGTGTCAAATCTCAGGCCACCAATCAAATTCTCTTGGAAGGGAAGCTTAGAAATGGTCTATATGCATTTGACAATATTCAGATATTCTCTTCACCTTTTAAACAGTCTTTTCCTTGTAATTCAGTTTCTAATTCGTGTACTGTGAGTTCTAATTCATGTAATTTAGTTTCTGTTGATTCAAATTTCTCCCTTTGGCATGCTAGATTAGGTCATGCCTCACCTAAAATTGTACATTCTGTATTGAGACATTGTAATATTCCTATCAATCATAATAAAGTTCCTTTTGTGTGTGAATCTTGTTGTATGGGTAAGTCACATAAATTGCCCTTTGATTCTTCTGATTCTACATATATACAACCACTGGAACTCATTTTCTCTGACATATGGGGACCTTCACCTATTCCATCTTCTAATGGTAGTCGTTACTACATTCATTTTATAGATGCCTATTCCAAATTTACTTGGATATATTTGCTGCATAATAAATCTGAGGCTCTTACCACATTTGTTCACTTCAAAACTATGATTGAATTACAACTTGGTCTTAAAATCAAGGCTTTTCAATCTGATGGAGGTAAAGAGTATACTGTTTTTTCAAAATATCTTCAATCTCAAGGCATCATCCATAGAATTAGTTGTCCCTACACTCATGAGCAGAATGGCTCTGCAGAAAGGAAACATAGACACATCACAGAGATGGGTCTAACACTTTTAGCCAATGCATCAATGTCTCAAAACTACTGGGGTGAAGCTTTTCTGGCTGCAACTTACCTTATCAATAGATTACCAACTTCTAATCTTCATAACATGTCTCCTCTTGAAGTTTTGTTTCATCATCCACCAAATTATCATTTTCTTAGAACTTTTGGTTGTGCTTGTTATCTATATTTGAGACCTTATAATCAATTTAAAATTGATTTTAGATCTCAGCAGTGTGTCTTTATTGGCTATAGTGGAAAACATAAGGGTTACTTGTGTTTGGCCTCTAATGGCAAAGTTTTTGTCTCTAGGCATGTTCTATTTGATGAGTCTCAGTTTCCATTTAAAAATCCTAGTTCTACATTTCTTCATTCGAAACACTCAGTGCCTGGTACTTTTACTCCTTGTGCCTCTCCTTCTATTCCTCTTGTTCATGTTCCTGTCCAAACTTCTTCCAGTGTTTCACATACTACTGATACTCTTACTCAGTCTGAGCCATTGCATTCTGCTCCTGTTATTTCTGATGAGCAATCTCCTGCTGTTCTTCCTGGTCAAGATGCATTAAGGATACTTCCTGCTTCAGTTTTAGTTCAAAATCAGCATCCTATGGTCACTAGAGCTAAAGCTGGTATTCAAAAGCCTAAAATTTTTCTAGCTGCTGCTGCTAATTCTGACACAGAACCTAAGTCAGTCTCTGCAGCTTTGTCATGTCCATCTTGGAAAATAGCTATGGATCAGGAATATCATGCTCTCATCCAGAACAACACTTGGTCATTAGTATCTCTACCTCCTGGCCGAACAGCTATAGGCTGTAAATGGGTTTTCAAAGTAAAAAGAAATCCTGATGGAAGTGTGAATAAGCACAAGGCTAGGCTGGTTGCAAAGGGTTTCCACCAACAAGAGGGGTTTGATTTTTTTGAGACATTCAGTCCAGTTGTGAAGCCTACTACTGTGAGAACAGTGCTCACCATTGCTCTTTCTAAGGGATGGTCTCTCAGGCAGATTGATATCAATAATGCTTTTTTGAATGGGGATCTAGCTGAGGAAGTATATATGTCACAGCCTCAAGGTTATGTACAAGGTGATAATTCCTTGGTTTGTAAGCTGCATAAAGCAATCTATGGACTCAAGCAAGCCCCTCGGGCTTGGTTTGAGAAGCTTCAATCTACTCTTCTCCACCTTGGCTTCAATTCTGCCATTTGTGATACTTCTCTCTTCATGAAGTTTGCCACTGATTATACTATCCTAGTTTTAGTATATGTTGATGACATAATCATTACAAGTAGTTCCTCTCAAGCTGTTACTAATCTCATTGCAATCCTCAATACCTATTTTCCTCTTAAGGATCTTGGTGATCTCAATTTTTTTTAGGCATTGAAGTTAATCCTACTGCTACAGGTGGTATTCATCTCTCCCAAACCAAATATATTAAGGACCTCCTCACTAAGGCCAATATGACTGCAGTTAAGTCAATGCCAACTCCTATGATTTCTGGTCTGAAACTCACAGCAGAAGGTTCTGATCCATATCCAAATCCTTCTTTATATAGGTCCATCGTGGGTGGACTTCAGTATGTGACTATTACAAGACCTGAGCTTGCATATTCAGTGAATAAAGTTTGTCAATATATGCATAGCCCTCAGTCCTCTCATTGGCAAGCAGTCAAGCGCATTCTGCGCTATCTCAGTGGCACACTTCAGTTTGGCTTAGTTCTGTCCAAATCATCTCATTTTCATCTCTCAGCCTTCTGTGATTCTGATTGGGGATCTGATATTGATGACCGACGATCTACTTCAGGTTATTGTGTTTATCTTGGCAATAATCTCATCTCATGGTCTTCCAAGAAGCAGCATGTTGTCTCTCGATCAAGCACTGAGGCTAAGTATCGTAGTTTGGCTGCAGTTGTTGCTGAAATAACTTGGCTTAAGTCCCTTTTAACTGAATTGCATATTCCTATGACACAGACCCCTACCATTTATTGTGACAATCTTAGTGCTGTTCTGCTTGCTGCAAATCCTATACTTCACTCTCGGACAAAACATTTTGAGCTAGACTTATATTTTGTTCGAGAGAAAATTCAGCAGCAACTGATTGCAGTTCATCATATTCCTTCTCAGGAGCAAACAGCTGATGTTTTAACTAAACCAATTTCAGCAATGCCGTTTCAGTTATGTAGATACAAACTCAGAGTTCAAGATTACTCCACTCTGAGTTTGCAGGGGGGTGTAAAGAGTAGTTAACAGTTAGAATCTGTTTGTATCAGTTAAAGAGTAGTTAACAGTTAGAATCTGTTTGTATCAGTTAGGTTCTGTTATTTTCCGTTACAATAGTTACAGTTGGCAACTGCTGCTTTGCTTCCTTCTGTTATACATAGTTAGAATACTATGTATATATATCAGATAGATAACTTTCTCTATTATTACGATTCATTTCATATCTCAATATACAGAGTATATTCAGTTCTTCTATTAGTTCTTTCTCTCTCTGTGTTTCTTTGCTTTTAGCTCAGATACCTCATTAGATATAGGTGCAAATTTTTTTTAACAAATAATATATCAAAATTAAATTTATTACAAAAAAATGAAAGTCATCATATTTTGCTTCGTTCATTATTCGCTTTCACACATTTATGATATGGGACATTGTATATATGCAAACTTTGAATATTATATGGGCTGTCATATTTTGAACGCTCCTTTATAGACAGCAAGAGGGTATCCTATTTCTTAGGCCAGATCGATTTGACACAAATGATGTTGAAAAAATAAACCTGATTGCCTAAATTCAACGCCTTTATTTACAAAATTAAGCTATTCTTATTTAAGTGTAGAACATAAAGATTTTCAGCAAAATGAGATTGACTTTAATTTGCTAATTGAAATAGACTTATTAGTTTTGAAATGAACTTAAATTTTGTGCACCTTGTTTTTCTTTTGTTCTTGTTTTTGTTATTGAATCTAGAGTTTTTTATTGACATAAAATTCAAATAGTCAAATTGATACACGAATTACAACCACACAGAATGCTACCAGGTTAGCTTCTTAATTGACTTGTTTTCGTTTAGTTGTAAGTCAACCACTGTTGCTTTGGAAAATAACTAGGACGCCCACGGACGGTGCATTAGATAACATAAACCAGTGGAATGAATATAATATTCGATCAGACATGATACGAGAATACTATTTTTTTTAAATGTAAAATATGGTATATTTTAAACAATGATGCCACTCAGGTTTGAACCTATTTTTTGGTGGACACTAAACTTAGAACCTATTATTGTTTATATATGAGGAGTGGTTTTGAGAGAGCTTGATTACGTCAAAGAGTTTTGCATTGGTCGAGCATGATAATCTATTGGTCAAATGAAAGGTAGAGTATCTGCAAAGATACTTCCATGCTTAAGTCAATTTCAAAGTAAAAAAAGAGATAAAGATATAAGCAGAGAAAGTGAAAATACTCAAGATACTTTTATTGTGTGCTTATATAAGAGATGAGACCCTTGAGACCTAAGATAATAGGTCATATCGATCTAGAACCTATATAATCTTATATAAATTATTAATTACAATATCTCACCCTTAACTTAATCCTAATATAGCATGTAAAATATAGTATTAATTACTAAGATTATTTAATAAATACTTAACATTAATTTAGATACATAAAATAAAATAAGTAATACACATTTATTTATCTTTGAAGAAATATTTTTTAAGAGGAGGGGTCACAACTAGATTGGTGATGTGTGTATAAAACCTACATATTTTATGCTTGTTCAAAAATGAATTTGAAAACTTTGAGATAAGAATTACATTATTTATTTATGATATTGAGTGAATTTTGAACTCATTTAATTAAATATATTTTTATTGTGTTTTATAAGAAGTTAAGGACTTTTGTAATATTTTGAGCATAACTTTTGTTATAGAATTCGAATTAAGCTAATCTTGGTGTCTATGGAAAGATGAAAAAATTTCCTGCAATTTTCATAAAGATATCAAAGTCCAGTTCATGCATTAAGAAGATGAAAAATTATGTGCAAAGTGGTTGATGAAGTTTGATCAAGTCAACTAGCATTCATAAAATTTAAGGATCTAGATAGATTCTTAATTGGAGTGCAAGTAATAATTTCTACTTAGTGACCAAGTATCTCTATGTTTAATGTAAGGATCTCAATGAGTTTCCTAATTTGAGTGAGATTTTTGTTTCTTAATTTATATGAATTCAACAAGAAGAAAATAGGAAACAAGAGGTTTAATCAAAGATTAATTAAGCAAATTATCTCTATTAAACATGTCTCAATAAATTAGGGATAACTTTCTCTATAAATATGTGATTTACCTAATTCTAGTGGCGTTTTAAAGCTAAGAAAGAGATCTACAAATCTCATGTTGACAACTTTCTCCAATTAAGCTTCCATTAATGTGAGATTTGCGCCTAAAGTAATAGCAAAGCAAGATTTTGACCTATTTTACCTTAGATTCCTTTAATTTATTATAAAATAAAGGGTAAAGCTAAGGATTTGGAGTGTGGTAGTGGTAGCGGAAGCAAAGAATTCACTTTGAAGACTTAGAGAAGTTTACCATCGAAGACTTCCGAGATCTTTCTCTTCTAGAATTTTCTTCATGATGTTTCTTCTACTCATTTATTTGTTTTGTACTTCTTTTGCCATGAGTTGCTAAACTCTTCTCTTTCTAGGGTGAAGATATAACTTAATTCAATTGACATGTATTAAGATTAGATTTTTAATTAATTTTTTCTATTCAATTTGAGTGCTTGTTATAGTTTTTAATGCTTTTATGAATTATGTGTCTTTCATAAATTAATCTAGTGAGATGTATGTATAGAATCAAAAGGCTTGCATATGAATTAAATCATAAATAATAAGTGTCATGATTTATAATTATTTATAAATGGAGATTATAGGTTGTGTGAAAGAATTGTGATATTTTTCATGAGAATCCATAGAATGAAGGTCATGCCTTTACGAGTTTGGGTTTAGATCAAGAAATTGACTAGTCTTTGATAACTAAAAGAGAATTAATCTACCAATGAATTTTGTTTCAATTAATTAGAATGAAAATTCCAAAGCTACTCTATTGACTATGATAAATTGTTGAATTAAGTAAAGTCGGATCCCTAACATCTTTACCATTGTTAGTTTATACCTTAATTTGTTATCATGCTCTCTTGCTATTTTTAATTTATATGCTTTTACCTTTTTTTGTTTTTTCTTCAATTACTTATTTTCCTTTAAACTCTTTTTAATCTCAATTTCCTATAGCCTAAAGAGTGTTGATTTAATTTAGTGAATTTGATACTTGACAACATAATATATGTGAGATAATACCCACTCGTCATTATATTACTTTTACAATTTAGTATACTTATCAATTGAGCAACAGTTGAATCCTAGTTCCTAAGAGAATCTCCAAAGGAATTCCACGACCAGGGGAGTGGATGAAAAAGGGGACAAAGTGCACTGCAAAATTTGAACTCCTGCACTTTTCTTATATGTCCTACAGTTGTATCATTTATTGCTAACATGCAATTACTATGTTACACAATTCTTTGATCAATTTATAACTCTTTTTTGTTCTTGGTAAATATAATTCTTTTAATTCTTGGCACTTGTCTGATGACTCGACCAGCTTCATATCATATTGTATGTCATCACTTGATTTTTTTAAAATAATGATACTTACTTATATTTATACAAATATCACTTTATATTTCTATAATTTTTATCATCAAATTATAACTAACGTATTTAAATTGGGAGCATAGTTGTATGAAGAGAGTGCAAGTAATATGTCAGAGTTTAGACCTATTAATATGGTTAGGTACATATACAAGGTAATTGCCAAAATTCTAGCTAGAAGGATAAAAAAGGTCATGCCAGAACTAGTGGAGGAGACACAAACTGCGTTTGTAAATAGAAGGCAGATTCTTGATGGGGTGCTTATAGCTAATGAAGCGGTACACTGGATTAAAAAAAACAAGATGTCAGCAGCCCTCTTGAAGCTTGACTTTCAAAAGGCTTATGATTCTGTTCGATGGTATTTCATTGATCATGCATGTTTTGAAGATTATGGGCTTTGGGGATAAATGGCAAAGATGGGTATCTCAATGCATCTCAATACCGTCTATGTCAATTTTGGTAAATGGATCACCCACGGAACCTTTCAAAATGGAGCGTGGACTAAGGCAAGGGGACCCCTTATCTCCTTTTTTATTTGTCTTAGTTGCGGAAGTTTTTAATCAGATGGTAGGTAGAGCGAAGGAAGCTGGGTTAATTGAAGGTGTTTTTATTGGGAGAAATATGGTTAAGGTATCTCATTTACAGTTTACAAATGACATGATAATTCCATGTCCTTCTAAACAGCACGTCATCTCTAATTATAGAAGATTATTGGATTGCTTTGGTGTTATATCTGGATTGAAGATTAACTATTCAAAATCAGTCTTTATTCCTTTCTTTTGCTCGCATCAGTGGGTGGATGTCGTGAGTAGAAGTCTTTGTTGTTCTGTTGCTTCCCTGCCAATTAAGTACTTGGGTATCCCACTTGGTGCAAATCTGAGAAAGGTTGAAACATGGAGACTTGTGTTGGAGAGGATTGTGAAGAAACTTGCATCCTGGAAGGCGAGACTTCTAACTAGGTCAGGCAGGCTTGTTTTAATTAAATTTGTTTTAAATAATCTGCCTTTATATTATCTTGGTCTATTCAAAATTTCGAAGATAGTGGTCAAGAAAATAATCTCTCTTCAAAGTAGAATTTTTTGGAGTTGTGATTCTAAAAAGAGAGGTCTTCCTTTAGTTAAATGGAGTCTTATTCAGAAACCTAGAAGTTTGGGAGGTCTTGGTGTGGGGGATTTGGTAATAAAAAATGTTGCTATGCTTTTTAAATGGTGGTGGCGTTTTTCTGCTAAGGAAAAACCTTTATGGAAGAGAGTTGTATATTCTAATAATAATCAGAAGTGGGCTAGACCGCTGGTAGATCAAAAAAGAACATTTAAGGGGGGTCTTTGGTCGGTCATATGTAATGATTCAAAGTTTGGGAAGGAAGTAAAACATATAATGCTGATTGGTATTTGGATGAATGTGGGAAATGGTAAGTCCTCTTTATTTTGGGAAGATCTATGGACTGGGGATGAGTGCTCAAAGATAAGTTTCCAAGGCTTTATGTTGTGTCGTTGTAAAAAAATAAGGTGATTGCAGATCTTGGAGTGTGTGATGGATTGACTTGGAGATGGAACTTTCTTTGGAGACGAATGTTATTTGTGTGGGAGTTACAAAAATTTAAAGAGTTACAAAACTTGTTATCTGTCGTTTCTTTTAATAGTAAGACAGAGGATAAGCTTTTTTGGAAATCTGATTCGAGAGGGTATTTTTCAGTGAAGTCTTTTTTGATTGTTGAAGCTAATATTTCAGGCTCTTTGTGTCCATGGTGTTGATTGACAATAGTACAAAAGGTGTCTGGCATGACCTTGCTCCACCAAAGGCTAAGTTACTAGTGTGGTTTGTACTGTTGGGAAGACTGAATACCAAAGATCATCTTAGGAAGCTTAATATGCTACAGGATGATGAAGTTGGCTGTCCTTTTTGTAATTTAGATACTAAAAATATTGAACATCTTTTTTTCACATGTCATTTTTCGTGGAAGTTATAGTGTTCGTGTTTGGATTGGTGGGGTTTTTGTTGGTCTATTCCGCTTGATCTACGCTCTTTTTTTGATTCATGGGTGGATATTGGGCTAGTTGGGTTTCAAAAAAAAAGTGTGGGTATCCATATTTTTTGTGGTGGTATGGACAATATGGCAACATAGAAACAGGTTCGTGTTTGAGAAAGTGGAACCAAATTGGTCACAAATAAGTACTGTTGTTAAATTGAGAGTTGAGTATTGGACTAAGGGGTGGTGTTCTGATTTTCCTTCTCCCCAGAGATGTTGGTATCTAATTTGCAAGAAATAAGGAATTGGAGGCCTCCTAGTCCAACAAGACAGAAAATTTGTATTGAGCCTACAGTACCTAAGGGTGTCTACACATGGGTTATACATGACGTCTTTAGAAATAATTTGGAAAAGATAGTCATTGGGGGCTCCCTTCAAGGCTTGTGTGGGAAAGTGTTGTGTATTTGTGCTAAACCTATTGACCTTTATAATGATGCTGAAGCTGTTTTAATGGCCATAGTTTTGCTCTTGAAGTTTCTCTTCAAAAATGGTGGTTAATTCATAGCTCGATTTTGATTGCCTTTAATTCCTTAATTACTCTATCGTGGGTGGGTGAGGAGAAGAATGTTCATTGGAGGCTACACTTTCTATGGAACAAGTTTCAATCTATCAAGAGAGGCTTCAAGGAGTTACGTTTTGCCCACCAAGGAAGCAAGTCTAAGCAGAAAGCACATCCGGTATTCTGTATAGAGGAACAACAGGTTTCTTGATTTTGCTCTTAGTTATGGTTTGATGCTTTTGTTTCGTTAGATTGTTTTCCTCTTAGTATTGTATACAACTGTTCTTGCTCCTCTCTGTTTTGAGAGTCTTTGAGCCTGCTTCTTTGTTATTAATAAAAAAAAAAAAACTCTGCCTCATCATTGTAATGTGAAGTGATGTATACCTTACAGTTATGTATCAAGTATTATTTTGTTTTTCATATATTTTAATGTCACTTGGATATTTTGTGTCACTCTTATAACTGCTCCACTGCCAGTAGTAAAAGTTGATACTTTCTTCAAAAGGGATGAAATCTCTTTTTTTAGATTTATGTTGCCAATTTAATTTAAAAAATAAAACTAACGCAATGGGAATAAGTATGAGAGATTATTTGTAAATTAACGTATCAACAAAGACAAATGAGCAGAGAGAATGGACAAGATGCAACAATATTTGAAACAATATATGTGATGAGCACAGGTTGACAAAATAACTTGATATGTCATGCATAATAGTAGCAATGACATATTGAAAGTGCTTCAAGAAGGAAAGAAATTCTTCAAATTAGCCACCAAAGTAGCAATGACAGGATTTTGTGCTTTGCTTCTACTCCATCAGTTTTCACATCTTATCTAGCTGCATTATGGGTGTTGTGGAGTAAATTTTTCTTGCCTTTTCAAAAAAAAAAAACTGTACGTTTATCTATAAACATTCTTTTTATTATAAAAATTAATATAAATTACTTTGTATTTTTTTTAAAAAAAAGCTATGAACTAAATCTAAATGTTGTCAAATCTAACATATTGTTAATTAAGTAATCACTCATGGATGTTGGTGGTGAAATGAGACTCCTTGTTAATTTAGCCTTATTGTTGTACATATTATCGTAGATAAATAAATAAAAGATAATTTTTATTAAAATGATAATTTATATATATAAATATATATATATATATATATATATATATATATTGAGTTTGAATTATATTATATAACACAATATTTTATCACTTTGATAAAATTTGTATTGTCATGTTAAAATATTTATTAACCATTTTTTTCTGTTTTTTGAAACATACAAATGTTGTATGGTATCGAATATTAGGCGGTAAAAAGTAAGTAAGAACATAAGATCAGTGTTGTTGAGATGAGGATGTTGTGCTGAATATATAACTAGACAAGATAAGATATGATTAGAAATAAATGCGCATTAGAGAGAAAGTAGGGGTAGCACCTATCGTGAAAAAGATTGAAAAATCTCGTCTTAGGTGATTTTGACATGTAAAGAGAAGACTCTTAGAAGTTCCTGTAAGAAGAGTAGATTAGGTATAGAATAGCCTAATAGTTAGAGGTAAAGGGAGATCAAGAAAGACTATAAATGAAACGATTAAAAAAAAATTTAGATTTGAATGACATTTTTGAAGACTTAATTTATGATAGAGTACAATGACGTCATTTGATCCATGTAACCGACTCCACTTAATGAAAAAAAAAGTTTGGTTGTTATTGTTGTTGCTTTGAAATTTACAATCTTCTTCCTTTCTTTAATTGTTTTTCATTTTCTTTATTATTATTTCTATCAGATTAGTTCTGGTTATAAGGATATTTAGAACTGCAAACTCTTTATACTCTTCGCTAAGCATTATATTTTGGGATAGAATTTCAAATAGTCATCGCCATTTGCAATATAATGGGAAATTATTATCCTAAAAATAGTTTCTTGAAATCTTACATGACATTCTGTTTATGTTTATTTTCTCCATATCCTGAAGTTTTTCTAAAACACTTTTAAAAAAAAAAATAGGAAGAACAAATTTTCATAATGTCCAATTATTTAAATCTTTAATTTATGTAAATATATACTGAATAAATATGTTTTTTTTATTTTTCCTTTCTTAAGTTGGTTCGAGTAGAAGGGATTGATATTCCTTAAACATGTGATCTTAAGTTTAATTTTGAGATTCATATGTTTGAAATAATATCGTTAGAAGAAATTTTTATTTAACTGCTTAACTGTATATTGAAAAATTTGTCTCTCATCTATTAAGTCAAAATATTTCAAAAAACCTTTCTTAACATATAAGATGACCAACCGTAAACCCGTATAAATGAAATATAACCATACAACCTCCATGAGATAACGTTAATCCATTAGCTCTAACAATGTTTTTGAATTATCGTGATTTGCTCTTACCCTTCCGCATTATTTTTGCCTTGGACCCACCATATCATAACACCTTATGAGCGGTTCAAGTTAAGGTTAATTGAAGGAACACATTCTTATGACTTCTTAGGTAAATATAAGTTGAGAGCTAGCATAGGAGGCGCGCGAATTGGACACTCCACTGAAGTTACTTAAAATATTAAATAATAATAAGTGTCCAGTTATCAATTCATTGTTCCATCACCGCCATGCATGAAGTATGGAGTTGGCATACAAATAATATGACACTTAAGCTTTAAACCGCCTGCTTGTGAAGATCAACACAAAGCACTACGGTAAAGAAATTATAGCATGCTTCTGAAATGTCACATAATATTATGTTCACATTATTTATAATTTTACATTTTAGTCTTTATTAATAATGGAATTTATTATTAATTAATATTTTTTTTAAAACTAAAAAATATAATTAAGATAATAAATATGCAAATTTATAGTGAATTCTATCATTAATAAATATGAAAATTTAAGTAATATGAGTAATATTATACATGACCTTTTAGGAACGTATAATAATTTCTCCTATTATAAGCTTTTGACCTTTCACATTTACACATGGACTGAGTTATATATGACACGTGCAGCTCATGCATTAGACTTAAGTTTTAGCTGCCAACGTCAGAGTGTAGAAAAATGGAAAAAATAAAAACCATTTTCTCATTCCTTTAGTTTTGCCCAAGCTCTGCTTCTTTCTTCAGCTGAAGTTTCTTTTCCCGAGTCATGTTGTCGAATCTACGAACTATCTTGCATGTTGATTTGAAATTGATATTTCGAATGCAAGCTATGCGTTGAAGTCGTATCCCTTATTTTATCCTTCTTGGTTGACGGTGAATTTGATTTTGGCCCAAAAAAATAAAGTTTGCATACGTCATGTGCGGGTGCGCAAGGCTAGCTAAGGGGACTAAGTTGAGAGCCATTGAAGGAAACATATATGTGAAGCTCAAATCCTAGCTCAATCTAGACCCAATAAGAGCTCAAGTGAAGAAGAAAGTTATTATTATCATTATTATTTTTCAAGTGAGTACCAATCTCTACCTTTTTGGGCTTTCAATTAAGTTTATAATTTTATAATTTTGTTATTTGTAACACATTTTTTAACACAATTTTTAAATCTAATTAATGATGTATAAGTTTTTAACTAATAACGTGTATTTTGTGATTAACAGAATTAGTAATTGATTACTCTTCATTTGGATAATTTTAACCTAAGTTTGAATGTAGTGATATATATGTTATTGATCTTGAATAATAAGTGAAGAAAGCATTCTTATTTGTCTCAGAGGATTTTAAGTGAGTGTGAATCCTTTTTTTTCCATGGATTTGACTTAATAAAAAAAATATTAGTAGAGCCTTTTAGATAGCTTGGTTACTTATTGAGGCTAGATGACTCACTCTAATTCTTTGTAAATATTTACAAATTTACATAAAGTGGGTATTAGAGAGTAGCACAGTAGAGAAATTATATTTTAGAAAATACTTGATTCTTTTTGAAGAATTTAATTTATCTATACTACTTAATAAATGGGATTGTCCTCTTTTGGTCTCAAATTTTTATTTTCAGTTTTGTCATTTTATTTTACTTAGACACAATTCAAATAAAAATTAAAAATTGCCAACAATTGTTAAAAAATCACCCTACTACTAAAATGGTAAAATTATATTCAAGTAATCACTTCACTTTCTAGTACTAGAAATTGCTTTATATCTATCATTTCTCACTCTTAACGTTTTATATTAAAAGAAAAATCTTCAAATGATTTATAGTTAATATGTGAATAACTTTACATAAGTAAATAAAAAAAATGGGGATTGACCTATCTATCATGAAAAGAAATAGTAAATTTAAATATTCTAATTATGATTTTAATTTTATAAAAAAACAAGTTTTGAAGAGTCTTTGAAGTTTTAGAGTTAGTCCCTAATCGATCCTGTCCGGTCATAGTCTCTAAAAATTGGGGTGACACTTATATTTGAACACAAGTTATGCAGTAATAGTTATGTGTGAAATATCGACATGTATTAGTTTAAGTGAAAAGAATTTAAGTCTTTTAAGTATATAATTTTAAATTTAATCTTAAAATTAATATGTATAAAAATAATAATATACCCTTAGAGATTAATCTTTTACCAATTTAAAAAACTAAAAAGTTATGAGTGAAATGTCTCATAAACTCTGTTGGCTTTTTTTTCGTGGTTGATAATTTGTAAATATGCACCTAAGTTTGACGAATCTTTTTGTCCTTTGTCCTTTAATGAACCTTTTGTAAAGTGGCTAAAGAAATAGAAACCCATGCCCACCCTTCTCTATGGACTCTAGTATTTATTCAGCTGCGATGATGATACGATTTTAAACAAAGAAAAAGTTGATAAATTTTGCTTTAGTGCATGCACTTTTGGGTTAACGGGGTCTCCTCTCTCTTCAAAATTTTTTCGTTAACAATAAGTGTTGTAAAATTTATGATAGAACATAATGACGTCTTTTTATCTAATGAAAAAAGACTTAATGGTTATTGTAACAATAGATGTTATAATATCACTTTGCTGTCAGTGTGTTTAGAATGAACTCAGATTCTCTCATTTTTTTTTTCTTAAGTAATTAAGTAGATGAGAGAGATAAATATAAAGATTATAATAAAAATTTTATAAACTTTAACTAAATCCCAATAATAAATTTTTTTGTATCTATCTCTCTCTTCTACTTAACCACTTGAAAGAAAAAATGACATGAGAAGATTCAAATCGATTTAAAATCCTCTTTAAAGAAATTATTTGCTGCTTCCCAAGCACTACACAAAATCCTCTTTACAAAAACATGAGTAAATGGTGAAATTAGTGCTTAAAAAATACAGCAGAGTTAGTCATATTAGTTTATTAGCTCTGAATGATGGAAATTATTCTCAAGGTCCTTGAATGCGCATTCCGTCCTTTAAATTTGTCTGTGAATATCCATACGTTAACTGTCATTAAGAACTAATTTGAACGATAAAATACACATTCAGAGACTTTGGAAGTAATTTTCATCATTCAAAAACTAATATGACTGATATTATCTTTTAAGGACTAATTTGACTATTTACTTTGTTTCACATATCAAACAAACATATCAAGAGTTTGATTCACAAAGAGCTACAATTTGGACCCGTATAAGAAGGATATTATATTTTCATTTTTATCATTGTAAAGGAAGAAGAAGACACAATGCAGGTGTGGAAGCTCTTCATTACTGCATTAATGCCAGTTCTTAAGGTACTCTTAATTACTGCTGTTGGCGCATTTCTTGCTTTGGATCGGTTTAATATACTGAGGGAGAGTGCCAGGAAGAACTTGAATACAGTAAGTTTAATTGTTTTCTACTTTTTCCTTTCATACTTTTCATTCTGCAAAGTTAATTGCCAATATAATTTATAGTATTTCATTGATACTATTTGAAATATTTTATCAATTATGTGCCTATCTTTCTCTTTACTTCTTTTTTTATTTCTTTTTTTATCTTGAATACAGAACTCAAGGCACCAGGAGAATCATGTCCTGACACTTTTTTTTTTCTCAATTCATACATACTTATTCTGACTTGAAAATTATATAAATATATTCCTCTCCATCTTTTTTTAATGATACAAAGGTTTAAACAATATCTTGTCTTCTGTTATTGTTATAGTAGTTGAATACAATTTATCATGAAGAACTTTTCCCCTAACATATTACTCATAGGTTGGTGTCTAATTTATATATACAACCGGTGGTATCAATACTACCGATTACTTTAACTAAATTTAAGTGTAATTAACTAAATGTTAATATACGTTAACTTGTTAAAAAAAATAGTTAATTCAATTGATAAGTGTTGAATATCCACTTTTATTGTGTTAACCACATATACAAAGTGGTGAAAATGAACTTAAGTTTGATAACATTTTTTTATTGAAGTGCAAGATTGTATGAATACAACTCCATGGCAATTCTATCTTAGAATGGCTGCTCTGAGATTGGAGATTTTGGAGTTATGTGAGAGCAATAAGTTATTATATTGCTTGGCAGGAGATTTGATGGTTATAAATAACACTTCCTGCAAATTTAAGGGCATTCATTTCTGGTCCAAACGGACTAGTAATTGTTATCTTGTTATTAGATTTAATAGAATTCGGTCACTTGCTCAAGGTTGCTGGAAATCCTACAAATCTGATGGCATTCTAATATCCAAATTTAAGAAAGAAACATCTTTCATTCTTTCTTCTTTTCAATGCAGATATCTGAAGTCAAAATGGAACTAATGATGCTAATTCATTCTTGCAGTATATTTAAAGAATTAATATAATGAGGTTTTTTTTTTTTTTTTGCAGATGGTATATTTTGTCTTCACTCCCGCTCTTGTTTGCAGCATCCTGGCTAAAACTATAACATTTAGGAGCCTGGTTTTGCTGTATGTTGTTTTCTTGCCACTCAGCATTTTCATTTTTTTTACCTACTTTTTTCCATTTATTTTTAATTGGTTTAGCTAAGATGCTTCCATGAATTATGAAGGTGGTTCATGCCATTGAATATTCTTCTCACATTTATCGTTGGGACAGCATTAGGATGGTTAATAATGAAAATAACTAAAGCTCCTCGTGATATGCAAGGCCTTGTGTTGGGGTGTTGTGCAGCAGGTAGGTTCACTTACAGATTTTAAATAATTCTTATAAAATAGATCAAGTTCAAACCAATATTGAGTCAACACAATTTTTTTTAAGATATTTAACAGCACAAGGGACATTATGTATAATTTTGATACTTAAAAAATTTTCTTTTCTTACTATTTTGATATTTTGGGTTTGATGTAAATAGGAAATCTTGGCAATTTGCTTCTTATCATAGTTCCAACAGTCTGTAAAGAAAGGAGTAGTCCTTTTGGAGCTGTTGATGTTTGTTTTAAAAAAGGGATGGCATATGCTTCTCTGTCCATGGCTGTAAGACAATTTAACCTTCAACTTTGGTAATTAGTTCATCATAGAGAAAACTTTAGTTATGAATTAAGATTTTCCATTTCCTAATTTTGATTTACCAGATAGGAAACATCTACATTTGGTCTTTTGTGTACAACATTGTCCGCGTATATTCATGCAAGAATTCCAATGTGAACAAAGTTGAAGATTCCACAGTAAATCCAGCATCTGCAAAAGAAACAGATCTCGAAAACCATTCAAAATCTTCAATTGGACCACAGGTTACTGTAAAGGACATCTTAGAGACCAGTAATAGTGTGACTCAATTTGAAATTGAATGTTCATTGCCTGATAGAAGAGCAAAGGTTAGTTTATATTATAATATTATTTAGAATTTTGGATACATTATGTGCATTTTTCTGTATTATAAGTATAAATGTCTCTTACAGAATTTTGTGAATATTTTTCCTTTTTCAACTTTCTCATAACAGCACAAGATGCTAGTCTTCTAATTTGCTGAACTACTAAATTCTTTACTAATGATCTCAACGGATAAATGAGAATGGCCCAGGCAATAATTAATCTGCAAACTATTTTATCTAGTTGGATAAAGTGACATAAAAATTATAGAGGATTGAAGTGCAATTTGACATGCCACATGATGCCAGCATATAAGATAATTGCATGTTCACTCTCTCTGATGAGTAGTGAGTACTGAGCAGTACGCTTCTTGCCGTTAAGATATAGTTTTACAGCATCAGGTCGAAGTTCTTACATTTTTCCATACTTCTACAGGTTCCAAAACAGACACAGATTATGAAACCATTAAAAACATTAGTTGAAAAGCTCAATCTGAAGGTCCTGTTAGCACCTCCAACAATCGGAGCGGTATGCCAATAGTTCTCCTAATTTCTTTACGGTTCTTATTGTTCTCAATTGTTTATTTGATGCATGTATAATCTCTAAAATGAGGGAAACAAGTTACTACAAGAATTTATGGCACATGCAAATAGTTTCATCTGTTAAATAATAAAAATTATTACTGATGTAGAAGTGATACACACACACACATACAATCTAGGAAAGATTCATCAATCATAAGGCATGCTAGACACCATTTAATATGGCAATATATAAACTAGTTAAAAAGTTCTGAACAACACAGCACGCATCACATCAGCATAAAAATTTGTATTACTGAAGTTTAATGGAAGCATCATTCTATTCGTATTGATCTACAATTGTTACACAGCGACCAGCTTAACCATAAGCATACTTATGGAAGTGGAAAAGGGGAAGGATGGAGGCAAGGAAGGGGAATTTCTTTTCTAAATTTCACTTAAATTAGGCAATTTCTTTTTTTTTTTTTCTGAAAGCTCATAGTTGCTGACAAGGATACATCCTTTTGTCCTTTTGTATATGTAGATTGTTGGTCTAACAATTGGTGTAGTCTCTCCATTCCGAAAGGTGTTTGTTGGCGATAATGCTCCTCTCCGTGTAGTTGAAGACTCTGCATCCTTGTTGGGGTAAGTAGCCTTTGCCTTGTTGATGTGTGTGGCTTAATGTGGGTATCAGGTAACTTAAATAGGTGCTTTATTTGATTGATTAACTAGTATTAGAATGATAATCCTATGGAAACAAAAATATCTGCTAACAGGTAACAACCAACTTATCATGTTAGTAATAAATAAAATGGGTGAATTATTATTACTATTTTTACTAGTAAAACATGGTTCATATTACAATCATTTTTCTGGTTTGCAGGGATGCATCCATTCCAGCAATCACTTTGTTAGTTGGAGCAAATCTTCTAAAGGGTAACTATCAACATGATCTTTTAATGTTCATTTTCATCTTGGGCTTCTTTGGGTCAATATTTCTGAAAATGAACAAGATTTTATTGACAGATACTGGTTAACTTTGTTCAGGGTTAAAAGGGTCAGGAATGAAGCTTCCACTTGTTGTAGGGATCATTGTGGTTAGATACATTGCCCTACCAGTCTTAGGTGTGGGCATTATTAAAGGTGCAGTCCATTATGGCATTATCCACCATGATCCATTATACCAGTTTATTTTACTGCTTCAATACGCCCTTCCGCCAGCAATAAGCATAAGTAAGTTGATTATGATACTTGACTGTGAGAATTGACCTTTTTATATGGTATATTACTTTAGATGATTAATTATGCATAACCAATTTCTCCAATGTTCATTAACTTCTTGACATGGAACTAAAAGAACATTTAGGGTAAGAGTAATAAAATGAAGTTGACATCCTGAAAGGCTCAAGTTCTTATAAAGATGGTGTGATAGGTAAGAGTCTGCATAAATGCTATATTTACATAGGTATAGATAAGATAACTTAATTGTTGCAAAATCGTCAAACTAAAGTTCTGTTGCCTTTTTTTACCTGTTTTACAACAATAATTAGAGAAAAGCAAGTTTATTTTTAGAAGTTGAAGACAATCAAGCAACATTTTAATATATTAAAATAGTAGGAAATGACTTCTTTAAAGTGAGCTTATCTCTAAAATGAGAAAATAAGAATGTAGCTACCCTTAATTTAATAAAGTTCATCAAGATCTTAACCCACTAAATGATCTAAGGGTAAATACATCCTTACTTTCTCACTTTCTCACTTTAGAGATAAGTTCACTGTAGAGGAGTTTTTTTCCAAAATAGTTATATATTCTTTGGCTTCAGATGGACAACGGAATTTGTTGCCTTCTTTATGGTAAAACCTTGTCTGTTTTATGGCCTTGGATCTAATTCGATTCTCTCAAAGTGACATATGATTTCTCTGTTTTATATTCTATAAGGATACTATTGGCAATACCTCAATAATTGAATCAGTAATTTGCAAATCCTATGAAAGGATAAATAATAGATTCTCGCTGAAAATGTTCCACACACTTCTCTATCTACCATGTTACCATGTATATTTATCTGTAGTATGCACTGCACACATTGATGCTGGTACTACCCTGCAGCAGATAACTACTTTTCTTAACAATACATGTCTTTATTTCCATATACTCTTAATTTTTCACTTTTACTTTCCAGCATAATTTGAATCTTTTATGGTTTGTACATCAGCTGGTACCATATTTATTTTATGACTCTGCCAGGTACAATTACTCAATTATTTGGAGCCGGTGAAACTGAATGCTCAATTGTCATGCTAGCAACTTATGCCTGTGCCTCAGTTTCTCTTACACTCTGGACCACATTTTTCATGTGGCTTGTCCTATAAATGTATTCATTTTCTTTACCTCATCGTATGTCTTACTGTCAAAGAACTGTATATTACTAACTCTAGAGATTCTATGTTCTAGTCAATTTAGTATTGGTGGAAGGTAGAATAAATTCCTGCTGCATTTTGTAGCAAAATACTTCAGTGATCTGTAGTCTAACAGGTATATTGAAAAATTGTACATCCTTATTATCAATATTCATATAATGGGAAGCAATTTGGTCCTTAAATAGCGTTCATCTAGTGTAGTCGTAAACATTGATAATTGCTTCTATAACTATTTACATCCTACAAAATTTGAAAGTTAACATATTACTCAAAATATGGTGTAAACAGTAGAAAAAACATTTCGAGTACAAATTTTGTTTTCATCTTTTTGGCATATGTGATTATTGATCTCATTCATTACGATCTAGCTTTGACTTGAGATATATGCCTACTGCGTCCTCATGTTTTGGTCGTATTTTTATGTACTTATTAAATAAAAAGCTGATGATATTATTTGCATTACTACCTAAAAAGATAATTTTAGTGTAGGGTTCTAATGATATATTTAATGACTTATTGCCTTGCCTTTTTTTAAGCGTTTGGAAATCGGTTAGTTATCAACTTGACAAATTTTATTGATCCATCAACTGTATTTAACAAGAAATCAGCAAACAGCATAGTAGTTATTGTGTTATGAACTGCCAAGTACCAACTTTTAGAATTAACATTTTCATTTAAGCCCTTTATCCAAGAAGCCCAATTTCACCCTGAAATTTGAAAGCAAAATACATTTTCACTGGTTACAAACAAGAAATTCCCATAAAAGTATGCGTAGGTCTAGGCAGTTTGTCTTCTGTACCCTGTACCCTTATTGCAGCATCACTGCTGGTAGCATAGTGGCTACAAGCTACTCTTAGGCTAAATACATCATCACCAAACTACACACGAAAACTTACTTTCTTTCCTTCTTTTTTTCTCCCAATTTTTTTTTAAATTTTTTTTAATAAAAATATATTTCATCACATGTTCTGCAATCTGAAATAGAAAATGCCTAATGATGAAAACAAAACATTGCTTTCTTGATTGCATTTTTCTCCATTTCACAACTCAATGTGCTTTCAAATACAAACTTGTTCTCTCCCTCCCCTCCCCTTCCCTAGAGGTGCTTGCACGTCCAATATCCAAAAAAGTAAAACATATACAACCCGCTCCCTCCCCACAGTTGCATAAGTTCTTCCTTGTTAGAAGGCAATAATTCTGTAACAAAAATGCATTGCCAATTTGGATGTTTGACCTTCAACTTTACCAAGAGATACAAAATCCGTCCTCTTTGTTATCATCTCCTCTTTGCTAACTGAAATGTTCTCTTTAAGAACTGATTTGCAGCCCGGTCATTTCTATGGCACAACACCCTCAATATTGTGTTGGGGTCTGCTCTATTCCACTTTCCTGTAGTAGGAGGCATTGGCAACTTCTGACCATTACCCATGACACCTATGCCACTTGCTTCACAGGTCACAATGCTGAAATCTTCCATCAATTGTTCAGTACTTTGGCTCATTAATGCAATGACTCCCTCCACTACTGCAGCCTCTCCATCCACCACATTTTCTGCTATCAACCCTTCCACACAAGTGCTGAAAACTCTCCTCAAGTTCTCAAAGTCCTCTTGGATGATCTCGTAGTCAGACCTGTGAAACACCCGGGAGCTTCCACCAGCAAGCAAAACCATAAGGAATGCATCAAAGGAGGCCTTCATGACTTCCTTCATTGCCAATGGTTGAGCTCTATCTGTCAGAATTGTAGTCATCAGTGTGATATTCTGCTTGAGGATTCTCAATGCAGGTCTAATGTGACCTCTGGCTACACCACCAACGTAGAGGCTGTCATAGAAGACTGAGTTTGAGTCAAGGAATACAAGGCGGTATGCAGCAACTTCTGAGACATGTTGGCAGGCTGCTAGAATGGACAAGTTCACTGATTCAAAGTATGAAGAACAGTTACTTTGAGCCCTGCGGTTGTTGGCAAAGCGAAGGCGATTTGAAGGAACAACACCAGGGTTTAGAGAGATTGATTTGTCAAGAGAGTGGATGTGAATAAGGAGATAGTGCAAGGTGTTGAGACGAACGTAGAGGCGTTGTGTTCCACGGCTAGTTGATGGCCTAGGATTATGACCTTCATGTGTTCCATTTATGTGATGTTGGTCTTCAAAAACAGAACTACATGGGGTAGCTTTCTTCCACAGCTTGATGAATTTTGAGTCCCGGTTGCATCTGGTCAGTGGGGGAAGTAAGGGAATATAACTCTGTTTTAAACCTGAAAGAGAATAGAGGTTAAAACAAAGTCATACACACGTAGCTAGTCTAACAGTTTTTGTATCTTTTATTCTCTAGAACGAACGGGTTTAGTGTTTTATGAATTCACAGTACTTACCACATGCTGCAACAAACATCATGTAGTCCTGGAAGAGGTTTTCCAATCCATCAGCAAGATCTTGAACTAAATCTTCAGTAATTGCTATTGGAACTTGGAAGAATTCTTCCACAGTTGTCGCGGCCAATTTCATCAGCTCCGCAGCTGATTGTGCATATGGTTCTGATTTGGACTTTGGATTCCATGTCTGCAATAATAGAAAAAAAAAATATAAACCATATTTTATGATCAAAAACAAAAACCTGTGATATCATTTTTTAAACACATAATTTTTGTTTCCTTCCACTATAAAGGAACAAGGATCATAAAGCCAAAACTTACTTCAGTTTCTTTTGCTCTCTGCAGACACTCTTTGCCTTTGTATAATGATTCATCTATCCATTTTCCCAGAAGACTCAATATGACTGAATCAACATCATAGGGAGCCATCTCTCTCACCACTGTTTTGCCACCATCCTCACACTCAGTAGAGTCTTCAACAACTATTTGGACGATTACCTTTTCCAGCTTTCCAGCCCTTTGCAATACCTGGACTGACTCAGTTGTCAGTGAGGTCACTTCACCAATGTACTGCCTCAGCACTTGCCCATAGCAGTTGTGCAGCATCATTGCTGCAACTGCACCTGCTGTTGAGTGCCATTTCTTTAGTATTGGACTAAAATGTTGCCTTTCCTTCATCACCAAATCTTCAGTCTCTTGAGCTAACTGAAGCAGAACTTCACTTAATTCTTTCTTTCTTTCAAATTCAGTAGACTTGGCATTCACTTCCTCTACTACCTACACTCATAAAAGAAATACATTATGATTACAAGAATTGACTAGTTTAGAATACTAAGCAGAAGATAGATTATGTACAAACCTTTTCAAATGCATTTTTCATGGAAGAACGAATATAATTATCAACCCGGTCACCAGATGAATCCATTATGGTTATGTCTCCTTTCTCTCCCCCTTCCCCATCTGTGATTGTAAGATCTTCACCTAAAATCTTGGAGGCTGACAACACCACAGGAAGAAGGTTTTCGATTTGGCCAGCATTCCCTCTCTGGAAATAGTCATGGTAATTAAGCAATCTCTTCTCAGCCCACCCTTGCATTGAACTCAGCACTGATGACAATATCTTAACATACAAAGAGTCCTTCTCTTTCTTAGCATCAATTGCCACCTCATTCAACATGGCATGTGAGGCACAAAGAAGGTCAGGTTCTATCTGCCCAGTTGCTATGTACTGATGAAACAGCACCCAAGTGAAGCACACATTGTGAATTGCCAAGGTGATCCCCAATGTAGACCATGTCTTCTTCATTAGCTCAAGCAACTCATCAACCTCATCAAGGACTAATGTGTCATCCCTGATGTCAAAAATGGATTGAAGAAGAGAAGTATAGAGGTGAATGTTGAAAGGGAATCCATCAGCCCAGTGGCAAACATCAGTAGGGGTCCCATTGGGGCTTCTCCATGACAAGGAAACCACAGAGTTGCAAAGGGTTCTCATGGTGTCTGAGTTTTTACCAGTGTCTATAGGTTTGGACTCACCACTAGTTATGATGTCCCTGAGGCGCATGGCAAATGTGTTGGTCTTTTCTAGAGGGATTGATGGGTTCAGGAGGAGCCCTGCTTCAAGGATTTTGAGCTGCCTCTTTTGCCACATATGGTACTCATGAGAATCACTGAATTCTGCAGGCTTCAGGTGGCGTAGGAGTTCCAAGGGGAGGATGATAGTTTCTGCTCTCCTGCCCATCTGCAATGCAAGCAGTTTGAAATATTTAGACCAAAATGCATGTGATTTTTATGAGTAGTATTGCAAATTCGCAATAGTTAGCACATTCTCTGCTTCAAAAAGCTCAAATATGTCAACAAACTCAATTGTTTGCTTATTAACTTTTCATTTTCTTCCTTTTACATCAAATTAATAATCTTTTGCTGCAGACTATGGCTTTAAATGAATATTTTCAGGCAGATCATCAATTCATCATAATAACAGAACCCAAAATGCACAAAACAGAATCAAGAAAATCAATATAGAATTGCACCAAAGAAAAAAAAAATCAATATAGAAAATGTGGAGATCTTTTTTTCTTTTTTTCTTTTTTTTTCATTTGGCAAGACGATCAAACATGTAGAAAGCAAGTCCTTTCAATTAACTGAACAGGTAATGCTATTTGCACGCTATTTTCTGCACACAACTCTTACATGGTTATACATTAATTGAGGATTGTGCTGCTAAAGATTATTCCTGCAAAATCAAAACTAAAAAACAAAACAAAACCCTAAAAAGAAACCAAAAACAAAACAATAATGAGGAATTAACCCTCATCGTTATGAGAGAACTCACTCAATTGAGGTAAGAGCAAATTTGCATAAAACACATAAGTTAATAGTTTCAAGTCACTTTAGCTAAAAGTATAAAAACAAATAAAGATCAAACACCACTTTAATGCAAAATTTAACACAACAAAGACATTTTTAGAGGAAAAATAAATAAATTGAGTAAAAAGAAAATAAACATCACTTTAATGCAAAATTATATAAAGCAACCAAATTTAAAAGACGTACTTGACCAACAAGGGTCCTCATGAGGGTCTTCCTTAACTTATTATCATTATGCTCAGTCACCCTCATCTGCTGTCTCATGATTTCCGCCGCAGTCATGGGCCGCCGCGGCCTAAACTGCGGCACGGTGTGGAACAGAGGGCTGCCAGCTCCGGCCACAGGAGACGACGGCGTGGAAGAAACCCCGCTGCTTCCAACGCCGGAAACCATCCTCCTTGACGGCGACCTCTTCAACATCTTCAACCCCAGCGCCTTTTTCACCCTGCTCGTCGGCTTCGTCACCACCTGGTTCGACTTCCCGCCATCGCCGCCGTTGTTCTCGTGGTTAGAGTAGAACGTCAATGCATGGCGTCCCCCAAACCCGGGGGACGACCTGCACGACGTGAAGAAGATCTCGTAGGCCGTTTCCCTGACCTCGTCATCGTCGAGGCCGGCGAGCTTGTCGAACGGCCATGCAAGGTCGTCGGCGGCCTTGTCGGCCACGACGGTGACGAGGTCAATTCGGCGCGGGCCGTGGTGGTGGTGGTTGTAGTCGAGACGGGAGGATGAGGCGGAAGGGTAGGATTCGCGGCGGCCGTGCTGACCCATACGGTGGTGGAGAGCGGCGATGGGTCAGGAGCCGGCGGTGTAGGGTGGCGGGGGTGACGTCAGAATATGTCTGGGGAGAGAGAGTGAGGGAAGAAGAAGTGCATTTTGTTGATCTTAAAAGGAAGGGTTAGAAGAAAAGAGAGAGATGCATGGTAATGTTGAATGTTGTGTTGTTTTTCGGTTTTGTTAGTAAAGGTGACAGCAGTTTCATGCATGGTTAGAGAGAGAAAGAGATGAGTGATGATGGATTTGCCAACGTTGTCATGAGCGAAGAAAACGAGGAGAAAGAGATGGTGTGATCTTACTTGCCAAAATAGAAACGCTCTTTGCAATTTTTTGATTGCTTTTTTCTCGGAAGCATTTGTTTCTGTTTTGTTTTTCTTTGTGCTTGTTTGGTTCGGTTTGGATAAAGAGAAGCAAGTAGCATTTTCGTCGATGGCCTCTTGTTGTCACCTTCTGTTTTCTTTTTTTTTTAATTAATTTTGAGTTCTATTATTTAAATACTCTGACAAATGACACCTAACTTTATATATATGACAATGAGGTGTTGTTTAAAGAGGCTAATTAAGTTTGTTTAAGATATCACGTGGCATTACTCATTAGACACATCATTGCATTCCGTTCATACATAGATGCCTAGCTGGTATCGTTAATATTGGTTAACATATGATTTACAGCTGTAGCCCTTTTCATTAGATATATAGAATCGATTGTTAATTTTATTGTCTAAAAATATAGCAAAAATAGAGAAGTTTATAGGTGCTGTCAAACCAAGAAATCCCTCTTGTTCATATTATAGAGTGTATATCACATTAATTTTGTGAGTCATTATTATTTCTCACTCTACCTACATTTTTTGTTATAATTTGAGTGTTATAAATTCAATAATAAAAGCAAGCATGAGCACCTAAGAATTTCTTGTCAAAAAGACTTTGGTGTTGTTTGATTCGAGTAGGTTTGGTAATATGCATTTGCCACGTTGCTTACCAACTCACCCCCATATCGGGAGATTTGGGGTTGAATTAGGGTTATTTATTCTTGCATAATAAGTTGAAAGTATTTGTTCTATATAATTCATTGTGTGTCAGCTCAAATATGTAGGTAATCAAAGTCTCTCACTTAAATAACATTTTTTATTTTATAGCTGAATTGGTATACATTAAATTACAAAATAATAACTTTTTCTTATACTTAAAGCACCTAAGAATTTCTTTAATTTAGAATCAATTTATCTCATTTTAATTTGTCCCATATTGTCTCGCACCTTATATAAATCTTTAAACTAATTTTGTCACTTGTTTTTGTTTAGAGTTATTAAATAGGCTAGTTTGGCCCCCTAACTCATTATCAACTTGTGATTATAGAGATAGAAATAGGTTAAGTCGTCTGTCAAGAGCTTATAGTCAGGTCTGTTTACTAAATAATTTGAGTCAAAACTTTTTTAAAAGTTCATTTAATTAAAAAATTCATATTTCAGATTATCTAATAGACCTTTCAAGCCGGCAATAATTTGAGTTGGCTTATTTAGTTATATATAATATGATATATATTTTATAATAATTATTATAAATTATAATTATTAATTTATTATAATATATTAATATACTTTTTAATTAAATTTTAATAAAAATCGATAATTAAAACTTAAATTAATAAATTAGAATGAAAATAACATATTATAATTATGTTATAACTTAACGTTCACTTCTTCTTTTTATAAATACTCATCACTTTATTATTTTAGTCTCTAGTTGATGTATGATGTCTTTAAGGCGTTTGACTCAATTGTTTGGTTAGCTTCTGATTTATAATTATGGTATGGTAACATTGCTCTAGCCACCGTCAGGCTAGATATAAAGCATGCATGTTTTTATAGAGAGATTGATGTGTAATATGTTGGTAGTGTGGAACTTTTGTGGGTGTACCGTTGAGATAAGGCCAAATTTCTGAACATAGCTGCTTCGCATAACCTTCACAATCATTGTAACTAAAATCTAAACCTGCTTTTATGGTTAAATTTGTCAATTTTTTTTATCACTTACAGATATAATTAAAGAAAGACTATGCAAGATGATGCCAAATGCACCAGACTTAGACCAGCTGATTCCCTGATAGACAAATTGGTCCTCACAAGTAACAAAAGAAGTGTGTTACTCGCAACTCTGTTGATCAATGGAAGTGAAGTATGAGAATGCTACTAGCACACACTATTTCTCACGCATCTTGATGGTTTAAGTGAAAAGCAACAAAAGAAGTGTGTAAATAGCATTGCTCTCAAAGAATTGAGTACCTCATAATGGGTTGACTGCCTTCAGGAAGGCTTTTCACTGAAGAAATCATGGCCAACAATTTACTGATACATAATTAATTGAACAGAAGCAAGCCAAATTTATATAATGGAGGCCATGCAGTCAATGCTCAATACCTTGATGTAAACTCATTCATGCATTTGGCCCAATAAGCCCACTCAAGAGAACCATTTAAATATTTTAGATGACTAGTTTTTTCCATAATGCATTAATCTAATTAATAAAATTACTTCAGGGTTTGACACTTTGACTGGTTTTCCAACAAATTTATCAAATGAATTGATGCAGAGCATCAAAGAAAGATTTACTTGGAAACATGGGATGTAGGGCAAACCAAAATTGTTTTCATCTGTATAAGTCAAAATAAAATAATAATAATAACTTTGTGGACAACGTGTACAACTTCTATGGTCTCTCTGAAAGCAAATGGCAACTTTCTTGAACTATTATCAGAAGCTAGTGTGGCAGAAAATGGACCTTGAAATAAAAAGCACCATTGCAGAGCTGATAGAGACATCTTCCATACGATTCAAGACCATTTTGGTAACTTTGTTATCTAGGTGGAGCCACCACAGAACGGTGATCAGAAAAGGAAGTAACCCATAATTATACACAAGACACTTAAAAGCAAATATGATGATCTGCAACAGAGTTCACAATACACAAGCTTCAACATTAAAAAAGAAAAAGAAAACCCACATGCCATTCAACTCTACCAATATAAAAATTCAGCTTTGTAGTAAAATGTTTCTGAGAGGAAAAGGATATTGCAGTACATGCATCACATATTTCACTTAAGCTTGTTTACCATCATAAGAATAAGAGAAATGACCAGCATTATTGTGAAAAATGTGAATACAATTTTATTGGGTTCAAGAGAAACCAAGTGTTTGATTACCGCCTTAGCAGCAGCAGCAGCGAGATACGATACGAAGATTCAGAGGAGCTGTTTGAGATAATTCTGAAGGAGAAATAGAAGAAGACTGCGAAAGCACTGTTTTCTCTCTTGAAATTCACAACTGGAAAGATGTTGTTTACGTGGCAGTCGGAGACCATGGAGATTCAAGCATGGAAGCGTTTTATATACCTTCAATCATTTTATAACTTTGTATATCTCCAAATCTCATATTGATTAAAAATAAAAATTAAAAAATAATAAGTATCTATAAAAATAAAGAATAAGTATTAAGTTATAACAAAAGTATACATTGACTTATTTAAAAATAAATTTGTTAACTTATCTAAAGGTGATAAGCCTGTGTTTTATAACCCTTAAATGGATGAATTATGATGATTTGATTGTAATTTTTGATGAATTTTAGATGGATTCTTATCAATTATTTTCGTTTGTGTAGAATAAGAGAGATTTAACTCATTTGAAGTGAAAGCAAGCGAATATATCTCATTTTCAAACTGAAAGAAGACAATTTTGACTTAGACAGAGCCCTGTGTCAACTCAGAAGCGATTTAGGAGTTCGACACGGCCTTGTCTAACTTGAAGATAGTTTCTGATTAGGAGACACGGCCGTGTCTCTTGGTCACACGGCTGTGTCTCTTGGTCACACGGCCGTGTCTCCCCCAACGCTGAAGTTACGCAATTCCGGCACAAGACACGACCCTGTCTAAAGTGAACAAAGCTTCTGAGTATGAGACACGGTCGTGTCTCAATGACACACGGCCGTGTCTCACAAAAAATCCTGACACGTGATTTCATAAGACATGGCCGTGTCGAATGGAGACACAGTTGTGTGAGCCCCTCTTATGTGAAAAAAGAGAATTTTACCCCCAAATCAATATAAATTGAGTAAAAACACCAAACCTAATGGGACTTTTGGCTAGAGGCTTGTGTGATGGCAGGTTTTGAGAGGAGAAACGCAATGATTCAAATGTGAAGGCTTTGAAGGCAATATCAAGATTCTTTGAAGATCAGTCATTGAAGTTCTTTTCTCCATCTTCATATTCCGATCTTTTCTTTTCGTTAATCAATCATGGTTGTTTCTTTGATCTTTATTCTTGTTTATGTTACGATGGCTATGAGCGGCTAAACCCTTTTTCTAGGATTAGGATGAAATTCTCTATTTCTCTATTATGAATTGTTAATTTGATTCTTTATTAATGAAATTATTTTTCTTGATTCATTCTTGGTATGCTTAATGCTTGTGATATGTTACGCGTCATATTTACATGATCTTAGGCTTTAGGTGAAGGATCGAAAGATGAAATATAATTGCTTGATAATACAATAATTGAACTTAGGAATTGAGACCTAGGCATGGGCTTAAGTCCTTCAAGGGTTAAACAATTGTCATGAATTTTAATGGGTTGTAACTTGGATTAATTGCCATGAGAATGGGGTTAGTGAAGTTTTAGCATGTTTTTAGTGCCAAGAAATTGGGCTTTAAATAATTTAGGACAAATCGCCTTTAAGAACATAATTGAACATTAACAAAAATATTATTACAATTTATTGTAAGGGACAGTGTAGTGGATTCTAAATCCTAGAGCTTTAAATCCTTGTTAAATCTCATCTTTTCTAGTTTTAATTATTTATTTTATTACTTTGCTTTTTGTCTTAATTTAATTGGACTTTCACTATTGATTTTTATTCGCTTAAATAATTAAAGTAGGCGTAAGAGTTAGTAATTAACCAATCATCGTGGGAACGATCTTTATTTTACTACTTGTACGATCTGTGCGCTTGCAGAAAATCAACAACAAGTTTTTGGCGCTGTTGCCGGGGACCGTGTTGATATTAACACAAGCGGCAATTTGGTTGATTTCAAAGCAATTTTATTTTATTTTATTTCTATTTTTTAATTTTATTTTATTTTAACTTTCTTTTTTTTTTTTTTTTTTTTTGAATTTTCGGTGTTGTTTCTTTCCTATGCGTAGAACGAGGAGTCAAGGAGATCTTAATATCTTTATTGATCCTGAGATCCAAAGGACGCTTCGTCATATTAGAAGGGAAGGAAGAGCACAAAGAATTGAGGAAGACAACATGGCAAACAATAATGACCAAGTCGCTAATACAGAGCTAAGTCTGAGGGATTATGGAGGTCAGTCTTCCATTGTTAGGCCACGGGTAGAGGCCAACAATTTTGAATTAACGACATCACTGATTTAGATGGTCCAACAAATGCAATTCAGCGGGTTACAAACCGAAGACCGGAATCAACATTTGGACGGTTTCTTGGAACTATGTGACATAATCAAGATCAATGGGGTTTCAATGGATGTTATAAGGATCAGACTTTTTCCCTTTTCTCTTAGGGGGAAAGCAAAGAAATGGATTCACTCAGAAGTTTCAAATTCACTTACCACTTGGGCTTTGATGGAGCAAGCCTTCTTGGATAAATACTACCCAATTGGGAAGACAATTAAGCTCCATCAAGACATCACTACCTTCTCTTAAAAGGAAGATGGATCTCTTTATAAAGCATGAGAGAGGTTTAATGATCTTATTCGTCAGTGTCCACATCACGGCCTACAGGATTTTGTTGTCATCCAAACATTCTATGCTGGGTTATCTTTCTCTACAAAGGCAGCTCTTGATGTCGCAGCTGGCGGCGCTTTGATGGCTAAGACTCCAACAGAGGCAAGGGGTTTGATCAATGAAGTGGCTTCAAACATTTATTTGTGGCCAAGTGATAAATCCTATTCAAAGAAGTAAGTCAGAATGATAGAGCTTGATGTCATTACTATACTAAATACCAAATTTGATGCTTTAACCAAGTCACTTGAGAAGCTAAATGTCAATGTCATTGCCACCCCTATGATAACTTGTGAAACATGTGGAGGAAGGCATTTGACTTCAGAATGCAATTCAGTGGAGACCTATTCTCAAGACCCGTCTTTGGAGCAAGCAAGTTTTGTGCAAAATAGCAATTTCAAGGTCCAAGGTAACCCCTACTCCAACACGTATAATCCAGGATGGAGAAACCACCCAAATTTCTCCTATGGTAACCAGTAAAATAGAGGGGCTCCATCCAACAATAGACCACCACCCGATTTCCAACAACCTCAGTAAACTTCTCAGGGTGCAAAGTCTAATTTAGAGGCTCTTATGGAAACTTTTATAGTTACACAAAAAGAGCAGAATCAAGCTATTCAAGCTCAAGTCCAACAACACGGGGAATCAATCAAGCAAATTCATAATTGTCTTGATCAAATGGCCACTCATTCTAAGATGCTTGAGACTCAGATAGCCCAACAAGCAAGCCTGTTCAACATGGTTCAAGGGCGAATCCCAAGTCAACTGGAGACTAACCCAAGGGAACATACTCAAGCAATTTCAACCAGAAGTGGTAAGCAACTTGAAGGTCCCTCAAGAGAATAAAAGCTTGAAGCTAAGGACACCAATGAGAAGAAGGAGAAGCAAGAGAAGAGCTAGGACAAGGTAGGAGAAGAAGGAAGCATCAAAAAGTATGTTCCTGATCTATTAATAATTTCAGTTCTTAAATGGATTTTGTTTGATCTAATTGGATTCCATATGTGCTCAATTGTTGACATTTAGCTAAGTTTCTGATTTAGAGCTTAATTGGATGTTTATTGTGAAACTATGCTTAAATGTGGATATAAATACTCATAAATGAATTATGGTTTTCAGGATATCTTTGAGTGTTTGAGTCCATTAGCATCAAACCAAGCTTGATGACCATTTGATGAGAGAGATGAATACTGAAAAAGATCAGTTTTACGCTTAGAAGCAAAGGAAAAAGGGCATTTATGAAGAATCAATGTTGGATTTAAAGAAAGTGATCAACACGGCCCGTGTCAAATGACACGGGGTAGGCCGTGTACTCCTCTGACTATGAAGACTGGAATTTTTGGACTAACACGGTCCGTGTCAAATGACACAGGGTAGGCCGTGTACTTCTCTGACTTCACGAGAAAAATCAGTTTTCAGCCCTGACCGAGAACACGACCCGTGTCAAATGACACGGGGTGGGCCGTGTTCTTCTTTGACTTTGAAATCAGTTGAAATTATGTTACCAGATTCAGACACGGGTTGGGCCGTGTCATTGACTCAGAAGTATAAATTCGTATTTTAATGCTAAATTAGGTATCCAAACCTATAAATAGGGTTGCTTAGAGTCCCTAAAGGAGATCTGGACAGAGAGAGCCGTCAAGGAAATTAAGAGAAACACAAAGACCAAGAAAGAGAGGGATTCGATTGAGGATTGGAAACTCGGATTTGAGTGATCAAATATCAATCATTCTCAAGCCTTGGAAACTAGTTTGATCTTTAGTTTTTCTTTTCTTCTTTTGTTCTAAACAATGTTTTTCTTTAATTATTCTTTTGTTTTTAACTTTGCCATATGTGGCTAAACTTCTTGATTGGTTAAGGGAAGATGAAACTCTAGTTTTGATTATGTGAATTCTATATATTTCTTTATATCAATACAATTATGTTTTTATTCATATGTTTCTGGTCTTAAATCAATATAAAGGTTTTTATATTCTTTACCAAATTTTGAGAGTGATAAAACTAGGATTGCTAGGCGCGGTTGCGGTGATAAAACTAGTGAAACATATGATCTAAGTAATTTAATCCCGATGTGTGATTAGATCTTAGTGTAATTAGTTTTCTAATTTTTAATGCAATCATTAGAGATGTGTAAAAGTGGTTGCTTTACAAATAACTAATGGTTAGGGTTTGATTTGAGCGGGTGCTGAATTAAGCAAAACTTAAGGAAAACAAAGGATTTATCTCACAATCACATAAGAACATAATTGATCATGTTAGTATAAAGAGTATGTAAGTTAGCATAATCATATAAATCTAGTGGTGGATTCCATCTCTTAACCAATATCTTTAACTTGATAATTCAATTTATGTTTATTGTTTTGGTTTAAGTTTAATTTCTCTTTTTAGTTTTAATTAACAAAAAAACCCTTTTTTTACTTTTTACTGTTTATTGTTCATTAGAGTTTAATTTAGGAATTGGATTGATAGTGTTAATTAAATTAGTTCTTTGTGGATCGACCTTTGCTTACTACAACTGGTTGCAAGGTTTTTATATTTTTGGTGGAACTTGGCAACTGTTTTTAATATAATTATTAATCGTATTCCACACCACACTAAATTTTGGCGCCGTTGCCAAGGAACTAATTTTTCAATTACACTATTAATTTGTTTCTTATTTTTCTCTCTGTTTTTGTTTTTATTTTAATAGTTTCAGTTGTTCTCTTCAACTATCTTGTAGGTGTTCATGTCTGGTGAAGAGGTGAATGAGCAATTGAGAAATTTAAGGCATTACTTTGAACAAATCAGCTCGCATTTCACACCTGCTGACGTTGAAGCTGCCTGTCACATAGACCTTTCAAGTTCTGCGGCATCTGAGATATCTGAGCCACCTGAAGAAGTAGTGATGGCAAAAAATACATTAAGGATGTTAAGTGCTCCGGACTTAGACCAACAATCTCTGTGCATAGAAATTCCTGAGAATGAGGAGGCTTTTGAGTTGAAATCTGGCCTAATCCATCTTTCGCCATCTTTCAATTGACTAGCCGGAGAAGACCCTAACAAGCATCTAAAGGAAATCCATATTGTGTGTTCTAGCATGAAACCCACATGAATTTTAGTGGAGCAAGTCAAGTTGAGAGCTTTTTCGTTTTTCCTGAAGGATTTTGCAAAGGAGTGGCTATACTATTTGCCGCCCGGATCCATCCAGTCATGGCAGGATATGGCTCGAGCTTTCCTAGATAGGTATTTCCCTGCTTCAAAGGTCGCCACTATCAAAAAAAAAATTTTGCGACATCCAACAAAGGCATGGGGAATCACTTCATGAATATTAGGAGAGATTTAAGAGATTGTGTGCTAGCTGTCCTCAACATCAAATCAGTGAACAGCTGCTGATATAGTACTTCTATGAAGGTTTGCTAGTAATGGACCGCAACATGATTGATGCTGCTAGTGGAGGAGCTTTAGTTGATAAGACTCCTCGAGAAGCTAGAAACTTGATATCTAGAATGACTGCCAACACTCAACAATTTTTCACTCGGAATGATACAGGAGTGAGAGCAGTTAAAGAGGCTGACACAACTAGTTTGCAGCATCAAATGACCCAATTGACTGCCATGGTTCAGAAACTGATGGACAATGAGAAAGCACCGGTACAGGCATGTGGGATTTGTTGCTCTTCAGGACATCCCACCGATATGTGTCCCACTTTGCAAGAGGACACAAATGAAGAGGCCAAGGCAGTGGGGGGATTTTCTGCACCATCCAAGAATTACAACTCCTACTCCAACATATACAATCCGGGATGGAGAGATCATCCTAACTTTAGCTATGCAAAGCAACCCCAAGCTCAACCTCAAGCTTATGGGCCTCCAGGGTTTCAGCAAAGACAAGCACCTTTTCCTCAGAGGCAGCCATAAGTTCAAGCTCCTAGGTAACCTGAGCCTTCGTTGGAAGAGCTAATAAGACAAATGGCCACCAATAATATTCAGTTTCAACAAGAAACAAGGGCCACAATCAGTACCTTGCAAAACCAAGTGGGACAGTTAGCCACTGAGATCAACAAGGTTCAGAGTCAGATTTCTGGGAAACTTCCCTCACAGCCAGAGGTGAACCCAAGAGAAAATTCTAGTGCTGTCACTTTGCGAAGTGGGAAGACACTTGACGAACCCATATCTTCCCAAGTCACTGAAGACAAAGCTCAAAAGCCTAAGGAGGTAGAAGAGGAGGAGCTCAATTCTAAGACCCCTAAAGTAAGTGTTTCTGAACCACTCCCTAAATATGTCACTAAGGCCCCTTTTCCGAGTAGGTTAGTTAAAAATAAGAAAGAAGAAGCGGATAAAGAGATCTTAAAGACTTTTAGGAAAGTTGAAGTTAACATTCCTCTGTTAGATGCCATTAAGCAAGTGCCTGGAGATACTAAGTTCTTAAAAGAATTATGCACTAACAAAAGGAAGTTGAAAAGTAATGAACGGGTCCAGGTGGGAGCAAATGTTTCAGCTATTTTTAATAAGAAACTCCCAACTAAATGTAAGGATCCTGACACATTTACTATACCATGCACTATCGGTAATGTTAGGTTTGAGAGGGCAATGCTAGATTTAGATACATCCATTAATGTCATGTCATTTTCTATTTATGCATCTTTACATCTAGGACCTTTAGAACTAACTGGAGTTATCATTCAACTAGCAGACAGGTCTAACGCATACCCTAAGGGGGTTGTTGAAGATGTTTTAGTGCAGGTAAATGAATTAGTGTTTTCGGCAGGTTTCTATGTGCTGGACATGGAGGAGGACAAATCTCTAAACTTTGCTCCTATTCTGTTAGGGAGGCTATTCCTAAAGACTGCACGGACTAAGATTGATGTGCATTCGGGAACATTGACAATGGAATTTGATGGCTTGTTGATCAGATTCAACTTCTTCGAAGCCATGAGATACCCGAGTGATGTGCACTCTGCTTATACTATCGATTCCTTTGATGTTTTTGAGTCTGATCAATTTTATGTCCTTGATACAGTTATGACTCGCAGTTTAGATTTTCAGGAATCAAAGAAGGATGACCAAGGAGAGGCAAGGAGCGAAGAGGTTGATGAAGTAGTAGCAGCCTTGCATACGCTCTCTTCCATTTCAGAAAGAAATAAGGTATCGTATGTTGAGCTACCTATTACCACTGATATACGTAAACCTTCTATTGTGCAGGCACCAGAGTTGGAATTAAAGGAATTACCTACCCATTTGAAATATATTTTTCTAGGTGAGAAGAAGATACTTCCGGTGATAATTGCTAAATCCCTTACCCAAGAGCAAGAGGAGAGATTAATTTCTGTGTTGAAGTAACACAAGACAGCCATCGGATGGACTATTACAGACATCAAAGGTATTAGCCCCTCTATTTGCATGCATAGAATCTTAATGGAGGAGGGGGTTAAGCCAGTGAGAGAACCACAGAGGAGGTTGAATCCCCCGATGATGGATGTTGTGAAGAATGAGATACTGAAGCTCCTAAGTGTGGGGGTCATCTACCCCATTTCTGACAGCAAGTGGGTAAGCCTGGTCCAGGCAGTACCAAAGAAATCTGGCATTATTGTGATAACAAATACTGAGAATGACCTTATTCCCACTAGATTACAGACAGGGTGGCGTGTTTGTATCGATTATAGAAAATTGAATGCTGCCACCAGAAAAGACCACTTCCCTTTACCTTTTATTGATCAAATGTTAGAAAGGTTAGCTGGTCATTCTCATTATTGTTTCCTAGATGGATTTTCAGGTTATAACCAGATTGCTATCGCTCTGGAAGATTAGGACAAGACCATTTTTATTTGTCCTTTTGGCACCTTTACTTATAGGTGAATGCCTTTTGGACTTTGCAATGCGCCAGGGACCTTTCAGAGATGTATGGTGAGTCTATTTTCTGATTATATAGAGAACATCATTGAGGTTTTCATGGATGATTTTAGTATATTTGGGAATAGCTTTAAGAAATGCTTGGAACATTTTGCTTTGATTTTAAAAAGATGCATTGACACTAACCTTGTTTTAAATTGGGAAAAATGTCATTTCATGGTAGAATAAAGTATTGTGTTAGGTCATGTAATCTCTGCTAGGGGCATTGAAGTTGATAAAGTTAAAGTAAAGCTTGTGCGTTCATTACCCCCGCCCACTAGTGTGCGAGACATTCGTTCTTTTCTTGGTCATGCAGGTTTCTATCGGTGCTTCAACAAAGACTTCTCCAAGATATCATCACCCCTCTACACACTTCTCCAAAAAGATATGCCATTCCATTTTAATGAGAAGTGTATGGAGGCTTTCACTAAACTTAAGGAGTTGATGACTGAGGCATCTATCATTAGGCCTCCGAATTGGGAGCTTCCATTCGAGTTAATGTATGATGCAAGTGACTTTGCGGTAGGGGCTGTCTTAGGACAGCGAGTTGATAGGGTTCCTTATACTATTTACTATGCCTCAAGGACCCTAAATGATGCTCAACTGAACTATTCCACAACTGAAAAAGAGCTTCTTGCTGTAGTTTTTGCTTTAAAGAAATTTAGATCTTATTTAATTGGTTCTAAAGTAATTATTTTTTCTGATCATGCAGCATTGAAGTACCTACTGGAAAAGAATGAGGCTAAGACAAGATTGCTCCGATGGATTCTGTTGCTCCAAGAGTTTGACTTGGAGATTAAAGATAAAAAATGGAGTGAAAACTTGGTGGCAGACCATTTGAGCAGGTTGGTGACTGAAGAGGAGGACACACCTATTCAAGAGAGCTTTCCGGATAAGCATTTAATGGCTATCACAACCATCATTTCGTGGTATGCTGATATTGCCAATTACTTGGCCACCAAGGACTTTCCGGAGGGCCTGAACAAGGCGTAGCGAGATAAGCTAAGGAGTGATTACAAGTATTACATTCGGGATGATCCTTACCTTTGGAAGCATTGTGAGGATCAAGTGATTCGGAGATGTATTTCGGATTCAGAGACTCACTCCGTTCTCTCTTTTTGTCATATCTATGCCTGTGGAGGACATTTCGACATGAAAGGACAGGCAATAAAGTACTTGGCAGTGGTTTCTACTGGCCCACTATCTTTAAGGATGCTTATAATTTCTGTAAGTTATGTAACCGCTGCCAAAGAAAATGTAATATTGGTCTGCGAAACCAAATGCCTCAAATTCCAATAATCTTTGTGGAAATCTTTAATGTTTGGGGCATTGACTTCATGGGACCATTCCCTCATTCTTTTGGTTTCTCCTATATTCTTTTAGCTATAGATTATGTTTCAAAATAGGTGGAAGCTAAGGCCACTAAATCTGATGATTCTAAGACTATTGTGGATTTTATGAAGTCCTATATTTTTTCTAGGTTTGGTACTCCCAGAGCTATCATTAGTGTCCAAGGGACACATTTTTGCAACAGAATCTTTGAAGCCCTTTTGAAGAAATATGATGTGGTGCACCGGACCTTTACTCCTTACCATCCTCAGACGAATGGCCAGACTGAGGTGTCCAATCGGGAGATCAAGTCTATCTTTGAAAAAATTGTGAATCCAACGTGCAAGGATTGGAGTACTAGACTTATTGATGCTTTGTGGGCTTATTGTACTGCATACAAGACCCCTATTAGCATATCCTGGTTCCGATTGGTGTATGGGAAGCCCTGTCACTTGCCAGTAGAGCTAGAACATCGATCGTATTGGACTATCAAGCAAGTTAACTTGAACTTGGAGGGTGCTGGCAAGTATAGAAAGCTCCAAATTCAGGAGTTGAAAGAACTGAAGAATGAGGCCTTTGAGAGTGCCCTCATTTACAAGGCCAAGACCAAAGCATTCCATGATTACATGATCTCCAGGAAAAGTTTCCACAAAGGCCAAAGAGTGTTGCTATATCAATCCAGACTCAAATTATTTTCAGGTAAGCTACGTTCTAAATAGATTGGTCCATTTGTAGTAACTACTATTTTTCCTTCTAGTGCAGTGGAGATCATGAATAAGGCATCTGGAAAGACATTTAAAGTCAATGGGCACCGTCTCAAGCCTTACCATAAGCTTTCGGAGAATCCAGAAGTTGAGGACATGCCTCTTCTCCATCCATCTTATGCAGAACACTGAGGAGCATCGCAATGTCTGGCTGAGGACAATAAACCAAGCGCTTGTTAGGAGGAAACCCAATCAGATTTGCTTTCTTTTCCCTTTCTATTTTGCGTTGTTTAGTTCCTTAGTTTAGCCCATTTTCATGTGTTTCTTGCTTGATGATACCTGTATCTTTGCCAGTATTTGTGTTTTGACTTGCTCGATTTTGGTTTGATTGCATGAGTTCATGGTTTGTTAAGTGCTTGCAGTCCTAAGGAACAGTTTAGAGTGATTTTTATAAGACAGCAGCCTACACGGGGTGGGCCGTGTCAATTGACACGGCCTGTGTCCTCATGATAGCAACCCCAACTCTTTACAGAGAAGTACACGGGGTGGGCCGTGTCATATGACACGGCCTGTGTTTTCATAGGTAGCAGGCTCTGTGGTGATTCTAGAGAGGTACACGAGGAGGGCCGTGTCTGATGACACGGCCAGTGTTGTCATGCCCAGCAGAACCCATGTTTTCCAGAGAGGTACATGGGGTAGGCCGTGTCCTATGACACGACCCGTGTTGTTGTGCCCAGCAGACCCCAGTTCTTGGCCGAAGAGTACACAGGTGAGGCCGTGTCATATGACATGGCCCGTGTACTCGTGGCAGATTTCACTTAAACCCTGATTTAGGGTTTTCTTTCCTAATTTTCCCAAACTCCCATTCTTCTCCTTTTCTCTACGCAGCCACCACCCTTCCTCCTCCAAAATCTTCTTGACCCACCACCCTCTCCACCATTTTCCACCATTTTTTTTACCTTCCATCTCTCCAATTTCTCTTCCTTCTTTCTTTCTCCTTCCATTTTTCCCACCATTATCTCCATCGTACCCATCATTTGACCCACCACGCAACTACCATAGCCACCATTGTACCCATCATTGTTCTTCCCCTTTCCCACCAATTTCTCCCTACATTTCTTCTCCCTCAGCGCTTCTTTCCAGACCTCCATACTCTTTCCTTCACATTCCATTTCCTCATCTTCTTCCTTTCTTCTGCTTCCTTAGTGATGGGTCCTAAAAAATGCATCACAGCCATAGTTGCATCCTGTTCGCACCATCCCCATCGTACCTCCTTTAGGCGTGCTCGGTCTCCATCACCCTCGCGTGAGCCCTCACCCCCTCCAGTACCAGTCAATCTCATTGACAGAAAGGTAGTGGTTCCTACTCGCTTTTTGGATGTAGATACCTGATAACTACATAGAATGCAGTTATTTATGCCCTATCCTTGTGCTAGAATGAATGTTATGTCCTTGTTTAAAATGCATATTTGGAAGGTTTTGTACTTATATTTGATATATTCTGAATCTAAGCCTTTCTGATGTGTTATTGTGCAAAACTGAGCTTTAATGATCATGGATTGAGTAGATTTATATATGTTATTGATTTGGTGTTTTCTCTATTATAGGAGGGGCTCCAAACAAGGTTAAATATGGAGCAATTGAGCTTAAAGAGGAAAAGGAAGCTAAATTGGCATTCCAGCAAGAAACGCTGCGACGCAAGGCAGAGCACGCCGCGGCGCAAAGAGGATTTTCAGCCTGGTCATACTTGGACCCGGGGCAAGAGCGCCGCGACCTAGAGAAGTGGGCACCGCAACGTAAATAGACTGACCCATTGCGCGCCGCGGCGCGAATATGTAGGCGCCGCGGCGTGGAGGCGGCTGCTGAGCTTATAAATAAGATTTTACACGTTTTTCTCCCATTCTCTCTCTGTTTTTCTCTGTTCTGGCCATTTGGCCATTTCTAGTTTTTAGGTTTTGATAGTTTTTCTTAGTTTAGGTTAGTTTTAGGTTAGATAGCTTGACTAAATCTTCATTGTTGGTGGATTGGAGTCAAGGATTAAAGGATTAAAGGAGGATTCAAGCTTCAGAGACAAATCAATGAGCTTCTTTCTCTCTTTTCCCTTTCTCTCTTTTCCCTTTCTCTCTTCTCTTCCTTATCTTTTGTATAGCTAAGCTTTGTTTAAGAATATTTTGGATCCTTTTATTTATATTAATGATGTGTTCTTCTCTGAGTTTGTGTGGATGTTTGATTATGGTTCAATCATTATCTGTGTTTAATGCTTGTTCTTGGTTGGCCTCAATTGCATGATCCTAATATTGGCAAATGAACTAGACATAGGGATTTGTTGATATGGATATGGTGTGGTTGATACATGTTCGGCGAGTTCAATTGGCTTGGATGAGTTGATTCGTTAATAGGATAGAAATATACCTATTAACCATGTATAGTGTGTCATTGAGAATAGATCGTTCATGAGTGGAAGTTGCACTGGCTCTCAAGGAAACTTAGTGAGTTGGGCAATTGAAACCAGGGTTGATTGACCTAGACATAGGTTTTTGACTACATCAGATTCTCAAGCTAACCTAATCAATGCATTTGTGTTTATGAGGGGAATTACATGTTGTTGATAGATGTAGGGGGTGAAGGAGGATTTCCTGAAACCTAACCGCTTTTATGTTTATTGCTTTTGTAGGTTAGATTGTTTTTATATTATTTTTCTATTTTTATGTCCTTGTCGAGAATTGATTAAGCTATTAGTTGGTACTTAGCTTTATAATCGAATATCCTCGTGGGAATGAACTTTTACTCTGTATCTGTATTACTTGTGCGACCGTGCACTTGCGGTTAGCAAATGGGCAACATGTTTTGACCCTAACAAGTTTTTAGGCGCCGTTCTTGGGATAGATTTTATATTGCTAATATCAACAATGAGTTTGATTAGTTCTAATTCAAGTTGTATATAAGTTGTATATAATCTATGTTTTGTTTCTGTTTTGTTTTAGTTTCAAATAAGAAGCCGGGTGATTTCAATCATACGAGGCCCTTGAAGGACTTCGCGACTCCTGGAAAGGATACCCTTGGATCAAGTTCTTGAAGACTACTCATCCGCCATACTTCAATTTTGGTGACAAAGTCCTGCTAGGACTATAACTCAGGCCCTTCGTGGGAAGGTACCCCATGTTTATGTTTATATTCTTGTCTTTACTTTATGCATAAATAGGTAGTATGTTAATGTGTTATGTTAAATATGTTAGCATATTAGTATGTTGTGTTTTGTTAGTTTTGTTAATATGTTAGTGTACATAAGTGTTAGTATGTTAGTTTAGTAGTTTATAGTTTTTGTTAGTTGTTATGTTTTAGTTATGTTAATGTTTGTTTGTTTATGGTTTTAAGTGTTGTTAGTGCTAGTTAGTATATAGGTTAATATGTTCATTAGGTTCGTTTAATGTTTTTGTTTGTTTTTAAAGTTTTAAGTGTGTTTAGGTTTGTATATAGGTTAGTAAGTTGTTTATATGTGTTATTATGTGTGTGTTGTACATTTTTGTAATTTAGCTTTTTGAACAAGTTTTATTGCAAGACTAGAGCCCATAAGAGCCAAACTCAAGAAAAGCGTGTTTCTTTGCTAAATTTAGCAACTGTGTAGTCACGCTGCGGCGTAGGCGTAGAGCGGCTCTGTGGCCTTGCGCAAGGGCGTTTACGCATAATTCTGCAGCTTTTTGTGAGCACCGCGACCCAAACATAGGTAATAATGCGGTTGATCCCTGTTTTTCTTTGTTTTTGTTTTTATTTTTGTTATTTTTTCTGTTTTGTAGTATTTAATAATGCTCAGTACTAGTCTCAGGTTCCCTATAGACCATGTTCATTAAAGATACATTTCATTTTAGGTTTGGGGGAATATCTTTACATGTTTAATTCATTTGTGCTTAATGTTAACATGTATTGGTATTTTGAGTATGCAGTGATTTTAGTCATCATATTTTCATGATTATATTCTGTTTTGACTATCACTGATGTGCTGATGACAAGATTTTCAATTTTCACTTTATGCAAAAGATGTTGCGCATGATTGCATTGAAAAGTTGAATCTATTTGAATGCATGACATGTTGCAAGAATGCTGGTGTTGTTTTTGGTTGTCCATGATTTGAAAAGTTGCTATTTGCCCCCTTTTCAGTGAAAACTTATGTGATCTTGATACATGTGAAACAATTTAGTTGCTTTTGATGCATGATTTACATCTCACTTAGATGCAAGTGTAACTTTGAAAATGATAAAAGTGCATCTTTTGAGAATGTTTATGGATGTACATGTAGAGTTTTGATTATCCTAGAAATTATTTTTGAACTATCTTGAGGCGAAATCCTAGGTTGTGCATGATTGAGGAGATGATTAGGGCATTGTTTGGACTGATTGCGCCTTAAAAAGCTTACCCTGATATGATGATATCCTTTGGTCCCTTTTTGAAGCCTTAAACTGTTTGGCCTTCTTTGTTTTTCATAACCATTGTGTTCGTTAACCTGTTAACCGTTCTAATGCATGTGAAAGCATGTCATTTTCTTTCTATCCTTATTGTTTGTTGAGTATATGATGTGTTATTTCTTGAAATGAGTCTGATGATTAGGGGTATGAATATTCAATTCAAAATGAGCCTGAAGGAACCAGATGCAAAACAAAGAAAAGAAAAAAGCATTGCTTTGCAAAAATAGAAGAGAAAAGAAAGAGAAAATAAAAAGAAAAATGAAAATGAAAAGAAAAGCAAAAGCTTAAGACAAGTAAAGTTCAAAAAGCATCGAAAATGGTTCTGGCAAGTTTTATGATCTCACAATTGAATACCCTGCTAGTATCATGTTTTGGCTCATGTCTTGAAGTAGTATATTATGTGTCTCAATATTTGTATTGTATCTTTTCCCTTTCATTTCTTTCGCCTATACCATTGGCCTTACATTATAAGCTGATTAAGTCCCTTTTGATCCTCAATCTTGTGTGATTTACATTAATGGAGAGAGAGTTGATTTACAATCTTGTGGATTCTGTGAATCATATGCATGTATGCTTATAAACTTATCTGGATGTGTATGACTTGATTAGAAGAAGTTTATCTTGCATGTTTGTGATAAATGTGAATTGCATGAAGAGTTTTCTGGCTTGTTAGCATGTTTAGGATTGTATATGTGTGGAACTGTTTACTGGGCATTTGCACTTTTTGAGGATTGATGCAGTCATTACACATTAGTATTTGTTTTTAAAAGAATGAAAAAGAAGATTGAAATCTATTTGCTGCATGAAACTTGATTTTAATGTTTCAGTGATTTACTTAGTTCTATTTGGTTTTGCTCGAGGACTAGCAAAATGTAGGTTTGGGGGTGTGAAAACTACATAGAATGCAGTTATTTGTGCCCTATCCTTATGCTAGAATGAATGCTATGTCCTTGTTTAAAATGCATATTTGGAAGGTTTTGTACTTATATTTGATATATTCTGAATCTAAGCCTTTCTGATGTGTTATTATGCAAAACTGAGCTTTAATGATTATGGATTGAGTAGATTTATATATGTTATTGATTTGGTGTTTTCTCTATGATAGGAGGGGCTCCAAACAAGGTTAAATATAGAGCAATTGAGCTTAAAGAGGAAGAGGAAGCCAAATTAGCATTCCAGCAAGAAACGCCGCGGCGCAAGGCAGAGCACGCCGCGGCGCAAAGAGGATTTTCAGCCTGGTCATACTTGGACCCGGGGCAAGAGCGCCGCGACCTAGAGAAGTGGGCGCCGCAACGTAAATAGATCGACCCATTGCGCGCCGCGGCGCGAATATGTGGGCGCCGCGGCGTGGAGGCAGCTGCTGAGCTTGTAAATAAGATTTTACACGTTTTTCTCCCATTCTCTCTCTGTTTTTATCTGTTCTGGCCATTTGGCCATTTCTAGTTTTTAGGTTTTGATAGTTTTTCTTAGTTTAGGTTAGATAGCTTGGCTAAATCTTTATTGCTGGTGGATTGAAGTTAAGGATTAAAGGATTGAAGGAGGATTCAAGCTTCAGAGACAAATCAATGAGCTTCTTTCTCTCCTTTCCCTTTCTCTCTTATCTTCCTTATCTTTTGTATAGCTAAGCTTTGTTTAGGAATATTTTGGATCCTTTTATTTATATTAATGATGTGTTCTTCTCTGAGTTTGTGTGGATGTTTGATTATGGTTCAATCATTATCTGTGTTTAATGCTTGTTCTTGGTTGGCCTCAATTGCATGATCCTAATATTGGCAAATAAACTAGACATAGGGATTTGTTGATATGGATATGGTGTGGTTGATATATGTTCGGCGAGTTCAATTGGCTTGGATGAGTTAATTCGTTAATAGGATAGAAATATACATATTAACCATGTATAGTGTGTGATTGAGAATAGATCGTTCATGAGTGGAAGTTGCACTGGCTCTCAAGGAAACTTAGTGAGTTGGGCAATTGAAACCAGGGTTGATTGACCTAGATATAGGCTTTTGACTACATCAGATTCTCAAGTTAACCTAATCAATGCATTTGTGTTTATAAGGGGAATTGTATATTATTGATAGATGTAGGGGGTGAAGGAGGATTTCCTGAAACCTAACCGCTTTTATGTTTATTGCTTTTGTAGGTTAGATTGTTTTTATATTATTTTCCTATTTTTATGTCCTTGTCTAGAATTGATTAAGCTATTGGTTGGTACTTAGCTTTATAATCGAATATCCTTGTGGAAATGAACTTTTACTCTGTATCTGTATTACTTGTGCGACCCGTGCACTTGCGGTTAGCAAATGGGCAACGTGTTTTGACCCTAATAATACCCTTAGGGTTATAGGGTTATATAATGAGGTGTTTGCTTTATTGAGTAGGATTGGTTGGGTAGACTTTACACTGTTAAAAAGGCCTACATTTGCTGAGTTAAGTAGGGAGTTCATTTCTAGTTTTAATCATAAATTGTATCCCCTGAGTGATCAAGAAAAGTGGCCTAGTGAGATCACATTTAGGCTGCTAGGCAATTCTCATTCTGTTGACATTCACTTGATTCGTGCTGTTTTTATTTTTCCTGAGGAGCAAAATATGTTATCCCGTGATTTTAATCCTGATCGTGTGTGGTCTGCCCTGACTGTGTCTGGGTCTGGTGACTATGACCCTAAGATGTCTAAGGCTTCTAGGCTTAGGTCCCCTGCACATAGATATATTCAGAAATGGTTAGCTAATACCATCTGTGGTAGGGGGAAAGTCAAGGCACAATTAGCCGTTCTGAATTGTTTTCCTTGCACTGCATGCTTGAGGGAGAACCTGTCAATGGGGGTATTGGCTCTGTAATCAGTTTCACCATGTAGGGACCACTTTAGCTGGCCGTATAGTGATAGGGGGTATGTGACTGCCATTACTGATCATTTTGATTATCTGGATCTGCTGGAGGAGGCACTGGTTCAGGGTCCCAATGCTATTGATGGGGCCATTTTGGTATCTATGAAGCTATGCACCCGTCTAAATGGTGTTCTCCTCTTGATCAGAGCTGATGGAGCTGCCTTGCCTAGGACAGATCCAACCCCTGAGGCTCATGAGGATGTTGCAGTCTCCTCACCTCCAGCATTTACTGATGATGCCAGACCTTCCACTCAGCATGGCGCAGCTTCCTACGATGCTGTTTTGTCTCGTATTGGCTGCTTGGAGCTGGATCATGCTGCTCGCTTCCAACGCTTAGAGGACCGCTTTCAGGCTTTGGAGGTTGCTCATGATCAGAGGATGGATGTCATTGATGGCAAGCTTGATCTTTTGCTTCAGCATTTCTCCTATCTACCTCCCCAATCCTGATGTATTTTTTTTTTTGAGACATTGTACTTAATTTTGCTAGCTTAGTGGACATTGTATTGGTTACTATTTTGAATTTGACTGTGTTTCATGATACCGAAATCAATTTCTTTGCACATGTTTTGCTAATTTATTCAGATTCCTTTTATCTGTTGTGTATGCTTTGATATTGAGGACACTGTCTATTTTAAGTGTGGGGGGGAAGTCTGGGTTTGACCTTAATTGCATATTCTAATCTTAATTGCATTTCTGGTGCATAACTTTCTAACTAGTTTTTAGAGTATGTTGAGTAATGAGCAAGCGATTGATTTTTATTGATAGGTTTTTAAGCCTAAATGAACTGACTTTCTTGCTTCTTAACCCGCACCGGGAGGTTTTGAAAATTGAAAGGGTTGATTCACAAATATGATAAAATTAGGACCTAGTGAGTTTTTGGGCCTTAATGTGAATGACTAGTTCTGAGTCATCTTTGTTCTTTGTTGAGTGATTCCACTTGTGATTATATGCTCTTTAGAACTTGGTTTGACTCTCTTTTAAACTGCAAATGATCGCTGCACATTTTTGAGATGATAAAGGCATTTCTTTCTTTCAGTCACTGGCCAAATAGCTGTCCTTGTATTTTGATCCATTGTTTCACCTCTTTGAGCCTGAATGATATCCTTTCTTTTTATTATAGCTCAATACAAGCCTAACAGTGAAAAAACATTGCTACCCTACCTTAGGGAGTAGAAGAGCTTGATAATTATGTTGGGAATTGTGTTTGAATAAGTGTGGAGGTGATTACACTATTTTGCCTAGTTTTGAAAAAAAAAAGCTATCAAAAGAGAAAAGAAAGAAATGAAAAAGAGAATGGAAAAGTTGGTTGTTGAATGGAGAAAGTCAAGCAAAAGATGAAGATGGATTGAAAAGTGCTGGGGTGATTGTGCAAAAGTGTTTGATTTTTATATTCCCCTTTGCTCTTCTATTTCCGATGGTCTAACTTTGTTTATCCTTGATATATCTTACCTTGACCTTGACCCTATTACAACCTGATTAAAAACCTTTTGATCTTTGTGTGCATGTGATTTAGGTGGTGGAGAAATAAAGGCTCGTCAAGCCTATGATAAGGCATGTTTTCATGAGTTGGTTGAGAGTAAATATAAGCCCAAAATACTTGAGTGACAGAGAGTATATCAGTGAGGATTTATCATGTTAATTTAACCCTGATATTGGATTGACCTGACTTGCTGATTTGGACTGTTGAGAGAGGAAATTCCTAATTGCTTAGATTCTTTGAAAGGACTAATGTGTGTAGATCTTTGCTCATTGTTTAGTACTTTTATTACTTTTTGGGAAGCATGTGCTTGATTTTATATTTTGCCCATGAGTGCAAAAGGTTAAGTGTAGGGGTATTTAATCTGTTAATAATTTCAGTTCTTAAATGATTTTTGTTTGATCTAATTGGACTCCATATGTGCTCAATTGTTGACATTTAGTTAAGTTTCTGATTTAGAGCTTAATTGGATGTTTATTGTGAAACTATGCTTAAATGTGGTTATAAACACTCATAAATGAATTATGATTTTCAAGATATCTTTGAGTGTTTGAGTCTATTAGCATCAAACCAAGCTTGATGACCATTTGAGGGGAGAGATGAATACTGAAGAAGATTAGTTTTACCCTAAGAAGCAAAGGAAGAAGGGCATTTATGAAGAATCAAGGTTGGATTTGAAGAAAGTAATCAACACGGCCCGTGTCAAATGACACGAGGTAGGCCGTGTACTCCTCTTACTATGAAGACTGGAATTTTTGGACTAACACGGCCTATGTCAAATGACACGGGGTAGGCCGTGTACTTCTCTGACTTCACGAGAAAAATCAGTTTTCAGCCCTGACCGAGAATACGGTCCGTGTCAAATGACACGGGGTGGGCCGTGTTCTTCTCTGACTTTGAAATTAATCAGTGGAAATTATGTTACCAGATTCAGACAAGGGTTAGACCATGTCATATGACACGGCCCGTGTCATCGGCTCAGAAGTTTAAATTCGTATTTTAATGCTAAATTAGGTATCCAAACCTATAAATAGGGTTGCTTAGAGTCCCTAAAGGAGATCTGGGCAGAGAGACCCGTCAAGGAAACTGAGAGAAACATAAAGACCAAAAAAGAGAAGGATTCGATTGAGAATTGAAGACTCGGATTCGAGCGATCAAAGATCAATCATTCTTAAGCCTTGAAAACTAGTTTGATCTTTAGTTTTTCTTTTCTTCTTTTGTTCTGAACAATGTTTTTCTTTAATTATTCTTTTGTTTTTAACTTTGCCATGTGTGGCTAAACTTCTTAATTGGTTAAGGGATGATGAAACTCTAGTTTTGATTATGTGAATCTTGCATATTTCTTTATATCAATACAGTTATGTTTTTATTCGTATGTTTCTGATCTTAAATCAATATAAAGGTTTTTATATTCTTTTCTAAATTTCAAGAGTGGTAAAACTAGGATTGTTAGGCGCGGTTGCGGTGGTAAAACTAGTGAAACATATGATCTAAGTAATTTAATTCTGGTGTGTGATTAGATCTTAGTGTGATTGGTTTTTTAATTTTTAATGCAATCATTAGGGAGATGTAAAAGCGGTTGCTTTACAAATAACTAATGGTTAGGGTTTGATTTGAGCGGTTACTGAATTAAGTAGAACTTAAGGAAAATAAGGGATTTATCTCACAATTATATAAGAACATAATTGATCATGTTGGTACAAAGAGTATATAAGTTAGCATAATCATATAAATCTAGTGGTGGATTCCATATTTTAACCAATATATTTAACTTGATAATTCAATTTGTGTTTACTGTTTTGGTTTAAGTTTAATTTCTCTTTTTAGTTTTAATTAACAAAAACCCCCCTTTTAACTTTTTACTGTTTATTATTCATCAGAATTTAATTTAGGAATTGGATTGATAGTGTTAATTGAATTGGTTCTCTGTGGATCGACCCTTGCTTACTACAACTGGTTACAAGGTTTTTATATTTTTGGTGAAACTTGGCAACTGTTTTTGATATAATTATTAATCGTATTCCACACCACACCAGTTCCTCCGGAAGCGTATGTTCCCCCTTTGCTATTCCCTCAAAGATTTCAAAAGGCAAAGCTTGATCAGTAATTTGAAAGATTTTTGGAGGTGCTAAAGAAGCTTTACATCAATGTTCCTTTTACGGAAGTTCTCTCCCAAATGCCCTCTTATGCTAAGTTCTTGAAAGAGATTCTTTCAAACAAGATAAAACTTGAAGACTATGAGACCGTTGCTTTGACGGAAGAATGCAGTGCCATCATCCAAAACAAGCTTCCTCCTAAGCTTAAAGATCTGGGTAGTTTCTCAATTCCATGCTCAATTGGAAGCACGCATATTAATAAGGCTTTGTCTGATCTTAGGGCTAGTATGAGCTTGATGCCCCTTTCTCTTTGCATGACACTTGATATAGGGGAGCTTAAACCTACCACCATCTCTCTTCAATTAGTGGATAGGTCAATAAAGCATCTCGTTGGTGTCTTAGAGAATGTGCCAATAAAGGTGGGGAAGTTTTACATACCAGTCAACTTTGTTGTACTTGAGATGGAAGTCGATACTCAAATCCCCATTATTTTAGGGAGGCCATTCTTAGCTACTGCTGGAGCTGTGTTTGATGTGAAGCACGAAAAAATAACCCTCAAGGTTGGTGAAGAAGTTAATGAATTCAATTTGTTTCAAGCCTCAAAGCAACCGGCCGATGTTGATTCTTGTTTGACGGTTGATGTGGAAGAAAAGCTGACTAGAGAGGTGGACACTCAAAGTCACCCACATGACCTTTTGGAAAGATGTTTAGTGCACCATGGTGACTCAAACAATGAAGATAAGGAGGCGGTAACCTACGCTCAAATTTTGGATGCATGCCCAACCATTTCCCATTCTCAAAATAGTAAGTTCAAAGAGCTCAAGGGCGTCTCAACCGAAGATCCTTCGCTTAAAGGCAAGGAGGCCCCAAAGGTAGAGCTTAAACCTCTTTCACCCATGCTAAAGTATGCATTTCTTGGTCCTAATTCTACATATCCTGTCATTATAAATGCAAATCTCAGTGATGATTAGGTTGATAAATTGTTGAATGAACTTAGGGTGCATAGAAGGGTAATAGGGTACACCATTGATGATATCAAAGGGATTAGTCCTTCTATTTGCATGCATCGTATCTTAATGGAAGATAGTTGTAAACCTTCTGTAGAGCGTCAAAGAAGACTTAACCCAAATATGTAAGAAGTTGTTAAAAAAGAGGTGTTCAAACTCTTAGATGCCGAGATTATTTACCCGATCTTGGATAGTCCATGGGTGAGTCCAGTGCATATTGTTCCTAAAAAGGGTGGTACGACTGTGATAAAGAATGAAAAAAATGAATTAATTCCTACTAGGACAGTCACGGGTTAGAGGATGTGTATTGATTATAGGAAGTTGAATAGTGCAACCCGGAAAGACCATTTCCCTCTCCCTTTTATTGATCAAATGCTTGAGAAGTTAGTTAGACATTATTTCTTTTGCTATTTGGATGGTTATTTTGGTTTCTTTCAAATTCCTATTCACCCCAATGACCAGGATAAAACCATCTTTACTTGTCCTTATGGTACTTATGCTTATAGACGTATGCCTTTTGGATTTTGTAATGTACCTACTACTTTCCAACGTTGTATGATGGTAATTTTCTCTGATTTTATTGAAAATATAATAGAAGTATTCATGGATGATTTCTCGGTTTATGGCACTACTTTTGATAATTATTTGACTAACTTGTCTCAAGTTTTGCAAAGATGGGAGGAGGCTAATCTTGTTTTGAATTGGGAGAAATATCATTTTATGTTGCATGAAGGCATTGTATTAGGACACCTGGTGTCAGAAAGGGGCATTGAGGTGGACAAAGCTAAGATTGAGGTGATTGAGAGGCTACCACCACTAAACTCGGTCAAAGCTATCAAGAGCTTTTTGGGTCATGCGGGGTTCTACCAGCGGTTTATAAAGGATTTCTCTAAACTTACAAAACCTTTGTCCAATTTGCTAAATAAAAATGTGCCTTTTGTATTTGACTAATCTTGCATGGATTCTTTTTGTAGGTTAAAGGAGGCATTGATCTCTGCTCCCATTATGCAATCACCGGATTAGGAATTGCCATTCGAGTTGATGTGTGACGCAAGTGATTTTGTAATTGGAGCCGTGTTGGGACAAAGGAAGGATAACAAGCTCCATGCCATCTATTATGCCAGCAATACCCTGGATGATGCACAACTAAATTATGCTACAACCGATAAGGAACTCTTGGTGGTAGTGTTTGCCTTTGAGAAGTTCCGGTCTTACCTGGTTGGCTCGAAAGTGATAGTCTACACTGACCATGCTATTCTCAAATATCTTCTGAGCAAGAAGGATGCTGGAGCTCAACGCCTACTACAAATTAATGAGTTGGACGAATTACGCATTGATGCTTAGGAGAGTGCTCAGATTTACAAGGATAGGACCAACAAGCATATCTTGCATCGAGAGTTCCATGAAAGAGAGTTAGTCCTCTTATTCAATTCACACTTGAAGCTTTTTCCTGGGAAATTGAAATCTAGGTGGTCAGGCCCTTTTAAGGTCCTTAAAGTGTTTCCTCATGGAGCCGTTGAAGTTTAGAGTAAGGCTAGTGGAGCTTTCAAAGTAAATGGTCAACGATTGAAGCCTTACTTTATTGGGAATCCAGTCGAGAAGGGAGTCACTCAATCCCTTTCTGATCTTTCCCCTTCAACTTGAATGATATGAAGGGTCAAGCTAAGGACCATAAATTAGCGCTTCACAGGAGACAACCTCTGTTTTTATCACCTTTTATGCTTTCCTTTTGGTTCCTTTTTGCATTCTTAGTTTTTACACTTAGTTTTTCTGGTTATTATTTCATTTTTCCACTTCCAGAAATGATTCAAGAGTTAGACACGTGTCTAACTTCCAGAACACATCTGTTTGAACTCTGGCAGGAGACACGGCCGTGTCTCAATGACACACGGCCGTGTGACCATCACAGAAGTGATGGGGTGATTAGACACGGTCGTGTCTAACTCCTTCAAAGCTTCTGTTGGATTTCTGGGTAGAGACACGACTGTGTCTCAATTACACATGGTCATGTCCCTTTTAAAAACTAAAAAAAAAAACACTTTGATTTTTACGAAACCCCCTTCCATACGTTCATCCCCCGCAAAACATTTAGAAGCCCAGAAACCCCTCTTCCCTTTCTCTCTTCTGCTTTATTCCCCTTCTCCCTAACCCTAAATCTCCATCGTGCTCACCCTCAACCATTTCCCTCCCTTTCTACGGTCCATAACCCACCGTAACTCCATTATCCTCCACCTCCATATCCTTACCCTCCCTTCCACGGTACTCACCATAAAAAAAAACCCATTCTTCCTTCCCAACTGTCTCCACCGTAAACTTCATTCCCATCCACCCACGATCCAAAGACCCCTTTCCATCTCCACTGTCACCTCTACCCCAAACCCGAAAACCTCGTTCCATCTCCATCGTCATTTCCCCCCAACCATTTTCTTCCCCACTTCTCACATTTCCCATCTCCACCACAACCCCAATCTCCCCCACCCACTATCTAGCCACCCCACCTCTCCCCAACACCACCCGTCCCTTCTCCCCCTCCCACTCTAAACACCACCCCCACCCACGATACCTCCACCGTACCCGTTCCCCAACTTCTTTGCCACGGTCTCCTCTGTCGGGTTCTTCTTTTCATTTTTTTATTTTTATTCTTGCTCTATAATTTATTTTAGTTATTATTTTATTTTATTTTCTTTTAATTTCCTTCATTTATTTTGGCCATTTTCTGGTTATTTTCTAGTTAGGATTTTATTTTGAATTTATGCTATTGTTTTTCTGTTGCATAGTTCTATTTTACCTTGCCAATTGCCTTGCTTGATCTATTGGATTATAATATTTCTATTCCTGGTTGATTGTGTTGTGGCTTAGTGCATTTTGGTTTGCCTATTTTTCTGCATATCACTATTCCTCTTGCATGCTGGTTATTATCTATGCCTGTCTGGTTATTCTGATTATTGCTCCTATTGCTTGCTGTTTATACTGCTTGTATACTTGTCTGCATATGTTGGTTGTTCTCCGTCTGCTATAGTCATGCTGCCCAAATTTTTATCTCTGGTTGCATGCTTTTGGTGCCTGATTGCCCCGTTTCTCGATTTCTGGCTTGATGTCTTTGCTGACATCTCCCTTTCTCCATTTCAGGTACCATGTCCTCAAAACGCCAACGCACTAGCGGTAAAGCCATCCCATCACACTCTGGAGCTGTGGTTGCTCGCCTTTTGCAATTTGATTCTCCAACTCACCGCAAGAAGTATGAGCAGTTCTGCCAGTACACCATCACCGCCAACAAATATTTGGACGGTGCTACGATGGTGGAGTTTGGTGTTCAGGAGATCATCCATGCTCATTTGGCTCAGGCTGGGTGGGAGTTGTTTGCCTCCATCCGCTACGATGCCTATCTGGAGCCTACCCTTGAGTTCCTCTCTACACTCAAGGTCTCTTATGAGTGTTCGACAATTGACCAGCTGAGTACCATTGAGTTCCGACTCAACCGGTGTCACTTTGACCTGTCCTTGAATGAGTTCAATGTTGTTATGAGCTTTGAGACCCCGGTGTCCATTCAATCCCCTACGTACCAGAGTGCCTATCTAGACTATCCAAGGACCTTTGTTGATAACGAGTTCTGGATTTCGATCCATCAGGTGCCAAACCCTTACAACCCCAGCATATCTAAATCTCCTTCCATTCACGACCCTGCTTTGAGATGGATCCACTCTTTCATGTCCCACAGTATCTTAGGCTGGTTTCATAGCACTAGGGTTATCACGAAGAATGACCTCTTCTACTTATGGTGTTTGGTGCATAGCCACTACTACAACCTTGGTTATTGGTTCCTTCAGCATGTTTTGAATATCGATAAGGCCAAAGGAAGGGCCAAATCGCTGTACATTCTAGTGGGCTCCTACATCACCAATCTAGCTCGGAACCTTGATGCTTTACATCTTGATGCCCATCTTGCCAAAGAGACGGAGCCCATTGATCGAGCTATACTGATTCGCCTCAACCTTGTATACAAGGTTGCTCCAGGCCATTGGGCTCTCCGTGATGGACCTATTCCAGAGCCACATTCCCCACCACCGGAGGATGATCCTGCTGATGCTCCTCCCACTGTTGATCCTGCTCCTGTTGATGCTCCTCCTCTTACTGCTGTAGACGCTCCAAAGTTGCCTCCACATCTCTTAGCTGACCTGAGCGACCGCCTTGTTCGTATGGAGACTAGCCAGGCTGCCTTTCAGCAGCACGTCTATGATGACATGAGCCTTATGGCAGCTCAGCAAACCAGTTTTCGGGATCATGTCACTTCTCAGTTTGACCAACTTTTCGCTCTCCTGGCCTCTCGCTTCCCTCAGGATCCACCACCCCCACCCCCTGAATGATGTCACTATGTTCTTTTTAGGGAAGTTTCAGTATCTCATATTACTTTTCTCTTTGCTTTATCTTTTACATGGAGGACTATGTAATTTTTAAGTGTGGGGGAGTGCATTTAATTTTTGATGTACTTAATTGATGATTTTGCATATTAAATCACACTTAAGTATTGCACTAAATTGAGCTTAATCTTCAGTATTATTATCTTGATTATTTCTGAGCTGATTGAAACATGTTTCAAAGGGAGTTCACAGCTACTGAACTGAATGTTTGTGCAAGGCAATTTCTTTTTCAATTGAATGTTGAAAACTCTAGCATTTTATTTGAGAAATTAGCCCTGTCTGCTTGCACTTTATTCTCTTTACTAACTTAAGCTAAAAAATGAGTTTTGAGCTAGGTTCACGATTGGATTTTTCACACTCAAAATCCTATTTTTCTTCTGGAGTGGATTTTCTCTTGATTCATATATGCTAGAACTTGATTTGATATCCTGTTGAGATTTTATTGATTCACATACATTCTTGAACATGATTGAGGCACCTAGGTTTAATTCTTTCTTGACTTCCAAAGTTGCATCGATAAATAATCCCTTAGTTGCCCAATTTGAGCCTGAAATTGATTTTTTTCTTTGATACCTTATTGATTAATCAGGTTGAATTTCTTCTGAGCAACTAATGTGGTAATTGAGAAGTCATAAAATGTTGTTTTTGATTCAGAAAAGAAGAAGAAGAGAGAAGAAGAATGAAATGATGAAAAAGAAAAAGAAAATAATAAATGAAAAGGTTTGTTGGTAAAGAATTGTGAGAATAATTTGGTTGAAAGTGAGAATTACCTTGTGCATTATGCTTTGTCGCGACCGGGATCGCGGTGGATCATAGCAACTCATGTGATTTTAGAAAAAAGAAATAAAGTCGCCACCAATTTTATTTAAATTAAGAAAAATTGGAAAACCCTTTTTTGGAAATGGTCTTTGGAACCAGATTGGATTCGGGAGTCGGTTATGGATAAGGAAGGGCGGAAACTTAATCCCACAGCACCCCTAACACACCCGTTCTAAAAACGGTACCTTAAATTAATTGTGCGGAACTTTATAACTTTTGAAAATATTGTTTTATCATTTTTTTAAAAAAAAGATAAATAAAAAAAGAAGGAAAAGAAGATTTTATGAATCATCGAGTTGTCGCAACTTAAATGATTCCCAAAAAAAAGATTAGCAAACTGTCACATTTCAGTTTCACTTGATTTTATAATTTCTCAACAACGTTTAATTATTTTATTTTTCCTAAAAAAAACCAACAGCTAAAGAAAGAGAAAAGAAAAATAATAAAAATAAATATGATAAACAAAGTTTGTGAGAAAAAAAGAGAAAAAAGTAACAAACATGCTATTGTTATTTATCTACCCAAACTCAAAAGGAGACCTTGGAACACAAAAAAGTAAAATAATCAGGAAGCCCAACCCAGCAGAACCCTCTTCTTTTATCATACTTTTTGTTATAAATTCCTTCTTAAAACATGCATACTACTGTAAAAAAAATAATAATAAAGGAAGAAAGCAGAAAATAGAGGCTCATAGCCTCTGATAAGGAAAAAAAAAAAGAAAGAGGTTTTCAGCCTCTGCAGTGGGAAGATAGAAAAAAAAAGTGAGGTATCGTACGTATTGGGAAGGATCTGGTGGAGGTTCGACGGTCGGTTGGGGGTTACGGTTTTGTGATCCGACCGGTCGGTGCGGGGTTCGGTTTGTGATCCGATGATCGGTGCAAGGGGTTCTGGTTTCTGTTATCCGATGGTCGGTGCGGAGAGGGATCTGGTTAGGTTCGACGGTCGGTTGAGATGGATTTGGTTGTCAGGAGAGTGGTGAAGGTTGGTATGGGTTTACGTGGGGGCCTGGGGGTAGTTGGTTAGAATGGTGATTCTGGAAGGTAGGTGTTTAGGAGGTTGAAGGGAGGTGGAAGATGGTTGGGTTCGACGGTCGGTGTGGAGAGGACTTGGTTAGGTTCGACGGTCGGTGCGGAGATGGATTTTGGTTGGGTTCGACGGTCGGTCGAAGGGAGAAATTGTGTTGGGTTCGACGGTCGGTTGAAGGGAGAGATTTTGTGTTGAGTTCGACGGTCGGTTGAAGGGAGAGATTTTGTGTTGGGTTCGATGGTCGGTTGGAGGGGAGATTTGGTGTTGGGTTCGACGGTCGGTTGAAGGGAGAGATTTGGTGTTGGGTCCGACGGTCGGTTGAAGGGAAGGATCCGGCACGTGAGGTTCGACGGTCGGTGAGGGGAAGGATCGACTTCGTGAGGTTCGACGGTCGGCCGAGGTTCGACGGTCGGTTATTCGGTCCGACGGTCGGTTACGTAGGTAATGGGTTGTGGTGGGGTTGGTTGCGGAAGTTGAAGGATAGGTGGTTTTTATGATGGTTTTGGTGGGTGATGGGAGGTTGAGGAAGATGAACAAGGCGGAAATTGTGTGGTAGTGTTTTTGGTGAGGTGAAAATGGAAGAAAAATAGAATGCAGAAATTTAGATGAAACAAAATGGCGAAGTCAAAGCATAAGAAAAAAAAAAGAAAAACCAAACAAAATACCTCTGTGTTTCAGGAAAACAACTTGGAAAAAATCTTTCTATTCAATTCTTTTCTTTACAATCTCACTTCTCACTTTCTCTCAAAACCCAGTTTTCTCACCAGTAGCAAGTAATAGTTTTTTTTATCTGTAAGAGAAAATCGTAAACTAAAGAAAATCTCCGAAAAAAAAGAAAAGAGAGTCCCCCCTTCTTTACATTGTCCCCTTTTATAGGCATAAAGAGATTCTGGCTTGGCATCCCGAGCGTCGGTTGTGCAGTCTCCTTCTCTGTAAAAATATCTCCCTCTCTAATATTAGCTTGGGCAGCACGAGATTGTGCCATCCCTGTCGGCTCTCTGTTTTTGGCTTTAAAACTTGCTTCCTTTTTTCTCTTTTCCTGCCCCTATCCCGTTTTGTGTATCTGGGGTTCAACGCTGCAAGAGTGGCATCAGGGACAGCAGCTGCAAAAGCTGCATCTAAGGCAGTAGCTGCAAGAGTTGCATCAGGGGCAGCAGCTCCTTCACCATTTGATGCTTCATTCCTCTGTTCCACGTCTTTCTTCCTCCCAATATCTATTATTTTTCCTTTTTGTTCATTCTGCTGCTGCTGACTTGCGAAGATTGGTGGTCTACGCTGCTACCACACCCTTTTTTTCTTTCTTTCTTTGGTTTGTTTCCTTTTTATTTATTACTTTGCATGTCTTTTGTCTTCTTCTTCCTGGCTTTGTTTGCTTCTGCAACGATGGCCTCCTTTTCATTTTCTTCAAGGCCTGCCTCACTCAATTGCATTAAAACTTTTGGCCCAAGTATTTGGCTATTGCTGCTACGTTGTTTCCTTTTCTTTGTTGCTTCTTCCTTCTTCTTTTTTTTGAAACTTTAAACAAAATGGGCCAAAGTAACTAAGTGGACCAGAACATATGTTTTTATTGGGCATACTTGATCTGGATCAGAAACTAAAGAAATGAGGGTAATTACTAAAAAAAGAAATTACTATTTTTTATTTTTATTAAAAGTTTTAAGGATCCGGACAAAATTGAGTGTTCACAGTTGCCCTTCTTTACTTGTTTCTTAGTAGAGACCATGAATAACTGTAGTTTTCATGTTATTGTTGTAAGAAACGAGTAAAAACGTGAACTCAAATTTTGTCCGACAATGTATGGGATGAGGTGAATAGACAAGGCAAAGATGCCGCTTGGAAACCAGCGAGCTAAAATGTGGATTTACGAGTTGTTGCAACATCGTTAACCCTACCAAAGTGAAACTCGGCGTAAAGCCAGAGACGTCACTGCATTGTCAACGGTCATCCATGACTCGGTTGACATTTTTTTCTTTTTTGAATCTTAAAAGACCTTGGGTGACTTTACAACTGGAAATGGTAAAAGACAGTGGGCTTGGCCCGGAATTTAAAAAGACAGTGGGCTTGGCCCGAAATTTAAAAGACAGTGGGCTTGGCCCAGAATTTAAAAGACAATGGGCTTGACCCGGAATTTAAAAGACAATGGGCTTGGCCCAAAATTTAAAAGACAGTGGGCTTGGCCCGAAATTTAAAAGATAGTGGGCTTGGCCCAGAATTTAAAAGACAATGGCTTGGCCCGTAATTTAAAAGACAGTGGGCTTGGCCCGAAATTTAAAAGACAATGGGCTTGGCCCAGAATTTAAAACAGTGGGGCTTGGCCCAAAATTTAAAACAATGGGCTTGGCGAATTTAAAAAACGATAGGGTTGGCCCGAAATTTAAAAGACAATGGGCTTGGCCTGAAATTTAAAAGACAATGGGCTTGACCCGTAATTTAAAAAACGATGGAAGCTTGCTAAAATTTTTAAAAAGGCAGTGGGCTTGGCAGGAATTTAAAAGACAATGGGCTTAGCCCAAATTGAAAAAACATGGGCTTGGCGGAATTTAAAAAACAATGGGCTTGGCCCGAATTTAAAAGAGTGGGCTTGGTCCAAAATTTAAAACAAGGGCTTGGCCAGAATTCAAAAGACTGATGGGCTTGGCCCTAAGTTAAAAAGACATGGGTTTGGCCCCAGAATTTAAAAGACAATGGGCTTGGCCCGGAATTTAAAAGACAGTGGGCTTGGCCCGAAATTTAAAAAGACAGTGGGCTTGGCCCGATAGGATTTTTTTTTTGGTGTTTTGCTGTTCTTTTACAGTGAAGCTTGGCGCAAAAGCCAAAGACATCACTTTTCACAAATTTGCAGCTCGTGGAGGGATGTTGCAACGTACATTCCTGCAACTCAAAAATCATATCAAAAGATTGAAAACATTATGCCAAAACCTTTCTTTTGCATACCCGATTCTAATTGCTTCCTCGAAAAATTTTGATCTATCAAACCCGGGTGTAGGCTCTCGCAAACTAGGGCTCATCAACTTGTTTCGAGTTCCTTGGGATCCTCGGATACTTGAGTCACTTTACTTCTGAGTTTGCTCATCAGGCACACAGTTTCCCTCTTAACATTGCCGATTGCATTAGGATCTTTTCTTCCCTCGTTTGAACCTTCTGATTCATTCTTGATCTAACTCGTTAGTTAGAGGATTGCCATTAAATTGTTAGATCAATGATACTAAATTTATATTCCCTCTTATCGAAGCATTTTGTGATAAACATGTGCGATTTCACAAATATAAAAGAAAGGAACATGACAAAGAAAGATGAAGAATAAAAAGAGAAGAAAAGAGGGTATTTTCATTGATTTGGGTGTTCACAAGCACGAAAAGGCAAATAGTACAAAAGGATGATACAAAGGCAAGGTGACAGACAATTGCCCCAGTTAGGATTCCTTTCTTCTCATTAGATAGGTCCTAATTCTCAGATGGATATTACAACCACTTGTGACACGAGCTCTCTTCCATCCACCACCGCTTAAAATTACCCCAGTTTTGTCTTCCATCGCCATTTAAAATTGCCCCAGTTTTTTTTGTCTTCTTTTATGCTGTCTAGGTGAGCCCTTCAGGCGACATCTTCTAGGAGAGCCTTTGCCGACTTTAAACTTTTTTTTTTTAATTTAGATTCCCTAACTTTTGCTTAGGCTGCCCTTGTGGGTTTTCAACCTAACGGGCTATTTTCTTTTCTTTCTTTTTCTTTTTCTTCTTTTTTTTTTTTTAGGCATAGAACTTTTTGACTGCGTCAGCATTTGTCGGTCTTGGCAATTCATTTCCGTCCATATCTGTTAAAACTAAGGCGCCTCTAGAGAATGCCTTCTTAACGATATACGGCCCTTCATAACTCGGTGCCCATTTTCCTTGAGCGTTCTCTTGGTTTGGAAGTTTTTTTCTTTAAAACCAGGTCACCTGCTTGGAACTCCCTAGGGCGCACTTTCTTGTTGAAAGCTCTTGCCATTCTTCTTTGGTATAGTTGCCCATGACAGATAGCTTTTAATCGCTTTTCTTCAATCATGTTTAACTGCTCGTACCGAGTCTTTACCCATTCTGCTTCTTCTAACTCAGCTTCCATCAACACTCTTAAAGATGGGATTTCGACCTCTATGGGGGAGACTGCTTCCATACCATAGACCAAGGAGAACGGTGTTGCCCCAGTGTTGGATCGGATATTAGTGCGATAAGCGTGGAGAGCATAGGGGAGCATCTCATGCCATTCTCTGTCGTTGACCACCATTTTGGCTACTATTTTCTTGATGTTCTTATTTACCGCTTCTCTGCACCATTCATCTGGGGTGCAGCAGGGCAGCGGGGTGTGATGCTTGATCCTAAACCTCGGCATAGATTCTTGATTTACTGCACTATTGAGGTTAGGGCCATTATCTGTGATAATCCTCTCCTAGAATTCCATGCAAACAAATGATGTTTACCATAAAAATTTAAGGGCGACCTTTTGAGTGACTTTGGCGTAGGAAGCGACCTCTACCCACTTGGTGAAATAATCAATTGCTACCGGGATAAACCTATGGCCATTGGAAGCTTTTGTGTTTATTGGCCCAATAACATCGATTCCCCACATTGAAAAAGGTCGGGGGTGCCACCATATTATGCAATGGAGCGGGTGGTGCATTAATGCGATCGGCGTACGCTTGGCATTTATGACACTTTCGAACATATTCTATGCAATCAGCTTCCATAGTAGACCAGTAATAACCATATCGCAGGATCTGACGAGCCATCATGATACCATTGGCATGTGTTCCACATATTCCCTCATGAACTTCTGTTAAGATGGTGAGAGTCTCCTTAGCTCCTATGCATCTGAGGAGTGTGCCATCATAGTTTCTTTTGTACAGTATTTCCCCATTCAAAAAGAAAGCCATGGAAAGCCAACAGACGCTCTTTTTGTCTGTCTCATTTGCCCCTGATGGGTATTCTCTGAACTTGATGTACTGCATGATATCATGGAACCAGGGCTGACCATCTTCTTCTTCCTTAACATTAGAACAGTAGACTGATTCATTTTCTGCCCTTATTCGGATGGGTTGCACATTAGCATGAATATTCAGATTGGTCATTACAGCCAAAGTTGCCAAAGCATCTGCGAACTGGTTCTTATCCCGAGTCAAGTGCAAAAAGGTGATCCATTCAAACTTCTCGATCAACTGCATCAAATATTTCTGGTATGGAATCAACTTGGGGTCCTTAGTCTGCCATTCCTCATTTGTAACACCCTTGTGGGGATGCCACATTTATAAATGCAATGAAATAAAACTCTTACCCAAGTTATAAAACATTTGATACTTATATAAAATTTGCGGAATATTTTTTTTTCTTTTTATAATTATAACATTAAATAAAGTAACACGAAACACAAGATATAACAAACATAAACTCACCATAATATACATAAGATTCTCTTTTAGTACAAGCATAATTTACAAACTACAAGTATTTAATAAAACAATAAAGAGTTGACACAAGCTAAAACATAGTATCCCAAGTGCATCCCGGTAGATAACAAACCCTCCGATGAATCACCATCCGTCACCTCCCGAGAATAACCATCGAAAAGTGTGCATCTATGAGATCTCGCGGCACTTCGGACACGTGTCCAAGGCGTCGACTCGCTACTCAACTCACTAGGCGCGTGGAAAACTCCCGCCAATAGCGCCTAATGGTTAAAGGTAACTCTAAGTGAAGATAAAGCATAGTAGTGAATATGACCTCCCCGTCATACTCCCTACATAGGGACACGGTCAATCGTCCCACATACGCTATTGTCCCTCGGTCAGCATGCATACACCACGCCTCGGAACCTCCATGGAACTCCAGTCGCACGAACCCGAAGAATCCTGGTAGTGCCATGACCTCAAGATCAGTCTTGACGATCGGTATGATCTACTGGTTCCTCCTCCTCGTATAGATCGCCCGACTGTTGCTCGTCAGGGTACTGTACCTCAAGAGGCTGATCCTCCTCTACCTCAAACTCTTTACGGAAGTAATACAGTAATATCGAGAAAACATATAGTGATGTGAGACAATCTACACCATTACCCGCATGTAATAAAGAAAACGACAAGTACAAACAATTATCACAAAAGTACATACTAATACATCATACATAATATATTAAATAATATATAACAATAATACCTATCACAATATCATGCATAATATATTAAAACAATAAATCATATAATTTATCACAGAATATAATAAACGGTAAAATGCGATAAATGCATGAACATTAAAATACGAGATGAAGAATGATACACACACCGACTCGTTCCTACTCCATGGAGCTAAACACGGATATCCGAGAGAATGATCCGAATAGAAACTAATAATACTTTATGGTACATGACCAAGCTATTGCACTTGTCAACACGTCGTGTCTATAGTCCACAGATCCAAAACATCGTGTAGCGATTACACAGTCCAAACATCGTGTACCACGGGCATAGTACTTAATAGTCCCTCAAGATCTTGACTAAGAATAGTGCTTGTCGAGATCATTAGTGTGTTGCCGTTACCACGGCCCCGGAGGAGCAACCCACTGTCGCATGTGGAGTTCTCCGCACACTAATGCCTCGAGTTCATAAATGAACCACACTACGCTTATCACACCAAATACGGTGTAATTAAGCCTCGTCAATCAATCACCAATTATAACCCAAATTGGCACAATACTCTAAACATGAGCTAAAATTACAGAAATACCCCTATTATCCAAATTTTACCATATTTACGAGAAATTACCAAAATACCCCTAGTCACCAAATAACAAAGTATAGTACGTCCCACTTGACAGTACTACACTACAACCTGTCTGGGTCCACCACTTTGGCCCGACAGCAAAACTCACAGTATTGTTCAATCGCGTAGGAATTTTATCGCGTTTTCACAATCTCGACATTTTCACAAACGTTTTTAAATCGCGTAAAGATATTTTGACATTTTTAAACATCGTAAATTGTTTTTGAATCATTTTCTCAATCGCGTAGGATTTTTAATTCATTTTCTTAACCGAATAGCTTAAAATTGTTATTTTTAATATGTGTAAAACTATATCTAGTACTTTTAAAATACGTAATGTATTTTCCTTGTGTTCTAAATATAGTATGGAATCTTTTCTTTTTATGCGTCTATTTTTAATAAATTTCGGCAGCATTTTGCCTATAAAATCAGTATAAGGTATTTTTAATGTTTTCCTCTAAATATAGTTTATTTTATTTTTACCCTATAATTTCACATTAAAATTTACTAACGCGCTTCAAAATTTATAGTATGAGCCCTACGTTAGTACTTTTCAAGTGTCTGATTAATTTCTTACTTAAAAATGAATTATGCTAAGTTAAAATTTTAGAACAGAATTAATTCCTTTGATTTTCTCAATGATTCTTTGGAATCGATTTATGTTATAAAATAATTATCTAACCTATCTTAGTAAATAAAATGGCATGTTGGCCAAATCAAAGTAAAATGGCATTTGATTATACACTAAATGGCATGTTGGCCATAATTAACTTAAATAATCCATTATTTACCTAGGTTCATTAAATCCTTGATTTAGAAAATTGTGAGAACATTTTGGTCCTCTATTTTTGGTGAGAAGGCCGTGAGCCTTAAATGTGTTCTTTGGAACACTCATGCATTTCGTACATGTTATTCACATCCTACTTAAATAAATACACAATTATAATTACATACAATTATGTAATCACATATAAAACACATACAATATATTTTAAGCCATAATCATGCATAGCAAAAATAATAAAAACTATAATCATGCATAGTAAATTAAAATCACAATTATTAAAGCATTTAAACAATCAAAAACAATAAAATCACAAATAAACCATACAACCGAATCCTTATGGATTCTACACACAAACACAATCCATTTTCTCATCACCACTTAGGGTTGATGAGATTAAATCTCCCTCTTACCTCTTGTAGACAAAACAATCGGTAAGATTCCTTCCTTTCCTCCAAATTTCGTGTGACCACCAATAAAATTCCTAAAATTCTCAAATAATTAGCAAATACACATACATGGTACAAAATAGGAAAACCATGGAACAAACATGGTTAGAAAAATCAGAATTTAAATTTTGAACCATAGAAATCAAACCTACCCTTAAGGAAGTAAGCAAGAAGTGAGATTTTGAGCAAGTTAGAGTAGGAATTTGGGAAAAGTTTGTGAATGAAAGATGCTTAGAATGGTATTTGGGTTCAAGAAATGTGATTGGATAAAATTATGAGAGCTTGGATGTGTATGGAAGGAAGTTGGCCGAACCTTAGAGAGAAAATGAGAGAGAAAAGCTTGCTTGAGTTTCTTGTGTTTTTAGAGAGAAAGTGAATAGCCAAAATGTGATAAAGATGAAAAACTAAAGTGAAGAGTAAATGAAGAGTGCAGCAGCCGTGAGTGGCCTTTAGGTGAGCTTGAGTGAGTGAATTTGCTTGGTAAAAATATCACAAATGTGTTCACACTAGTTAGCACATGGCCTAGTCATGTTGGATCCTTCTTGAACCTTGTAGAACCAAGCCCACTAAGCTTCCTTGCTGCCCCAAAACCGTGCTCACTCTCCCCTCCATAATGTCTTAATTGTCCTCCAATTACACCTAATTATATGTTAGTTAATTAGGCAATTAGTTAGGTTAATTATTTTAACCATTCTTAATTAACATACTACTAATATAACTAATTAATTTAGTAAATATTAACATATATTATAACCTTTAATTAACATTAATATATCTAATTAGTAATTAGATTATAATTAATTCATTACTAAGCTAGTTCACTTAGTATGCTAATTAAGTAATTAGATTAGTTAGATTAAGCTTAATTAAGTTACTAACCATTTTCAAGCCTACAATTGTTGACTAAATCCTAACCCTTGGTTCATCTTTAATTCCTAACCATTGATTAGATCTAGGGTAGATATCACTTGATCAAAAACCTATCATTCTAATCTCACCATTGATTAGATCAATGGCTTAGATTAAAGGCTTCATCATTAAGTCTTCATCCAATGGTCCAAATGAAAACACATGCTCCCTTAGGTGTCCAATTCCTATTGGTTTAGAAAGTCAAGCCTACCTTTGTTGACTTGCTCTCATTGGTTAGAAATTGTACAATCAACACGATTGGTATTTTTTCCTACACGCGGGTCCCACAACACTTTTAAAGATCTGTGGTCAAACCAAAACGATTTTTACTTGTTTTTGAGATAATAGAATGCTTGTAATATAAAATAATATTATAAAAATATAAAATTATTTTATTGCACGATTAAATCAAAAAAATTACGCTATTAATTTATATATCAATCAATTGGGTTTAGTAAGATCCCCCAGAACTCAATTAATTAAAATAAGATTTATCCACCCGAGAAAATTTTTATTTTCTTAGGTCGAGCAAATCACATACAACAATCAAGTACACTCACGGAACAGTCAAATTAAATTTACTTGCTCACGAATTCACAAAACAAGACACAAATCGGGACTATATTGTAATTATCCCAAAAATTAGGGTGTTACAACTCTCCCCCACTAATAAGAATTTCGCCCCGAAATTCATCATACATCAAACAATTGAGGTATTGCTCCTCATCCTATCCTCTAATTCCCACGTAGCATCTCCCGTTACATCATTCCATACTACCTTCACCAATTCAATCATCTTCCTCGAAGCTGTTTCACTTTTCTGTCCTCGATTCTAACAGGAAGTGTCTCGTACGTCAAATTATCTTTTAGTTGTACCTCATCAGGTTGTATCACGTGAGTTGGATCGGGAATGTATTTCCTCAACTGAGACACATGAAATACATTATGGAGATTGGATAGAAAAGTCGGTAAAGCTATCTGATAAGCTACAGGACCAATCCGACGAATAATCTGATAAGGTCCTATAAACTTAGGTGTAAGCTTCCTTGACTTCAGAACTCTTCCGACACCCGTTGTAGGCGTAACTCGCAAGAATACATGATCGCCTTCCTCAAATTCTAGGGGTCGTCTACGTTTATCAGCATAACTCTTCTGACGGCTCTGAGTCGTTCGCATCTTTTCTTGTATCATTTTCACCTTTTACGTAGTCTGCTGCACAAGTTCAGGACCAATAGTCATACTCTCTCCATCCCGATACCAACACAAAGGTGTTCGGCATCGTCGTCCATAAAGTGCTTCATGGGCGCCATTCCTATGCTCGAGTGAAAACTATTGTTGTAGGTGAATTCTATCAAAGACAGAAATTCATCCCAACTCCTTGTTTGTTCTAACACACAAGCACACAATGATCTTCCAACGGCGAATCGTTCTTTCCGTCGACCATCGGTGCGCGGATGGTATGCGAAACTCAATCGCAATTTAGTCCCCATAGCTTCTTGCAAACTTTGCCGAGTCTTGACGTAAACCTCGGATCTCTATCGAAAATTATACTTGCTTGGCACACCATGAAGTCTAACAACTTCGTCGATATATATACGGGTTAAGCGTTCCAACGGATACTTAATATTGATCGGCAAGAAATGTGCGATTTCGTAAGCCTATCAACTATAACCCATATCGAATCATAACCTTTCCTCGTCTTCGGAAATCCAGTAATGAAATCCATCGAGATACTATCCCACTTCCACTCTGGTATAGTTAAAGGTTGTAACATACCAGCAGGCCTTTGGTGTTCCACCTTTGCCTTCTGACAAACAAGACAAGACGCCACACGTTCAGCTATCTCTCTTCATCCTTGGCCACCAAAACAGTCGCTTCAAGTCTTGATACATCTTCGTCATCCCCGGATGCATACTCAAATTACTTGTATGAGCTTCATCCAAAATCGCTCTCTTGAGTTCGGGATCATCAGGTATACAAACTCTTCCTTGAAACCTCATGATTCCATCGATCCTTCCTCCACCGTCGCTTTATGACCTTGCTTCAACAATTCCTTTTCGTTCTGTAAAAACGCATCTACATCTTGTTTCTCCTTTATTATCTCCAACAAGTCATTCAAGACCACAACTCTACTTAAACGAATCTTTCCGGTACCAATTCTATTGATAACCATAGATCTCTGAATTGCTTCATCAACTCCTCCTCTTTAATCATCATAGTAGAAACACTTACTACCTTTCTGCTTAAAGCATCTGCCACTACATTCGCTTTTCCTGGATGGTATTGAAGCTGAAAATCATAGTCCTTCAAAAATTCCAACCATCGCCTCTGTCTCATATTCAATTCTCTCTGATCAAACAAGTATTTTAAGCTCTTGTGATCACTAAAGACATTGAACATAGCTCCATACAGAAAATGCCTCCACACTTTCAACGCAAAAACTACTGCAGCTAGCTCCAAATCGTGCGTTGGGTAGTTCCTCTCATGAACCTTTAATTGTCTTGAAGCATAAGCTACCACGTTCCGATCCTGCATCAACACACATCCTAACCCTTGATAAGATGCATCACAATACACCTCAAAAGATTTGTTAGGATCCGCAAAAAATTAACACTTTCTTGTGCGATCGTTAATCTTTTCTTCGATTCTTGAAAACTCGCTTCACGTTCCTCCGTCCAATCGAAAGCTTGACTCTTCCTCGTGAGTTGTGTAAGTGGTCCAGCTATCTTGGAAAAACCTTCAATAAATCTTCTGTAATATCCGGCTAATCCAACAAAACTTCGAACCTCAGTCACAGTCTTTGGCCTTTCCCACTGTAAAACAGTCTTCACCTTCGATGGGTCTACCGCAATACCTTCCTTGGAAATTACGTGACCTAAAAATTGAACTTCATCCAACCAAAACTCGCACTTTGACAACTTCGCAAACAGCTTCTTCTCCTTCAAAATCTGGAGAACTATACTGAGATGTTCAGCATGCTCTTCTCGACTTTGAGAATAGATCAGAATGTCATCGATGAAGACAACGATAAATCTGTCTAAGTATGGACAAAAAATCCTATTCATATAGTCCATGAATATCGCAGGAGCATTCGTCACTCCGAACGGCATTACTTGATACTCATAATGTCCATAACGAGTTCGGAAAGCTGTTTTGGGTACATCATCGGCCTTGACACGAATCGATGATAACTCGATCGCAGATCTATCTTAGAGAATACTGGCGGCTCCCTTCAATTGATCCATCAAGTCATCAATCTTTGGTAGCGGATACTTGTTCTTTATAGTCACCTTGTTCAACTGTCGATAATCTACACAAAGACGCGAAGTTCCATCCTTCTTTTTGACTAGTAACACTGGTGCTCCCCATGGTGAAACACTAGGTCGCACAAACTGCTTCTCCAACAGTTCCTCCAATTGCTTCTTCAACTCTGCCAAATCTACCGGTGACATTCGGTACGGTGCAATCGAAATAGGACCAGCTCCTAGTACTAAGTCGATAGAGAATTCGATTTCCATTTCCGGTGGCAAACCAGGTACATCGTCAGGAAAAATCTCTGGAAACTCATTGACGACAGGAATAGTGCTCACATCCTTCTCAGACTTGACTTCCAAAGAAGACAGCAACATAAACCCTTGAGCTCCATCCCTCAACAATGACTTGACCTTTACAGCAGTCAAGAATCCAGAACTTTCTTCCTTAGGAAAAACTATGGCCTTACTCGCACAGTCTATAAGGATATGGTTAGAAGATAACCAATCCATTCCTAATATTATGTCTATCTCAACAAGAGGTAAACAAATCAAGTTGACCGAAAACTTACGATCCTTTATGATAATAGAACAATTCATGCATATCTTGGATGTAACAACAGGCTTGGCAGTCGGTGTAGAAACAACCAATTGAAAACTCGAGAGAAGACACGAGCGGTTTCAAACGTTCCACACAATCATATGCAATAAATGAGTGTGTTACACCCGAATCATATAGCAAAGTCGGTGATTACCTTCAATGACACCTTCCCTTGTATAAGATCCTCGGTGAGAAGCTTCGATTCCCTCAGGTCATTGTATACACTCGCCCTCCGATCTTGGCTGAGTAGCACGGACATTCCTCACTGCAGGCTTCCTCTCAGGCTGCGTACAATCCCTTGAAATATGTCCAGGCTTTTTGCATTTAAAACAGATCGTTCCTCTTATCGGACAATCTGTAGATAGATGGCCTTTCTTGCCACATTTGAAACAGGTCGGCGTAAACACCACATTCTAATTAGCTTGATTTCCACCAAAACTTCCCCCAACAGATGGACGTTGAGGTTGACTCCCAGACGGTCTTGTATAAGGCTTCCTCTGAAACCTACCACCACTGCTACTACTTCCTCTTTGGAACCTAGTCGGCCCAAAATTACGATTCCTTTGATCTCGGGATGGCTCCAATGCCTCGAGTCTTCGACAAGTGTCTATCAACACAGGAAACTCCTTCATTCTCATCGGTAGCACTGCACGTCTCAACTCCATTCTTAACCTATCCTCAAACTTCTGGCACCTCCATACCTCATCTGTTTGGTTCTGGAAATACCTCGAGAATTATGACAAACTCTCGAATTTTGCAGCATACTCTCCAACAGTCATACTCCCTTGACGCAGACCAAGAAATTCCATTTCCTTGGCATGTCGAGCAGGACCGGGAAAGTACTTCTCCTGAAATACTTCACAAAACACCTCCCAGGTGATCTCAGCTCCTTCAGCTCGTAACATTTGGCGCGTATTTCTCCACCAATGCTCAGCATCTCCTCTCAACATATAAACAGCAAACGTTACCTTCTTATTCTCCGCGCACCCCATTCCTTCGAATATTCTCTCCAAGTCTTGAATCCAAAGACTTGCCTTCTCAGGGTCAAACTCGCCTCGAAACTGTGGCGGATTGTTGCGCCTGAACTCAGACAAATTCAAAGCATCAGCAGTCATATCTTGATGTTGAGCTGCTCTTTGATTTTGCTGATTTTGTTGAGCAATCACTGCTGCCATTTGCTGAATAGCCTCAGCAACAGCAACCATTGGATCCACATTAGGTGCCACGTTTGCACGCCTTCCTCTTCCTCCAGACATCTTCTTTCTTCAACAAGATAAAACAATGTCAGATGTAACCTTTCGGAAACAAATCACAGAGATCCACACAACACAAGCAAAAACAGACCTAACCACACCCCAAAAGACTCTAACTTGGCTCGATACCAACTAATGTAACACCCTTGTGGGGATGCCACATTTATGAATGCAATGAAATAAAATGAAATAAAACTCTTACCCAAGTTATAAAACATTTGATACTTATATAAAATTTGCGGAATATTTTTTTTCTTTTTATAATTATAACATTAAATAAAGTAACACGAAACACAAGATATAACAAACATAAACTCACCATAATATACATAAGATTCTCTTTTAGTACAAACATAATTCACAAACTACAAGTATTTAATAAAGCAATAAAGAGTTGACACAAAGCTAAAACATAGTACTGCCCAAGTGCATCCCAGTAGATAACAAACCCTCCGATGAATCACCATCCGTCACCTCCAGAATAACCATCGAAAAGTGTGCATCTATGAGATCTCCCAGCACTTCGGACACGAGTCCGAGCTGTCGACTCGCTACTCAACTCACTAGGCGCGTGGAAAACTCCCTGCCAATAGCGCCTAATGGTTAAAGGTAACTCTAAATGAAGATAAAGCATAGTAGTGAATATGACCTCCCGTCATACTCCCTACATAGGGACACGATCAATCGTCCCACATACGCTCTTGTCCTCGGTCGGCATGCATACGCCACGCCTCGGAACCTCCATGGAACTCCGGTCGCACGAACCCGAAGAATCTGGCGTGCCATGACCTCCTCAAGATCGGTCTTGACGATCGGTATGATCTCTTGGTTCCTCCTCCTCGTATAAATCGCCCGACCGTTGCTCGTCGAGTCTTGTACCTCAATAGGCCGATCCTCCTCTACCTCAAACTCTTTACGGAAGTAACATAGTAATATCGAGAAAACATATAGAGAGGTGAGACAATCTACACCATTACCCGTATGGCAATAAAGAAAATGACAAGTACAAACAATTATCACAAAAGTACATACTAATACATCATGCATAATATATTAAATAATATATAACAATAATACCTATCACAATATCATGCATAATATATTAAAACAATAAATCATATAATTTATCACAGATATAATAAACAATGTAAAATGCGATAATGCATGAACATTAAAATGCGAGATGATGAATGATACACACACTTGACTCGTTCCTACTCCATGGAGCTAAACACGGATATCGAGAGAATGATCCGAATAGAAACTAATAATACTTTATGGCTGCCCAACCAAGCTATTGCACTTGTCAACACGTCGTGTCTATAGCCCACAGTCCAAAACATCGTGTAGCGAGACACAAATCCAAACATCGTGTACCACAGGCATAGTACTTAATAGTCCCCTCAAGATCTTGACTAAGAATAGTGCTTGTCAAGATCATTAGTGTGTTGCCGTTACCACGGCCCAGAGGAGCAACCCACTGTCCGCATGTGGAGTTCTCCGCACACTAATGCCTCCAAGTTCATAAATGAACCACACTACGCTTATCACACCAAATACGGTGTAATTCGCCTCGTCAATCAATCACCAATTATAACCCAAATTGGCACAATACTCTAAACATGAGCTAAAATTACAGAAATACCCCTATTATCCAAATTTTACCATATTTACGAGAAATTACCAAAATACCCCTAGTCACCAAATAACAAAGTATAGTACGTCCCACCTGACAGTACTACACTACAACCTGTCTGGGTCCACCACTTTGGCCCGACAGCAAAACTCACAGTATTGTTCAATCGCGTAGGAATTTTATCGCGTTTTCACAATCTCGACATTTTCACAAATGTTTTTAAATCGCGTAAAGATATTTTGATATTTTTAAACATCGTAAATTGTTTTTGAATCATTTTCTCAATCGCGTAGGATTTTTAATTTATTTTCTTAACCGAATAGCTTAAAATTGTTATTTTTAATATGTGTAAAACTATATCTAGAACTTTTAAAATACGTAATGTATTTTCCTTGTGTTCTAAATATAGTATGGAATCTTTTCTTTTTATGCGTCTATTTTTAATAAATTTCGGCAGCATTTTGCCTATAAAATCAGTATAAGGTATTTTTAATGTTTTCCTCTAAATATAGTTTATTTTATTTTTACCCTATAATTTCACATTAAAATTTACTAATGCGCTTCAAAATTTATAGTATGAGCCCTACGTTAGTACTTTTCAAGTGTCTGATTAATTTCTTACTTAAACTGAATTCTGCTAAGTTAAAATTTTAGAACAGAATTAATTCCTTTGATTTTCTCAATGATTCTTTGGAATCGATTTATGTTATAAAATAATTATCTAACCTATCTTAGTAAATAAAATGGCATGTTGGCCAAATCAAAGTAAAATGGCATTTGATTATACACTAAATGGCATTTGGCCATAATTAACTTAAATAATCCATTATTTACCTAGGTTCATTAAATCCTTGATTTAGAAAATTGTGAGAACATTTTGGTCCTCTATTTTTGGTGAGAAGGCCGTGAGCCTTAAATGTGTTCTTTGGAACACTCATGCATTTCGTATACATGTTATTCACATCCTACTTAAATAAATACACAATTATAATTACATACAATTATGTAATCACATATAAAACACATACAATATATTTTAAGCCATAATCATGCATAGCAAAAATAATAAAAACTATAATCATGCATAGCAAATTAAAATCACAATTATTAAAGCATTTAAACAATCAAAAACAATAAAATCACAAATAAACCATACAACCGAATCCTTATGGATTCTACACACAAACACAATCCATTTTCTCATCACCACTTAGGGTTGATGAGATTAAATCTCCTCTTACCTCTTGTAGACAAAACAATCGGTAAGATTCCTTCCTTTCCTCCAAATTTCGTGTGACCTCCAATAAAATTCCTAAAATTCTCAAATAATTAGCAAATACACATACAAGGTACAAAATAGGAAAATCATGGAACAAACATGGCTAGAAAAATCAGAATTTAAATTTTGAACCATAGAAATCAAACTTACCCTTAAGGAAGTAAGCAAGAAGTGAGATTTTGAGCAAGTTAGAGTAGGAATTTGGGAAAAGTTTGTGAATGAAAGATGCTTAGAATGGTATTTGGGTTCAAGAAATGTGATTGGATAAAATTATGAGAGCTTGGTGTGTATGGAAGGGGGCTGGCCGAACCTTAGAGAGAAAATGAGAGAAAAAGTTTGCTTGAGTTTTTGTGTTTTTAGAGAGAGAAGTGAATAGCCAAAATGTGATAAAGATGAAAAACTAAAGTGAAGAGTAAATGAAGAGTGCAGCAGCCGTGAGTGGCCTTTAGGTGAGCTTGAGTGAGTGAATTTGCTTGGTAAAAATATCACAAATGTGTTCACACTAGCTAGCACATGGCCTAGTCATGTTGGATCCTTCTTGAACCTTGTAGAACCAAGCCCACTAAGCCTCCTTGCTGCCCAAAAACCGTGCTCACTCTCCCCTCCATAATGTCTTAATTGTCCTCCAATTACACCTAATTATATGTTAGTTAATTAGGCAATTAGTTAGGTTAATTATCCTAACCATTCTTAATTAACATACTACTAATATAACTAATTAATTTAGTAAATATTAACATATATTATAACCTTTAATTAATATTAATATATCTAATTAGTAATTAGATTATAATTAATTCATTACTAAGCTAGTTCACTTAGTATGCTAATTAAGTAATTAGATTAGTTAGATTAAGCTTAATTAAGTTACTAACCATTTTCAAGCCTACAATTGTTGACTAAATCCTAACCCTTGGTTCATCTTTAATTCCTAACCATTGATTAGATCTAGGGTAGATATCACTTGATCAAAAACCTATCATTCTAATCTCACCATTGATTAGATCAATGGCTTAGATTAAAGGCTTCATCATTAAGTCTTCATCCAATGGTCCAAATGAAAACACATGCTCCCTTAGGTGTCCAATTCCTATTGGTTTAGAAAGTCAAGCCTACCTTTGTTGACTTGCTCTCATTGGTTAGAAATTGTACAACAAGACAGCCTGATTGTTTTTCCTACACGCGGGTCCCACAACACTTTTAAAGATCGTGGTCAAACCGAAAGCTGATTTTTACTTGTTTTTGAGATAATAGGGTATTGTAATATAAAATAATATTATAAAAATATAAAATTATTTTATTGCACAATTAAATCCAAAAATTACGCTATTAATTTATATATCAATCAATTGGGTTTAGTAAGATCCCCCACTCTCAATTAATTAAAATAAGATTTATCCAGGCCAAAAAATTTTTATTTTCTTAGGTCGAGCAAATCACATACAACAATCAAGTACACTCACGGAACAGTCAAATTAAATTTACTTGCTCACGAGAATTCACAAAACAAGTACAAATCGGGACTATATTGTAATTATCCCAAAAGTTAGGGTGTTACAACTCTCCCCTACTAATAAGAATTTCGTCCCAGAAATTCATCATACATCAAACAATTGAGGGTATTGCTCCCTCATCCTATCCTCTAATTCCCGTAGCATCTCCCGTTACATCATTCCACACTACCTTCACCAATTCAATCATCTTCCTCGAAGTCGTTTCACTCTCTTGTCCTCAATTCTAACAGAAGTGTCTCGTACGTCAAATTATCTTTTAGTTGTACCTCATCGGGTTGTATCACGTGAGTTGGATCGGAATGTATTTCCTCAACCGAGACACATGAAATACATTATGGAGATTGGATAGAAAAGTCGGTAAAGCTATTTGATAAGCTACGGGACCAATCCGACGAATAATCGATAAGGTCCTATAAACTTAGGTGTAAGCTTCCTTGACTTCGAACTCTTCCGACACCCGTCGTGGCGTAACTCGCAAGAATACATGATCGCCTTCCTCAAATTCCGGGGGTCGTCTACGTTTATCGGCATAACTCTTCGACGGCTCTGAGTCGTTCGCATCTTTTCTTGTATCATTTTCACCTTTTACGTAGTCCGCTGTTTGCACAAGTTCGGGACCAATAGTCATACTCTCTCCATCCCGATACCAACACAAAGGTGTTCGGCATCGTCGTCCATAAAGTGCTTCATAGGGCCCATTCCTATGCTCGAGTGAAAACTATTGTTGTAGGTGAATTCTATCAAAGACAGAAATTCATCCCAACTCCTTGTTGTTCTAACACACAAGCACGCAATGATCTTCCAACGGCCGAATCGTTCTTTCCGTCGACCATCGGTCTGCGGATGGTATGCGAGAACTCAATCGCAATTTAGTCCCCATAGCTTCTTGCAAACTTTGCCGAGTCTTGACGTAAACCTCGGATCTCTATCGAAATTATACTTACGGCACACCATGAAGTCTAACAACTTCGTCGATATATATCGGGTTAAGCGTTCCAACGGATACTTAATATTGATCGGCAAGAAATGTGCTTGATTTCGTAAGCCTATCAACTATAACCCATATCGAATCATAACCTTTCCTCGTCTTTGGAAATCCAAGAATGAAATCCATCGAGATACTATCCCACTTCCACTGGGAATAGTCAAAGGTTGTAACATACCAAAGCGAGGCCTTTGGTGTTCCACCTTTGCCTTCGACAAACAAGACAAGACGCCACACGTTCGGCTACATCTCTCTTCATCCTTGGCCACCAAAACAGTCGCTTTCAAGTCTTGATACATCTTCGTCATCCCCGGATGCATACTCAAATTACTTGTATGAGCTTCATCCAAAATCGCTCTCTTGAGTTCGGGATCATCGGTATACAAACTCTTCCTTGAAACCTCATGATTCCATCGGATCCTTCCTCCACCGTTGCTTTATGACCTTGCTTCAACAATTCTTTCTCGTTACAGAAAACGCATCTACATCTTGTTTCTCCTTTATTATCTCCAACAAGTCATTCAAGACCACAACTCTACTTAAACGAATCTTTCCGGTACCAATTCTATTGATAACCATAGATCTCTCGAATTGCTTCATCAACTCCTCCTCTTTAATCATCATAGTAGAAACACTTACTACCTTTCTCGCTTAAGGCATCGCCACCACATTCGCTTTTCTGGATGGTATTGAAGTGAAAATCATAGTCCTTCAAAAATTCCAACCATCGCCTCTGTCTCATATTCAATTCTCTCGATCAAACAAGTATTTTAAGCTCTTGTGATCACTAAAGACATTGAACATAGCTCCATACGAAAATGCCTCCACACTTTCAACGCAAAAACTACTGCACTAGCTCCAAATCGTGCGTTGGGTAGTTCCTCTCATGAACCTTTAATTGTCTTGAAGCATAAGCTACCACGTTCCGATCCTTGCATCAACACACATCCTAACCCTTGATAAGATGCATCACAATACACCTCAAAAGATTTGTTAGGATCCGGCAAAATTAACACTGGTGCAGTCGTTAATCTTTTCTTCAGTTCTTGAAAACTCGCTTCACGTTCCTCCGTCCAATCGAAAGCTTGACTCTTCCTCGTGAGTTGTGTAAGTGGTCCAGCTATCTTGGAAAAACCTTCAATAAATCTTCTGTAATATCCGGCTAATCCAACAAAACTTCGAACCTCAGTCACAGTCTTTGGCCTTTCCCACTGTAAAACAGTCTCCACCTTCGATGGGTCTACCGCAATACCTTCCTTGGAAATTACGTGACCTAAAAATTGAACTTCATCCAACCAAAACTCGCACTTTGACAACTTCGCAAACAGCTTCTTCTCCTTCAAAATCTGGAGAACTATACTGAGATGTTCAGCATGCTCTTCTCGACTTTGAGAATAGATCAGAATGTCATCGATGAAGACAACAACAAATCTGTCTAAGTATGGACGAAAGATCCTATTCATATAGTCCATGAATATTGCAGGAGCATTCGTCACTCCGAACGGCATTACTTGATACTCATAATGTCCATAACGAGTTCGGAAAGCTGTTTTGGGTACATCATCGGCCTTGACACGAATCTGATGATAACCTGATCGCAGATCTATCTTAGAGAATACAGCGGCTCCCTTCAATTGATCCATCAAGTCATCAATCCTTGGTAGCGGATACTTGTTCTTTATAGTCACCTTGTTCAACTGTCGATAATCTACACAAAGACGCGAAGTTCCATCCTTCTTCTTGACTAGCAGCACTGGTGCTCCCCATGGTGAAACACTAGGTCGCACAAACTGCTTCTCCAACAGTTCCTCCAATTGCTTCTTCAACTCTGCCAACTCTACAGGTGACATTCGGTAAGGTGCAATCGAAATAGGACCGGCTCTCACGGTACTAAGTCGATAGAGAATTCGATTTCCTTTCCTGTGGCAAACCAGGTACATCGTCGGGAAAAATCTCTGGAAACTCATTGACGACGGGAATAGTGCTCACATCCTTCTCGGACTTGACTTCCAAAGAAGACAAAGACAACATAAACCCTTGAGCTCCATCCTCAACAATGACTTGACCTTTACAAAGCGGTCAAGAATCCAGAACTTTCTTCCTTAGGAAAAACTATGGCCTTACTCGCACAGATCTATAAGGATATGGTTAGAAGATAACCAATCCATTCCTAATATTATGTCTATCTCAACAAGAGGTAAACAAATCAAGTTGACCGAAAACTTACGATCCTTTATGACAATAGGACAATTCATGCATATCTTGGATGTAACAACAGGCTTGGCAGTCGGTGTAGAAACAACCAATTGAAAACTCAGAGAAGACACAGGCAGTTTCAAACGTTCCACACAATCATATGCAATAAATGAGTGTGTTGCACCCGAATCATATAGCAAAGTCAGGTGATTACCTTCAATGACACCTTCCCCTTGTATAAGATCCTCAGACTGAGAAGCTTCAGTTCCGGTCATTGTATACACTCGCCCTCCAGATCTTGGCTGAGTAGCACGGACATTCCTCACTGCAGGCTTCCTCTCAGGCTGCGTACAATCCCTTGAAATATGTCCAGGCTTTTTGCATTTAAAACAGATCGTTCCTCTTATCGGACAATCTGTAGATAGATGGCCTTTCTTGCCACATTTGAAACAGGTCGGCGTAAACGCCACATTCTGATTAGCTTGATTTCCACCAAAACTTCCCCCAACAGATGGACGTTGAGGTTGACTCCCAGACGGTCTCGCATAAGGCTTCCTCTGAAACCTACCACCACTGCTACTACTTCCTCTTTGGAACCTAGTCGGCCCAAAATTACGATTCCTTTGATCTCGGGATGGCTCCAATGCCTCGAGTCTTCGACAAGTGTCTATCAACACAGGAAACTCCTTCATTCTCATCGGTAGCACTGCACGTCTCAACTCCATTCTTAACCCATCCTCAAACTTCTGGCACCTCCATACCTCATCTGTTGGTTCTGGAAATACCTCGAGAATTGTGACAAACTCTCGAATTTTGCAAAGATACTCTCCAACAAATATACTCCTTGACGCAGAGCCAAGAAATTCCATTTCCTTGGCATGTCGAGCAGTACCGGGAAAGTACTTCTCCTGAAATACTTCACAAAACACCTCCCAGGTGATCTCAGCTCCTTCAGCTCGTAACATTTGGCGCGTATTTCTCCACCAATGCTCAGCATCTCCTCTCAACATATAAACAGCAAACGTTACCTTCTTATTCTCCGCGCACCCCATTCCTTCGAATATTCTCTCCAAGTCTTGAATCCAAAGACTTGCCTTCTCAGGGTCAAACTCGCCTCTAAACTGTGGCGGATTGTTGCGTCTGAACTCAGACAAATTCAAAGCATCAGCAGTCATATCTTGATGTTGAGCTGCTCTTTGATTTTGCTGATTTTGTTGAGCAATCACTGCTGCCATTTGCTGAATAGCCTCAGCAACAGCAACCATTGGATCCACATTAGGTGCCACGTTTGCACGCCTTCCTCTTCCTCCAGACATCTTCTTTCTTCAACAAGATAAAACAATGTCAGATGTAACCTTTCGGAAACAAATCACGAGATCCACACAACACAAGCAAAAACAGACCTAACCACAACCCCAAAAGACTCTAACTTGGCTCGATACCAACTAATGTAACACCCTTGTGGGGATGCCACATTTATGAATGCAATGAAATAAAATGAAATAAAACTCTTACCCAAGTTATAAAACATTTGATACTTATATAAAATTTGTGGAATATTTTTTTTTTTTTTTTATAATTATAACATTAAATAAAGTAACACGAAACACAAGATATAACAAACATAAACTCACCATAATATACATAAGATTCTCTTTTAGTACAAACATAATTTACAAACTACAAGTATTTAATAAAACAATAAAGAGTTGACACAAAGCTAAAACATAGTACTGCCCAAGTGCATCCCGAAGATAACAAACCCTCCGATGAATCACCATCCGTCACCTCCCGAATAACCATCGAAAAGTGTGCATCTATGAGATCTCCCGGACTTCTGACACGAGTCCGAGCCGTCGACTCGCTAACTCAACTCACTAGGCGCGTGGAAAACTCCCTGCCAATAGCGCCTAATGGTTAAAGGTAACTCTAAATGAAGATAAAGCATAGTAGTGAATATGACCTCCCCGTCATACTCCCTACATAGGGACACAGTCAATCGTCCCACATACGCTACTGTCCCTCGGTCAGCATGCATACGCCACGCCTCGGAACCTCCATGGAACTCCAGTCGCACGAACCCGAAGAATCCTGGCAGTGCCATGACCTCAAGATCAGTCTTGACGATCGGTATGATCTACTGGTTCCTCCTCCTCGTATAAATCGCCCGACTGTTGCTCGTCAGGGTACTGTACCTCAAGAGGCTGATCCTCCTCTACCTCAAACTCTTTACGGAAGTAACACAGTAATATCGAGAAAACATATAGAGAGGTGAGACAATCTACACCATTACCCGCATGGCAATAAAGAAAACGACAATACAAACAATTATCACAAAAGTACATACCAATACATCATGCATAATATATTAAATAATATATAACAATAATACCTATCACAATATCATGCATAATATATTAAAACAATAAATCATATAATTTATCACAGATATAATAAACGGTAAAATGCGAGATAATGCATGAACATTAAAATGCGAGATGATGAATGATACACACACCGACTCGTTCCTACTCCATGGAGCTAAACACGGATATCCGAGAGAATGATCCGAATAGAAACTAATAATACTTTATGGCTGCCCAACCAAGCTATTGCACTTTGTCAACACGTCGTGTCTATAGCCCACAGTCCAAAAACATCGTGTAGCAAGACACAGTCCAAACATCGTGTACCACGGGCATAGTACTTAATAGTCCCCTCAAGATCTTGACTAAGAATAGTGCTTGTCAAGATCATTAGTGTGTTGCCGTTACCACGGCCCAGGAGGAGCAACCCACTGTCCGCGTGTGGAGTTCTCCGCACACTAATGCCTCCAAGTTCATAAATGAACCACACTACGCTTATCACACCAAATACGGTGTAATTACGCCTCGTCAATCAATCACCAATTATAACCCAAATTGGCACATACTCTAAACATGAGCTAAAATTACGAAATACCCCTATTATCCAAATTTTACCATATTTTTACGAGAAATTACCAAAATACCCCTAGTCACCAAAAACAAAGTATAGTACGTCCCACCGACAAGATACTACACTACAACATGTCTGGGTCCACCACTTTGGCCCGACAAAGAAAAACTCACATATTGTTCAATCGCGTAGGAATTTTATCGCGTTTTCACAATCTCGACGTTTTCACAAACATTTTTAAATCGCGTAAAGATATTTTGATATTTTTTAAACATCGTAAATTGTTTTGAATCATTTTCTCAATCGCGTAGGATTTTTAATTCATTTTCTTAACCGAATAGCTTAAAATTATTATTTTTAATATGTGTAAAACTATATCTAGTACTTTTAAAATACGTAATGTATTTTCCTTGTGTTCTAAATATAGTATGGAATCTTTTCATTTTATGCGTCTGATTTTAATAAATTTCGGCAGCATTTTGCCTATAAAATCAGTATAAGGTATTTTTAATGTTTTCCTCTAAATATAGTTTATTTTATTTTTACCCTATAATTTCACATTAAAATTTACTAACGCGCTTCAAAATTTATAGTATGAGCCCTACGTTAGTACTTTTCAAGTGTCTGATTAATTTCTTACTTAAACTGAATTCTGCTAAGTTAAAATTCTAGAACAGAATTAATTCCTTTGATTTTCTCAATGATTCTTTGGAATCGATTTATGTTATAAAATAATTATCTAACCTATCTTAGTAAATAAAATGGCATGTTGGCCAAATCAAAGTAAAATGGCATTTGATTATACACTAAATGGCATTTTGGCCACAATTAACTTAAATAATCCATTATTTACCTAGGTTCATTAAATCCTTGATTTAGAAAATTGTGAGAACATTTTGGTCCTCTATTTTTGGTGAGAAGGCCGTGAGCCTTAAATGTGTTCTTTGGAACACTCATGCATTTCGTACATGTTATTCACATCCTACTTAAATAAATACACAATTATAATTACATACAATTATGTAATCACATATAAAACACATACAATATATTTTAAGCCATAATCATGCATAGCAAAAATAATAAAAACTATAATCATGCATAGTAAATTAAAATCACAATTATTAAAGCATTTAAACAATCAAAAACAATAAAATCACAAATAAACCATACAACCGAATCCTTATGGATTCTACACACAAACACAATCCATTTTCTCATCACCACTTAGGGTTGATGAGATTAAATCTCCTCTTACCTCTTGTAGACAAAACAATCGGTAAGATTCCTTCCTTTCCTCCAAATTTCGTGTGACCTCCAATAAAATTCCTAAAATTCTCAAATAATTAGCAAATACACATACAAGGTACAAAATAGGAAAACCATGGAACAAACATGGTTAGAAAAATCAGAATTTAAATTTTGAACCATAGAAATCAAACTTACCCTTAAGGAAGTAAGCAAGAAGTGAGATTTTGAGCAAGTTAGAGTAGGAATTTGGGAAAAGTTTGTGAATGAAAGATGCTTAGAATGGTATTTGGGTTCAAGAAATGTGATTGGATAAAATTATGAGAGCTTGGATGTGTATGGAAGGGGGCTGGCCGAACCTTAGAGAGAAAATGAGAGAGAAAAGTTTGCTTGAGTTTTTGATATTTTAGAGAGAGAAGTGAATAGCCAAAATGTGATAAAGATGAAAAACTAAAGTGAAGAGTAAATGAAGAGTGCAGCAGCCGTGAGTGGCCTTTAGGTGAGCTTGAGTGAGTGAATTTGCTTGGTAAAAATATCACAAATGTGTTCACACTAGCTAGCACATGGCCTAGTCATGTTGGATCCTTCTTGAACCTTGTAGAACCAAGCCCACTAAGCCTCCTTGCTGCCCAAAAACCGTGCTCACTCTCCCCTCCATAATGTCTTAATTGTCCTCCAATTACACCTAATTATATGTTAGTTAATTAGGCAATTAGTTAGGTTAATTATCCTAACCATTCTTAATTAACATACTACTAATATAACTAATTAATTTAGTAAATATTAACATATATTATAACCTTTAATTAATATTAATATATCTAATTAGTAATTAGATTATAATTAATTCATTACTAAGCTAGTTCACTTAGTATGCTAATTAAGTAATTAGATTAGTTAGATTAAGCTTAATTAAGTTACTAACCATTTTCAAGCCTACAATTGTTGACTAAATCCTAACCCTTGGTTCATCTTTAATTCCTAACCATTGATTAGATCTAGGGTAGATATCACTTGATCAAAAACCTATCATTCTAATCTCACCATTGATTAGATCAATGGCTTAGATTAAAGGCTTCATCATTAAGTCTTCATCCAATGGTCCAAATGAAAACACATGCTCCCTTAGGTGTCCAATTCCTATTGGTTTAGAAAGTCAAGCCTACCTTTGTTGACTTGCTCTCATTGGTTAGAAATTGTACATCAAGCAATTGACTTTTTCCTACACGCGGTCCCACAACTTTTAAAGATCTGTGGTCAAACCGAAGCGATTTTTACTGTTTTTGAGACATATAGGTACTGTAATATAAAATAATATTATAAAAATATAAAATTATTTTATTGCACAATTAAATCCAAAAAATTACGCTATTAATTTATATATCAATCAGAATTGGGTTTAGTAAGATCCCCCAGCTCCAATTAATTAAAATAAGATTTATCCAGCCAAAAAATTTTTATTTTCTTAGGTCGGAGCAAATCACATACAACAGTCAAGTACACTCACGGAACAGTCAAATTAAATTTATCGCTCACAGAATTCACAAAACAATACAAATCGGACTATATTGTAATTATCCCAAAAGTTAGGGTGTTACAACTCTCCCCCACTAATAAGAATTTCGCCCCCGAAATTCATCATACATCAAACAACTGAGGGTATTGCTCCCTCATCCTATCCTCTAATTCCCACGTAGCATCTCCCGTTACATCATTCCATACTACCTTCACCAATTCAATCATCTTCCCTCGAAGCTGTTTCACTCTCCTGTCCTCAATTCTAACAGGAAGTGTCTCGTACGTCAAATTATCTTTTAGTTGTACCTCATCAGGTTGTATCACGTGAGTTGGATCGGGAATGTATTTCCTCAACTGAGACACATGAAATACATTATGGAGATTGGATAGAAAAGTCGGTAAAGCTATCTGATAAGCTACAGGACCAATCCGACGAATAATCTGATAAGGTCCTATAAACTTAGGTGTAAGCTTCCTTGACTTCAGAACTCTTCCGACACCCGTCGTAGGCGTAACTCGCAAGAATACATGATCGCCTTCCTCAAATTCCAGGGGTCGTCTACGTTTATCAGCATAACTCTTCTGACGGCTCTGAGTCGTTCGCATCTTTTCTTGTATCATTTTCACCTTTTCTGTAGTCTGCTGCACAAGTTCAGGACCAATAGTCATACTCTCTCCATCCTGATACCAACACAAAGGTGTTCGGCATCGTCGTCCATAAAGTGCTTCATAGGGCGCCATTCCTATGCTCGAGTGAAAACTATTGTTGTAGGTGAATTCTATCAAAGACAGAAATTCATCCCAACTCCCTTGTTGTTCTAACACACAAGCACGCAACAGATCTTCCAACGACTGAATCGTTCTTTCCGTCTGACCATCAGTCTGCGGATGGTATGCAGAACTCAATCGCAATTTAGTCCCCATAGCTTCTTGCAAACTTTGCCAGAGTCTTGACGTAAACCTCGGATCTCTATCAGAAATTATACTTACTGGCACACCATGAAGTCTAACAACTTCGTCGATATATATCTGGGTTAAGCGTTCCAACGGATACTTAATATTGATCGGCAAGAAATGTGCTGATTTCGTAAGCCTATCAACTATAACCCATATCGAATCATAACCTTTCCTCGTCTTCGGAAATCCAGTAACGAAATCCATCGAGATACTATCCCACTTCCACTCTGGAATAGTTAAAGGTTGTAACATACCAGCAGGCCTTTGGTGTTCCACCTTTGCCTTCTGACAAACAAGACAAGACGCCACACGTTCAGCTACATCTCTCTTCATCCTTGGCCACCAAAACAGTCGCTTCAAGTCTTGATACATCTTCGTCATCCCCGGATGCATACTCAAATTACTTGTATGAGCTTCATCCAAGATCGCTCTCTTGAGTTCGGGATCATCAGGTATACAAACTCTTCCTTGAAACCTCATGATTCCATCAGATCCTTCCTCCACCGTTGCTTTATGACCTTGCTTCAACAATTCTTTCTCGTTCTGTAAAAACGCATCTACATCTTGTTTCTCCTTTATTATCTCCAACAAGTCATTCAAGACCACAACTCTACTTAAACGAATCTTTCCAGGTACCAATTCTATTGATAACCATAGATCTCTGAATTGCTTCATCAACTCCTCCTCTTTAATCATCATAGTAGAAACACTTACTACCTTTCTGCTTAAGGCATCAGCCACCACATTCGCTTTTCCTGGATGGTATTGAAGCTGAAAATCATAGTCCTTCAAAAATTCCAACCATCGCCTCTGTCTCATATTCAATTCTCTCTGATCAAACAAGTATTTTAAGCTCTTGTGATCACTAAAGACATTGAACATAGCTCCATACGTAAAAATGCCTCCACACTTTCAACGCAAAAACTACTGCAGCTAGCTCCAAATCGTGCGTTGGGTAGTTCCTCTCATGAACCTTTAATTGTCTTGAAGCATAAGCTACCACGTTCCGATTTGCATCAACACACATCCTAACCCTTGATAAGATGCATCACAATACACCTCAAAAGATTTGTTAGGATCCGCAAAATTAACACTTTGGTGCGATCGTTAATCTTTTCTTCGATTCTTGAAAACTCGCTTCACGTTCCTCCGTCCAATCGAAAGCTTGACTCTTCCTCGTGAGTTGTGTAAGTGGTCCAGACTATCTTGGAAAAACCTTCAATAAATCTTCGTAATATCCGGCTAATCCAACAAAACTTCGAACCTCAGATCCACGCTCTTTGGCCTTTCCCACCGTAAAAACAGTCTCCACCTTCGATGGGTCTACCGCAATACCTTCCTTGGAAATTACGTGACCTAAAAATTGAACTTCATCCAACCAAAACTCGCACTTTGACAACTTCGCAAACAGCTTCTTCTCCTTCAAAATCTGGAGAACTATACTGAGATGTTCAAAGATGCTCTTCTCGACTTTGAGAATAGATCGAAATGTCATCGATGAAGACAACAACAAATCAAATCTGTCTAAGTATGGACGAAAAATCCTATTCATATAGTCCATGAATATCGCAGAGCATTCGTCACTCCGAACGGCATTACTTGATACTCATAATGTCCATAACGAGTTCGGAAAGCTGTTTTGGGTACATCATCGGCCTTGACACGAATCTGATGATAACCTGATCGCAGATCTATCTTAGAGAATACAACGGCTCCCTTCAATTGATCCATCAAGTCATCAATCCTTGGTAGCGGATACTTGTTCTTTATAGTCACCTTGTTCAGCTGTCGATAATCTACACAAAGACGCGAAGTTCCATCCTTCTTTTTGACTAGTAACACTGGTGCTCCCCATGGTGAAACACTAGGTCGCACAAACTGCTTCTCCAACAGTTCCTCCAATTGCTTCTTCAACTCTGCCAACTCTACCGGTGACATTCGGTACGGTGCAATCGAAATAGGACCAGCTCCTGGTACTAAGTCGATAGAGAATTCGATTTCCTTTCCTAGTGGCAAACCAGGTACATCGTCAGGAAAAATCTCGGAAACTCATTGACGACAGGAATAGTGCTCACATCCTTCTCGGACTTGACTTCCAAAGAAGACAAAGAACATAAACCCTTGAGCTCCATCCTCAACAATGACTTGACCTTTACAAGCAGTCAAGAATCCAGAACTTTCTTCCTTAGGAAAAACTATGGCCTTACTCGCACAGTCTATAAGGATATGGTTAGAAGATAACCAATCCATTCCTAATATTATGTCTATCTCAACAAGAGGTAAACAAATCAAGTTGACCGAAAACTTACGATCCTTTATGATAATAGAACAATTCATGCATATCTTGGATGTAACAACAGGCTTGGCAGTCGGTGTAGAAACAACCAATTGAAAACTCAGAGAAGACACAGGCAGTTTCAAACGTTCCACACAATCATATGCAATAAATGAGTGTGTTGCACCCGAATCATATAGCAAAGTCAGGTGATTACCTTCAATGACACCTTCCCCTTGTATAAGATCCTCAGACTGAGAAGCTTCAGTTTCGGTCATTGTATACACTCGCCCTCCAGATCTTGGCTGAGTAGCACGGACATTCCTCACTGCAGGCTTCCTCTCGTGTCTGCGTACAATCCCTTGAAATATGTCCGGGCTTTTTGCATTTAAAACAGATCGTTCCTCTTATCTCGGACAATCTGTAGATAGATGGCCTTTCTTGCCACATTTGAAACAGTCGGCGTAAACGCCACATTCTGATTAGCTTGATTTCCACCAAAACTTCCCCCAACAGATGGACGTTGAGGTTGACTCCCAGACGGTCTCGCATAAGGTTTCCTCTGAAACCTACCACCACTGCTACTACTTCCTCTTTGGAACCTAGTCGGCCCAAAATTACGATTCCTCTGATCTCGGGATGGCTCCAATGCCTCGAGTCTTCGACAAGTGTCTATCAACACAGGAAACTCCTTCATTCTCATCGGTAGCACTGCACGTCTCAACTCCATTCTTAACCCATCCTCAAACTTCTGGCACCTCCATACCTCATCTGTTTGGTTCTGGAAATACCTCGAGAATTGTGACAAACTCTCGAATTTTGCAGCATACTCTCCAACAGTCATACTCCCTTGACGCAGACCAAGAAATTCCATTTCCTTGGCATGTCGAGCAAGATCGGAAAGTACTTCTCCGAAATACTTCACAAAACACCTCCCGTGTGATCTCGGCTCCTTCACTTTCGTAACATTTGGCGCGTATTTCTCCACCAATGCTCGATCTCCTCTCAACATATAAACAGCAAACGTTACCTTCTTATTCTCCGCGCACCCCATTCCTTCGAATATTCTCTCCAAGTCTTGAATCCAAAGACTTGCCTTCTCAGGGTCAAACTCGCCTCTAAACTGTGGCGGATTGTTGCGTCTGAACTCAGACAAATTCAAAGCATCAGCAGTCATATCTTGATGTTGAGCTGCTCTTTGATTTTGCTGATTTTGTTGAGCAATCACTGCTTGCCATTTGTTGAATAGCCTCAAGAATGACGAAACCATTGGATCCACATTAGGTGCCACGTTTGCACGCCTTCCTCTTCCTCCGGACATCTTCTTTCTTCAACAAGATAAAACAATGTCGGATGTAACCTTTCGGAAACAAATCACGAGAGATCCACACAACACAAGCAAAAACGGACCTAACCACAACCCCAAAAGACTCTAACTTGGGCTCGATACCAACTAATGTAACACCCTTGTGGGATGCCACATTTATGAATGCAATGAAATAAAATGAAATAAAACTCTTACCCAAGTTATAAAACATTTGATACTTATATAAAATTTGCGGAATATTTTTTTTTCTTTTTATAATTATAACATTAAATAAAGTAACACGAAACACAAGATATAACAAACATAAACTCACCATAATATACATAAGATTCTCTTTTAGTACAAGCATAATTTACAAACTACAAGTATTTAATAAAGCAATAAAGAGTTGACACAAGCTAAAACATAGTACTGCCCAAGTGCATCCCAGTAGATAACAAACCCTCCGATGAATCACCATCCGTCACCTCCAGAATAACCATCGAAAAGTGTGCATCTATGAGATCTCGCAGCACTTCGGACACGTGTCCGAGCTGTCGACTCGCTACTCAACTCACTAGGCGCGTGGAAAACTCCCTGCCAATAGCGCCTAATGGTTAAAGGTAACTCTAAGTGAAGATAAAGCATAGTAGTGAATATGACCTCCCCGTCATACTCCCTACGTAGGGACACAGTCAATCGTCCCACATACGCTACTGTCCCTCGGTCAGCATGCATACGCCACGCCTCGGAACCTCCATGGATCTCCAGTCGCACGAACCCGAAGAATCCTGGTAGTGCCATGACCTCAAGATCAGTCTTGACGATCGGTATGATCTACTGGTTCCTCCTCCTCGTATAGATCGCCCGACTGTTGCTCGTCAGGGTACTGTACCTCAATAGGCTGATCCTCCTCTACCTCAAACTCTTTACGGAAGTAATATAGTAATATCGAGAAAACATATAGAGAGGTGAGACAATCTACACCATTACCCGCATGGCAATAAAGAAAATGACAGTACAAACAATTATCACAAAAGTACATACTAATACATCATACATAATATATTAAATAATATATAACAATAATACCTATCACAATATCATGCATAATATATTAAAACAATAAATCATATAATTTATCACAGAATATAATAAACAAGTAAAATGCGAGATAATGCATGAACATTAAAATGCGAGATGATGAATGATACACACACCGACTCGTTCCTACTCCATGGAGCTAAACACGGATATCCGAGAGAATGATCCGAATAGAAACTAATAATACTTTATGGCTGCCCAACCAAGCTATTGCCTTGTCAACACGTCGTGTCTATAGCCCACAAATCAAAACATCGTGTAGCGATTACACACATCCAAACATCGTGTACCACGGGCATAGTACTTAATAGTCCCCTCAAGATCTTGACTAAGAATAGTGCTTGTCAAGATCATTAGTGTGTTGCCGTTACCACGGCCCAGGAGGAGCAACCCACCGTCCGCACGTGTGGAGTTCTCCGCACACTAATGCCTCCAAGTTCATAAATGAACCACACTACGCTTATCACACCAAATACGGTGTAATTCGCCTCGTCAATCAATCACCAATTATAACCCAAATTGGCACAATACTCTAAACATGAGCTAAAATTATAGAAATACCCCTATTATCCAAATTTTACCATATTTACGAGAAATTACCAAAATACCCCTAGTCACCAAATAACAAAGTATAGTACGTCCCACCTGACAGTACTACACTACAACCTGTCTGGGTCCACCACTTTGGCCCGACAGCAAAACTCACAGTATTGTTCAATCGCGTAGGAATTTTATCGCGTTTTCACAATCTCGACGTTTTCACAAACGTTTTTAAATCGCGTAAAGATATTTTGATATTTTTAAACATCGTAAATTGTTTTTGAATCATTTTCTCAATCGCGTAGGATTTTTAATTCATTTTCTTAACCGAATAGCTTAAAATTGTTATTTTTAATATGTGTAAAACTATATCTAGTACTTTTAAAATACGTAATGTATTTTCCTTGTGTTCTAAATATAGTATGAAATCTTTTCTTTTTATGCGTCTGTTTTTAATAAATTTAATGAAAGATTTTGCCTATAAAATCAAGATAAGGTATTTTTAATGTTTTCCTCTAAATATAGTTTATTTTATTTTTACCCTATAATTTCACATTAAAATTTACTAACGCGCTTCAAAATTTATAGTATGAGCCCTACGTTAGTACTTTTCAAGTGTCTGATTAATTTCTTACTTAAACTGAATTCTGCTAAGTTAAAATTTTAGAACAGAATTAATTCCTTTGATTTTCTCAATGATTCTTTGGAATCGATTTATGTTATAAAATAATTATCTAACCTATCTTAGTAAATAAAATGGCATGTTGGCCAAATCAAAGTAAAATGGCATTTGATTATACACTAAATGGCATGTTGGCCATAATTAACTTAAATAATCCATTATTTACCTAGGTTCATTAAATCCTTGATTTAGAAAATTGTGAGAACATTTTGGTCCTCTATTTTTGGTGAGAAGTCGTGAGCCTTAAATGTGTTCTTTGGAACACTCATGCATTTCGTACATGTTATTCACATCCTACTTAAATAAATACACAATTATAATTACATACAATTATGTAATCACATATAAAACACATACAATATATTTTAAGCCATAATCATGCATAGCAAAAATAATAAAAACTATAATCATGCATAGTAAATTAAAATCACAATTATTAAAGCATTTAAACAATCAAAAACAATAAAATCACAAATAAACCATACAACCGAATCCTTATGGATTCTACACACAAACACAATCCATTTTCTCATCACCACTTAGGGTTGATGAGATTAAATCTCCCTCTTACCTCTTGTAGACAAAACAATCGGTAAGATTCCTTCCTTTCCTCCAAATTTCGTGTGACCACCAATAAAATTCCTAAAATTCTCAAATAATTAGCAAGTACACATACATGGTACAAAATAGGAAAACCATGGAACAAACATGGTTAGAAAAATCAGAATTTAAATTTTGAACCATAGAAATCAAACTTACCCTTAAGGAAGTAAGCAAGAAGTGAGATTTTGAGCAAGTTAGAGTAGGAATTTGGGAAAAGTTTGTGAATGAAAGATGCTTAGAATGGTATTTGGGTTCAAGAAATGTGATTGGATAAAATTATGAGAGCTTGGATGTGTATGGAAGGGGGCTGGCCGAACCTTAGAGAGAAAATGAGAGAGAAAAGCTTGCTTGAGTTTCTTGTGTTTTTAGAGAGAGAAGTGAATAGCCAAAATGTGATAAAGATGAAAAACTAAAGTGAAGAGTAAATGAAGAGTGCAGCAGCCGTGAGTGGCCTTTAGGTGAGCTTGAGTGAGTGAATTTGCTTGGTAAAAATATCACAAATGTGTTCACACTAGTTAGCACATGGCCTAGTCATGTTGGATCCTTCTTGAACCTTGTAGAACCAAGCCCACTAAGCCTCCTTGCTGCCCAAAAACCGTGCTCACTCTCCCCTCCATAATGTCTTAATTGTCCTCCAATTACACCTAATTATATGTTAGTTAATTAGGCAATTAGTTAGGTTAATTATTTTAACCATTCTTAATTAACATACTACTAATATAACTAATTAATTTAGTAAATATTAACATATATTATAACCTTTAATTAACATTAATATATCTAATTAGTAATTAGATTATAATTAATTCATTACTAAGCTAGTTCACTTAGTATGCTAATTAAGTAATTAGATTAGTTAGATTAAGCTTAATTAAGTTACTAACCATTTTCAAGCCTACAATTGTTGACTAAATCCTAACCCTTGGTTCATCTTTAATTCCTAACCATTGATTAGATCTAGGGTAGATATCACTTGATCAAAAACCTATCATTCTAATCTCACCATTGATTAGATCAATGGCTTAGATTAAAGGCTTCATCATTAAGTCTTCATCCAATGGTCCAAATGAAAACACATGCTCCCTTAGGTGTCCAATTCCTATTGGTTTAGAAAGTCAAGCCTACCTTTGTTGACTTGCTCTCATTGGTTAGAAATTGTACAATCAAGACAGCTTGATGCTTTTTCCTACATCGCGGGTCCCACAACACTTTTAAAGATCTGTGGTCAAACCGAAGCGATTTTTACTATTTTTGAGACAATAGGTATCTTGTAATATAAAATAATATTATAAAATTATAAAATTATTTTATTGCACGCTTAAATCCAAAAATTACGCTATTAATTTATATATCAATCAATTGGGTTTAGTAAGATCCCCACTCCAATTAATTAAAATAAGATTTATCCAAATTTAAAAATTTTTATTTTCTTAGGTCGAGCAAATCACATACAACAATATCAAGTACACTCACGGAACAGTCAAATTAAATTTACTGCTCACAGAATTCACAAAACAGTACAAATCGGGACTATATTATAATTATCCCAAAAGTTAGGGTGTTACATCATTCACTTGATAAATTATCAGTGCTGAATCTCTATATACTTGTAGTTCTTTCACTCCTAGTTCTATTGCAACCTTTAACCCTTGAGCACAAGCTTCATACTCTGCTACATTATTGGTGCAATCGAACTCTAACTTGATGGCCACTGGGTATTGCTTCCCACTTGGCGATGTGACCACTGCACCTATGCCGTTCGCATACATATTGACTGCTCCGTCAAAAAACATCTTCCACATGTCCTCTTCATCTGACTCTTCTTCTTCAATTGCTAAAACATCCTCATCAGGAAAATCAGACGTCACAGGTTGTTTGTAATCGAGTGGGTTTTCAGCTAAGTGATCTGCAATTACGCTCCCTTTGATAGATTTTCGAGTTATGTGCTTTATGTCGAAGTCAGAAAGAACCACTTGCCACTTGGAGACTCATGTGGAAACATGAGGGCTTTCGAATATGTACTTTATCGGTTCCCATATTGATCACCTCCACTTCTTCCTTATCCAGGCTGAAGTCTCTTTCCGACCTTTCTACTAAATTGGCAAACTCCTCAGTGGCGTTCCTATCTTCATTTGAGTCATAGTTATCTATATCCATCATTGAATAGGAATCCATCCTTGAGTTTTCAGGCATCCTTTCCTGGGACAATGCCTCTACCAGACCCAAGTCCCTGGAAGATTTATTTATGTCCGATTGGAAACAGAAAGAAAATATGGTAATTGGACAAGGCTAAGCAAATGCTTAAATCAAAGATAGAAAAGAACTAAAGCGGTGAAACACACAAGTTCATTGCATTGAAACTTTGATGAAAGATAACATGATCAGAGAATCATACTGGATAAACACACAAGTTCATTACATTAAAGCTTCGACAAGAGTTAGCATAAATTCATCATTACAAAAGTCTAAGATGACAATCACATCAATTAATGCCTCAAATCACCCATTACTCAGAGGTTTCGAGTTGCTGGAGGGCGATTAGTATAGATTGGACGAGCTAGGACCTATGAACGCGGCGAAGGAACTTGGTATGAGGTTTGGTAAGTACTGATTTCTGGCTCTTCCTCCCTTGTCGGTTCCACCGTCTCAGGAAAATTGCTTTTTATATTTCCAACATGTAACTTGCCTAATATTGCAAGCTTCTCAATCCTTTCCCCAACCAAAATTAGGTCAGAAAAATCCCCGTAGGCAGCCTTCGCCATTAGCCCAATAAAAGGTACTCCTAAGGTCCCCATAAAATAAGAGTTCATTTCTGACGAAGTCAATGGTGGTTGAACCTGGGCTGCCAACATTCTCCATCTTTGAGCGTATTGCTTGAAAGTCTCATCATTGCTCTTTTGCATTGCCCCTAGCTGTTCTCGGGTAGGTGCAGTGTCGATGTTGAATCGATATTGCCCCAAGAATAGACTATTCAGATCATCCCAGCAAGAAATCTTTGAATGGTCAAGTTGCATGCACCATTCCAAAGCTGACCCGGTCAGGCTCTCATGAAAGAAAATGATTAGGAATGTTTGATTCCGTGACCAAATGGCCATTTTAGTGATGTAAGTCTTAAGATGAAACTTTGGATTGGTGCTTCCATCATACTTTGAGAATTCTGGTATTTTGAAGTCTTTGGGAATATTTACTTCAACCTCAGGGAACAGTTCATCGATTCCTACCGAGCCATACAGATTAGGGTCTTGAATGGCTTTGATTTGCTTTTGCATCTTCCTAATCAATTCATCTCTTAATTTTTCTTTTTCTGAGTTATTGTTCACCAATACTTTCACTAGCTTCTCATGAGTGGCTTCTGCATTATTATTCTCCCCTTCAGGATTTTCGTTCATGGAATCACCTTCTTCATTCACATTGTCGTTTGCATTTGCATTCACCCTAGTGCCGACAGATGTTCCATTTGTTGTTCTAAGGGTCTCGAACTAAGCGTCTCAAGTAAATCCTTGACCCTTGATTGTCCTTCTGCCATTGTGTTGATCCTTTCTCTCATTTCATCCATCTCTTGACTTAAGTTTCTTTCTGAGTTTGACATCTCTTGCAGCCTAGTTTGCGATCTAGTTCTATAGGCCCGGGTTTGTGCAATCTGCGTTTTCCGAGGACGAGCAATGGTTCAAAGTTTTTACCTCTCCGCTTCAGGAAGGACAGAAAGATTAGAGTATTGCAAAGAAAACACGGTGCAAGGATGCAAAGTATGATTTTTTTTAATGCAATGACAGATAAATTTAAAGATAACGAAAAGGTACGCTCCCTTTGTGCCCTACAGGACTGCCTTAAATTTGAGGAGTTCTACCCCTAAGGATCTATAAGTCTATCTAATTCGTGAGACCTTTCATTGGGTGGCTCTACCATTCTAAAGGCCTCTAGAGCTAAGTCCCATATCAGAATGTTGACCACAAATAGTGGGTAAATCACTAGGTGCGGGACATTCATGACAAAGGCACACTCTAGATGAGGTTTTCGCGATAACCAAACAGGATGTACATTCAAAATGGCTACCACTACGCAACCTCTACCTAACTTAAGATTCACTCAGACCCGGGTATAGGGCCCCACTCGAATGTGTGTGATAAACGTGTAGGTGTAGTGTGTGTAGGGAGCATACAAACCTTCATAATTCTAGAGACTACTCACATCCTGCAAAACAACACGAACACAAAACAAGATTCCCAAAATCTTCTATCCTAAGGTTTGCAGGATAAAATAGAATCACAGTTAAGATGATCAATAAACAAATTAAACAAAACAAAAATAAAGCAAAACAAAAGGAGTAAAACAAACATATAAAAGTTACAAAATTTGCACAATCAACTTTCAAAGGCTTGACTCTCAAATGTCTCCAATGGAGTCGCCATCTGTCGCGACCGGGATCGCGGCGGATTATAGCAACTCATGTGATTTTAGAAAAAAGAAATAGAGTCGCTACTAATTTTATTTAAAATAGGAAAAATTGGAAAACCCTTTTTTGGAAATGGTCTTTGGAACCAGATTAGATTCGGGAGTCGGTTATGGATAAGGAAGGGCGGAAACTTAATCCCACAGCACCCCTAACACACCCGTTCTAAAAATGGTACCTTAAATTAATTGTGCGAAACTTTATAACTTTTGAAAATATTTGTTTTATCATTTTTTTAAAAAAAAGATAAATAAAAAAAGAAGGAAAAGAAGATTTTATGAATCATCGAGTTGTCGCAACTTAAATGATTCCAAAAAAAAAAGATTAGCAAACTGTCACAGCTCAACTAACCCGATTTTATAATTTCTCAACAACGTTTAATTATTTTATTTTTCCTAAAAAAACCAACAGCTAAAGAAAGAGAAAAGAAAAATAATAAAAATAAATATGATAAACAAAGCTGACGGAAAAAAGAGAAAAAAAGTAACAAACATGCTATTCTTATTTATCTACCCAAACTCAAAAGGAGACCTTGGAACACAAAAAAGTAAAATAACCAGGAAGCCCAACCCAGCAGAACCCTCTTCTTTTATCATACTTTTTGTTATAAATTCCTTCTTAAAACATGCATACTACTATAAAAAAATAAAATAATAAAGGAAGAAAGCAGAAAACAGAGGCTCATAGCCTCGATAAGGAAAAAAAAAAAGAAAGAGGTTTTCACCTCTCTGCAGTGGGAAGATAGAAAAAAAAAGTGAGGTATCGTACGTATTGGGAAGGATCTGGTGGAGGTCCGACGATCGGTTGGGGGTTCTGGTTTTTGTGATCCGACGGTCGGTGCAGGGGTTCTGGTTTGTGATCCGATGGTTGGTGCAAGGGGTTCTGGTTTCTGTTGTCCGACGGTCGGTGCGGAGAGGGATCTGGTTAGGTTCGACGGTCGGTTGAGATGGATTTGGTTGTCAGGAGAGTGGTGAAGGTTGGTATGGGTTTACGTGGGGGCCTGGGGGTAGTTGGTTAGAATGGTGATTCGGAAGGTAGGTGTTTAGGAGGTTGAAGGGAGGTGGAAGATGGTTGGGTTCGATAGTCGGTGTGGAGAGGGACTTAGTTGGGTTCGACGGTCGGTGCGGAGATGGATTTTGGTTGGGTTCGACGGTCGGTCGAAAGGAGAAATTGTGTTGGGTTCGACGGATCGGTTAAAGGGAGAGATTTTATGTTGGGTTCGACGGTCGGTTGAAGGAAGAGATTTTGTGTTGGGTTCGACGGTCGGTTGGAGGGGGAGATTTGGTGTTGGGTTCGACGGTTGATTGAAGGGAGAGATTTGGTGTTGGGTCCGACGGTCGGTTGAAGGGAAGGATCCGCTTCGTGAGGTTCGATGGTCGGTGAGGGCTTTCCGAGGTCCGACAATCGGTTATTCGGTCCGACGGTCGGTTCCCGAAGGTAATGGGTTGTGGTGGGGTTGGTTGCGGAAGTTGAAGGATAGGTGGTTTTTATGATGGTTTTGGTGGGTGATGGGAGGTTGAGGAAGATGAACAGTGGCGAGTAAAATTGTGTGGTAGTGTTTTTGGTAAGGGTGAAAATGGAAGAAAAACAGAATGCAGAAATTTAGATGAAACAGCAATGGCAGAAGTCAAAGCATAAGAAAAAAAAAGAAAAACCAAACAAAATACCTCCGTGCTTCAGGAAAACAACTTGGAAAAAATCTTTCTATTCAATTTTTTTCTTTACAATCTCACTTCTCACTTTCTCTCAAAACCCAGTTTTCTCACCAGTAGCAAGTAATAGCTTTTTTGATCTGTAAGAGAAAACTGTAAATTAAAGAAAATCTCCAAAAAAAAAGAAAAGAGAGTCCCCCCTTCTTTACATTGTCCCCTTTTATAGGCATAAAGAGATTCTGGCTTGGCATCCCGAGCGTCGGTTGTGCAGTCTCCTTCTCTGTAAAAATATCTCCCTCTCTAATATTAGCTTGGGCAGCATGAGATTGTGCCATCCATGTCGGCTCTCTGTTTTTGGCTTTAAAACTTGCTTCCTTTTTTCTCTTTTCTTGCCCCTATCCCGTTTTGTGTATCTGGGGTTCAACGCTGCAAGAGTGGCATCGTGACAAGCGGAAATGCAAAAAGTCGCATCTAAAGCGATAGCAAGAGTTGCATCGTGGGCAGCAGCTCCTTCACCATTTGATGCTTCATTCCTCTGTTCCACGTCTTTCTTCCTCCCAATATCCGTTGCTTTTCCTTTTTGTTCATTCTCATTGTCTGTCGACTTGCGAAGATTGGTGGTCTACGCTACCACCCCTTTTTTTTGTCTTTCTTTGGTTTGTTTCCTTTTTATTTATTGCTTTGCATGTCTTTTGTCTTCTTCTTCCTGGCTTTGTTTGCTTCGCAACGATGGCCTCCTTTTCATTTTCTTCAAGGCCTCACCTCACTCAATTGCATTAAAGCTTTTGGCCCAAGTATTTGGCTATTCTTTGCTACGTTGTTTCCTTTTCTTTGTTGCTTCTTCCTTTTTTTTTTTTTTTTTTGAAACTTTAAACAAAATGGGCCAAAGTAGCTAAATGGACCAGAACATATATTTTTATTGGGCTATACTTGATCTGGATCAGAAACTAAAGAAATGAGGGTAATTAATAAAAAAAGAAATTACTATTTTTTATTTTTATTAAAAATTTTAAGGATCCAGACAAAATTGGGTGTTCACATGCTTTATTAATCATCTTTTCAACTTGATTCTGTTTGGTATAGCTTTATCCTTAGACATTCTTTACCATAATTCATCTTCTTCCTGTCATTAACTGTACCCTTGACCTTATTACAACTAATAAAAGTCATTTTGATTCTTGTTATGTATGTGAACTTGAAAGTGGAGATGAGATTGATAGTCAAGCTTATGGTCATGCATTTGTTAAGAGAAATTTGAGTTATCTCTTTGCCCTTAAACACTTGAGAGATGGAAAGATGAGTGACCTTAATTGTTTGGTAGAAAGAAGAAGTGCAAGTTAGACTCAAGAGCTTCTAATTGTATTAAGTGCTAGACTTTCTTGTTTAATTGGATTTTGATTGCTGAGCATTCATTAAATTTTTAAAACTGTGGATTTTTCCTTTGGCTTTTGTTTCTTAATGTTCAGTTTAATCTTGATTTTGATTTATATCTTTGCTTAAGGATAAGCAATGTTCAAGTATGGGGGAATTTGATAAGGCTGTGTTTTATAGCCCTTAAATGGATGAATTGTGATGTTTTGATTGTGATTTTTGATGAATTTTGGATGGATTCTTATCAATTATCTTCATTTGTGCATAATAAGAGAGATTTAACTCATTTAAAGTGAAAGCAAGTCAAGATATCTCATTTTTAGACCGAAAGAAGGCAATTTTGGCTTAGACAGGGCCCTGTGTCAACTTAGAAGCGATTTAGGAGTTAGACACGACTCTGTCTAACTTGAAGATAACTTCTGACTAGGAGACACGACCATGTCTCTTGGTCACACGACCGTGTCTCCCCCAACGCTGAAGTTACGCAATTCTGGCACAGGACACGGTTCTGTCTAAAGTGAACAAAGCTTCTGAGTATGAGACACGGTCGTGTCTCAATGACACACGACCGTGTCTCACTAAAATTCCTGACACGTGATTTCACAAGACACGGCATTGTCGAAGGGAGACACGGCCGTGTGAGCCCCTCTGACGTGAAAAAAAGGGGAATTTTATCCCCAAATCAATATAAATTGGGTAAAAACACCAAACCTAATAGGACTTTTGGCTAGAGGCTTGTGTGACGACAGGTTTTGAAAGGAAAAGCGCAAGGATTCAAAGGCGAAGGCTTTGAAGGCAAGATCAAGATTCTTTGAAGATCAACCATTGAAGTTCTTTTCTCTATCTTCATCTTCCCATATTTTCCTTTTGTTAATCAATCATGGTTGTTTCTTTAATCTTTATTCTTGTTTATGTTACGATGGTCATGAGTGGCTAAACCCTTTTTCTAGGATTAGGATGAAACTCTCTATTTCTCTATTATGAATTGTTAATTTGATTATTTGTTAATGAAATTATTGTTCTTGATTCATTCTTAGTATGCGTAATGCTTGTGATATGTTGCGCGCCATATTTACATGATCTTAGGCTTTAGGTGAATGATTGAAATATAAAATCTAATTGCTTGGTAATACAAGAATTAAACTTAGGAATTGAGACCTAGACATAGGCTTAAGTCCTTCGAGGGTTAAACGATTGTCATGAATCTTAATAGGTTGTAACTTGGATTAATTGTTATGAAAATGGGGTTAGTGAAGTTTTAGCACGTTTTTAGTATCAAGAAATTGAATTTTAAATAATTTAGGACAAATCGCCTTCAAGAACATAATTGAACATTAACAAAGATAGGATTGCAATTTATTGTAGAGGGCAGTGTAGTGGATTCTGAATTCTAGAGCTTTAAATCCTTGTTAAATTTCATCTTTTTTAGTTTCAATTGTTTATTTTATTACTTTACTTTTTGTCTTAATTTAATTGGACTTTCACTACTGATTTTATTCGCTTAAATAATTAAAGTACCCATAAGAGTTAGTAATTAATCAATCCTCGTAGAAACGATCTTTATTTTATTACTTGTACGATCCGTGCACTTGAGAAAAATCAACAACAAAAGGCCTATTAATTTATTTAAAGATAAGTTCGTTAACTTATTTAAAGATTTTATTATAAAGTAATCTTTTAAATAGATTTTTTAGATTAAGTCAAACTTTTAAAAATGTCAAATCAAATATTAAAAATCAATCTATTTTAAGTTAATAGATCAAACTCAAACTTTATATTTAAAATATAGATCAGACATATTTTAATCAAAGTCTAACATATTTTCACCCTCGTGGACTTATATTTGCCACCCAAATAAGATGCATAAATATTAATTTAAAACATAAACAGGTCTAAACAATCTTAAACTAGAATAAAATTGAGCTTGTTTAACTCACAAGCCAAACATCAGGTAAAAAATAAGAAATTTAAATAAGCTATTAAAAATCAAGCACATCCCACATAATTTATGCATATAACGGGTTGATTTGACTCATTTTGATAACCTACTTTTATTCTTAATAGTTTTTAAGATATCTAAATCTTTATTTATTTGATTAAATTTTTACAAGAATTTCATTAATTAGTGATGAAAAAATTCCTTGCTAATCTTTGATAATCATTTGCTAAGTTTTATTAGCAAGGGATTAATGAAGAAATTTTCTATCGCTTATTTTGAGTCACTAATTAGTAAAAAAAAAAATTTCTCTTACTAATTGATTACGCCCAAAAAATAATGTGGTAATTGTAGCACAACTTTAGAGTATCGATTTTACAGAGAGATAAATTAAAAATAAAAAGTAAAGAAACTAAAAAAATATTAAATGACTAAAGGTAAATAAAGATTAATTTAAATACAAAATTAAATAAAGTAAAGTAAAACAAATTTAGTTTTTACTAAATATAAGATGACTAAAGTTAAAAATTTACTAAAATTAATTTTAACATTAATTATGTCAAATTATTATACTCAAATAATTTAACTTATAAACTTCTAGTGACTATAGTGTCAAAATGGAATGGTAGGGCCAATTAAAGTACATTTTGTCATTTCACATCTCTTTTTCAATGTAAGCAATTTGGGTTGGTCGTCTATTAATTGGTGGCCCATCAGTTATTTTTAATTTAATTTGGTATTTTCTTCATTTCGAATATATATCATTGTAAAGTTTAAAAATATATCGAAAAGTAAAAATAATAATAACATATATGATAAAATTTTTCTAATAATTAATAATAATTATCAAATTATTAAATGTATCTTTAATAAAAAAGTATAATTGATATCTAACAATTATTATTAATATTTAAATAATACAAATAAATTATAAAATATGATAAAATATAATTAAATTTATCTTAAAATTTATTTATATAATATAATAAAAAAATAAAATTAATAAATCTTAAATCTTAAAATTATATAAAAATAATTTAATATAATAATATTAAAATTATCAAAATTTTATTATTTTCTTAATATAAAACATTTAACAAGATATAATAAGACTAAAATTTAATAAAATAAAATATCTCACTAACAAACAAAAGCTATCTACAATTTTCCTTCACGTCACGTTCGTACGCCACTTCTCTTCTTCTTCTCTCTGTTTGGCACTATTCTTCTTCTTTTTGCTTCTTGAACAACGGGAAAAGAGAAGAGCAGCACGTCTTCTTTTTGATATTACTATGTAGCCTCCACAATTGACTTCCTCGTTTCCTCTTTCTTATTTTCTTTTGCACCGCGCTATAGCTACCCAATTCCAAACTGTTTCTGTGCTTTTCTTTGTTTTGTTGTGCATTGCGCAGCCCTTCTAATGGGAAAATTTTAATATAGACTTCTTAAAAAGAGTTTTATAAATATAAATTTATAAATTTTAATTAATAATTTTTATATATATACCTAAATTTATATATAAATATTATTAAATAAAATCCGTTGATAGAGTCCATATTAGGATTCTTCCTGTTTCTTTGCTTTTCCTTCTTTTGTTGTGCACCGCGCAACCCTTCCAATCTGTTTCTTTTTTATTTGCTTTTTGCTTCTGTTGTGCACGGCACACTTCAACTCTTCACGTCCTTCTTTATAAGCTACTGGCAGTAGCTTTCAAAATTAGGTTTTTCTTTTCTTTTTATACTGCTTCCTTTTTTTTATTTGAACTTTAAATTCTCTTTTGAATTTAATCACTTATTCTTTATAAATTTTGAAATTAAATATAAAAATTTATTTAAGAATGTTTTAAAATAAATAAAAAATTAATTTAAAAATATACATTAATTCTAATAATTTTATTCATATTTTAATATTTTAATTTAATAATAAATTATTTAAAAAATACTTTTATACACTTATCACTAATCCTTGATATTTGTCATTTATTTGTCGCTAATATACATTAACAAGGAAAAAAATCCGTCATTAAATTTTCATCGCTAATCCACAAAATTTTTGTACTGATTCTAAATAGAGATGGTAAAAATATTCCCATGTCTTTCAGTTATATGAAATGATAGTTTTCATAGGGTAAGAACGAGGCAAGTATGCTGCAAGTTTTAACTATTTTCATAGGAGTAGGTTCAAGTTTTCATCCAAAGTCCTGCCATGTGAGTAGGGGGTGGGGTGCTAATTTGGGGTGTGGGATTGGTCGAGTTGAGCAAAAACTCTTCCCCTCCTTTTGAACCCCTCCACTGCAGATAAGTTTAACTTTTATTTTACAGGTACCCGCTTGTAACATTTCCTTCACGGTGAGTGTAATCAACATGTTCACACCATTTCCATAATTGCTCACCAAAAGATTGATTTGTATATTTAAAATATCTAAAAGTAGCTTTAATATCACTATTAGTACCACCAGTGCATGAGTTTGAGTTTGCTTATTCGATGGGATGTAAAGGCAGACTATTGGTATTAAAAAGTATGATAGTGTTATTTATTCAATTAAAATATTTTAATTTTTATTTAATTTATTTATAAATTTATTTTATATTTTTTGAAAAAGTAAAAAAAATTATAATAATATATAATTTGATTAAATATCTTTTTTATATAAATTTATGATATAAATATAATGTGTATATTTTAATTATATGAGAAATATTATCTTAAAAAGTGTATGAATTTGAATAAATATTATTGGACGAGATATATAAAGGTTGACAAGATCAGTAAGAGAAAAATGATGTAATTTGATAATTATGAAACTAGGACTTTATTTGAATGATTTTTTCCTTTCTACTTCTATGAGAAATTATAGCATGTAATTCCTGCACATTTAATCAAAACTTCAAAAGGGGTATTTATAATTGATTTTAATTAAATTTACATAAATTTTAAATTAATAATTTTAAATTAATGATAATTTTTTTAAAATATATATTTATTATGTTCTAAAAACACGTAATTATTTTTTATTTATATAGACTTTTTACAGTCTTTCACAGTTGCGTTTATTATATATATATATATTTTCAATCAAGGCATGATTGATTCACGTAATTTCATATTTACTTTTTTTAAATAAGGTTTCAAGTTTAAATTTTATAAATGACCAAAATAAATATTAAGAGAATTTTATATATTTATAGTCTAATTTGACTTGATTTTGAATTAATTGAAGTTTAATATAATTTTAAAATACTGAAATATTTTCAATATAATTTTAAAATACTGAAATATTTAAAAAAAATCCTTAACCTTTAAGATATATTATTTCTACCACAATAATTTTGTATAATTTACACTGTATTTATCTGTTTAGACTTTTCTTTATTAATCCCTCTGACAGTCCCACGCAGAACTTAAAACCACAGTAAGAGGGCAATGGAGGAGACTCTTCCCCTCAATCTCTGCCATGTCCACAAGCCTTTGGTTATCACCAATAGGTTACACATGCTCCTCCATTCTACTGCTTTATGTTTCTTGGTCTATTATAGGCTGTGTTTCTTCTTTCAGGACCCACAAACCAGAGGAACCCCTTTGTTACCTTGGATTCTTGTTTTTGCATCTGAAATCATTCTCTCCTTCATTTGGTTTCTTGGCCAAGCCTATCGTTGGCACCCCATTTCTAGAACTGTGTTTCCAGAAAGATTACCACAGGATGACAAGCTTCCTCCTATTGATGTGTTCATATGCACTGCAGACCCAACTAAGGAGCCACCTGTGGATGTGATGAATACTGTGTTATCAGCCATGGCACTGGATTACCCACCAGAGAAACTTCATGTGTATGTTTCTGATGATGGGGGTTCACCTTTGACCTTGAATGGTATGAGGGTGGCTTGGAAGTTTGCAAGGTGGTGGCTTCCCTTCTGCAATAGATACAGAATAAAATGTAGGTGCCCCAAGGCTTACTTTTCTGCTTCAGAGAATGATGATGGTGATTTTGTTGGGAATGTTGAGTTCATAGCAGATAAGAAAATGATCAAGGTTGATTCTATGTGAGATGAAGTTAATTTTCTCTGAGATTTTGGATGGTAGGAGCAATTATATGAAGTCAACTTTTTGCAGGAAAAATATGAGGCTTTCAAAGAAGAGATAGCAAGAGTAAAAGAAGACCAAGGCCACTCTGGAGATATTACTGGCATAACAGGTCAAAATCATCCATCTATCATAGAGGTATAATGTTATCCACAATATTCTTCTGTGGTCTTGGAACTTAAAATAGCCTGATTTAAAGCTCATTTAGCTTATTTAAAGCTCAGTTAGTTAAAAATAACCTTGGTAGGCCCAATTTGCTCAATTATAGTTCAGTTATCTCAAATTCAAAATTGTATATAGGGCTTGATTAGTGCTTGAGCCGAACTCAGCTTGAAGTTGACTTTGTAATATCTGTCTTAAATAAAGCACAAACGTGTCAACTTGACTTTGTACTCAACTGGCTTGGATGATTGATTTTGCCCCTATCTAAGTACATATATATGACAATAATTTTCTGTGAGCTGTTGGTGTTTTCAGTAAATTGCAGTGATATGATAACAAAATCATGTAAATTTGCATTTGACACTTGGTTTACCATATTGAGAAACATTCAACTACACAACTTATAATATTAAATGCTGATGATGGCAGGTGATACAAGAAAATGCTAGCAGTGAAATAGAGCAAGTGAAATTGCCTTTTCTTGTATATGTTTCCCGGGAGAAAAAGCCTTCTCATCCCCACCATTTCAAAGCTGGAGCCCTCAATGCCCTTGTATGATTCTCTCTCTCTCTCTCTCTCTCTAGGCATTATTGAAGGTAGTTTCTAGGGACAAACCATTGAATCGAAGTGAATAATACCTCACATGAGTCTACAAGTATCAACAAAAAACTTGACATTGTCATATGTTCAACCAAAAACTCTGACAAACAAATGTGACACAAATAATTGCAGATTTGCATTCAGTGACCATTCTCAAGCTGCTTTATAGATTTGCAATCAACTATTTGACTGCTTCTAAAAGATATATTCTTGCAGTATCGTGTGTCTGCTGTGATGAGCAATGCTCCATATATTCTAGTGCTGGATTGTGACATGTTCTGCAGTGACGCGGCTTCAGCACGACAAGCATTGTGTTTCCACCTTGATCCCAAGATATCACCTTCGCTTGCTTTTGTTCAATTTCCTCAGAAATTTCACAATATAAGCAAGAATGACATATATGACAGTCAGCACAGATCAGCATATAAAGTAAGGATACCAAACATGACTTTCAAATTTTGATATACTTGCATGGATATCTATAACTTCAAAATAATGATGGAGTATTTAACAAAGTTTTTGTCCACAACATTAGGTTCTATGGCAAGGTATGGATGGGCTTAAGGGACCAGTATTGTCTGGCACAGGCTTCTATATGAAAAGGGAATCACTATATGGAAATTACAAAATTAAAGGTATAGAGCATGATGATTCATTCAGTTGCTTTGCTTGAGATACAGTAATTTGGGGTGAACATACACATACATAGGTACATACTCATATAGTTCTATGTTTTGAATGTTAGACACTGACCTTGAACTCCGACAATATTTTGGCACATCCAATGAGTTCATCAAATCCTTAAAACAAAATTACACTCCTAATTTATTGACTGGTGATGGTGGGCATGCATTGCATGAAGAAGAAACTCTACTTTTGGCTTCTTGTAACTATGAAATTGGCACTAAATGGGGCAAAGAGGTACGTAGATTTTATGTTCCAAAAATAATGTTGCATTAATCTATATAGCAAACCAAACACAACGCATCTCAACTTTTTATATATGCTTGCAGGTTGGCTTCTTGTATGGTACTGTGTGTGAAGACGTTCACACTGGATTCATCTTGCATTGCAATGGTTGGAATTCAGTTTTCTGTGATCCACCTAAGCCACAGTTCCAAGGAAACAGTACCACTAATTTGAATGATTTACTACTTCAAGGCACCAGATGGGGTTCTGGACTGCTTGAAAATGGTTTAAGCAGGTTTTGCCCCCTTATATGTGGGCCTTTAAGGATGTCTCTACTTCAGAGCCTTTGTTTTGCAGAACTTACATATTTCCCTCTTTATTGCTTGCCTCTTTGGTGTTTTGCTATTGTCCCTCAGCTTTGTCTAGTATATGGAATTCCCCTGTACCCTAAGGTAACAACTATAAGTATGCAGCTCCTATGCCTTTATTTTCCCTTGAATTGACTATATTTGCTTCAAATATTTTAACACAACAATTTATTTATTTTTTTAATTTGGGGTGTCAGGTCTCAGACCCATTTTTCTTCATTTTCCTGTTCATCTTCCTATCAGCTCTTACCAAACATTTAGTTGAAGTCCTCTCAACTGGAGGAACATTCAGGAAATGGATAATTGAGCAGAGGATATGGATGATGAAATCAATCACATGCCATCTATATGGATGTTTGGATGCACTACTGAAGAAATTTGGTTTAAGAGAGGCCAGTTTCATGCCAACCAATAAAGTGGAGGATGATGAACAGACTATGCTGTACCAAATGGACAAATATGATTTCAGAACATCAAACATGTTTCTTGTCCCAATGCTTGCACTCATCACCATCAACATATCTTGCTTCTTAGGGGGCATCTACAGAGTGGTATTTGTGGGAGATTGGGACAAGATGTTCATACAGCTTTTCCTTCCAGCTTATATCATTGTTGTCAACTATCCTATCATTGAAGGGCTGCTGATAAGGAAAGACAAAGGACGCATTTCTCCATCAGTTGTTGTAACATCTAATATCTTGGCCACAATTATCACTTCTGCACTTTATCCTCTACTGAGGAAGGTATAAAGATCCCTGCTATCTGGCCAAAAACACTCATCCAGCTTTGATTTTAATGTATAAATCTTCTTTATGCTACCCTTCAGTGTAATATTATTATTAGATCTACAATGCATTAGAAAATTTTATACTGTGTTAACTTTTTTTTTTAATTTTTTGGCTTGTTTATACTGTGTGTTAACTAGATATTATTGTTACAAATAGTGCTCAATATGTTACAAGCTCGGATGTTTGTATTACAAGGAATATATTGACATTAACTTGAGGGACATATATGTGCCTATACTAAAATATTGACTTAATTAATTTGTTTCTAGTAGTTCATTTTAGTTTTTACGTTTTTTTTTAATTTCTTTATTTTACATCCAATGTTGTTATTGTAGTAATACTTTCTTACTTGACACGCCGACATTTAATAATTAAATAATTTAAATGAAACTTCACCGTAATAATAATATTGGATATAATTAATAAATTGAGAGACTAAAATAAGTAAGAACTAAAATGAAAATAGAATAAAAACAGAGAAAATAAAGCCTTGATTAAACCCCAAAAAATACAAATATTAAAAAAAACCTCTAAACATATAACCAAAGCTAATGAAAAAAATATTAATTTTGAATATAACTAAACATGATTGTAATAATGCACCAGCAAAACAATGAATTTCCTTCAAGAAAAAAAAATGCAATACAAAATGACAAGATTATCAACAATTTCATATGAGGATGTAAATTATGCTATATATGATTGTCAAATCAAATTAGTTTAGAAAATGAGCTATAACATAACATAATAATTAATTCTACATGCAAAGTTTGAAGTTATAAATGGAGCATAGGCTGAAAAAATGTTATAATTAATTGAAATTAATATTATCGTTGTTTAAATATAAAATAATTTTCAGTTCAACGAAACAAAATAAATGAGTTAAAATAAAAAATACCTGAAATTTAAATCTTCTAAAACACTTCATTGTAAACAATATTTTTTGTTGTATTACATGGATTTCCATTTTCATCTAAAATCAATATCTTCAACTTCTTTCTTGATTTTACTCTAAAAATAACAATATAAAGTTGACCATGAGTAAAAACAGGCTTTAATAAAAAGAGTCCCACATAAAAAAGAGATTGATCTTGACTCTTATTAATGGTCATAGCAAAAAAAGAAAGGAAATAAGAGAATATACGATTTCAAGGTGCCAATCAAAATACTTCCTACCTTGTTTCTCACTCTCTTCAAATAGATCATTATTCAATTCAATTCATTCAATAACAATTTCATTTTGAACTTCAACTACGTTAACACCTATTTCAAAGCAATTTAAAATGTAATTAAATAATTTTAATAAATGTAAGAACAAATTAATGAATAGGTGTAATTACCTTCATCATTTGATGTTCTTTGAACAATATGTCTGTCATTCTCAATCGATCCATTAGAACCATTCCATTTAATGAAAGAAATAATCAAACTTTTTTGAATGACATGCTTAGCAAACTTTAAAGAATTAGATCGGAACAATCACTAAAAATTGTAGTTTCAAAAGAACTATGAGGAGAACTCTGAGATGGTAATTTACTTGATTGTGAACAATCTAGAAACAAAATTTGTTAGTAGCATATTTAAACATAATAATGGATTATGTGCAAAAAATAAAAGATAATTTAAATTTGAAAAAAAAAATAGAAATTGATATAAACACATACTTGAAGTTATTAACTTTCTGGCAAGAACATAGGAATTCGAAATAGAAATTGAACTCATAATACTCAAAATCAATTATGTAATAATTATTTTATTTTTTAAAAGATATGTAAAACAGACATAAATTAAAATAATTAAAAATTAACTTGTTGATGCCAATGAACTTGAAATTGAAATTAAGAGCTAAAACTGTTACCGAAAATCTCTTATCTATATACACCAATAATATCACATTTAAGAGAATATATAGATAAAAATGGGCAAACTATAAAAACAAATGTTACATATATTAATATATATGCATAAAAATGAAAAATAATAGCATCCGTCAATATATGATTATTATCTACCGTCAATGTGAGGAGTAGGAACAAAAGATGTGGACAATCTTCCTCTTTTGTTGTTTTGCAAAAATCAATTCCCATCTTGACTCGAAAGTTAGTTTTCATTTAAGTCTACATTATTGATCAAATTAGTTAATTGTGACATTGTAAATAAAGTAACAAAAGTAGAAATAGATATTTGTAGCATAAAAATTAGATTAAGTTGAAAAAGTCTCGAAATAAATATATGCAGAAAAATTAAACTAATATACACAAAATTTAATTTGCCAAGAAATACGATTACAAAATATATTGAGAAAAAAATTAGCAGATGAGTTGAATGCGTTTTCAATTTGCGTTAATGAGCTAAGTATGAGCTTGGTTATCTTAGCAAATTTATGACTTAATCCGTGATTTTCAATCAATTGTTGGATTTGCTTATATTTAAAACGTTCTAGTTTTTTAATGGCTCTAGTTTAAGTTGAATCAAATGCGTTTTCAATTTGCATAAATGAGCTAAGTATGTGCTCGGTTAACTTAGAAAATTGATGACTTAATCAGTGATATTTAGATTCTTATTGGTTTTCCTTAACTTTAAAATGTTGCAGTTTTTGAATGCCTCCAATTTAATTGGTCACCCCCCCCCCCACCGCCCCTTTTTATGATATTTTGAACCCAATATTCCAATTTAAGCTTCAATAAAAAAGCTGCTTTTATGGCTAAAAGTATTTGTTTCATAGTGAAGATTAACTTCTACGTCTAAGATAAATGCTATTCTAAAAATTCACTTTATATTCAATTTGTGCACTATTTTCTAGTCTCAATGCTTCTTGTCTCTCTGTTATTTTACAATGATGAAAGAATTAGAACAGGTTAATCATGTTTGTAATATCTAGTGTCTTGTATAAATTAAACATATACCAAGATATTAAATAATTTATAAATACAAATATATTATATATTTATATTTTAGAATAACGAATAATTTCAAAAAGAAAATGCTATTCTGTTTATGATAGGTAACTTATGTTACGTAAGAACCTTAAAAAATAAATAATTCCTACAATGCAATAATCATTTAAGATAATGCAGAAATGCTACACAACGCAGCAAAGATCTATTAATTGAAAGAAGCTTGAATTGACAGAGATAGTTGCAGATAAACCTACCAGAAGAAAAAAAAATTAAGGAATGAATTACATAGTGAACAAATCAATCAAGTTAATGGTACTTGTGCTAACTGTATTGCTTCTTTCATGTTTTTTACTCAAATCAAACTTTCTTTGCAACTTGGCTTGCTTGGAATCAACACAGCAGCTCAAATTCACCCTCCCCATTGAATCCAAGTTTCATAAATGAGAGAAGAAGAGAGATACCATTTGAAGAGGCTATTGTTCAACACAATATAAATAGCCAACACAAAAGGATTATTACATAAGTGTCTTTTAGTCTACCAACAATAAAATATTGAACGTGAAGCGTGAATAGAGAGAGTGGCAGACAAATTAAATGAAGTGTTGGGATTGTAAAATTGCATTTCAAACAATCTTTATGACATTTATATAATAAAATATTTATTCCAGTACATTATAAACTTCCAAAAACATAACTACTATATTCATATAGTAGCAAAATGCATAACATTCCCCAGTCGTAATAAACTAATAACAAAAACAGATGGATTCCATAAGGAAAAACTTTGCACTTTCTAATCCACATCGTCCAATATGAGGAAGAACCAAATTATTCTCTCAATCAAGCACTTCAAAAGTAATCCTATCACCTGCTGTGTACTAAAATTCAGAACAATGACTTTTCCATCTTCTATTGATTCTTGCTTCCTTTGGACTTCTTTTAGGTTGCTAAAGTTCACAGACTAACTTCCTCCCATCTTGTGTGACCAAAATTGTTGTTTTCAGCTTCAAATTGAGACAGATATAAGCAAAGCCAACAAGGGAGATGCTACAGGAATTAATAAATAAATAAATTAACAAAATAAATTATAACAAACCATTTATACATATAATCATTGTTACATATCTAAATTTAATAAGAATGACAAACAAAAAAATATAACAAACCTGCTGGTTAGCAAAAGCAGTATAATGAGTTCATGTAATTTGTTGCATTATATAAGCATGTTCACATATTTCAGATGATGAATCCTTGTGATAGCCAGAGTTATTGAACTCTTGATCACCAAGCATCATTGCCTGTAAATCAAGGAAAAAGATAAAAAAGATATAAAAAAATGAGCATAAAAAAATTTATTCTCTCCATCAAGCAATACAAAAGTAATCTGATAACCTACTTTCAACTTCAATTCAGAGGTGTAACTATTCCATCTTCTATTGATTCTTGCTTCATTTTGACTTGTATTAAGGTGATAAGTCCACACACCCACTTCCTATTGATTGTTGTGACTAGAGTTGTTGTTTTCAGCTACAATTTGAGGCAGTTATGAACGAAGCAAGCAGGGAGATGTTACACAAATACAAAAAAAAAGTAACTAAATAAATTATAAAAAGTCATTTATAAACACAATCATACAAACATTTCGTGCTCATGCCCTCCCCTGTTTAATGAGCTATTAAAACAAAAATTCCATTAAAAGCTTGAACAAAAAATGCTTGACAAAATGCCTAAAAGTAACATTAGAGAAGAAAAAGGTTAGAGATATGGGTACGTTTGAGGGGTTAGGAGAAGAGCGAAATGGAAAGCAGTATGTAAGGATTTCTCACTGGGAACAGGGACTTGCATTGCAAATCAACCCAACGTCTCAGTTCATAAACAAAGAAGCCCCAATTTTGTCATACACGCAAACCTTCACCATCAACACTCCCTTACTAGAGTGATTTTGTCCAAACCATCGATACGCAAAACCATAAAACATAGAAAACAGGAACGAATCAGAGAAATGAATATTATAAAATATACGACAAAAATTATGAATGAAAGAACACACAACCTTAAGAAACCGCAAACCATTTGCATTCAAAAATCCATTTATAGGCAAAAAATTATAGGCAAAAAATTAGGGTTTCAAACTTGTTGGTATGGCTAGCCACCGTCCCTAAACCATAACTAACACAAACACGAAAATCATAACCAATGAACTGGAACAACATAAAATAGCCTGCAAATAACATACGCATGCAATTAGTGATTAAGCAAAGGAAACACAGAGTCACCACGACAGAAAAGAGAAAGAGAAAGAATCAGGGAAAAAGGGAAGAGAAAATAGAAGAAAGAGAATCAGTCATAAAATTTCCAATAACAATCAGGGTAGGTGAGAGTTAAAGAATAGATGAAAGAGAATGAATGGGAAAGGAGTTACATCATCGCGCATGCTATGGAAGAAAGAGGGAACAAGCGAAGGAAACATAGATTCAACATTGGAGGAAAGAGAAAGAGAGGGGTAATAAACATGAGCGTTGGTAAGAGAAATGAAATAAAGGAACGGTTTGTGCGAAATGAAAAATGAATGGATAGAGGTATAAGAATTGAAGAACCAACGTAAATGAAAGAGTAAAAGACTTGTCAAATGCAATAAAAATAAATAAATACACGAAAGATATTTTTTTTTAGAATTGAAATTTTGAAATTCAAAAACTCAAAAACATGTTAGCGGATTTTAAAACAGCTTTGAAAATAAAAAGTTAATTAAATAAGTTAGGTGTGATTAGTTTGATAAAAAAAGAGGTAGTGGGATAAATGAATGAAGTTGATTTTAAGCTTGCTTAAGAGGCTTAATCTTTGTAATAGAGTACAAGTATGACATAAGTAATAATTAATTAAGAATTAAAATTAAACAAATAATTTATGTTTTTATTTAATAAAAATGAGAAGGTTACTAAGAATAAAAATGTGTAATTTTTGGCGAGAAAAAAAAGTTACCGTAAGTTTTACATTCATCAAAATTTTCCTTAAAATTACCTCTAAAAAATATATAGTATAGATATCTTTTAAGAAATGAATAATAATTTATGATTTTAAAAATTATATTATATATTTAAAATTATTATTAACATTAACTTTTTTTAAACCATGAGATATACCCACATATTTAACCTATTTAAATTTTCCATTTGACTTGAGTAGACAATTTTGTAATATATCTTTTAAGAAATGAAGTGATGAGTACTATTTGTGCTTTTGAAAATTATTTATATATTTAAAATTATTATTAATATTAATTATGTACAATAGCATTTAATAGTATTATTATTTTTAAGACAATTTTACATATAGATATAGATTGTTACATGTCTAACACATTAAACATTCAGGTCTTTTTTTTTTTTATTTCATATATTATTAGTATGAAAATTGTCTCCACTAATTAAATTTTCTAAATTAGTCATTGAACTACATGGCTTTTATAAATATCATAATAATATAGTCTATGATTATTATGTTTTTGCTACAAATATATATATAATTTCTACAAAAAAATATAATTATGTATTTATTTATTTGTTTAATTTTTTATTTTTATGGATAAATTAATATTTTAAGATTATTAATAACTTGCACAATTAACTTTAACGGGTGCATAAACCAACTTTTGAACTTAACACGAGAAATTAAACAAGAAAAATAAGGAAAAAATTCTAATAAAGCTAATGGATTAATGCCAAATATAATCTAATTAATAAATATCAAGAAATTTATGTATTCCTGTAAACACTTGTTGAACCTAGGTCTTATCCTAACTCTGGGATGGGATAGTCATACATGATGAGTAAACTATCAAAGTGGTCTTTTCAAGATTAGTGTATCACCACATTAATTCTCAACAAATTTTTTCACCAAATTAATCATTCAAATGTATAAAATGTCAACAAATTCATCATTTGTAGACTTATTTGGCAGGCAACATAAGGACGAACTTGGTGACGTTTTATATTTTTGAAGGACTAATTTGGTAAAAAAAAAATTGAAAGACTAATATGGTAGTACACTAATCTTTAGAGGATCAATTTGACAGTTTACTCCATGCATGACCCTAAATTTTTATGTAAAAAACAAATAAGGAAATTGTAGTGATTTGGAAAGATTTAATTTGGGATAAAATCAACATTAGAAAAAATAATAATCTAATGAAGTCATGAAATTAATGCTCTAATAATAGTGACAATTATATTATAAATTTAAATAGCCAAGGAATTAATCTCTCATTAATAGTGAATTTGAGAATATTTAATTTTGATAAAACTAATCAATCATTTAATCTCTGGTTCAATTGAAATTGGAACATTCATATGTAGGCAATTAATAAATTCAATGTGTTCACACATGATAAATTCAGGCCTCAACACTAGAGTCTAGAGATACAAGAAGCAGCGCTGGGCAAATAAAATGAGGGGTTTTGGAGGTAATCTGCCATTGAAACTCTAAGAAAATTCTTCGATGAAGCTGAAGAACTTCAAGGAATTGGCAATTAGCTAGTGCATCTCAGCTCAGGTACATTACTCATCATTTCGTGTTTTTGTCAATTTCATGTTGTTTAATCACAAAATTACCATTGTTGTTTTATTTATAAATAAATTATACTTTATTTATCCATGTAAAGGAGCGGTCTATAGCTGACTTCTACCTTTTTTTTTTTTAACTCACCTAATGTTGTTGCATCTCTAACGTGGTGTTTGCTTTTATGCATTATTTATATGTTTTTGTTATATATGAGCTTTCCTCTAAAATTATTATTATTTTATTATGTTTGAAGAAGACTAAATACTCGATAAAACGATTGAAGGTAGATAGTGCTTTAATATTCGAAAATTACTTGTCTCTTCTATACACCTTTTATCTTAAATGACATTTTAAGGGTCTATGAAGTTGAAATTCTGACACAGATATGACAGAGAAGAGAAGGAAGAAAAAAAAATGACTTTGGTGCTTTTATTGTAACGAGATATTTTTTTAACGTGTGTTTTGAATGAAATAATTATGATTAATATTTTTATTAGTATATAATTACACTCTAATAATATTGAATTAATAATAATAATTAATTATTACACAAAAACTAAAAAAAAAATTAAAAATTCTTATTATAAACAAAATTAATTTAATTGATTAAATTACTCTTTATTGTAATGATTAAAATGTTATTATCACTTTATTAATTTTTTATTTTACTTATTAAAAGTAAATGTAAAGTTAAAAATAATAATTAGTGACTTATTAATTTTTTAAATGAACAAATAATTTTAAATAAAATAAAAATCTTAAATAAAGAAAGAAATAAAAATAAATGTGTGTTTTCAATAGCTTGGGAAGAGTGTCCAAAAGGAGTTATCATTATTTTACTTTTTTGAAAGCATTTATTACATTATCTCTTATATATTTAAATTATTATTTAATATATATAAAATTATTTTTAAAAATTAATATAATTTTATAATAGCATATACAAATTATACACATATTAAATAATAATTTTAAGTGTCTATTATAGAGTGTGACTAGTTGAGAATTACTCATTAATCTTATTAACACAGGCTTCTGAATGATATTAGTCAACTTGAAGTATAATTCTGGCAGTGAAAGAATTGGAAACCAAGTTGCACATACAATTCCTCATTTTCTCAAAGAGTGTACAGTTGCTGACTTCTGTTTTTGGCTTGAGGATTTTGTAAGTTTCCCCAATTCCTTTTTGCTGATATTATTTTATGATGATACACACATCTGAATAAAAATAATAATATTCATGTACAAGAAAAGAAAAGAAAAGCCACAGGTCACACCTCAATATAAAACCATAGCCGTGAAATTGTATAAATAATTAAATATGATTATGGTTATTAAAACTAAAATCTCAATTTTGAACTTTATATTCTCCAGTTAACTTTTTAATAACACAAATGCTATTCTTATAACATTTCAAAAAAAAAAAATAACTATTCTTATGCCTAATTTTTACACTAAAGCCTTTACAATTTCCTATTTCGGAAAAGAAAAAGAGAAATTAGATATTAAGAAGTGTATTTCTCTCTTTTCTTTTCTCAAAAAGTAAGGTGTTCGATCTGGTGTAGAAATAACAAAATTCCTGTAATAAACTTTAGACAAAATGGGAGTACATATGGTAATGTTCCAATTACAACATTGACATGCAAGTTATTACCTTGATCTTTTTATTTATTTCTTGGAATGAAAATTGGTTCAACACAAGAAGCAAAACCAGAGTCCAACATCAAGAAATTGACAGGCATGACATGCACTATGGATTCGGAAACCTTTTTGAAGGAATGCAGAACCGTAGAATATGCAGGCAAATAGTGTGTTGTTATCTCTTCATTCTGCTACTATCTCAGTATTTATACAGCTTTACATAGATAAGGATTAACTAGGTCTTAAAACCATGTAGTTACATCTTTAGAGAAAAACTCGCGTAAAGGACAAATTAGTTACAATAGCTTTTATCTATGTTCGATATTGTTATTGGGTTGTTAGATTTAAACTAGGAGATAATAATGCTCCTATACACTGAACAAGTCTCCTACTACTTTCTTCTTTTGGTGCTAAGTCTCCTAGCTAGTACTTTAACTCTTTTAATTAGCTCTTTCCCAGATACCTAATGTGAATTGATATTCGACTGCTACGTTTGTGGGCCTACTTACCATGCTGTCCACACACTAACACTGTAAATTAAATGCCACATATGTAGACAAGATGGTGATAAATGAATGAATAATACTCAATTCAGTAATGCAATTCACACAAAACACTTCAAGAAAGCCATTCATATGCAATTGTACCATGCATTTAAACGTGTGAACAAGATAACATTGGATACTTGTTAGCAGACCTTATTTTGTCTACTTTTTTTTTGCAGTTTTGTGTGAGTTGCAGAAGGAGATAAGGGATGAATGATGATGGAAGATGCTCACCTCTCTATGACAATTGAGTAGTTATTTTATTTCTCTAGCCCCGTCCTCCGGTGAGTGTCCAACTCATCTGCATTATTTATTTATTTTACCTTCTTTAGGTTTGATACTATTTAAGAAGCTCTAATGGCTTATAGTTTTTAAGGGTAATGCCAATTGTCAATTGAAGAATTTTGCCGTTTAAGCTCAGCAGTAAGTAATGTTATAGATACTACTTTCAACTTGCCAAAATCCCCTCTTTTCTTCACTCACTACTATATATGTGGACCATTGAGTTCCACGTATCCATTTTGAGCACCCTCATCCTTAAAGCCTCTAAAGGGCTTTTGGTTCTGTCTACATATACAGATTGCTGCACAAGAAGGGAAAAAAAGTGTAATCTTTTGTTGTTTCTGTTATTACATAGCAAATTGATAAGGTAGAGATGAGAGTGGCAGTGGTTGGTGCTGGGATTAGTGGGTTGGTTTCTGCATATGTTTTGGCCAAAGCTGGAGTGAATGTGGTGCTGTATGAGAAGGAGGACTACTTGGGAGGACATGCCAAGACTGTGAATGCAGATGGGGTTGATTTGGACCTTGGTTTCATGGTGTTCAACCGGGTAAGCACACAATTAATTGCTTTTTTTCTTTGTTGCTCTTATTCTTCTCTCTTTTGTTCCTCTGCTTCAATATTGTTTCAAAACATTCATGAGGATTTTGTTAGTTATAAAACTTGTTTACGTGAAGATAGAACTACAAATTAATCTTAGCTTCAAAATCTGGGTCACATTATCCAAAACAGTAAAGGGGAAGCTTTTTGGGTGTTTTCAATTTTCATGTAAGCTGTGAATCTCTTCTCTCTAGCTTTTGTTTCAAAGAAAGTAAAATTATCTATTTTCGTGTAAGATGTTGTCTATGAGAGAAATTTTCTTTCAAATTAAAATTTTATAAATGAATCTAGAAGGAGAATTAGTAAAATGAGAATTATAATAATTATTTGATAGATGTATCTAGAAGGATAATTTGTAAAATGAGAATTATATTCACAATTATAAAGATGAATCAATTTCTTCTCTGATCGTGTACACAGATAAATATGATGAGCTGAGTGAGAGAAAGTGATAAAAAAAGTATGTATAATGAATAATATTAGATGAGATATGAAAAAAGGTGTACATACTATTTGATATAAGAATATAAGTATTGTAAAAATTAGTTAGCTTTAAGTACCAAAAAAAAAAAAAATTAGTTAGCTTTTGTATAACCTTTAAAAGAAGGTGTATGATACACCACTTAATCTAAGTCATTGATTTATTCATAAAAAAATTAATGGCTTAGATTTTTTTTTTAGGTTTTCTTTTTTTTTTTTTTTTTTCAAGTTTTTTTTAGGTTTTTTTTTTAGTTTTATATTTTTTTTTACATATTACCATCACCACTGTTGACAGTTGGCAAGCCATTGTACACTGTTTGCCGGCTACCGTAAGTTGCCGATCGGCAGTCGTTCGTCACCGTCAGCCACCTCTAATTTTTTTTAGGTTGTATAACTATATAGATATTATCAGTTAAAATTTATAAGATTTTTCAATAAACACAGTTATAGTTTTAGTAATTTTTTTAAAAAACATTATCTTGTGTAAATATTACCAGCTGAACATTGGTAATATTTTTTATACCAATTAAAATCTGATAATATTATCAGTTAAAAAAATAATTTTTTAAAACCCCTTACATACTTACAGAGAAAATTATATTATTATGTGTAAATATTAACAGCTTAAAATTTATAAAATTTTAAGTATGCATAATTATTTATAAAAAATATAAAAATTGACATAATTTTAACTGATATTATTTATATAGTTGTGTAATTTTAAAAAAGTAAACAGTAATTAACCAAAAGTGCCTAGTGGTGAAAGTTGCAGTGGCCAATGGTAGTTGCCAACGGCGGTAGCTGGCGGCGACAAGTGGTGGTTGGTAATGATAGCCTAAAAAAACATAAAAGAGAAAAACGTAATATGTAAATAAAAAAAAGTAACCCGTAAAACCAAAAAAAAAAAATCTACTATTATAAATAAAGCAGAAAATGTATTATACACCTAAATATGATAGGATACATAATAGTAGCCCCAGCCGTCTAGGATGATGTATAGCCACACATAAGCATCATTGATTCCATCTTCATTTAATGAACCCCCCATATATGTCCGGAAAATGATATTTTTGCATATTTTTATCTTGCATTAATTTTTTATCACATTTTTTAATAATTATAATTAAATAAAAAAAATGATGTGAAAAAAATAATATAAAAAATGATAAGAAAAAAGTTAGGTAAGAAAACGATGTTTTTTAACCACTTAAAATCTATGCACCAAAAGTTGTCTATGGGCCCCACCTGTGGTCCTGGTGTTGCAGTCCACAGTTAGGCTGTAACCCTTATTTGGGCCCCCTGTGAGGATGGTGGACTGGATGTAACTCCAGACTGTTAACATCAAATATGATATTTTTACAATAAAATAAAATAAAAAAATAAAAAAGATGCTGTTAAATTGTACCTAAAATATGTTTAAAAAAATATTAATATGACAAAGATGGAAAGGTAATTTCAGAGGTGAAGAAAAGGGAGTTAGATTTTTTAGTATGGAAATGGTGTATAAAATCTAGCATTCCTCGTGATGAAATATTTTGGTCAGGATGGTGCTACTCACAATTTTTAGAGGCACAACTATAGATATGTCTACATTTAAACTTAATTATGAAGTAAATAAACTGCTTAAACATTAATCATAAATGCAGTCGTGTGTAGTGTGTACAATTGTGGGCAGTTGGAAGCATAAATTTATATATGTAGCATTGTTCAGTCTAAGTATATAAGTAACAATGATCCACAAGAAAGACCTTCTAGTTTGGATTTCAAGTAAGGAATGGCATAAATGATGGATATCCCTTGGACCCCAGACAAAAAAGAAACAGACACACATAAAGCATGAGTGTCATATATGTAGAATATCATTATGTTTTGAATAATGATAATTGTTAGTTGTATCATGAACTAATCGGTTAGTCTTTCTTTAACTCTTTATACAAATTCTCGGATAGTCTACATTTGCATGTACCAGCAACCAGATTATAGAGGTGTCTTGTACAGTTGCGAAAATACTAACTGATCAAATGCCTTCATATATATATATATATATGATAAACTAAAGACATGGATATTTTAATGTAAAATCAATAAAGCATGAGTATTCAATGTTGTGTAATAGCCAATAAATAAAAGCATTAATTATTCCATATAGGCTTGTCAATCTATCTATGCCTCATGGATTATAATATGATATGATGCACAGTTATAATATATAAAAAATTGTAATATTATATCATAAAAAAAACTTATAACATTAATCATTATAGACACAATAGAAAGCTAGACTTTATCAAATTTTAATGATAGACCACCAGAATTGGCACAAAAAAAAAATTTATGAGTTTAATTTCAATACACTCAGAGTGTAAAATTTTTTACACTATCAACGAATCATACATCATCACATGTATGATTTTTGAGATAATTGTTATAAGATTTAAATATTTTTAATGACGTGACACTGCATGATTAGTTGATAGTGTAAAAAAATTTTACATTGAGAGTGCATCACAATTAAATTCAAAAATTATATGATGCAAGCTCCAATACAGTATTGCAAGCATTTTACAATGCCTATGCTTCTTACTATTATTTGCTAAAATGTTAGGCATTGAATACTATATATGCATGTGTACCTTGAAACTAATCGATTTTATAATATTAAGTGATCACAGCAATGTTATTGTGAGGCTGTTGAGATAATGTAACATGGATTAATGAACAGGTCACCTATCCCAATATGATGGAGTTCTTTGAGAGTCTTGGAGTTGATATGGAATTATCAGACATGTCATTTTCTGTCAGCCTAGACAAAGGCCGGGGCTGCGAATGGGGCAGCAGAAATGGTTTGTCCAGCTTGTTTGCACAGAAGAGGAATGTACTGAATCCTTACTTCTGGCAAATGATTAGGGAAATTACCAAGTTCAAAGATGACGTTATAAGGCAAGTTGTTAACTATGTGTATACTTTTATTTGTTTAATGCTTCAAACTACAAAGTACATAGCAGTAACCGCTGCACTTATTTTTGCTCATGCATAGTTAAAGTTCAATCTATCTTTAAGTGTTTGATTGTCAGTGAACTGAGGAATAATAAATCATATGAACACCACCAAATTGGATGGTGCTTTGTTTTTAAGGCTTACACATCCCGTGAAACAATTTTTACCCCAGTTATTGGCTTTCTGGATAAAATTATCAATAGTTCAGCTTTCTTTGTCATGCATAATTCAATTTGAACTCAACAGCATAATGTTGAAAATTGAGAAGAATACTAATTGGTCCTGATGTCCTGAATGATTGAATCCTGATAAATTAGTTGGTTTTCTCTTCTCCCATTCTGCAATGCAGCTATCTTGATATGCTTGAGAATAACCCAGATATTGACCGCAATGAGTCTCTGGGGCAATTCATCAAGTCAAGGGGCTACTCAGAATTATTTCAGAAAGCCTATCTTGTGAGTTCAATTACATCTTAAACTGGTGTTTTCTGTATTTTCTATAAATATCATTTCTTTTCTTAGTATATATTTATAACATTAAATACCTGTAGATTCCAATTTGTGGTTCTATTTGGTCCTGCCCTTCTGAAGGAGTTATGAGCTTTTCTGCTTACTCTGTCCTCTCATTCTGTCGCAATCACCATCTACTTCAGGTACTAGGACAGCTGACTCTTTTCAGATTTATATAGTGATGAATGATCTAGTTCTAATATCCAAATAATTAAAGATTAATTGTTGATTCACTTGGCCCTCTCTGCAGCTCTTTGGGAGACCACAGTGGCTAACTGTCAGATGGCGCTCACAAAATTATGTTAAGAAGGTGCTATTTATTGATTATGATACTAAGCCTTAAATTTAGACCTATGTCACTTGGAGAGTAGTTTGCAGTGTCACTTATACCAGAGATCTTTCAGCTTAAGCTATAAATCAAATTTTTGACATTAATTATTTGTTACAAGAATCAGGTCAAAGAAGAGCTTGTGAGTAAAGGTAGTAAAATAATAGCTAATTGTGAGGTGAACTTGGTTTCAACATCTGAAAAAGGTGAGCAATTAGTCTATCCCTTGTTACTCTTGATTCCTCTCTCTTTAGAAAGGGAAGGTGAATTCAATCTGAGTGATTGGCCTGGACATTTCCTTTTATTCAAATAATAATTATAAATTACCTAAATAATGCTGTTCTAGTAACAAGGCTAGAAAAATTATTGCAGGATGTGTTGTGTACTGCAAAGATGGTTCTCAAGAAATGTATGATGGATGCATAATGGCAGTACATGCACCTGACGCTTTGAGATTATTAGGAGATGAAGCAACACATGATGAGCGAAGAATTCTTGGTGCTTTTCAATATGTGTACAGGTAAAATCCATCCTAATATTTCTAGTTGTTGGCTGCCCTCCACTCATGGAATAAGAAAACACAGCTTGCAGGAGTTACATTACATTTAAAGTAATCAAATACATCCATTAAGTTATCTTTGTTCTATCATATCTGTAGTGCAGCTCATAGAGTTGACATTGAATAATAATCTTTAATAACTCAACGTTATGGATAGACATATTATCACACCAAAGAATGATTACATTCTTAAATTTTTTTTCTCTTTTGGGACCTAGAGCAGAAAATTAAGTTGCCTAGACGCCTTTTGGTTAGGGGTATGCATTCATGTGTTCATGTATGTTGATGATTAAAAAATGTAAGATGCTGAAATTGAGAATATTTTGTTGTCTATATTCAAATAAGTCCAAATTCACAGTTATTCTTTGATCTGTATTGGCAGTAATATTTTTCTTCATCGTGACAAAAATTTAATGCCCCAAAACCCAGCAGCATGGAGTGCATGGAATTTTCTTGGAAGTAACAACAACAGAGTTTGTGTGACATACTGGCTCAATATTCTTCAGGTTAGTAACATTTCCATATACATGCATTGACCATAAGTGGACTTTACTAGAGTTATTCTTACTAAAGTGAGCAATGGATAAACTTGTTGGTTAATCTTTATTCTAATTTGCAGAATATTGAAGAAAAAAGTCTGCCCTTTCTTGTAACTCTCAATCCAGATCATATACCAGAAAATACCTTGCTTAAGTGGTCAACTGGCCATCCAGTCCCATCAGTTGCTGCAATGAAAGCTTCATACGAGCTAGAACATATTCAAGGGAAAAGAAGAATCTGGTTTTCTGGGGCCTACCAAGGTACATTCCTGCTTATTGTCTTGACATGAAACAAGATTACTAATAATAATTTTGTCACTACTAATTTTGATGAACCTGCTTACTATGGCCATTAGATTTAGTGTTGAAACACTAATTGTGTTTGTGACATTTCAAAATGATAAAACAATTCTGGCTTATGTGTAAAGAAATAGTGAATCATCAATTTTTCCTCCATTATTTTACAAAAGGAACAGACATATATACACAAGCTCTACCACTCATCTAGCTAAGATCACTCCTACAAAAACTCCTAAACCAGATACGGCTATTCTAATAATAACTATACAAATAAAAAGATTACAGAAAGGATCAATTAGGATCAGTGTAATAATGCTGCAATATTCTCCCAATATATCAGTGTAATAATGTTGTAATATTCTCCTAATATTCCATATTAGATCAATTAGGATCAGTGTAATAATGCTGCAATATTCTCCTAATATATCAGTGTAATAATGCTGCAATATTCTCCCAATATATCAGTGTAATAATGCTGTAATATTCTCTCAATATTCCGTATTAGATCAATTAGGATCAGTGTAATAATGCTTGTAATATTCTCCCAATATATCAGTGTAATAATGCTGTAATATTTCTCCCAATATTCCGTATTCCCCCCTCAAGTTGGAGCATGAAGATTTCGAATGCCTAACTTGCCAAGCAAAGAATGAAACAGTGCACGTCCCAGGCCTTAGTAAAAGTATCTCATGAAATTTGGACACGAGTAGGCACATAAGAGAAATTTGGAGATGACCATGAATTATTTCATTACGCACGAAATGACAATCCATTTCAATGTGTTTCGTACGTTCGTGAAAGACAGGATTTTTGGCAATGTGGAGAGCGGCTTGACTATCACAATAGAGTTGCATAGGGGTGGGATGCTTGATACCTGAGACCGGAGAGAATACCTTTCACCCACTTCGGTTCGCATGTTGTTTTGGCCATCGAGCGATACTCGGCTTCAAGAGGGACCGCGATTTCGTTTGTTGCTTCTTGGTCTTCCAAGATATAGGAGAGCGACCCAAAAAATAATCCAACCAAGAAGAGACCGTCGAGTAAGAGGACAAGCGGCCTAATCAAGATCACACCATCCATATAATCTCGGATCGCAGGCTTTATCTAAAAAATTCCTTGCCCTAGTCCGCTTTGAGATACCGCACCACTGCAAGGCAAAGACACCAATGTTCTCGCTTCGTGGTTGCTTTGCATGAATTGAGAGAGAACATGGACACTATAGGACATAAAAGATAAATAAGGCGACCAACAAGTCTGCGATACACATGCCGGATTGTCAAGAAATTGTCCTTTGGCAAGACCGAGATTATGATTTTGCTCTAGCGGAGTTTCCATAGGTTTTGCTCCAAGTAATCCACTTCACTAACAATGTCCAGAGCGTATTTTCTTTGGCAAAGAAAAATCCCAAAGAGTGATCCGCCACTTCCACTCCTAAAAATATTTCAACAATCCCAAATCCTTCATATGGAAGCATTGACTCAAATAATCCTTGAATCGCGTAATAGATGCAAGTGTTATTTCCACAAATGATCAAATCATCAACATAAACCAAAACCACAAGTTGCACATCGTTATCAATTAAAGTACAAGGAATAATCAACCTGGATTGACAAAATCCATATTTCTTGAGAGCCGAGGAAAGTTTTGCAAACCAAAGAACGAGGAGCTTGTTTTAATCCATACAAGTGACTTTCGCAGCTTGCACACCGTACTGGTGGAGCAAAGTCACTCCGGAGGCAATTTCATGTACACTTCTTCTTGCAATTCACCATGAAGAAACGCATTATGCACGTCCATTTGATGAAGTTCCCACCCCTTCGCTGCAGCAATAGCTAAAACAATTCGAACAGTGACCATTTTGGCCACAGGCGCAAATGTTTCTATGTAGTCCACTCCTTCTACCTGGTGGTTTCCAAGAATGACTAAGCGAGCTTTAAACCGCTCTACACTGCCATTGGAGCGATACTTGATCTTGTAAATCCACTTACATCCCAAGGCCCTTTTATTTGCTGGAAGAGGGCACATGGTCCATGTGTGATTGTCTTCAAGAGCTTGTATTTCATGCTGCATAGCAGATCGCCATCTTTCATCTTTGATGCCGAGAATGTTGTTGGTTCTGTTTCTGCAATCACTGCAGCAAGGAACCTGCGATGCTGGGCAGAAAATTTATCACAACTCACATAATGCGTTATAGGATAGGGCGTACCTGATTTTTGCTGTGGAGGGAGTGAACAATTGGATGGGCTCATTTGTTGGACAGTATAAGTGACATAATTCTGCAGCTTCACAGAGGGAATCCTATTACGTTTACCGCGACCAAGGGATTCTTCATCATTCAGTTCAGTTTCAAGCATCATCATCCGATATACCTCACTTGATGTTGCAACATCTTGAGTGCTTTCCAATTCGGTACCCCCTTACTTCTACAATCCTATCTTCGGTGGTTTCTTCTAAGTGCTCATTCACTTTGCACTTTCAATGGTAGCCTCATCATTCCTTTCTGCAACATGTTGTGACGAATTGATCAAGGTTTCATCAGCAGAGACAAAAGGAAACTCATTCTCAAAGAAATTAACATCTCTTGATACAAAGTAAGTTTCACTATCTAGATCGAAAAGCTTCCATCCTTTCTTACCATGAGAGTACCCCACAAAAACACACTTTTTACTTCTGCTAGCAAATTTGTCACCCTTCTTACCTTGATTATGAGCATAACATAGACACCCAAAAACTCTTAATTGATTATATGAAGGTGGCTCTCCATTTATCATCTCATACGGAGTTTTTCCGTTCAACAATGGTGTTGGCGTTCTATTTATTAGATATCCAAATTTGTCAAGACACATTCTCCCCAAAATGAGATAGGTAGGTTACCTTGAAATTTCAGAGCACGTGCAACATTAAGGATGTGCCTATGTTTTCTTTCAACTCTCCTATTTTGTTGGGGGGTTCCTACACATGATGTCTGAAAGACAATCCCACGCTCTAGAAACTGCATTCTCAAACATGTGAATTCAGTTCCATTATCACTTCGAATTATTTTGATTTGTTTTTCATAATTGTTTTCCACTAAAGCAATGAAATTTAACAATACTTGTGAAACTTCCCTTTTATCACGCAAAAATAAATCCACACATTTCGAGAAAAGTCATCTACTATAGTCAAAAAATAATAAGCTCCACAAGAAGATGGTGTTTTGTAAGGACCCCATAAATCACAATGAATTAATTCAAAACTACTACTAGCTTTATTATTGCTCAAAGGAAAACTATCCCTAGTTTGCTTTGCCCTCTGACACACATCACATGCTTTATTTCCATTCACACTCCTACCTACATTTGGAATTAATTGAGTGATCTTCATGGAAGGGTGTCCCATACGCTTGTGCCAAAGATCAAACACGGAAAAATCATCAACTTTGAAAGCTTTCTCATGACGAATCCCTATGAAATAATAGAGCCCATCTCTTCGTTCACCCACTCCAATCAGCGTCCTCAGAGTACGGTCCTGCACAACACATAAAGAGTTAGTGACCTCGCACAATACAATTTGTATCATCTCAATTGGGACACTGATATTAAATTGCAATTTAATCCAGGCACATATAACACATTGACAAGTTTTAGCCCTCCTTCGAGAGTCACAGTTCCTTCCTTCGTTGCAAAGGCTTGTTCTCCATTGGGGAGTCCCACAGGGCATCTTTGCACCACCTTTAGCTCACGGAGGAGTCTCAAATCTCCAGTCATATGATTGGAGGCTCTGTATCAATAATCCACACTTGCATTTGTACTGTCATTCTTTCGTGGTGCTTCCCTTATGACTACCGAGGAGATCCACCGAGTTTGCCATTGCTCGGTGCTCAAACCTCGGTAGGCCTCCCTTATCTCGCATTCACCGTTGGTAAAATTGTTCCCCATTGGAAGTTTGAGCAGATTTGCACGCACATTCGCGCCTCTCCCACGGCCTTGATGAGCACCGCGTGTTTGGTGTTGTCCTCTCCCTCGACCACTTGTCTTTGGTTCATGGCGTGGTCTTTCTCCCCACCATTCTGGATACCCAATCACCTGAAAGCAATTTGTGGCATCATGTCCTGTTCGGTTGCGTGCAAAGTTGTAGACTTGTCTTTTGCATCTCCATGTCTTTTGCAATACCTCATGGATTGCACGGTCCACCAATCCTCCATCTCTGAAGATTTTGATCCTTCTTCTTTTCTGTCATAGCCCGATGTTTAACCCTAGGGTAACCTTTCTCTGATACCATAAAGAAATAGTGAATCATCAATTTTTCCTCCATTATTTTACAAAAGGAACAGACATATATACACAAGCTCTACCACTCATCTAGCTAAGATCACTCCTACAAAAACTCCTAAACCAGATACGGCTATTCTAATAATAACTATACAAATAAAAAGATTACGAAAGGATCAATTAGGATCAGTGTAATAATGTTTTAATATTCTCCCAATATATCAGTGTAATAATGTTTGCAATATTCTCCTAATATTCCATATTAGATCAATTAGGATCAGTGTAATAATGCTGCAATATTCTCCTAATATATCAGTGTAATAATGCTGCAATATTCTCCTAATATATCAGTGTAATAATGCTGCAATATTCTCTCAATATTCCGTATTAGATCAATTAGGATCAGTGTAATAATGCTGCAATATTCTCCCAATATATCAGTGTAATAATGCTGCAATATTCTCCCAATATTCCGTATTAATGTGCATTCATATGGAAAACCTAATTGAATTGTTAAAATACAATTGGGAGTTACTTGGTTTGGCCATTCATTACTCAATATTGCAATAACATTCTAGATATTATTACTTATGCATATCTAATCTCCATTATTTTTAAGAACAATCTCTAATATGTAGAGGAATTTAGATCTGCTTCAAATATACCTGTGATCTAAACATATATTTGTGTTTTTCAGGTTATGGATTTCATGAGGATGGATTAAAGGTAGTTAAAGCTAACTTTATAATGAAAAAGGAAATGATACGTTTCACTGAAAAATAATATTTATTCTTGTATTTGAGACAGTCAAGCCTCTTTTCTTTCTTTAATAAATTGCCTATATAAATTACAAAATTTCTTTAAAGAGTTTCCTTAAGCAGAAATATACATTTAGGCAATTAATTTTCTTGCAAAATGTCATCAACCGTGTTGAAAGGAAGCAAAAAACTGAACACTAAGATTGAATTTCCAGGCTGGCATGATTGCAGCACATGGCATTCTTGGAAGATGCTGTGCCATTCAGACCAACCCAAAACACATGGTACCTTCTTGGAAGGAACTGGGAGCACGTCTTTTTGTGACTAGGTTCCTGAGTAGCTATATCACTACTGGTTGTTTAACGTGAGTTCACTTCTAACAGTGTGTAGACATTATTTTCATATGAATCTCCAAAAAAATTGTCTCATAATATATGCTTAATTTATTATCACAAGCTCTATCAGGATGATAAATGTTTAGTAGTGGACTTGGCTAAGCGGGCTCGGATCATATGAGCCTCTTTTACTCTGTCAAGTTGGTAATATGATATCCATGCAATAAGTATAGCATATAGAATTGGACAATTGAATGTACCTCCCCCAAAAAAAAAATGAAAAATTGGAATTCATTTAAACAAAAAATATTTACTTGTAATTTGGAAAATTGCACAACTCTTATCTTTTACTTGTATGCCTGATGACCAAAAATTGAAGCAGGGTGATCCCAAAATAAAATAGGATCTATAGGAATTGCTATTGGTGAAAACAATAGTAATCATTTATTTTTACATCATGCTCTAGATTGATCTTTGCATAAATTTTATTTCAAAGCTTGACAAAAACCAGATCCAATGTATTCCATCTATTTCGTCTTCTATGGATTAAACATGTAAAAAATTATTGAGTCACTGGTACATTTTGCCTTGAGGTGTTACAGCTTATTGGAGGAGGGAGGAACAATGTTTACCTTCGAGGGAACTGAGAAAAAGTGCTTTCTAAAGAGTGTTTTGAGAGTCCACAATCCCCAATTTTATTGGAAGGTATGTACTTTTAAATTTTGCATGAACTAAGATTATTGATTGATTTCATTCTATCTGTAGAAGTGACAAGATATGCTTATCGTTATCAATTCAACTCTAAAATTAAGTAGTTGGCAAGAAAATAAAAGATAATTTTTATGTGTTTGTCAGGTTATGACACAGGCTGATTTAGGCCTTGCGGATGCATATATCAATGGGGACTTTTCATTTGTTGATAAAGATGAAGGTCTTCTGAATCTTTTTTTGGTAAACATTCTCATCTGAATCTTACACAGAATTGTCTCTTTTGGACTTTACTCTTTACTTCCATGTACCTTGGTATTTATACTGCAGATTCTCATAGCCAACAGAGATTCAAATGCATCCAACTCAAAATTGAAAAAGAATAGGTAAATTGATATGGTGAATTGAAGCCTACATTAAAGTATTAGTTGTGTTTGCATATCAAACTTTTCTCATTTATATGTCTTTAGGGGTTGGTGGACACCAGTTTTCTTTACAGCTGGTTTAGCATCTGCAAAGTTCTTCATTGAGCATCTTTCAAGGCAAAATACTCTCACACAGGCTCGCAGGAACATCTCTCGGCATTACGATCTGGTATAAGATCATTAACTACAAAAGTTTCTAGATACAGTGATGTTCAAGGAACAAGTTGCAGCAAGTACATATTATCAATCGATATAAAGTTGTGTGAGCATATAACTAGTTATGCACAATCACAAATATGTCAAATGACCTAAAAAGATAGTTCATAATTGAATTTTGAAGCTGGGGTTTGCTCTAAAAATGTTTGTATCTGTTGAAGGAATAATGAAGAGGCTCGGAATTGGAAATATCTTCCAAGAATTATGTAACAGACAGTAGTCCTACATTGTTAGGAGATCTACTACATACATGAACAACTTGGGGGTATATCTTCCTATGGTTTGGATCTTTCTTTTGCCTTGATGTAACTAGAATAGAAAAGAACTCAATGCATCGGTTACAGTTTATAGATTGTGAATAGCATATACAAATTCTAGAAACCACTATATGTCAGTTAGAATTATTTCTTAGCAAAGAAGTGTGATTGGACTTCTTAATTGCTCTCCTTTTGTGTTATCATTTTATACCACATGAGACTTTTTCTGTTGATCTTCAGTATCTTTTCCTTCCATGATACTTTTAGTGCTGATATTTAATAAGCATAAGCTTACAATTCTTCTTTGGTCTGTTTCTAGAGCAATGAACTCTTTGCCCTTTTCTTGGATGAAACAATGACATATTCATGTGCAGTGTTCAAGGCAAGAACAACAACTTTCTGATACTTGAGTTCAAATTTCACATAAAAGATATTTCTCCTTCAATTTCTGCTGTAGCACTGATTAATATTTTTTTTTCTTTCTTTGTTAAATTATCTGATAGAATAAAGATGAAGACTTGAAAGATGCACAAATGAGAAAAATATCTCTTCTGATTGAAAAAGTGAGTGCCTTTGATTTCTGTTTTATTAATATTTTAGTTGTTATCTTGCACAAGGTCTAATATTATTTTTCGTTAAATAAATCAAGGCTAGAATAGATAAGAAACATGAAATTCTTGAGATTGGATGCGGATGGGGAAGTTTAGCCATTGAAGTTGTCAAACAAACTGGTTGCAAATACACTGGTATCACTTTGTCTAAGGAGCAACTGAAACTTGCAGAAAAAAGAGTTAAAGATGCTGGGCTTCAGGTATTAACAAGCTAATTTTTTTATGATTTCATGAATTTGTTAATATAAAATCTGATAAATTCCTTGTAAGCTTAATATAAATCCAAATGAAATGCATTCATGTTAGAAATTAAACCTCCATCTTGTTCTCTTTGTTACTATGTCCTTGCAATATACAAGTTCTTCTCATTCTGCAAAAGAGATTCATTGTATCCAATGTACCTGTGAACTTAAAATATCTTGAATGAATTCGTGCTAAATGTTATTAATTCATGATTCCAGGACCATATCAAATTTCTTTTGCTTGACTATCGCCAATTGCCCAAGACATACAAATATGATAGGATTATATCTTGGTGAGCTATTTTTCATTTTAATCTTGCAGAATCATGTATAATAACAATATTTCCAACATATTGCATAACCTTTATAAGCATATTTCAGTGAAATGATAGAAAGTGCTGGCCATGAATATATGGAAGAGTTCTTTGGTTGTTGTGAATCAGTATTGGCAGATGATGGACTTGTTGTTCTCCAGGTATTTGATAGAATATTAAATTTTTATTTTACCTTTATTCTACCAGTATAATTTTTATGTATTGTTTAGATTATAAAACTTTCAAGAGGGTATGTTAGTATGTAAATAAAATAGTCACTACAAGTACATTCTCTTTGGTATTTAAATTGCTGCTAACTATTGAGGATGGTTATCTTCTTCTATAGTTCATATCAATCCCGGATGAGCGTTATGATGAGTACAGGCGCAGTTCTGATTTTATAAAGGAATATATTTTTCCAGGAGGTTGCCTACCCTCTCTAAGTAGGATAACATCAGCCATGGTAGCCACATCCAGACTCTGGTAAAAGTCACATTTTACTGCTGAGTTCTACCAATGAGCATTCTCTTCATTCTTCTCTCTTACTCGGATGAATATTCTTAAATGCAGCGTGGAGCACATTGAAAACATAGGAATTCATTATTACCAAACACTAAGATGGTGGAGAAAGAACTTCATGGAAAGGCAGAGGTACGTTATTAATTTGGTTGAAACTTGAAACTTAATTTTCTATAATAAATTTAAGTTACTAGTTACACTAATTATTGAAATTTTATTTTTTGTGCTGTCAGGGAAATTTTGGCTCTCAGATTTAATGAAAAATTCATCAGGACATGGGAATACTACTTTGATTACTGTGGTGCAGGTTTTAAGTCACGCACACTTGGGAATTATCAGGTATATTATACAGTTACTATTACAATTTGGAGTAATTTGATGGCCTATATTCACTAGGCATGACATGGCATAGCCATATGGTTTCATTGTTGTGTTTTCTGTTTACGAATTTATTCAATCATAAATCACATAATAGATGCAAGATATTGCTAATTACTGCATTACTTCACAACTAACTGTACAACACATCACCTTATACTCCAAATCCTGTATTTTGTGGCCTACCCCAACAGTCTTTGATCTGGTGACTTCGTCTTCACCAGTTGCATGTTGAATTATCTGCTGAAGCTCATAGTCCCTGACTATAACCTATCTAGCAACTATGATTTCCCAAGATACTGTAACCTTTTTGGGGTTCTGCAGCCCGGAAACAAGTATCTCTGTCACCACTAATAAATTCAAAACTTACACGTACACTTCAAGCTTAATAACCTCCTTCTAAGCGTTTGATAGATGATAGATCTTTTATTCCCTGTTTTTCCACTTTTTGCCAGTTTGTTATACCTTAAACCATCACAAAATGACCCTTAGGTGCTAACTAGCATCCCACAAGAAAGTTTCAATCCAAACTTTGATTGGTCTAAACCCATAGTTATCTTACTTTATTTAGCTTTAAAGTAATACCGACAACATTAACCACAAGTCTTATCTCACTAAGCAGGGTTGCCTACATGGATTAAACAATACCAATGTGGTCTGCGTCCTATCAAAAGCCAAATTTTGCTTTAATGTAATCTACCAGCAAAATATCATTTTCTAGAAAACTAGCACAGAATTCTTTAAGAAACTTGATATTAATGTAGCTGAAATTTAGGCTACTCTTAAGTACTTAATTAACAAGATAGTTCATTCAACAGTGGCATTAATTATAAATTCAATATATTGCTTAGAGTTGGACTTGGAAGAAGTAAATGATTGTTTTATGTACCATGTAGGTGGTTTTCTCACGCCCTGGCAACATTACTGCATTCAGCGATCCATACCAAAGCTGGCCCTCAGCCTGTTGATTTGTCTTTCACAGCAGAGAATTAGACCTACACATTCTAGCAAAGTACATTGCATGTTGGTGCCATGTATCTCCTTTCTTGAGAATCGCAAAGTATCTCTTTTGTCATTATTTATCTCTTGCACATCATTGCATTAGAGAAGCTGAATTGCATTCATTGCTGCTTCACAATGGCAAACAGCTAGATTGGTGAGATTTTTTCTTATTAATAAAAAAAGAGAGATATTTTTTTTTTTAAAATGGAATAAGCTTTATATGTAATTCTTATCAACAAAGTATTTCATATTTATGATGAGATTTTAATTAGCTAGCTCAGCAAGAATATTAATCCGAAGTTTAGGCCTTCTAACTATTCCTATAACGAGGTTTGCCTCAGAGCTTTAAGGGCCCACACAACAGAGCATGTTTCCCTTTTTGGAAACTTTCGGTTGAACTTATCTTGAAGCAATCAAATCTCAATGTGCCGCATTTCTTACCATGAAAATAACTTGGCAACTTATAAAACATGAATTAAAACAAAATTAAAAATATATATATATATATATATCTAAGAATTTGAGGCTTCTATCAAATAGTAGAAAATATGAAAAATTATTACTTCTTCCTAGACTATGTATTTTTTCTTTCACCTGAAAGATTACCACCATTTGATTATCAATGGAACTTACACATTAGTAAAACTTATATAAATTTGAAAATAGTGATTTGAATGCAACACCCCAACCAAAAAAAAAAAATAAAGCTTATACTAATGATAAGTAAGAATGTCTCAAAAAACTTATTTTATTTGAAAGCTTTCAATGGACATTAAACGTGAAATCAAGTCATCATACAATTATTTCCATATTTATTGTATTTATCTAGAAAATGTTCCCACATCAAATTTTATATCCAATAGGAAATATTCCTTTTCAATTTTTACTTTCCCCACTTAGCAGCTAATTTTCTAATTCAAATATTGAAAAGAAAAAAGAAAAACACTTATATTTTATTGAAGAGAAAATTCTAATTTACAACCTTCAACTTTGTGCGATATGTAATTTAATTTTTAAACTTTTAAAATGTGTCAAATAATTCTTAAACTTTTTAATGTGTGCCAAATAGTCCTCTTAACTGATGTTCGTCCAAAATTTGATAGAAATTGTCACTTGTCAGGCACGTGACAATGAAGATTATGACTAAATAAATGACTAGCACAAAAAGGAGAGCGATCCGAATAACAAAGGAGAATATGACGAAAATTGTCTGCAAGAAGGAGACGACCAAGTTTAAGATTTTTAAGGGATGATTAAGATGTTCTTGCAGACACTAGGTCACTTGTCTATTAAACAAAAGATTTCGGTTCACTGTCTCCGCCCTGCCTTTCACCATTCTCACTATCCTCCTGTTGTTTTTCGCTGACAATCTTCAACATAAGGGATAATTCTAATTTATAACCTTCAACTTTATGTAATATACAGTTTAATCCTAAAACCTTAAAAATGTGAGAATCCTTAAACTTGAATGGTCGTCTTAATTGACATTAGTCCCAAATATGATAAAATTGTTACCTGCCAAGCACGTGACAATGAAGATTATGACTAAGTACATGACTAGCACGTGACAATCTCTGTCAAATGACATACATTAGTCATGTAGATCATTTCACACACGTTAGGAAAATTAAGAACCACCTTGCACATTTTTTAAATTTAAAAACCAAATTACTCAAAAGATGTAAATTAGACTTCTCTCTTAATTGAAGTGTGTTTGGTATAGATTATGATTAGTTTTTTTTGAGAAAAAAACTGTTGTAATAATATTTAATCATGTTTGGTAAAATTAGTTTAAGTTTTTGCACGAAATTTAATGTAAAATAAAAAAAAATTAAAGTTAATTTTCATAATCTTGAAAATTGAAACTTATGATTTTAACTTATAAATTATTCTTTACACTTTGATATGTATATATTATTTTATCTCAATCAAATAATTTTTTTAATCATTCTATACTTAATTTAGTAATTTACAACTAATGCATCCAAATATAAAAATAAATCAATTATAATCAATTATAACAAAAAAAATTTATACAATAATCAATTACTAAGCATAATCAAATTTTTACAATTATTTCAAACACACTTTTTATTTTTATGTTTGGATGCATTAGTTATAAAATGATTTTAAGCTAATTTGATTTGTTTAGATGATATAAAAAAATCACTTTTATGCATTAAATTACTAAAATAGATATAAAATGATTAAAAAAATTATTTGATTGAAGACAAAATGATATTTACATATCAAAGTGTAAGGAATAATCTATAAGCTAAAATCATAAGTTTCAATATTCAGCATTATGAAAATTAGCTTTAAAAAACTTTTATTTTACATTAAATTTCGTGTAAAAATTAAAACTAATTTTATCAAACATGATTAAATATTATTACAACTTTTTTTTCAAAAAAAACTAATCATAATCTTAAACAAACACACCCTTGTTTGATGATTCCGTCCTTGATAAATAAGCAAGCGTAACTTTTTTCCATGAATAGTACCATAAAAAATAGGACTTTTTTACTAAACTGTCACTGATGGTAAAACTATTTATCAAAATATCATTTTTTTAAAATTATTTATCAAACTGCCACTTTTTTAACTATTTACTAAAATACCACTATTTTGAAACTATATACCAAATTGTCACTCTTTTATCTAACGTGACATTTTTTAATAATTTCTGATCCATGTAGGATGCGCCAAAGAGGGTGGCGCATCCTACGTAAATACGCCACCTAAGATGGCGTATTTTCAAAGGATACATCAAGAAGCTTAGCGCAACAAGAGCAATTACGCCATTTGACTTGGAGCAATCCATCCAAACGCAGATTGCTCCATTTAGGTAGAAAATATCACCCTTAAGACATTGAAAACTCAATTATTTATAGGCTAAGTATTTGCTTCTGTTACGTAGCGTAGTCGATGTGGGACTTTGATGTTGGTAAGATAAAGTAATTAAGTAAGACAACAAATACCTTTATTTAATATGAGACTTTGATGTTGGCAAGACAAAACAACTAAATAAAATAATAATGTATCTTTATTTGATGTGAGACTCCAGTAAAACGACTAAAACAAGTGACAAATGTCTCCGTGGTTTTTTCCTACATTGAGTTTGTTGCCTTTGCCTTAACCTCTCTTGTCTCTGGTTACATCCTTTGTAGGGTTTAGCTAGTTTTACAACTGTCTCCCTCTTCAATAATACTACACTATATGGGTCAAGTACACAAACTCGGAGTGGATTAACGAAATTTCATCATTTCCTGATAAGCAAGTGCCCAATATTTTCAGAAACATGATTAGTTTCTGGAGAGGTGTTTTACATTTTCAAGCTTTGAAGAGGAAGGGAAAAAAACCAAACTATATTTGTTTCAATTTTATATTATTATACAAATAGAGATACCTACATTATTTATAAGTTGTTGCACAACGTACCATGTGTCATTGCTTATTATGTAGCCATAGCACAAAGCCACAAACCATACTGGTAATTATAACAATCATGATTCTGAGAGATTTACAAGTTACTCATGCATACACACACTATCTCTCTCTCTCTCTCTCTCTGAAAGAGCTAAATAGCACATATTAAAACTTGATATGCTTAATTATATGCTCATGGTATGGGATGTATGACTATTTTCACAATGGCTCTATTAGTCTTAAAGTAGGCAAGTGCTTTCAGAGTTTGAGAAAATGGAAAAGGGCTCTTGGGGTCCTGTATTGGCTTCACCTTGCCACTCTCCAAGTAAGGTTGTAGTTTTTCCAACACAGCTCCATCTGACGTGAGTATGAACACAAACACTTGTGGAGCTCCATGTTGTACTAATGTCACAACTTTGCCTCCTTCTTTAACAGACTTCAATGCCTTGTCACTCTGCCCTTTTTTTTGGAATCAACGATGTTTAGGTTGAAATAGTTTATAACATGACCAACTTCATGGAACTGATAAATATATATAGGTTGAAAGATTAAAACCGTGAAACCCTTCCCCCTTCAAAAAAAAAAATATCATTTTACATGGACCAAAAATTATTAAATTTGAAATCTCACATCGAATAAAGATACATTGTTATCTTACTTAATTGTTTTGTTTTGTCAACACCAAAGTTTCACATCAAAAAATTACCTTGTTGTCTTACTTAGTTGCTTTGTCTTGTCAACACCAAAGTCCCACATCGACTACACTACGTAATCGAAGCAAACACTTAGTCTATAAATAATTAAGTCTTCAATATCTTAAAGGTGACATTTTCTACCTAAAATGAGCAACTACGTTTGATGCAATATCCTCTTTTGATGTATCCTTTGAAAATCGTCATCCTAAGCGTATCTATGTAAGATGTAAAAAGAAGGTTCTATGTATTAAAAAATATCTTACGTGGATGCTAGCGCGATCTTACGTGACAAAAAAATTATTAAAAAATATCACATTAGATAATTTTTAGTATATAATTTTAAAAAAGTGACATTTTGATAAATAATTAAAAAAAGTAATAATTTAATAAATAATTTAAAAATAATAATAATTTGATAAATAATTTTACTAACAATGATAATTTAATAAAAAAACAAAAAATAGGGGAGGAACGACTACAGAAAACGTCTGCATAATTCAAAAGAAAATTTTTGCAGGTGTCAATCCTCCCAAATCAGCTACAAAGAAATTCTATCCATTTGTATGAAAGTTTATAACATTAATTAAATTCTTCATCACCTACAAAGAGACAAACATCATCTATTATTGATGCCATAAGGCAGAAAAAGGAGCTGATCAAACAGGCACACATCTAGACTAAAAAGGCAGACAAGCTTCTCACGTATTATCAAGAAACAAACACATTGAGCATAGATATGCTCAATAAAATAAATGACCAGAGATATTAAATTATACAACCATATAACCCACCTATAGATAGCATTTTCTCATCTACTACATATATTAGATTTTTTTAATTCAAAAGTTGCAACAAATAAGGGGTAACACTTGATATAGACTAAGACAACCTGATATAAGTAAATGACTACCATCAACCTGTATTAACTGAGAAAGAACAGAAAGCACTTGCCACATAAAACAATGCCAATTTAACCCCTTCAGAGATAAATCAGAAAGCTCTTGCCACATACAACAATGCCAATTTATCCCCTTCAGAGGTGAAACAAAAGCTAGAACTGAAAGATCACCATAAAAATGCTAGGAATGAAGACATAATGAGGAAATTCTACTTGAAAAAATCTTGCCTATCACATTAAAAAATGTTTCAGACATGGAATTCTCCAGAGCATGAATATTCAAACACATGCCAAAATCTATTGTCTCAATCAACTGGACACCTAAAATTCAGGCCCAAATTCTAATGTCACAGCCAATTGCTTTAGTCAATGTGCCGCAAATCATCCCCTCACAATTTCTGACAGCCACCACACACCAGATTGAAGATTATGAGATTTTATCACTTGAAAAGCCAGGAATCTCCAAATTTGACGATGCGTTGGCCCAAAAAAACACAATACGACTGAACAAAGTTCATTCCTTAGCCATTAGTGGACACTTGGCTCAACTTCAATACTCGTGCACCTCTCCTCCTGTACAACACAAGTGCAAATACAGGGGGAAAATGATTATGCCATCCTGAAAGTTTTTACTATCATCACTACCATTATCGCTACCCATTACGAAGTGATCAACCCAAGTGTCCACTGCATTCAGTAAATAGCTTGACTACATCTTATTTCTACTTGTCATAACAATTAAAGCATTTGTCTACACTATAAGATTTCCTACTGCCGAACTGTAATCAAAAGAGAACAGAGCAAAGAAAATAAAAACACCAAGAAAATGGCAACACAGAGAATTAGCTGCATCAAACCATCATATAAAGTGAAATATGATACTATAGCCGAAATACTACAAGAACTGACAATTCCAGATCAACTAAAATCATAAGCACGCAATTTAAAGCTACACGCAGAAACAAATACTAAATAGAAAGTAGCATCTAGTATCTCTTCAACCATACTACTTATTATAAACTAGGAAAGCAGATACTGCAAACTACTGGGATTCAAGCAACCCAACCAGTCCCATTGTGTATTGACATCGAACTTGAGTCACTCCTTTGCTGCTGGTAAGAATTCATTGTGAGCTCATGATTTAAGATTAAACGGCAGGGATCCACAAGTTGAAGTTCAAGATCCAGCCAAATATTTAACCGTCAAAATTACTGCTGTTGAGCTTGTCTAGACTGAGCACCACCATAGCCACCACCATAACCAACTTGTCCACCATGGGGGCCATTTCCCTGAGGAGTCCCATAATTTCCAGACCCTTGTGATTGTTCAGATCTCCAAGCTGCATTTCCATAACCTGAATTTCCATTTGCATCCCCATAGCCACTGCCCATATAGCTGCCACTGCCACCACTACCTTGTAGCTCACTCCCACCAGCACCACTAGCGTTACTATTGGGGGCACTCCCAGTGCGCCCTCCAACAGCACCATATACACCTGGATTCCCATAAGAACTATCACTTCCACCATACCCACCATACCCACCATATCCATAACCTTGATTCCCATATCCAGCAGCTCCACTAGGGGATTGACCTGCAGTTGCTGAACCAGGGCCAGCACCACCAGATCCAGCACCACCACTTGGAGCACCCCAAGGAGCAGTGCTCCCATAGCCCATAGACCCATAACTAGAGGGAGCCTGAGCAGGCCATGAACTCCTCGGACCACCTGGGGGACCACCAGCATAAGCAGCATTAGGGACATTTGGATTCCCATATGTTGCACCAGCAGGTCCACCATACCCAGCGGTGGCACCACCATAACTTCCATATGCACTGTAACCAATGCCATTACTAGCTGGACCATACCCATATCCAGGAGCACTATAGCCAGAAGAACCATAAGGTGGGAATCCACCCGCAGTGCTTTGAGGTTGCATATACCTACTAGAATCCATACGACCATCATATGCATTTTGGTTGCCACCAGATGCCCCATACCCCGGATAGCCACCAATTCCAGCACTACCACCTCCGGCACCACCCATCATTCGGCCACTTGCACCAGGATTGGCATCCTTGGGCAGTGCACGCTTTACCTCTACTTGTTTACCATTTAAATCATGAAATGACTTGTGCAAAACCCTATCAACTGCCTCCTCAGTATCAAAAGAAATAAACCCAAATCCTCGTGGTCGTCCAGTATTCTGGTCATACATGACTACTACATCAGTTACATGGCCATAAGACTCAAAGTACTGACGGAATTTTTCTTCAGTCAGGGTGGGAGGTAACCCTCCAACAAATATCTTTTTGGTCCTGATATTTCCACCATTTCCAGAATTCATAGCAGAATTGGGATTTCCAGCTCTGGAAGTGCCAGAAATTTGTTGATCCTCTCTTGAGAAGGCCCTCTTGGCATCAACCTGAATAATAAAATTATAAAAAAGGTTACTGGTTAGGCCTATAATTGATAATGAAAAGAAAAACAAACACAGGATCACAATTTAATATCTATATTCCACAATTATCAACATTATCAAAACCAATCTTTTAGGCTGAAGCATTAACTCATGTTTTCAGATATTCGGGCATATCCAAAACCTTATGAAACAAAACGTGATAAAAACTATCAATAGATCCTATAAGAAATGGATCCCACAAAAACTATCAACATATCCTTGCTCATACAGCATTCAAGCAAGAGCAAAGAGCATGCTCATCCACAAAAACAAGCAATCCCATATCTTAACACTCATGCATGTTGAGGAACGAAATGGATCACATACTTGCAAATTCAAAAGACTTCTGTTTATTTATTTTTCAAGATTTCATCAAATAGGATTCAAATCTTAAAATATCAACATTGCTATAACCCGTCATTAGCATATACAAGTATACTTGCTTTAATTTATCAAAAAATCAAAGAGATATAAGTAGTCCGGATAAACTGCAAACATAATATATTTGAGACAACAATTCCAGGTAAAGGCATGTCAGCAGAAGAAATACAGCCAAACATAACAAAACACAAACTTTTACTCTGTTAAATGTGCAATATTAAAACAAAGAATAATTTTATATCCTCCTAATAAATCCTCCTAACAATATTCCTAATTGCTCCAAGAAGAAAGAATTAAATGTATTTTGAGCTCCCAAGATATTAATTGTCATCATTTGACTGTGCCTCCAACACAACACAGAAAACTGTCATCATATGACTGTGTTTTTGGCATGCATATCTTCAATTAAGACAATAAAACCAAACCGTGAACATATAATTAGGGGCGTGTAACAAAAACTAGTAGTAAACCAAAAATAAGTGTAAACCAATGAAAACAACCAACCCAGAAATGAACCATTTGAAATCAAAAAAGAAAATCCCATTAAGCAAATAGAGCAACTAACCAAATGCACTAAAAATGAGAATAAACCATGAAAACAATTAAAACCCTGAACAAAAGCCATCATTTCATTCATTCAACAAAACAAAACCCATGATTAATTTTATCCAAAAAATAATAATAAAATAAAAAAAGAAACCCACCTGCAATTCAGAAGCAGCAAGAGCAACAAACACACTACAAAATTTACAAGACCAATTTTTCACAAAACACACACACACACACACACACACAGAGTACCCCAAAATAGAAAAACACAAACCCCAACATAGGAATAAAAGGGGTTGTGGAACATGAAGTAAAAATGGCAAAGAAAACACCAATTTTACACACACACAAAAAAAAAAAGACCCATCACCGTTCTTCCATCAATAACGTGCTTGTCTTCAAGAACCCTATCGAGAATGGAAGGATCTGCAAAGACGACGAAGCCAAAGCCTCTGGGCTTGCCAGTGTTCTTCTCCCTCATGACTGAAGTGTTCAACACATCGCCATAGTTGCTAAAATGCTCCTTCAGCTTGTCCTCATTAGTATCCCACGAAATCCCACCGATGAAAAGCTTACCCTGATCCGAATCCATTTCTCTCTTAATCACCCTCTCTCTCTCTCTCTCTCTATCTCTCTCTCTCTCTCTCTATATATATATATGTACAAAGGTGAAGGTGGGAATTTGGGTTTGGAGATGGAAGCGAAGAAGAGAGGGAACAGAAAAGGAAGAAGAGGGTTTGGTAATTGGTATTGGGCTGTGGAGGCTGTGGCTGTGGCTGTGAGACAGAGAGAGAGAGAGAGAGAGAAAAATGAGTGCGTGTGACTGATTAAGGTTAGCGTTTTGTGTTTGTCAAAAGTATTTGGTTTTAACGGATGAGATTTGTTAGACTCTCCAAAGCACCGATTCAGATACAGGACACGGGGAAAAGATCTACTCATGTAACATAATGTTGATGTTCGAGAGTGATAAATACAACTTTTATCATGTATAAAGTTATAAACTCATCATAATTAGTTTTAGTACTCACTTATTATATAGAGAATAAATTAAGTTTTTATCTCTCAAATATGACCCTCTTATGTTACTAAAGAATGTGAGAGAATGAGAATCTTGATCATGAGATACGGATAAATACTTGAATACAATAAGTTTTAAAAATTATAAAATATAATACCAATAAGATATAATATAAATTAATATAATATTAAGATGGAAACATAAATTCTAAGTTAGAATAAAGATATTAATGTTTCAAAAGTCAGATATAATCATTATAAATATAATAAAATATTATCATTTATTTAATTATTGTAATATCTCATTTGTATTAGTACAAAAATTTAAAAAATATATACTAAAAATATTTGAAAATATTTACCAGATACGATATGTATTAAATATTAGTATAGTAATGATTTTGAAATATCAAAACTTTCTTAACTTAATATAGGCTCCTTTTTCAACTTGTTCCATTCTCTTTTTCTTTTTCCTATTTTTTTGTATTGCAAGCAAGTGATGTCTTGCGCACACTTCAAAATTCATTTTCTTAATATAATTAAAAATAAGTCATCCATGTTACAATTAAAGAATTTATACAAATATTCTTTGTAGCATGACTTAAGTAATTAGCGCAGTTGAGATTTGAATTTGTAATTGTGTATTATCCATATATCACGTACTTGTTTACTATTAAAGCAAACTATTAAGATTTTGACCTAATATTTATGATAACATAAAAGTTTAACCTCTCCTAAAAGCTTATTCAAATACTTGCTTAAAAGTTGAATAGAAAAGAGCTAAGAAGCATTACCCAATAATGCCAAGTGGCTAGATAGTGTGTTAACTTATTATTCTATGAGGGTTATTGACAACTTAATAATAAATTCAAACTCCAAAATAAATCTAATAATTAACTCATAAGTTTAAAGTTAAAAAGTGGAAATTGAAAGATAAAAAATAAAGAACAAAATTAATTTGAATTAACTCAAATAGGACAAGGATGGCGACATAAATCTTCTTAAAATATTCAATAAAATCTTCACTATCATATCATTTTCTTATATGCATCCGCAAATCTGAAAACTAGAAAGCTTCTTATCAAAACATAAAGCTTTTTAATGTCCATTAATCTCAAATAGAGAGAAATCACACTTATGAAATTACAAACATAAACACATATTAGTCTATATCATAGGGAAAAAAGCACAACCAAGTTAGTGGCCACAAACGCAAAAAATGCTAAACCATTAAAAACGCAAACTTCAAACTTCAAATGAAAAAGGACATACCTTATACATGGATTTAAAGGAAAAGGGAAATGAATTGCGGCGTGAAATCAATGTTAGGAAAGAGAAAGAGCAAGTGGCCAAGTGAGATTTGAGAGAAGGGGGAAGAAATGTTAAGACATGCAGCGGCTGAGTGATATATAAAAGGATGAAATCAGAAAATGATGGGGTTAAGGTTATAATTGTAAAAATAAGCTAGCTTATTGTGATATTAAATGCAATTCTGTGTTGACTAAGGTTTAGTTGCCTATTTTATGGCAATCCATCACTTTTAGATGCACTAAGGTTTCTTATAAGCTAAATGGATATTTCCTTAGTGAAATATGGTTAATTGTATTATGGCTCCACTATAACCGATATAGGAACTAACTTTTACTTATCAATTTGTTTCAATAATTCTTAACTCGAGAACTTAAAAAGCTCTTACTTGTTTACATGTACTAAGTGCTCATTCTCTCTTATACTCCTAAAAATGTCTTATTACATTTAAGGAACATATATATATGATTTCATCTAGTTAAAAACTTTAAAACATAAAAAATGACACTTTTAAAGGTTCAGGGTCTTATGCCCCGGCGCCCTAGCGTCAGTTTTTAGTATTGGGCGTAGCATTGTACTTGCGCCGCAGCTCTCGCAACCTTGCGCCATGGCGTTCATTGCAGAAATCATATTTTGCAGAATTCTGCAGAATCGTGGTACTATTCCATTTACCTAAAATCACTCCCAAGCACTTGTTCTTGGTTCTTAGGTGATTTCTAATATCACTAATACTTCTTAAACATGTTGTAACACTTATACAACTTGTTGATTCTTTTAATTATGGATTAATGCTCAAAATCACCTACTTACTTGTTCATGGCTTAAATACCCATTCTATGGACTATTTGATGTTCTTGCAACACAAACTCATCTAATAATCAGTAATTAACTCAATTCAATCACTGAAAACTAGAACTAACAAGAAAACAGATTTTTGACATCTCAAAACTTATTTTTCCTCCTTTGTAACCTAACTTTTTACAAAGAAAAGGATGAAGAACAGAAGAGATTGAAAGTTAGAAAGCCCCTACCTCTTGAAGACAAGGTGACCTCCAAACCTTCCTATGGATCTTCTAGCTTTCCTTGGCTTTTCCTCCCTCTTTCCCTTCTTCTTTCTCCTTTTGGTTCCTTTTCTCCTTTCTCTTCTCTTCTTTTCTATTTTCTGCTTCTCGAACCGTGGAAGAACAAGAGAAATAAGAGCGAAAAAGTCCAACTTTTCCATTTAAACCTATACTAGAACTTTATATCTGCTAAGGACACTTGAATTCTGCTAAATCAAGTTTCCTAACTTCCAACAATTTCAGAATAAATACTAGAATTCATTTAAATTATTGTTTCACCAAAACTCTATTTTGCATATATGTTGGGATTAATCCGGTATTAAAATGTACAACAAGTATGCCTAAAAATACCAAACGAACTCCGATTGTTCTCAAATTTTAACTAAAGTTTCTTAGGCCTATTTGAGACTTAGAAACAAACTCTCTAGGTTTATTTCTCTTAACTTAGTAATTTATGCTATTATCTGAGTCATTTTAAGCTATTTTTCACACTCTGGGTTGCAACTAAGTGCCTAAATGAACTCAATTCGTCACAAAACTTAACTGACATGTTAAACAAATATTATGCTACCCTTGGCAACCATAAACTAGTCTAACATGTTTTTTTTTCAGGATGTTACCATAATGTAACACCCTAACACAATATTCTCAATATATCTCATATATAAAGATAGAAAGCATTAAACATTTCAACCCTGACACGGTTGATTCGTGTTTGAAACTGGAATCTACCATAACGGGAACAACAGTTGTCAAGAACAAGAAGAGAAGCTATGCACAGTTCCATTTGGATTTCAGTCAATTCGATTTCCTGTTACGCACTTGTTCTACTTGTGGGGTCAAGTTTACTCCCAGCGATGCGGAGGACGAGAAATCGCACAAGGAATTTCACAAATGTTGCACTCAAGGGATCCAATTCAGAGTAACTTCACTGTGAATTCTCTCTGTTCCATCCATGCCTGATGCTAAATTTATCTGATCCCTATTCCTAATTTTGTTATGTAGGGTTGGAGCAGCGAAAGAGTTGTCCCTATACCCAACGTCAAACGAGGTAGAATCATTTGGGTCTTACACTGTCTGCTCACAAACACAAGGTTTCAGCTTCACCCCATTTCTTAGATTTTTTATTTTCTTATTTTTTTAAAAAATAATTTAACCCTTTTTGTAGAATTTAATTGGGAAGATGTTATAATTGCAGGTTGAAGAGGTTGTGAAAATGATGGAAATTGAACTAGGATGTGGATGGATGGTCCATGAACTCTATAAGGTGGATAATGCTTTCCTTCTCCTAGACAAGCTTATTTGCAATATAGATTATGTTAGGTTATGTAATGTTTATTTATCCATTTTATTGATTAGTTCTATTAGAATTTTCTGTGCCTCATGAACAAGTTTTGGGGATTGAGACTATTCACTACCTTCATTGATTTTGGTCATTGCCATTGTGTTATATATATAGGTCTATCTGTTCATTTCCCAACATAGGATTGTTAGGTGCCTAGTTGCAGAACCAATTGAAGAAGCATTCAAAGTTGTGCCTTGCTCCATTGCGGGACATTCTGGTTGCACAAGGAAAAAGGAAACAAACTCATGTTCAACCAATCTCCAGTTTGGGAATATTATTTTTCAAAGGGAAGTTGAAAAAAAAGTCATTTTAGAAAGTGATTCTGAGGTGATGGACGTAGGGGTGGGCATAAAACCCAAAAGAACTGAACCACTCCATAAACTGAACTAAACTCAACCATTTAAAATCGTTTGAGAGAGAATTTTAATATTTTTACAATCCGGTTAACCAATTTCTAATTCAATCCTATTAACGTCATTAAACCGAACCTCATTACACAAATTCACATCTCAATCTAAAATTCCTAATTTCACATCTATGAAGAACCTTACTCCCTTTTCTTCCATCTACGAAGCAACGTAACACTGCATAATCCAATTCGCACTGCACAATCCATTCTCGATCTGGATCACACTTTGTTCATCATTCTTCACCGCACTCTATTCATCTTCAAATTTTCTCCATCGATTTGGATCGCGCTGACATCTCAATCAGTTTTAAGATCCTTTTACAATCTCAATCCCCTTTTGATTTGTGAAAGGTAAAAAATGAATCTCCATTTCATTTCATTTTACGCTCTCTGAGATCTAAAAATTTGTTGAGTCTCTCTGTTACTCTTTCTTCGATTCACTCTTCAGATATATCACTGTATGATGATACTCTTTGTTATTTTTGTTATGTGCTGTTGTTAACTGTTCGATCTGCATGTTTTTTTATTTGTTTTGATTTTTTATTATGCTTATAGGGTTGCTGATTCATTGTAAAATCCGCAAAAATGATAGATCTGTATCGATTTTGTTCTTATGTGATTGGATCCAGATTGGCTTAATCTTTTCTTTGTTGAATATGTTTCTGTTAGTGGATTTTTTACAATGGTCTTTCCTTTTTCACTTTAGAATTGGATAAGTTTTTTTTTTCAAGTTTCAGAAGAATTTATACGTATTTGGGCATTTTTTTATCTTTTTTTCAAAAAAAATTGTGCTTAATCTAAGCTGCTTTTTAGATATTGCTTGTGTTCAGCATATCAGAGCAACATTTTTATTGTGATCCTAATTTTGCAAATTGTGGTCATTTAATATTGAAGTTTGTTCTTTATCATCTCAGGCTTCTACTAAGCTCTCTACTGGCTGCTTCATCTAGTTCTCTTACAAATTTATTGTAGCTTTGAAAATCTAACTCCCAGACTCTAGGAAATTACTTTATTAAGCCGTTTACGGCATCCAAATATTGTGCAGTATTACGGTTCTGAAATAGTAAGTTCTTCATTTCCTATTTCATTCACATTCTGATGTTTATGTTAGCAGCCTTTGAGTGACCAAATTTTATCAGGGCTTGCTTATTTACATGCTAAAAATACTATCCACGGGTGAATTAGGTCATTTATTCATTTTAAGAAGTTTAAATTTTAATACTGCCACATAATGATTGTTTTTCTAAACTTCTGATATGTCTATTGCTGAAATTGCATTCTTCTTGTAAAGGGGCATTATAGGAGCAAATATACTGGTAGATCCAAATGGCAGCTCAAGTTGACAAACTTTGGCATAGCAAAGCATGTAAGCTTATAGATAATAACTGTCCATTTTATTTGCATTTAAGCTAATAGAATAAGATATGAAAATCAATTTCTGATGATTGGTGAAATTACGAATCAAGATTAAAAATTCATTAATTCACTAATCAAGTAGCACCCACCTATGTTAGCAACATGGCTGTAGAAGGAGCATGCAAATCGCAGATGCAGTCCAAGATCAGCACTTTCTTCAAATCTTCTTCTGCTTCTGCTCCCAAATTCATTGCTGATAATAAACTATTGCTGGTTTTCAAATTACTCATACTGGTTTTCAATTCTATTTTCGTGATGTTTGTTTTAAACTATTGCATGATAATAAAGTTGATGGTTCTAATTATTTGGTTAAAAATTTATTTAAGTTTGAATAAGATCCTATTTTTGAAACAAGTCTCATAGCTTTACATACCACTAATGTTGGTACTAAGCGAAGTATTGTGAATGAGGATTCCTCCATGCTTTGGCATAAGAGATTAGGGTACATTTCTCTTAAAAGACTTAAGAGATTAGTAAAGGAATGAATTCTTAAGAATATTGACTTTACTGACTTTGGTACTTGTATGGAATGCATAAAGGGAAAGCAAGCCAACAAGACCACTAAAGGTGACAAAAGAAGTAGTGAGCTTCTTGAAATTATTCATACGGATATCTGTGGTCCATTTCTCACGCCTTGTTTAAATGGTCAGAGATATTTTATCTTTTTCATCGATGACCATTCAAGATTCATGTATCTTTATCATTTGTTTGAAAAGTCAGAAGCACTTGATGCTTTTAAAGTTTTCAAAGTAGAAGTAGAGAAACAAAAGAAAAAGAAGATAAAGATCGTAAAAACAGATAGGGGTGGGGAATATTATGGAAGATACACAGAAAATGGACAACAACCCGGTCTGTTTGCTAAGTTCCTTATAGAAGAGGGTATTGTTGCCCAATATACTATGGCTAGTACACCACAACAAAATGGTGTTGCTAAAAGAAGGAACCGCACGCTTATGGACATGGTTAGAAGTATGATTAGCAGTTCAAAAGTATTACCTATGTCCCTATGGAGTGAAGCCTTGAAAACCACTGTATATGTATTAAATAGGGTGTCATCTAAGGCTGTTCCAAAGACACCTTTTTAAAATTTGGAATGGATGAAAACTTAGTTTAAGACATTTACACGTATGTGGTTGTCTAGTTGAAGTTAGGATTTACAATCCAAACATTGGGAAATTGGACTCAATAACCACTAGCGACTATTTTATTAGTTATCCAACCAACTCCAAATTATATAGGTTTTATTGCCCTTCTCACACTCCTAAAGTAGTTGAAGCTAGAAATACAAAATTTCTTGAAGATCATGAAGTTAGTGGGAGTGGAAATTCTCAACAAGTGGAATTTGAGGAAATAAGGGAATCACCTTTGATACCCTTAAATGCATTGGAGCTGGTTAGTGTTCAACGTAATCAACACGATACGATTGAACATCATCCAAAACTACCTATTGAGGATATATCACATAAGGAACCTACTAATATAGAGCCTATTGATCAAGAACCAATAGAAGTAAGAAGATCTACAAGAGCTAGAAAATTAGTAATTTCTAGCGATTATTTTATGCACTTTCAAGAATCTAACTATGATGTTAGACCTAAGGATGATCCTACTACTTTTTCACAAGCCACGAGTAGAGAAAACTCTAAGTTATGGTACGATGCAATGAAAGATGAAATGGAGTCTATGGCTAAAAATCAAGTTTGGGATCTAGTAGAATTACCAGAGGGAGTCTCTCCTATAGGTTGTAAATGGGTTTTTAAAACCAAAAGAGATCCAGCTGGTAATGTTGAAAGATATAAAACAAGACTTGTAGCCAAAGGCTTTACTCAAAAAGAAGGTATTGATTATCATGAAACCTTCTCTCCGGTTTCTAAGAATGATTCATTTAGAATAATCATGGCCTTAGTAGCTCATTTTGATCTAGAGTTACATCAAATAGATATGAAAACAGCTTTTCTAAATGGAGATCTTGAAGAAGAAGTGTACATGTCTCAACCTATGGGCTTTGAAAGTGAAAAAGGTAATCACTTAGTTTGCAAGCTTAGAAGATCTATATATGGGCTAAAACAAGCTTCCCGCCAATGATATATAAAGTTCCACAACGTCATTTCCAAATATGAATTTAAGGAAAATGTGGTAGACCAATGCATATATCTTAAGGTCAGTGAGAGTAAATTTATCTTTTTAATCTTGTATGTAGATGACATTTAACTTGCAAGTAGTGATTTAGGTCTATTGCATGATACAAAACTTTTCCTATCACAAAACTTTGATATGAAGCATATGGGTGAAGCCTCCTATGTCATTGGCATAGAGATTCATAGGGATAGATCTCTAAGGACATTGGGACTATCTCAGAAAGCCTACATAGAAAAAGTTTTGAAAAGATTTAATATGCAGAATTGTTCATCAATTGTTGCACCTATAGTTAAAGGGAAAAAGTTTAATCTTAATCAATGTCCCCAAACAACATTGGAACAAGAGGAGATGAAAGGCATTTCTTATGCTTCAGCAGTAGGAAGTCTCATGTATGCTCAAGTCAGCACTAGGCCTGATATTGCATTCGCGGTAAGAATGTTGGGAAGATATCAAAGTAACCCAGGCATGGGACATTGGAAGGCAACAAAAAGAGTTATGAGATATCTTCAAGGAACTAAGGATTACAAGTTGACATACAAGCATTCTGATACTTTGGAGATAATAGGATATTTAGATTCAGATTTTGTTGGATGCATAGACTCTAAAAAGTCCACTTCAGACTATATTTTCTTTTTAGCCGAAGGTGCTATCTCTTGGAGAAACAAAAACCAAACAATTGTTGCATCATCCACTATGAAAGCAGAATTCATTGGTTGCTACAAAGCCACATCACATGCTAAATGGTTGAAGAACTTTGTTTCTGGTCTTAAGTGGTAAATTCAATTGAGAAACCATTGAAGATATTTTGTGATAATTTGGCTGCAGTATTCTTCTCAAAGAATGATAAAAGTGCAAGCTGAAGTAAGTATATAGCTATTAAGTTTTTGGTTGTAAGAGAAGACATCAAGAGAGAGTTAGTTTCTATAGAGTACACAAACACAGAATCCATGATTACTGATTGATGAACCTGCAAAAATTCATATTTTTACGGTTCAAAATCTTAGGTTTTCATCCTCTTTTAATCTTTTTGATTGAGTTTGTTCTCAAATTTCTTTTATTTTTGGTTATTCTAAATTATATTTTAATTGTGTGATTTTATGTGTTTTTGTTAGGTATTTGTATATGGAAAAACTGGACACTTGAATGATGAAGAAAATGTTTGAAAAATCAAGTCGAGGAGCTCGTTGAGCGCTGTACTATAGAGCACTAGAATCCCACCGCCCAAGAGCACTAGTCTAGCGCTTACTAAGAGCGCCTTGTGGTGGCGCTATGAGCATCCTTACCGAATTGCGCGAATACTACACCGTTACTTGAGTGATTATAGGCGCTATATCGCTGAAATGGAGAATGAGCGCTATGGCGCCTAGCCATCAAAGATATCGTGAAATTCTTATAAAAAGAAAGTTTTGCTAAATTGAACACATCTTTTCACACTTTTCTTTTTACATACTCTTAGACACTCTGCGAAGGAGGAGTCCGGTAGTGTGCATGTCGTCCCATGGAGCGGGATCTCGGATCACGTCAAGACAACTCAATCCTAATTGGTGTGGGCGCATCAAGACTTGAAGATTAGGGATTCTCTTCAATCTTTCCACTAATTATCAATGGAGTTTGTCATCTTCTATTCTTTGTTTTGTTCTTTCCCTATGTGTAACTAACTTCCCCTCATTAGGGGAACGACGGATCTTGATACTTTGATGATGTAATTTCTTTTATGGGTTTCATGCATATTTTTATCTCATGATTTATGTGTTTTTCTCTGTTCTTAATGCTTTTCTAAACCTGATCAATTTGGGAATGATAAATTGGGTTTATGTATGATTTGGAAAAATTTGCATGAACCTAAAACTTGTGATAAACACTATAATTCTGCAATCGCTAGGGATAGACGTTGTGGGTTATGTGGTCTTTCTTTTAATTTCCTCGTGCTTGATAATGCCTTTCTAATTGGAGTTAGACTAAGGGATTAGTTAATTTCAATCAACCTAATATACCAAGGGATTTGGTATTAATTAATGTTGGGAATTGACCATAAATCATTGAAATAGAACATGTTTTAAACCAATATTTAAAAGTACATTTAAAAGAGTTCAAGTGAAATTTGAACCCTAACACTTTCTTATTATTGATTTCATCTCTTGTTGAAGTATTTGATTTTACTTTGTTTAGTTTTAAGTACTTTCTTTTAATTATCTTTATTTTCACTTTTCCAACTTCCATCTTTTGATTGGCTTAAATAGTGTTAATTTAACGAATTTGATAATTGGCAATATAATCCTCGTGGGACGATTCTCTTTTCGCTACTTTATTACTTTTTGCTATTCGGTGCACTTGCCAATTTTCACAACAAGTTTTTGGCACCGTTGCCGGGGATTATTAATTGCTAATATCGATTAGTAGTTAAAAAAGCACTAATTTAGGCGTTTGTTTTATTTTATTTTAGATAATTGTTTTTTGTTTTTTATTTTTCTTTATTTCTTTAACGTCATTTATTTATTTGAGAGATAATTCGATAAGCTTTACCTTCTTTGTACTATTTTTATTTTTGTTCTCTTTGCTTCACTCTGGTTGTTTCTTGTTTGTTATTGCAAGGGTCTTTGGAATCGGAAGAGCTACTTTTTGATCCGAGAGATAGTAATGACAAAGAACAATCGAAAAGTAATCAGAGAAGAAAGGAAAAACTTTAAAAGAAGAAGATATGGTGAGAATAATGTTGCACGAGAGAAGACGACTATGGTGACTATGCTACTCCATCTGTGAAAGTGTCTCGACCAAAGTGTTGTGCACCTTATTGCTATTTAGGCCAACAATTTTGAGATTAAACCAACTCTTCTACAAATTTCTGCAAATAGAATCGGTTGGGGAAGTCGGTGAAGATCCAAACTTGCACATTGCTAACTTCTTGCTTACGGCTCTGTGATACTATTAAGTATAATGGAGCCGATGATGATGCCATACGGTTCTGACTCTTTCCATTTTCCTTGAAAGATAAAGCCAAGAGTCCGCCTACTTCAAGCCCGGACCCATGAGAGGAAGCATTTCTACTTGGGATGATTTGGTTGGTAAGTTTCTCACTCGGTATTTCCCTCCTTCCATGTTCGTGAAGATAAGAAGTGAGATTGCTTGCTTTACTCAGAATCAGGGAGAATCACTCTATGAAGCATGGGAAAGGTTCAAGGAGCTTCTTAGAAAATGTCCTCACCATTCTTTTGAGATTTGGCAACAAGTACATATCATTTATAATGGGTTGAGTCATCCTACTAGAGCAATGATTGATGCGTCTGCAGATGAGTCTATAAATACTAAAACTCCTAAAGAAACTCTAGAACTATTTGAGATCATGGCTACTAATGAATATCAGTTGCCTAGTGGGAGAGCAGCAGTTAAACAGGGAATGTTGGAGCTTAGTGTTGTAGATACTATACTTGCACAGAATCAGACTATCATGCAACACATTGTTAACCTTACTAAGTAAGTTGATAATTTACAGGTGAATGCAGTTAATTATCAAGGTCTGACTTGTGATTTTTGTGGAGGTAACCATGTTAATAGGCAATGTGAGGTTGGAAATTCAGTTATCAGTATTCCAGAGCAGGTGAATTATATGGGAAACCCTTCGAGGCCATAAGGTAATTTTTTCTCTAATACTTACAATCCAGGCTGGAGGAATCATCCCAATTTCTCTTGGAAGAATCAAGTTGTAACATTGAATGCTCAGCCCGAACAGAAGTCTCCTCTAGAGATTATAGTGGAGAAACTCTCTTTGCAAACCTCAGTTTTTGTGCAACAGACTTCAGCTTTTATGGAAGAGTCGAGGGCCAATTATAAGAATCATGATGCGGCAATTAGAAGTCTTGAGAATCAGGTGGGGTAAATTGCCAAACAGCTTCAAGAAAGACTTCCAGGTAGTTTGCCCAGTGATACTGTTGTCAATCCAAAGGAGCATCGAGGAGACTATCGTGCGTCGATGTCATGTAATTATACTGATAAGTGGTAAGACTTTGGAAAGACAAATGAAAGAAACACCTGATTCAGCAGAAAGTGAAAAAACTGATGTTCTTATTGTGGATGTTTCAACTCAAGAATGCTGTATTGAAGAAGTTAAAGAGGAACAATCGGGAGTGCAGAGAAAAAAGAAAGAGTTGGAGCAGAAGGAAGTGGTTGATCCTTCACTTTATGCTAAACTTACATACCCTCGAAGATTCAGAACGGAGATTCAAGAAAAGCGGTTTTCCAAGTTCTTAGATGTTTTCAAAAAGCTGCATATAAATATTCCTTTTGCTGAAGCACTTGAGCATATGCCCTCATATGCGAAGTTCATGAAAGATTTGCTCTCTAAGAAGAGGAAGTTGGAAGAAGATGAGACTATAGCACTTGACTTTCGAGAAGTGCGGTGCCATTATCCATATTCTATCGAGGAAACTTCCACCGAAGTATGAGAGATCACCAAAACCCTTTTACCTAAGGCATTCCTAAGTTGAGAGATCCAGGAAGTTTTAATATTCCTTGCACCATTGGAAAGCTGAATGTTGAGAAAGTTCTATATGACTTAGGGGCTAGTATTAATTTGATGCCATTGTCTATCTTGCGCAAGCTGGATTGATAAAGTTAAGCCTACCATGGTTTCTCTTCAATTAGCAGATTGATCAGTTAGATATCCATATGGTATTGTGGAAGATTTGCTAGTGAAGGTTAGTAAATTTATTTTCCCAGTTGACTTTGTAGTCTTGGATATAGACGAGGATGCTAATATTCCGTTAATTCTGGGGAAACCATTCCTAGCTACATCAGGAGCATTAATTGATGTCCCTAGAGGAGAACTTATTTTGAGGGTAGATGGAGATCAAGTTACTATAAATGTTTTCTGCCCCAACATCAGATCTTTATACCTCTGTTAATTGCATTCAAGGTACATTTCAAAAGGGGTTTAATGGTAAGAACTCTTCTTTGCCCATTAATACGAATCTGCTCACTTCTAAGATTGTCAATGAAAAGGAGAAAGGTCCTCCTATATTTGAGATTGCTGAGACAGAGAAAGGACCTTCCATTTTCCATAAACATCCTATTTCAAGTCAAGTTCCTAACACTTGTGGGGATTCAAAAGGTAGTGACAGAGTGTGGAGGCAACGAGCTGATAAAAGAAAAATGTCATCCTACTTCTCTTGCTTCAAGCCACCATGACTAATTGAAAAGGCAACGTCGAGCTAATGACATTAAACAAGTGCTTTTTGGGAGGCAACCCAAATTTTCTCTCTTTTTCTCTTTTTTTTTTATTTTGTTATTTCTTATTTTGTTAATTAACATTTTTCTATTTTTGTTTTGAAGGTAGCGTTGAGTCAGCTTTAGTGCCTCCCTGAGTTCGGAGCCTTTGTAGGGGGATATATATAGTTGTCGGCCGCCAAAAAGAGTTTTTCTTTTCCTTTCTTGCATTTTTTTTATTTAGTTATTTGTTCTTTTTGTTTTTATTTTTGCCATCATCATCCCTTTTGTGTTTTAAGTCATTTTGTGCATGCCGATGTGTTGAATTAAATATCCAATGATTGTTTGAATTGTGGATTGATTTGATTTCTTGGGATAGCACATGAGAATTTATGAGTTGCATTTATCTCTATTGTTTTAATTGTGTATGGATATTCTTCCCATCTTTATGATTGATAGACCTTGGATTATGCATGCATGTCAAGCTTAGATAAAGTTTATGGGATTGCATGTGTGTGGATGATTTGCATTTAGAAGTTGTTTGATTCTCTCTTGAAGCGAAATCCTAGGCAGTGCATGATTAAGGAAATGATAAGGGACTTCTTTGGACCGTTTGAGCCTTTCAAGCCAACCTATATACACAGTTTATCCCTAGGTCCATTTTGCAGCTTTGTTATTGTTTGGCCTCTATTTCTTTTCTTTTACCCACATTTTCCTTTTTCCATACCCATATGAAAAAAAAGAAAAAAAAACTTCTCTCTTACATAACCTCTGTTGAGTGTAAATTTTGTATTATTTTATTATTCAAGTCTTCGTTATTTTTGTGCATAAAGTTTTGTGGAGTTGAAAATTTTGAAAAAAAAAAGGAATTGAAAAAAAAGAAAAAAAAAAGAAAAAGTCCACCCAAAGTATTGCAAAGAAATAAGTTTGGGGATGGAGGTTGTTGAAAATTGTGTTGATTCTTTTGCTCCTTGTTGCACTTGTTCAGTATTTTGAGGCTTGAATTGTGAAATTTACATGATTTTGTATCTCAACTTTTGTTTTCATTTTCCTACCACTTCTTTCTTAACCCATACCCTTGGCTTTACATTACAAGCTTATAAAGTCCCTTTTAATCCTTAGTTGTGTGTTGTTTACATTAGTGCAGAGAGAGATGAAAAACAACCTTATGGATGTGGATTTGATGGGCATTTGCTGTTTTATAAACTCATTTGGGCTTGTATTCTATGAGGAGATTGAGTCTTTCATTCATGTTTTTAGGAAGTCATTTGTGCATAAGAGTTACATGTGAGAGACGATGTGATAATTGGATTTTTCATGTGTGATACTTTGATATTAGATTGTGAAGCAGTTTCTGAGGATATGAATGATTTTTAATACCCGGTATTGTCATGTTTGAGTCTGCTTTGAGTTTTAGTTTTGTTTTATTTTAATTTTCTTTTACTTGAGGACAAGCAAAAGCTTAAGTTTGGGGAGTGATGAACTGCAAAAATTCATATTTTTACGGTTCAAAATCTTGGGTTTTTATCCTCTTTTAATCTTTTTGATTGAGTTTGTTCTCAAATTTCTTTTATTTTTAGTTATTCTAAATTATATTTTAATTGTGTGATTTTATGTGTTTTTCTTAGGTATTTGCATATGAAAAAACTAGACAATTGAATGATGAAGAAAAGCTGAAAAATCAAGTTAGGAGCTCGTTGAGCGCCTAAGCGCTAGAATCCCACCGCCTGAGCGCTAGTCTAGCGCTTGAGCGCTAGTCTAGCGCTTGAGCGCTAGTTGCGAATACTACACCGTTTCTCTTACGAAGGAGTCGTCACTAACTATTTGTCCGCTCTCGTTGTTTGTATGAAGGATATCTTGAGTGATTATAGCAATCTTAGTATGAGCCTTATGCCATGTGCAATGTTGGAGAATGAGCGCTTCTGGCGCTTGTGTTTCGTAACAACAACGGCGTGAAATTCTTATAAAAAAAGAATGTTTTGCCAAATTGAACGCATCTTTTCACACTTTTCTTTTTACATACTCTTAGACACTCTGCAGTAGCCGTTAAGACAACTCAATCCTAATTTGGTGTGGGCGCATTAAGACTTGAAGATTAAGGATTCTCTTCAATCTTTCCACTAATTATCAATGGAGTTTGTCATCTTCTATTCTTTGTTTTGTTCTTTCCCTATGTGTAACTAACTTCCCCTCGTTAGGGGAACAACGGATCTTGATACTTTGATGATGTAATTTCTTTTATGGGTTTAATGCATGTTTTTATCTTATGATTTACGTGTTTATCTTTGTTCTTAATGCTTTTCTAAACCTGATCAATTTGGGAATGATAAATTGGGTTTATGTATGATTTGGAAAAATTTGCATGAACCTAGAACTTGTGATAAACACCATAATTTCTGCAATCGCTAGGGATAGACGTTGTGGGTTATGTGGTCTTTCTTTTAATTTTCTCGTGCTTGATAATGCCTTTCTAATTGGAGTTAGACTAAGGGATTAGTTAATTTCAATCAGCGTAAGAGGATTAATATACCAAGGGATTGAGTATTAATTAATGTTGGAAATTGACTATAAATCATTGAAATAAAACATGTTTTAAACCAATATTTAATAGTGCATTTGAAAGAGTTCAAGTAAAGTCTGAACCCTAACACTTTCTTATTATTGATTTCATCTCTTGTTAAATTGTTTGATTTTACTTTGTTTAGTTTTAATTACTTTCTTTTAATTATCTTTATTTTCACTTTTCCAACTTCCATCTTTTGATTGGCTTAAATAGTGTTAATTTAACGAATTTAGTAATTGGCAATATAATCCTCGTGGGACGATTCTCTTTTCATTACTTTATTACTTTTTGCGATTCGGTGCACTTGTCGATTTTCACAACAAGTTTTTGGCGCCGTTGTCGGGATGCACTGATCCACTAATTAAGGATTGCCGGCTAAGGTGTTTTAAAATCATGTAATTCATATGGGTCTTACTAGTTTACGTTAATATTTGTCTTTTCTTTTATATGACTTTGTGCACTTTAAGTTTGTCATGTAAAAGTTTTGATTTAAATGAATAAAGTTTGGATCCTATATTCACTTAGAAAGGTTGTGCATTGTAATACATGAAAGGAAATGTTTATCTTAAATATAACCGCCACGATTCATGTATAATAATTTCTAAATGACTTTATCAAAGTTGACAAGTTATGGCCATATTGTCAAAATAAGGATTATCATTGATAATATATGAGCCAAGTGGGAGAATGTTAGAATTCTGAATGTATGTGGCTCATATATTGGCAATGGTGGGACTTTGATGAGGGAGCTGTTGCAAATTGATGAGGCAGCAGCTGTTACAAAGTCCAAAGTAATTGGCTCTTAATGGAGAAGTCAATATAGGAGCAGTTACACTTCTTCATTTTATGAGAGGGGTACCTTGCCTTACTTATAAAAGGTCTATGATGCTCCATTGATTCACACACTTCAGAGACTAAGACTAGAAGAGCTCTCTCTCTTTTCTTTCTATAATCTCTCTGTTTTCTTTTGAGTTTTAAGTACTTGATATTTTGCTTGTGAGAGATTGTGAGTAATAACAATGACTTCAAGTAGAGGTAGACTTCTGTTTTTCTGTTCTTATTTGATGGACTAAGATCTTACATTATTTACAGCTTTTTAATTCATGTTAATTGTTGATATCATAGACCAATGATAATAATACATTTAGTATTCAAGACTGAGATCTAGCACTCTATCATCGTCAAACATTACTCACAACAATAGTCAATGTTGGCCAAACACCCATAGACACCCAACAGTCCAACACATACGCAAGGCAATACAACACCTACACAAATTTGATCGACAATTCTGCACAATAATATAAATGAGTTTATTTGAATTATAGAGTTGCGCAGGTTACACTAATAACAAATACCAGCTTTTCATGTATAAGCAGCAACACTTTAAAGTTACAACAGAACTCCATAGTCTATTGTTTTCACTTGAATGTTGAAGCAGTTCACCAATTACAACTGATTCAACTCCTGCAATGAAATGAGTAATGAACGCTTTCGAATTGTTTAGCAGTGAAGTACAGTCAAGAAAGTGCGTTGGTATGCATGGGGCCATCATCCTCTATCAGAACATTTATATTCATAGGACCACAGCAGCAACTTTCAGCACCAGCAGAATATTTACTACTCCACATAATTGTACAAGTGGCTAATCTCAGATGGCCCCTTAAACTTTTTTCTATTATATTTCGAAGGAGAAACTAGTACATACAGAGAAGGTAAGAATTGTGTAAGCAGCATCATTCTAAAATCAGAAATATTGCTAATAGTATCATAAAAATGTTTCATATGCTGACAGAACATTTAAAAATTACAACCAGCTGGCATCTCCATCTAGCAAACATAATGGTCATACTTCTATGTTTTTGTCTTGCGGCAATGATCAATGTCAGAGCGAGGATAACTTCCTGGCATCCATAAAACCAATCTTTCAATGAACATGATACGAACCATCTTAAGAGAATAGATGCTGCCACTCTCATGATGCTTGCACAACAAGCCATGTACTAATCAATTTCCTGAAGATCAAATCAAAGACATTAAAAACAAAAAAAAAGATAAGATAAATTACTTCCCCAACCCCTTCCCTTCCTAACTATACATGAGGAAGAGGGAATAATACATATAACAACGAAATGGAGACTCTTGCAGTTTCACATCTACTTGGGCACTCGGCTTACCAGAATCATTGGTAGATGCAATCACACTTCCTCAGTGAGACAGCCAACATGATAGGCCTGAGTAATATCTGAATTCTGGTCCTTTGAGGAGATGGTTGAATAAATTTTTGAAAAGGAAAACTGCCAATAAGGACGGTGGACTGGAGGTAACAGTAAAGCTGGTTGTTTATCCATGGCAAGGAGCCGTGAACATTTGCTGCACCACCAATAAATTGAGATTTGTAATTCTACCACATGATATGGGAATCTAAGGATCTGGAAACAGCAAATCAAACCTGCATGGTCTTGAAAACAGAGTCTGGTAGCTGCAAATCCAGTGCTACAATAAAAAAGGCAGTAAGCTAAGAAAACGTTGAGTACATCTGGAATGAACAGCTTCTAACCAAAATAAGCATCATGATTTGCAAAAGCAAGACAATTTCAGTACCAAAAGACAATAAAGAGATGTTTCAGCTTGGTTCCCAAGAAAATACTGCAGAACTGTAGCTGCATAATCCTACAGTGGAAGACAAAAAAGCTACAATCAGAAAGACTTCAGAGACAGATAGTCACTAAAAGAATTACATGAAATATGAAGTTAGCAACAAAGGCCATTACCGTCATAAAGTTTTACAACCCCCTTGCATGCACATAGCTTCCGCTCTGTTAAAGTTTTACACAGTTAAATACCTTGAGCCAAAGGTAATAAAGCAACTATAAAACAGTGGAATATATGGATGCAAAATTCATGCAAATTTTACTAAGAAATAACAAATTTTTTTATTATCATTAAAAAAGAAGTTCAATTAGAGAGAAAATAAGTGATAAACAACTAGGGGATAAGATATCCTCCAAATCAGGGGGAAAAAGCAAAATGAAAGTGAAAAAAATACAGAAACATTGACTAGTTTCTGCAAATCAGAAATTGAAACTCCCTTGAAATAGCCATGAGCAGAGCACCAAAGAATCACAAGATTCACAAACCTATCCCCACACAATGCTAGCAGCAATGAGGCACCGTTGAAAATATTCCAACCCAACCAAAAAAGAACTGCAAAGAATGTGTACAGGCAAAAAAATTCAACCTCCTTGTTTCTACCAAAACCTTTAAAAACAAACCAAGAGAAAATGTGACAAGGCACACTCAATATTCATCCAACACACCAAACAAACAGCTTATTCCAAAGGAAAGTAGACCTCTTACAACGTAAAAATAAATGGGCCACGTTTCCAAACTCGAGCTGCACATAACACAAATATCAAGAGAAAGACATGTGTAGGACCTACAAATCTATTTATATTACCCAATTGAGTACCACTGGCCAGTGTCTCCAGACAAAGGACTTGACCTCGGAGGGAGTTTTAGATTCCCATATGGGCACAAATACAAGTTAAACTGTAAAATCTCTAAAAGCTTCAGAATCATAATAAAACATGCATATTATGAACAGATACATGCAGTGAGGCTGAGCAAATAAAGGAAATCTTAGATGGGGTAAAGGAGAAAAAAAATAAGATGACACGGTGGATGACCACAGCCCAGAACACCCTGAAAACAAGTTGATTATTATGAAAATAATTCAAGAAGTGAATAGAAAAAGAGCTTCAAGAAGTCAGCGGAGTCTCGTAGACAAGCAAATTCACAGTTCAATCTGAAAATGAAGCCTTGTAGCTACTGAATTTAATATGGGCTTCATACAAGCTTGCTTTACAGAAGTTAACCCACATTTCTACCAAGAGGGCTTCAGAAGAGGGGAATCGCATTCTTTACAAGAAACGTCACAGAACTGATGTTGAGACAATATCTAGAAAGTTCATAACAAGCAAATAACCAAATAGTTAACACCCCATAATTAATATTAGGAAAGAGAAAGAATGATAATGATAAATGTCACAGAAATATTGCAAAGTATACCTCGTCTGGAGAAAAGAAAGCTACAGCATCAGGATCAATGGAACCAGCAGGATGCAAGGATACAACAGCTCTGAAGATAAATGGCAACAACAACTCAATCACTGCAACATTTTCTGCAGCAACAGTTCCCACTGATCCTATCCTTAGCTTATTAGAACCATGATAATTATGTTCCAGAGAACTCTCATTTGTTGAAGAGATAAGGGTAGAAGCTCTTTTTAACCAGTCCAATCGTTCAAAAGTTAAAATTTTCAAATTTGGCACTTCCTTTTCCAAGGACTTGAGAATATCTGGTAGTGTCCTAAGAAAACTAATTTCTTCCTTAGGATCCACTATAATTTCTTCAGACCCACAACGTTTCTTTGAAGCTGGTTCATTAGTTTCAAGTCCATCATCAAGATGAGGGAAAAAACGCCTTTTCTGATCAGTGAAGGCTTTGAGAGCTAACCTGAAATCATTCAAAAGCCTAAGTGAGCAGCTAATGTAGCATGAGTCAGTAGCTTTGGGAAGTCAGTAAGAGCATTGATTTATAAAATTTATAAATCACAATACGCAGTTACCCACGAAAAAGCTAAAAAAAAAGAAGTAAAAAAGCTTTTTTTTGTTAACTGTGTAGAAAAAAGTGGAGCAACAAAATGTTGAACAGAATCCAGCTGGCGAGGATAACAATATAAATTAAACTTAGTCCAGCTAAATTTGGAGGTGAAACTTCATGAAAGTGAACTGAAGTGAACAAATACAGCAATTTTTACCACTTAAAAGGCAAAACAGCCACAGCATTGCGTCTACTATAATTCTATAAGTAAACTATTATGCTCATACTAATCATACTTGGCCAAGGCACATATCATGTATTACTGTGTGCTATGAATTCTGGAGGCAATTCCTATTAAAAAAAAAATGTTTATGTAGGCAATTAAAAAAGTTGAAGAACTAAGTGTGTGTTTGGTTTGCAGTTAGCAAACCCATACACACTTTTGGAGTTCTTGAAGGGCGTGAAATTATGTTTGGTATTTTTACTTTTCAGTTGAGTTCAACGAAAAATGTTTTCAAATGTGCATTGGAGTGAAAGTAAAAATTTCTTGTTTTTTCATTGGGCAAAAGTTCGTTGGAGAACATTTTCTTCTTCAATCTTACTTCAAAAGTGATTTTAATCTTTCATCCAAATATCATTCATTTTGTCAAACTTACTTTTGAGACAAAAGTTCCAAAACATAAATCATGTTACTACAAACTTACTTTTAACTAAACTGAAGTTTACAAACACACTTTTAACTAAACTTAAGTTTACCAACTGCAAATCAAACACACACTAAGACATTCACTTAAGCATGCACAAACCATCACCTCATAATCACTCTCTGAAACGGCTCTTTTTTCAACTTCCCTTTGAAAAATAATATTCCCAAACTGGAGATTAGTTGAACATGAGTTTGTTTCCTTTTTCCTTGTGCAATCAGAATGTCCCGCAATGGAGCAAGACACAACTTTGAATGCTTCATCGATTGGTTCTGCAACTAGGCACCCAACAATCCTATGTTGGGAAATGAACAGATGGACTTGTATATATAACACAATGGCAATGAACAAAATCAACGAAGGTAGTGAATAGTCTCAATCCCCAAAACTTGTTCATGAGGCACTGAAAAATTCTAATAGAACCAATCAATAAAATGGATAAATAAGCATTACATAACCTAACATAATCTATATTGCAAACAAGCTTGTCTAGGAGAAGGAAAGCATTATCCACCTTACAGAGTTCATGGACCATCCATCCACATCCTAGTTCAATTTCCATCATTTTCACAACCTCTTCAACCTGCAATTATAACATCTTCCCAATTAAATGCTACAAAAAAGGTCAAAAAAAATTTTAAAAAAAAAATATCTAAGAAATGGGGTGAAGCTAAAACCTTGCGTCCGTGAGCAGACGGGTCAGTATGTAAGACCAAAATGATTCAACCCCCTTTGACGCTGGGTATAGGGACAACCCTTTCGCTGCTCCAACGCTACATAATAGAATTAAGAATAGGGATCAGATAAATTTAGCATCAGGCATGGATGGAACAGAGAGAATTTGTAGTGAAGTTACTCTGAATTGGATCCCTTAAGTGTAACGTTTGTGAAATTCCTTGTGCGATTTCTCGTCCTCCGCATCTCTAGGAGTAAACTTGACCCCACAAGTAGAACAAGCGCGTAACAGGAAATTGGATTGACTGAAATCCAAATGGAATTGTGCATAGCTCCTCTTCTTGTTCTTGAATTGTTGTTCCCGTTATGGTGGATTGTGGTTTCGAATACGAATCAACCATGTCAGGGTTGAAACATGTTCAGCGGTAAGTGATGAAGATATGGTGTTGTTTGTTCTCCTAGGTAGCCAATTCGTCATTATCGTCAGCGATGAATTTGGGAGCGGAAGCAGAAGGAGATTTGAAGAAAATGCTGACTTTGGACTACAACTGCAATTTGCACGCTCCTTCTAAAACCATGTTACTAATTTATGAATCCTCTTTTTCATTTGCCACCAAAACCAACTTCGAACTTCAAAAGTGAGGTTAGATTTTAAGTTTCCCGCTCATTATCTTTCTTAAAAAAGACTGAACAAGAGGGTTAAAAGGTGAATCCATGGCATTAAAGATTTAGGTGGTAAACATGATTGTATAACCTAGACTAAAGGTCAACTGGTATAAGTATAGTAAAATCTTTCATTTAAAGATAATTGCCGAGATTGTCTCATTTGAATATTTAAATTTAGAGAATTTTCTCAAGTAAAGACGAGGATAAAAATTCTCCGAAAGCAGATGTAGGAGCATATATATATATTTAAAGAAGGACAGTTACTTACGGTTTCCTGTTTAGCCAATATCGATGAGATCACCCATGTGCTTTCTCTCATAAAGTGATTTTTTACCCAATTTTAGAATTGTGATCTCACGAGTCTGCACAGCCGTTGATAGACAAATGACGCTTGCAAATAGGTTGCACTGAATACAGATTATCCAAGTTTGAATAACAAGGGAAGGGAAGATTTCTCACATATATCATTACTAACTTAACCTCAAGATTTCTTAAACTTGTAGACTAGGTCCGTGTTATTATCTACTAACTCTTCGATACTCACGAACCAAATAGGAAAATCAACTCAGAATGATAACCGAGCCTTAAAACAAGAGGGAAGGGATGAGATCACGGATTCACAGCTTATAAACTGTGAGCAAATAATTAATACTATGCAAGAATACTAGCATATGTTTGTGTTAATCAACAGACAGCAGATGTAATCACTAATCAAGATATTGATTGATGTATCTATTTTCCTTGATCTATGACTCTGTCTTGCTGGCTTTATACACCAAGAAAGATCCAGTGCCAGTGTAACTAGATGCTAATGCCTTCCCAGCAGAGGTTGGCTGAGAGAATGCTAGCTGTGTACGTTCAGGCACAAAACCCACACAAAAACTTTTCCTGCCATGAATTTAATACAGACAAAAGAAAACAAATCAATGAGCTGCAATTGATTAAAGAATAATCAACCAGTTAGCAATAATTCAATGCAACTAGTATTAAAAACTTCAGAGATATGATATTACTTAAACGCCATCTACCTTTATCTGTGTACTAGTTGAACCTATCTATTGTTATTGGCTCTTTCAGTAGAACCTGATGCATCATTGAAAGACGCCAGGGGATTGTGGTTATTATATAAAGGTTTTCAAGTTTCAGCAATGATGATGAATTGGTGAAATTTTTTTTTGAAATGCATTAGCCTTAGACTCATGACACACCAACTGTTACCATGGGTTGGGTCACATGATCTTTAGCTCAATTCTGTTATTTCTACAATCGATACTGATGAGTTAATTATTAGTTAACATGTATCGATTGTTTCATGGACTAACATTTTGTTAACCAATAATTGACTCATTAGCTTGTGTAGGTCAGGTGTAATATTTGAGGTGTAGAAGAAACTTTCTTTTTAGCTTTCCTATGAGAAAGACTCACTATAAAACTAAAGCCAAATTTATTTTACCTCACGGCATCTAGCAATTGGCTAGCAATGCATTTTCTTCTATTAGAGGGAGTAACCCAGATTGCTCTGATGCCACAAACAGAAGCGATTGCTTTGCTTTCACAGAAGATTGCCCCACCAAGTGATCCGTCCATCACCTCAGAATCACTCTCTGAAGCGGCTCTTTTTTCAACTTCCCTTTGAAAAATAATATTCCCAAACTGGAGATTAGTTGAACATGAGTTTGTTTCCTTTTTCCTTGTGCAATCAGAATGTCCCGCAATGGAGCAAGACACAACTTTGTATGCTTCTTCGATTGGTTCTGCAACTAGGCACCCAACAATCCTATGTTGGGAAATGAACAGATAGACCTGTATATATAACACAATGGCAATGAACAAAATCATCGAAGGTAGTGAATAGTCTCAATCCCCAAAACTAGTTCATGGGGCACTGAAAATTCTAATAGAACCAATCAATAAAATGGATAAATAAGCATTAAATAACCTAACATAATCTATATTGCAAACAAGCTTGTCTAGGAGAAGGAAAGTATTATCCACCTTACAGAATTCATGGACCATCCATCCACATCCTAGTTCAATTTCCATCATTTTCACAACCTCTTCAACCTGCGATTATAACATCTTCCCAATTAAATGCTACAAAAAGGGCTAAAAATTTTTTTAATAAAAATAAAAAAATAAAATATCTAAGTAATGAGGTGAAGCTGAAACCTTGCGTCTGTGAGCAGACGGATCAGTCTGTAAGACCAAAATGATTCGACCCCCTTTGACGCTGGATATAGGGACAACCCTTTCGCTGCTCCAACCCTACATAACAGAATTAGGAATAGGGATCAGATAAATTCAGCATCAGGCATGGATGGAACAGAGAGAATTCGCAGTGAAATTACTCTGAATTGGATCCCTTGAGTGTAACGTTTGTGAAATTCCTTGTGCGATTTCTCGTCCTCCGCATCGCCGGGAGTAAACTTGACCCCACAAGTAGAACAAGCACGTAACAGGAAATCAGATTGACCGAAATCCAAATGGAACTGTGCATAGCTCCTCTTCTTGTTCTTGACAACTGTTGTTCCTGTTATGGTGGATTCTGGTTTTAAACACGAATCAACCGTGTCAGGGTTGAAACGTGTTCGGCGGTAAGTGATGAAGATATGGTGTTGTTTGTTCTCCCAGGTAGCCAATTCGTCATTATCGTCGGCGATGAATTTGGGAGCAGAAGCAGAAGCGGAAGGAGATTTGAAGAAAGTGCTGATCTTGGACTGCATCTGCGATCTGCACGCTCCTTCTACAGCCATGTTGCTAACATAGGCAGGTGCTACCTGATTAGTGAATTAATGAATTTTTATTCTTGATTCGTAATTTCACCACGCATCAGAAACTGATTTTCATATCTTATTCTATTAGCTTAAATGCAAATAAAATGGACAGTTATTATCTATAAGCTTACATGCTTTGCCATGCCAAAGTCTGTCAACTTGAGCCGGCCATTTGGATCTACCAGTATATTTGCTCCTTTAATGCCCCTTTACAAGAAGAATGCAATTTCAGCAATAGACATATCAGAAGTTAGAAAAATAATCATTATGCGGCAGTATTAAAATTTAAACTTCTTAAAATGAATAGATGACCTAGTTCACCTGTGGATAGTATTTTTAGCATGCAAATAAGCAAGCCCTGATAAAATTTGGTCACTCACAGGCAGCTAACATAAACATCAGAATGTGAATGAAGCAGGAAATGAAGAACTTACGGTTTCAGAACCGTAATACTGCACAATATTTGGATGCCGTAAACGGCTTAATAAAGTAATTTCCTGCCAGAGTCTGGGAGTTAGATTTTCAAAGCTACAATAAATTTGTAAGAGAACTAGATGAAGCAGCCAGTAGAGAGCTTAGTAGAAGCCTGAGATGATAAGGAACAAACTTCAGCATTAAATGACCACAATTTGCAAAATTGGGATCACAATAAAAATGTTGCTCCGATATGCTGAACACAAGCAAGATCTAAAAACCAGCTCAGATTATGAACATTTTTAAAAAAAAAAAAGATAAAAAAATGCCCAGATAAGTATAAATTCTTATGAAACTTCAAAAAAAAAAAAAACTCATCCAATTCCAAAGTGAAAAAGGAAAGACCGTTGTAAAAAATCCACTAACAGAAACAGATTCAACAAAGAAAAGATTAAGCCAATCTGGATCCGATTACACAAGAACAAAATCGATACAGATCTATCATTTTTGCGGATTTTACAATGAATCAGCAACCCCGCAAGCACAATCAAAATTCAAAACAAATAAAAAGACATGCACATCGAACAGTTAACAACAGCACACAGCAGAAATAACAAAGAGTATCATCATACACTAGGGGTGGGCATGGTTTGGTTCGGCATGAAAAACCGAACCGAACCGAACTGGTAAAGAGGTTCAGTTTGAAAATCGAACCAGTTTTCTTTTGGGACCGAATTGGTTTTGGTTTGGTGAACCGGTTTTGAACCGGTTCACAACCGGTTTGAGTTTCAAAACCGGTTCAAAACCGATTTGGAGCCGGTTCAGAACTGGTTTGGGTTTCTGAACCGGTTCGGGTTTCAAAAAACCAGTTCTGAAAACTGGTTTAAAAACCAGTTCAAAACTGGTTTTTCCATGAAACCAGTACAGAAAACTGGTTTAAAAACCAGTTCAACATCTCTTCATAAGCAAACCAGTTCAGAAAACTGGTTTAAAAACCAGTTCTGCATCTCTTCAAAAAACCAGTTCAGAAAACTGGTTAAAAACCAGTTCAGGAAGCATCTATTCATAAGCAAACCAGTATAGAAAACTGGTTTAAAAACCAGTTCAACATTTCTTCATAAGCAAACCAGTTCAGAAAAATGGTTTAAAAACCAGTCTAATGATCCTCCATAGAGCTGGTTTAAGAACAGAAAGTTGACTCTAGAAAAAAAAAGGACTTTCCTTTGCTGATCACAATAAACATAGATACAGAACAAGGAACAATAACAATGGAATCAGAGTAGGTTACAGAAAATCTACCACCTATCTATGAATCAATTGAAAAATTTATATATGCTATATGATTTCTTAACAGGCAGAAATTTCATTTTCCTGATGCTGATCCTATTTCAACTTTTTACAAGTAATGCTATTTATAACAAATATTAAAAATCTCTGTTCTAGAAGATGTGATAATCCAAATTATCATTACTATAACTTTTTACTATAGAAGATGTGAAAAAGCAAACCCGTAACAGTCTTCTGCCAGGTGTGAAACATTTAGTAAATTAGTATGATCTCAGCCATCAGTTGCTCTTTGGTTTCTCCCTGAGCATGGTCAACACAATGCTGCATTACACAACACCCACTCTTGTCTGTTGCTATTTCAAAACAGGTGTTTGCCCCGATATTCAGAAGATACTGTAATGAAAGTCTACAATAAAAAATTATTGAAGCCAGAAAACCAAAGTAATGTGACAAACTAGAACTTATCCAATAAGACTTGTGAACCTTTTCTTTTTAATGTCCTTAGACAAACAGAATGATGAATATTTTTATAAATGCTTTATCATTTCCACCGCTGCAGTAAAGCTTACTCAAACAACAGCAAACAGATTGACAATTCATTTAATTTGGAGCTATACAAAAAGAATAAGAGTAGTCAACTCATGAACATCACTTTCCTTGTACCCTTAAACTAAACTTATGTTAATTAGAAAAACAGGGAAGTAGATGAAAGCAACGAAAACATTAAAAAAATAAATAAATAAATGGACAAAGTAAAAGTTACATGAAGGTAAAGTATGTTGAAGATGTTATACAATCCAATATTGGTTACTCAACACAGGGCTTCATTCATGCTTAGAAACTTAACAAAGATTTAGCAGATTATAATTTTTTTGTAGAAGGTGTAAATCATGACAACACTTACAGAAACCAAGAAAATAACTTTCAACATAAATCACGTAAAAGTTAAAATATATAAAATTTAATAAATATATAAAACCTCACATTCATGAGCCAAAACAAATCTATGAGCGAGAACACTTAAAGCAATCTTATATATACGTGTTAGATCCTCTTCCCAGTGCAAGGGCACTTAGGTTTTCTTGCTCTCTTCTTAGTGCTCTGGTACAACAACTTCACACCTAAGAGAAGCTTGTTTCTAGAGGTTAGTTAAATACCAATCAGCATTCACGATCCAAATTCAAAATAAAAAAGCTACTGGCTTTAATGAAGCTTATTCGTGAGCTGACTTGCTTTATTAATGATATCCGAAAGTGTATGAAAGATATACAAACTGATCTCGCTCAACGAGAAAGAAAACACAATACAGCAAACTCTGAAAATGGTAGGCAAAACGCCTTTTTTTCCTGAAAAACTGGAAATCAAATGCATCTCAAGTACTCTCAGGAATCAAAAAGCTTAAAGTAACTTACCTGTTCAAATAATCCTTTAGGCAAAAAAGTGAAAAAGCTGTACTTTGTAGTTGATATTGAATTCCCTTGCCATAATGGATATTAACTAATCAAAATTCTTAAATCATGGTATGTGAAATATACAATATAATATCACACATGAAGCAGACATCCCCAATTTCTGGAAGTTTACAAACAAAACACTAATGAATTGATTTCAAGGTGTATGCATAACAGGGGAAAAAAAATTAAACTTGATTTCGTATAATTAATTAACAGTAAAAAAAACTACATGATGACTCACTTGACTGCAGTTCAACTGACACCCATGGTTAAAATCAACGTATAAAAGGGGTAAACATTTATAGCCAAACTTTTGATTTTACAAATGTCTGGCCCATAAATAAATGGCATTTTCAAAGTCAGACATCACAATCTTCTAATGAAGTTCTTTGATCCTAGATAATATGAAAGATCTAAACAAGTAGAAACATTATTAAATTTACACAATTTGAAAGAGAAGAAATATCAAACGTCTTTGCTTTAAGTGGCCCTAATACTCAATCTTCACTTCTTCAGTATTGAACTAAAATCTTCATAACCAGCCAATCCTTTCACAAGAATATCAACAAAAAGGATTCAAAAGAAACTTTAAACAGAAACATTTTAGCTAGTAGGCAGTTGAACAAGCCCATTGAAGTAAGCTGCACATGCTTAACCATTTATTTTATTCAGAAAAAAAACACATAGTAATATGGCATTATTAACCAATGAAATCAAGAGATTTTCACATTGTTACATAATCTAATTCAGCTTCATTCTATTGAGGCAATTCATCAAACAGAACAAAGAGTCAAAGACATCTCCCATCCATTCAAAATTGTCGAAATACATAAAAAATAAACTAAAAGCACCAACCAAAGAAGAGAAATAATTATTGCATGAAAGCTATGCCCAGAAATGACATAATCTTGAATTTTAGATAATACTATCATGAAAGCTATGCACCAAGGCAGTGCAAGATGTGCACAAATCAAGGGTTCTCATCACAACAGAAAATGAAAATGAAAATGTGAGAATAAAAAAAATCAAGGGTTCTCACCACTCGAAGACCCAGCACTACAAATCAATGGAAATTGATGACACTGAGTAGCACCAAGCAACTCGATGAGGACTCGCAGCAGAAAGAAATCGATGAAGACACAGTCGCAGATCGACGCATAAAGATGAAGATACAGAGTTGCAGATCCACGCAGAATCGGGAGCTCGATTTGAGCCTGAAGGTGTCGCCAATTGTGCAATTCTTGGTGTTCGATTGGGGGTTATGGTTCAGTGAATTGGGAGTAGGGTTCAGTGCTTTGGGGGTTAGATAAAATTTGAGAGAAATTTCTGAAAAGTGAGAAGGATGAGTGAACCGAAAAGTGAGATGGCTTTGATCGAAGAAAATGGATAGGTTTGGTTATTGCAGTGAACCGAATTGGATGGAGAAAGTGTTTACTGAACCATTTTTATAAAATGAAAACCGGTTCATGTTAATAACTATTAAGAAAAAAACTGATTATTTTGGAGTGGTTCAATTTGGTTTATATATTTGTTTGGTTTTTTTGGTTTTTTTCACACCCTTAGAAATGCTTATAGCAATATTAAAAGAAAAAACAAAATGTACTTATTAAAGAGAATATAAATATTAGAATATATAATATTTTTTAAATAATAAGTTATTTAATTCTTAATTTTTTGTTATAAAATAATTTTATTTAATTATTAAATTAAATATTATTTAAAAAATGTATTTTTTATTAAATATGTTTTATTAAAATAATATATTTTAATTATTTCTTCACTTATACATGTTACGTATTTAAATTTTTTTTATTTTTTTAAGTGGTCAATTGTAAGAGAAAGAAAGATACAAAAATTATAAAAAAAAATTTACACTAATAATCAAGTCCTACTAATAATTAATAACTTTCGTGTGTATCTTTTTCTCTCTTATAATTGATCACTGAAAAAGAAAAAAATTGAAAGAATCCAAATTCCTCTCATATATATGACCTTTTAAATGAGAAGATGATATGTATATCCTTTAATCAAAAAAGAATATATGCAATTTTTATTTTGTAAGTAAAGCTTTAAATTGTATAAATAATAGAAAGGAAATATTAGATTAGATTCTTGCTACTTTTAATTCTTTAATAAATAAATATTCTTTGAACACTAATTAAAAAAAAATCCTTTTAAGAAAAACCAATCTATGAGGACATGTTACATTGGCTACGGCCTGCAGAGTACTAAGTTTTGTAGTCTTCTTATGCTAACGCAGATTGGGTCTGCGTTAACGTGATTTTTAGTTCCAATAACAGCATTTGTCCAATTAAAATATTATAATTTTCATTTAATTTATTCATAAATTTATTTAATATTTTATAAAAAATTATAATAACATACAATCTGATTTATCATCTCTCTCACATAAATATATAATATAAATATAATATGTGTATTTTGATTGTATGCAAAACGTTTTCCTTTTAGTTTAGTGGAATACAATTACCATATGAATAATGATTTTGAACAGTATCAAGTTAAGAAATTCATGTTATAAATTTAAAAAAGGAATAACAGTGATTTCATTTATGATAAATAAATAACAGTGATAATGATACTAATACTATGAAAATCGAATAAACAGCAAGAGTCAGAATATGTGTAATAAGAAAAATTAGTATATATATATATATAGGGGACATATCTAGTGAGAGAAGTTTTTATTGTGAGATGGTGAGAGGAATAAATCTTGACCATACAACCATACATGATGGTCAAGATTAAAAGTTATTCTTGAAGATCATGTGACCACTTAAAAAGTCACACGTTTATGTTTCTCTAATCTTGACCATTCATAAAAGATCCAATAGGTCAAGATTCACTCTCTCTCATCTCTCACAATATACACTCTTCTTTTTGAATAAGATCAATATACTTATATATATATATATATATATATATATATATATATATATATATATATATATTACAATTTAGGCATGCATGAGAGATTTGAATTCGATTTCCAGTAGGTGTAGTTACTAATAAATTATAAGACAACTCACTTATAAACAATTTTAAATTTTGCACGCAATCATTAAATATAAAAGAGTGGATAACTCTTGAATCATGTAATACAATTAAAAGAATATTGTTTATCAGACACTGACCTTGCATCAGATCTAGAGATTGATCTGCTTCACGGTTTTCTGATGAGGAAAATGGAAGAAAAAGAGGTATTTATAGAGTTTGTCTTACGTAAGGAGAGTGAGATATGAGAGCTAGGTACCATTACATTGGTGTTATTACGTTTTTTCAAAAATCTCCCTCTGTAATCATGGCTTCTAATCTGATTTTTATCTAAGATTGACATATGTTTCTATTAATATCATATGTTTATCGCATCTATCATTAATATTTGAACACTTATTTCCTCATAGCCTTGCTTTATCACGATAGTGTTTGGCTTAATCTTTTCTTTCTGTTTTATTCATTTGCTTGACACTTATTTCTATAATTATTGTTTTCAAAATTTCAAGATTTTAATAGTCCTCCTTCTTGCCACCTATTTGTACTGATCTCATTATGCTTATTTTATTAATCTTGCCTCATCATTTGGTTCCATTTAAAAAGGTCTTACTAAAGGCTTAAGGCCTAATCTATTTAACTAAATAATTTTTTTTTAAATCTTAACCTATCTTGAATATTATTAAATAAGTCAAATCAGACTTAAAATAAGCCAAGTCAAAATGCCTTAACAAGCCTATAGAGGTCTATTCCCATCCCTACCCATGACTTCACCATGTTCCTGGCTTCAATTCTCTCAGTTCATAGTCCAAGCCTATTGACATTTTAAGGATCAAATTCAATGCTGGGTTTTGCTTTAAGATTGTCAACACCACCATAGGTTGCCAAAATAGCCATTGTCTCGAGTCGTTTTAACATGAATCTTGTAGTCAAAGGTCTATAGATGAATCTATTAATGTGAACCATTAATTAGAAAGAATTTTATATCAATCGCTAAGATCAATTCTAAGATCAATGACCTATAACCTGATAAGTAGGTTAATGTACAATGTTAGTAATTGCAAAATTAGTCTTTTAACAAAAGGAAATTATGCAACAACCACAACACTAGATCGGAGGTCATCTCCACCTCTGTGATTGCAGATGGGTTCTTCGCTCAGATCGGTCATCGCCCAACCTCTACTCTACCGCGTTGCCTCGCCTCAAAACCCAAACGCTGCCCAGTCAGCCACCACGCTGCGCCATCCCCAAGCCAGAAACGTCCTTTACAATAAACCACTAGATCCAATCATCCTCCACCCAACCCGAAACCAAACTCGACCCAGCTCTTCCATCCATGAATTCCACCCAATCGCACCACTTCTGTCACCCATGGACGCCACTAGTTGCGGCCTGATCGCCGGAGACCTCGCTCGTTGTCATGCCCTCGTGGTCGCCTCGGATCTGTACCTCGAGGACCACGCCGCAGTCTCGATCGTAAGGTTTTTTTTTTTACGAATAAAGAGCTTAAGCCCTTCCTTAATCTCTCTGTTTCTTTCTTTCATTTTTTTTATTTATGCATTTGTTTGTTTTATTTTTACTTGGTGGTGGTGGCTAGGAGGATGGTGGTTCTAGTAGGGGGACGACAGAGGCTTCGGGTAGTAGTTTGTGGATGGTGGTTTGTGGGCAAATATGGACGCAGGAACAGAGGTGGTTCTGGTTTGTAGATGATGGGTCGCGAGTGGCTTTTGGGCTCGATTTTCCAATGGCTCTCGATGGTTGAGGTCGCTATGAGTGGCTGAGATGGTAGTGGACGACAGATTCATTTGGGGTTTAGGAGTGGTGCTGCCATGAAAGGTATAGTGTGTTGGGAGTGGCAGTGATTGGTGCCAGGTGCAAGATCTGGTGCTCAGCTACTACTGGAGTCGTCATCAAGGCATATCAGTGCACCACTGAATCTGTTGGTGGTGATGGGTGGCACTGACGGAGGTGGAGGTTGGTGTTCGATAGTAGTGGGTTTTTTGCATTGTGCCACCTGCAACCACTAATCAATCTCCGTTGCTTGTCATTGTGGAGGTCCAACCACCTTCTCCTGGAGCACACCACCTCTGCTTCGTCTCGTTTCCTCTCGTCAGATCTACCACTCCATTCACTTCGCCATTATCGAACTGATGTGGTGCGAAGGTGTGGGTCGTCACATGGATCTTGGCGGCAACGCTGCTTATTCCGATTGAGCCTATCGATGGTGACACTATTGTCGGTGTCGACATTGACAGTGTTGGGTGTGTTAGGAACTTGAGGGTTTCATATAAAAAAAATTAATAATTGAAGGTTTTAAAAATAAAAAAAATTAAACTTTCCTACAAAATTAAAAACTTATTATAGTAGATAAGTTCAAAGTTACATTATCTTTGCTTATAGTTATCACTACCACTATACGTCTTGTGGCACTACAAAGCACCGGGTAGAAGGGGAAAGAAGTAATAGAATGACGAAGCTAAGAATTCTAAAAGCACTGTTCGTATATGGGTAAAATGGCTCTAATATCATTCAAATACAATTCTGATTTTTGGTTTATCTAAAGTGAGGTGAGTAGTTTCAGGAGTAAAGTGCAAAATTATTAATTGTGGTTGAAAAAATAAACGATTTAAAATTTTAAGTACAAGTATAATAAATCATAAATATGTGAGAATCTGCTCCATTGATTTTTCTCATCAACAATTATTACTTAAGCTATATTTGGTATTAGCTTAAAAGTTAGGGGATGAAAAGTTAACGGAGCAAGTTTTATAGCTAGAATATAATTTATTTATTTTTTTCAATGTGTTTGGTTATGAGAAAAGGAATATGAGCACCCATCGTCTATTGAAGCTTGCACACTTCTTGATTTTACCCATCATCAAAAGCTTGGCAAATATTATCATCCTCGCATCTCTATCTTTGTCATTCAAGTTTCACATTTCAATCTTTGTATTCCACCATCATAGGATTTTGGCAGCATCTCCTCCGTTGCTTTTCTTCCATCTTCTATGGCAACGCTTCATGTAAGGAATTGCGGATCAAAATATCTCGCAGCGGAATAATAGGATTCCATCTTCCATAATCCGCAAAAATTTACCTCTTGAAGCGTGATAAACACAACTCGACGATGTTTCTGTCCACACGAACAGACTCGTCACCCTCGTTTCGCGATGCTAGGAATACTTCGTTTCAATTGTCTCTCACTCACTTTCTTAGGTGCGGCTAGGGTTTTGATGTAACATCTATAGCACCCCTTTGATACTATTTATAATAGTGGTGCCTTAAGTAAGTGTGAGCGGTAGCAAGGTAAGGTGCAACCCTAAAACCCATCTGTCATGATTAGGCCCACAATTGAATCAGAGTCCAACTTGGATCCTTATTGCTCCAATTTAGTCTGTTCTAAGTGTGCGACCTATGCAGGTTCTCATGACGTTAGTAGTAATATTAAAATCTCATTTTAATATTACAAACGATGCTATCTAGCAACACATCAACTGCTACCCAAGTAATGAGAATGTCGGTGATTTGAAAACCTGAGTGATCAATGTTTTCGTGTAATTTAGTCCCTTTGTCCGGATATCCAGTTGAACACAAGGCATGGAACGTGTCACTCTTGTTTAATTCAATCTTCGGTTTCTGATTCCCAGAGTAGACATAGTAAAAACAAATGAGATCAATATCTCATATTGACTCATTTGAGCATGGCCTGCATTTCATAGTCTCACTCAATCGGGGGCCCGAAAGATATCACTCAAGCCAAATCCCATCTAGGTCACTCACATTCCTCCACATGCATCGCAATATGTCTAATAACCAACTTTATAATCATCTTGTTACGGATGATTTGATGGCATTTAAAACACACAACTCTCATGTAGGAATCGTAGTGATTTCAGTCAAAGAACCACATACACCATTATCACTATGAGAATCGCTTATGACACTCACGTAATGATCCACGTAGCGTTCTCATGGTGGGTCCATCCAATACATCATTACTCTAATATGTATCCATGTGTAGACTTGATATCTCATATCCATGACCCGTGAGATGTGGTCATCGGTCTACGCACATACTTAGTCTCAATGCATTATTGTTGTCCTAATTAACAATAATACTTGACTAGGGACATTTAAGAATAGTATTTTATCCAATAGGATCTCACCATCAAGTCATCCACTTGATGTCCTATGGTATCAAACTTACTATTCTAAGGACTTTATTATGTCTATCAAAAAAGAACACAATAAATGAAATGCCTCATATATCAAAAATAGCATAATATAATGTATGTCAATACAAACAAAATGTATTGGCCATTAGGGCATACACCAACACTTCAACTCATGTGTTGTCGTCCATGGCGGATACTTCTGTTAATTTCTTCCTCTCATTGGCACGGTGGCAGCTAGGGATAGAAATAGACCAGCCGACCTGTCAGGGGCCTGTGGCTTGACCTGTTTAGAAAATGAGTCAGGTTCAGGCCTTTTTAAAAGCCTGTTTCATTTAGTAGGTTAGGCCTGATCTCTCAAAAAGCTTTATTAGGCCTATTAGGCCCATGTTTATATTTATTTATAAAATTATATTTTATTTTTTTTTCAATGGCCTTTCATGTTTAAAAAACTTAGGCCTTTTTGAGGCTATATGAAGACTTTTTTGGCCTATTTAGAGGCCTTAATATAAACCAAGCTTCTAAACAGATTTCAGGTCAGACCAAGTTTCTTAAACAGGCCAGACCAGATCTAATAAAAGGCCTTTAACAGGTATCAGATCAGGCTCAAGCCAAATATTTATAACACAGATCTGACTTGTTTCCATCCCTAGTGACAGCTCCACTTCAAAAACTCTATTTACCCTTAAAATGAGAGAAAATATTACTCCCTTGAAATTTTCCTTTTTTACAACCAAACATAACTATTTCCACTTCCTTTTTTATTCCCTTGAACCAAACGTAGTCTTACACATTATTTTCTAAAATACATCCTCACTTTATAAACAATCCAAATATAAGTCACATATGTAAGTATATCTAATGTTTGAGATTAGGATTCATACATTTGGTTCAGATTTTGTGAACTTATTTGGTTGCCAGCCCAATAGAATCTATTTATCTATAATCTATAACTATATATAAAAGTTGTTCCATTAAAATTGCCCCATGGCATTTCCCTAATTTTTATTTTTTTTAAATTCTTTTAATTATAATAATTATAATTAACTTCACTTTGTTTGTTTTATTTACTTTTCATTTTTTCCCTTCATGTCTTTAATGACTTTTCACCTTTTCCAACCTTTCATTTTTCATAAATTAAAAAAATACATACTTTATTACATATATTAATCTTAAATGGAGAAAAATAAAAAAATTTATAAAATTCCCTTTAAATACTATCATTTTTCATATTTATAAAATTTATTGTCTTTTAATTTTAATCTTGCAAGTTCTAATGATAAGACTATTTGAACAATATTTATGATTTTATTTAATTGCTATATATTTTATTGATAATATAATTTTTTTATTTATACTAATAATATTAACACAAGATTTTTAAATTTTTTATAAATAATAAACATATATAAGATAACATAGTAAACATAAATCTTGCTTAGAATATGATGTATTAAATTTTTATCCCATTTTTTGAAGCTTTTGTCAAGTAACAAAATTATCAATAATTTTTAATATTTCATTTTTCATGTTATTTATTACTATTATTATAATTAATCTATGTTTTGTATAGTTAAATTGCCTCAAGAGAGAGAGATTTAATATATTGTTAATTATATATGAATCTTAAAAGAAGATAATGAATAAAACTTAAAAAAGATAAAGTGTAAATGTGCATAAGATAAAAAATAATCATGTAATCGTGATAACATATTGTAAAATTGTATGGAGAATTAAATATTTATTTTTAATATAAATAATAAATATTAAATAAAAAATAAAGATTAAGATAACTTTTAAAAGAAAATAATAGAATAATAAAATAAAAAAGACAACAATATTTTTTTTATTAGCAAAATGACAATATAGGACGGAGTAAAGCTTCCAGAAGACAACATCTAAATTGTATACACCCAATTACATGGCGTACAAAACTCAAATTTCTTCTGTTTAGGTTGCATAGAATCATAGCTAATCAATTGGAGCATATTATTTCATGATTAGCCTGTTTGCATAAATAAGATGCTCATTAAGAAAAATGATATCTAATTTATGCATAAATGTATTCTTCAAACCTTGATGGGCTAGCTCTTGAGAGCGTTACTCTACCATTACGCAACTGGTGGTTGTTGGATAGTAAGCTTGCATTATATACAGTAGGGTTTGAGAAAAAAAATTGGGCTGGCCATATGTTTTGATGATGTTTCAAAAAAATTATGTGTAATTTTCTTAAGAACATCACTATTATATCTTATAGTTTCTCTAAGGAGTTGTCAAAATTTTGAGGTGGCCAAGGCCTCCTCAAATCCTATGAAGATTTGTCCTATACTTAGTAATTAAGGTCATTCAATATGAAGAATATATATTGAAAAATAAAAAATAAAAAATTTTGTGGCAACACATCATTTAGTAAAAAGAAATATATTTTAATATTTTCTCTATGATTTTATCCATATGTTTAATATAAAAAATATTTATTTAAAGTGAATTTATTTATAAAGTGAACAAATAAGGGTATATTCACTTTTAGACCATTTAGTGAGTTAGAATCTCAATACACTTTATCAAATTAAGAGTAGATGTATCATTATTTATTCACTTTAGAGATAAACTTACTTCAGAGGAGAGTCATATATTTGTATATGTTATATTTTGTACATAATACAAGTATGTTTAAAATCCCAATTTAAACCTAATTTGACCTCAAAATATTGAATCTTTGTCTTTTGAAAGTTTCTCAAATTCTAATAATGTGAGAATTGAGTAAATTACATTTTTTTTTGTTTTTAAAATATTTTTACTTGATAGATGAGATATTAATTTCTTGACATATAGACATACATTTAAATAAGAATATTTTTTAAAAATATTATTTTTATATACATAAATTTCAAGATCAAACTTAAGACTATATACTTAAAAGAATTAAGTTTTTTCCACTCAAACTAATATACCTCGATAAGTAAATTATGTGTTTGTGTGTGTGGGACTTCAAATTACATCTAAATATATGTGTGTGCCCCTGCGTGTAGACTCATTCTTACTGGTTTAGATAGCAAGTACATTCAGACAAAAAGAAGAAAACAAAAGAGAAAAAGAGCTACATAGAACCGATTCTTTTGTCTTAGCTAAAATTATATGTGGAAATCATTTTTTTCCTTTTGATTATTGCAAATCTTTTATGACTTCTCATTTTCTCTTAGAAGAATAAACTAGGATTTGATTTCTTGACAAAACATCAGGTTTCTTTCTATGTTCTTTTTTTTTTTACGGGTTCTTTCTACGTTCTTAATGCATTATAAATTGATATGATGTGCGGAAATGGTTATTTTATCTACCCCTATATATTATTTTTGGGTGCTCCATCTTGAAAGTGGGTTAATTTGTTTATGATACTTCTTTTTTTAGTATTTATGATACTCTTTTTATTTGAATGTCATATGTCTATTCTTTAAACATAATTTACTTATTTGAAAATGAGTTAATTTGTTATGTTACTCTCTTTATTTAAATGACACGTATTTTTTTATAAATACAATTTTTTCTCTCTTTGAACTTTAACATTTTTATTTATTTTTTACTTTTTAAAAATCTTATAAATATCTTTTTTAATATAAATCCTATTCATAATATATAAATTATTAAAAAATAAAATCTGATTAAGAAAAAATTTCAAAAAAGATAAAAAAATAAAAGATAAGTTTGTTTTAAATATTTATACATTTATAACATGTACAAAAAAAATAGTAATAATATATATAATAGAATATAATTAAGATTTCTTAAAATATCCGTACATAACTCACTAATATTTTTATATTCAAATTCCAAATCTGAGCATCTCTCTTTCTTTGAACATTATTGGGAACATTTTCTAACTTACTTCTAAGGAAATGCATGATATCTTTGTACATTTTGTATTTTAGCAATTGTGAACAACGTTGGCTTCAAGTTTAGGTGGACCAAAGTAAATATGTCTTCAAGGCAAAAGATTTTCAATTTCAATTTCCTATGAGTTGTAATGTCCAAACTGATATTTGGCTTTAGACCCTACCAAATTATAAAGTGGTTCGGTATCATAAACTTTTACCCTCCACAAAAGGATAAACGATAAACAACAAAACATCTGTTAGCCCACAACGCCTATACCGCTTTGGACCTTTCACCTTTGTAAAACATTTTTATATATAAATATCAAAATAAAACCTTTATAAATTATAAAAATAGCTTCAAATAAAATTTTTTTTATAAAAATAGCGCAATTGATTATCCTCTTTTTGTATACGTGCATGTTTAGATACAAATATACAATATATAAAATTCATTTTGGAGCTTAGAATTTATTTTTGTATTTTTATTATTTTCTTCATCCCACTTGATAATTTGTAAAAGGGGTCTATAATAAATTTTTAACCTTCAAAATAAAGAAGAAATTATTTTACCCAAAATGCAGTTTAAAAAAAATGGAATTTGGGCACAATTTTGATAATACAAAATCTAACGCATTATTTTTATCTATATTAATAAAAAAAGAGGATTGTCCTTTTTTAGTCTCAAAGTTTTGATTTCTTTTTTTGTCATTTGATTTCACTAATACACAATTCTAATAATTTAGTGATATAGATAAAATAGTAAACATAAACTCAAGTAACTACCTCACCTCACTTTTCACTATTATAAAATAACTACCACACTCCATTTTTCACTATTATAATATGTTTTTTGCCTTACTTTTTTTTATAATTTATATAGAAATGAGTGATTAAAAAAAATAGACGGTTATAAATAAAAAATATAGATTGATAGGCACATTGGTACATGTCAATCCACTAGTTATAGTAATTTTAATCATAAAATACTTTTTAAATTACATTGATTACAGAAACAATTCTTATAAAAAGATTGCATAACTCTTGTTATTAAAGTTCACAACGTTGATTATGTACAAATCTAATGACTGGCATTTCTCCCTGTTGTTAGCTTTTCTATGTATGGATTTGGGTGCTCATATGTCCAAGGCAAATTTGTTATTTTGTTTCAACCATGGCAAATTTATTATACAATCTAATAAAAATTATCTAAAGCAAAAGTTTACAGAAACTGCAACCAAGGCAAACGAAAATCCTGTGAGGCTGAGAGCCTTCGTCTTTCTAAAAGAAAGGGGAGAAAGTCGCGTGAGATATGTGGCAATTATTATTAGCCGTTAGATTTGAGCAAAATAACATTAAGGATTGAGAGTAAGTCTTTACACTTACTCTTGGAGTAATAAATAATATATATTATTTATTACTTAATAACTATCCACTTAATAAGACTTTGCATTAGTGTAAGACTTAACATATTTATACCACTTAATAATTTTTTAAAAAATATTATTTTTATCGATTTAACCATTGAATTATAACTATCCAACACATTGATCATTTGTACCAAATTTTAAAAAATTAAATATCAATAAGAATGTAATCAAATTATTCTTATTTTTATATATTTCAAAAGTATATATTACGTTAATCTTGACGTATGTCAATGAAATCTTAAATAATTTTAAATTAATATAAAATTTTATAAATATGATTTATATGATAAGAACTTTTAATCCAATGATAAATTTTGTGAAAAAATTATTGAATAAAAAGTTATTCAATAATGTAAGAATAATTTTGATTTATATTGGTATAAATTGATCCCTCATATATATATATATATATTGCTAGCATGTCTTTTATGGTAATTTTGGTCATTATTGCATGTGTCTCATATTAGGAAAATAAATAAAAAAAGGCAATACATAAATATTTCATCTATTTTATTTACGGACTGATTCCTCAATAATTTGAATGCTTAATTCATGAGAAGAGTTCTTATTCGTAACTTCATATTATTTAGGATTTACATTTTCTATTTTAGATTGTTGAATGAATTGGGTATTTCTCTGATCTGTGTAAGGGATTAAGGGCGTAATTTATAAGATCTGTAATACGAGAGAAGTCCATTGGGTTGGACAGGTCAAAATGTCTAACCTCTTCATACATAATATGAAATTTTTTTTTCAAAGAATATGAACTCATCTTTAATTCCATGAGTAGAGTTTTGAGTTCTCTACTACTACTACTAAGTGATAAATTTTATTGTTCTTTTTCTTCCTTTTTTTGGGAAAAGAATTTTATTGTTCTTTACTTTTAATAAAATAAGACAATAACTCAACAAAAAAAAATAAATCAAAAGTAATAGATTCAAAGTAGAGGCCTAAATACCCACACAGGACAGATCAAAGTGGTAAGTAACTTTGACTCTATAGGATGAAGACGCGAGTTCAAATTTTAGAAAAGTAAATATTATAAGGAGACTGCATAACTTTCGTACTCTCGTGATCGAATAGAAATTAATCTCATAGACAATTTAAATGGGTCACAAGTAAGAACACTTCGTGGTTTCAAACAATAAATAAAAAAAATAAAGTGGAGGCCTAAATTCTCATGTGAAGTCTAAGATGGCCCACAAAGCATGTATTTGGAGAGAAATTACTAAATTATTGGATAATGGTATGCATAGTAGTTCAATAACTCTTGTAGATCGAAAGCAAAATGGCTATTAGTTCCATTTGAATGCTCCAATTATAGCACTGCGTACCATGTTTTCCAGGTTTTAGATATGGCTTAAGTTATTTTCTTCAACCAAAACATATAACATAGCATAGAAGTATAAAACAAAATGTGATCTGGCTGGGTATTTTAAAGATAGGCCAACCAAGCAAGACTTTAATTTTCTTTTTGTTGGAAAAGCAAGACTTTAATTTGAAGAGTGGCAAGGTAATTTAGCAGTGGATTGACTACCTCTAGAAATCAATTAGATAAGATATTCTATGATCTTAAATTCTAATAAGATGGTCTCACATGTCCAACTCAAAGCGAACACATAATCAGTTATGATTTAATTATATACCCAAATCTATAATGGAATCAGTTTGGATAGATTAAAATCGGTTGGCTTAATCAATGAATCGTCTAGTCAATATCTTTTTAAGAAGGAAAAACTATTTTTTTTCACGTTTTATAAATATTTTTATAAACTTAACATTATTGTGTGCTAATTATTTTTATGATGTTATCCAGTTCAATTAGCCTATTTATCCAATTGAACTTGAAATGGAATAGCCTTTCCTTGCTATGCAACGCTGGTGCCAATATCTTGGACAATAAAAATTAAAAAAGAATTAATAAACTGCATAATTCTCAGAAAAGAGACAAGGAAAAAAAGAAGAAGACAGGGCATGTAGATAAGAGAGCAAAAGATTTAGGCCGCACTTTGCATTTTCAGATATGAGACAAAGCAACTTGTGTTGTCCCTACTCTTCTTCTTATTATTAAAAAAACTCCTGTGCCCACAATCATCATTAAATGTCTAACGTTACTATTTTCGAAATTCTTTGGAGCCAAACGGCTTTTAAACTTGTCACATGCTCTCTCCCTTGACTCTCTCTCTCTCTCTATCTGTGGCATGCAGTGCCAGTTACTGATTGAGTTGCTTTCATTATTATATGCCACCATATATCAACAACATTCCTCACCCTCCTCCTTCTCTTCCCACTAGAGGGCTCTAGACATGGGTTGTTTTCTGGCATGTTTTGGTTTATCCAACAAAAGAAAGCGTAGAAAGACTCTCTACAAAGTTCTAGCTGGAAACCAAGTAAGCACAACCCATCTTCAAGTATTTCATCACATCATTGCTATTACATTCTTTTGTTCTTAATTTGTGCTATTTAAGAACAACCATGTTCATATTCAGCTTTATATTATCAGTTAAAAGAATTGTGTTCTTCATCTTGCAGAAATATGGAAACTATGAAGTTCTTGCCATCACAGAAAAATCCATTGTCCCATATTCTGATTTCAGGTTAGTACTTATCTTCTCTCATCCTTTCCCTTAATATTTCACAAGTGCATATGATAGATTGTTTATTTTGTGAGAAACCAGAGAGATATAGAAACGAAAAAGGTTTTCTGTATTCCTGAATTGTATGTGTGCAAGAACTTTTACACCTATTTATAGTCCTAGAACTGTACGGATACTAATAATACACTAACATATTTATTTGTTTTATTTGTTAGAGACAGAAATGAATGCAAGGAGAAGAATAGTGTCAAAAGCAGGAAGAAGAAAGTTACCTTTAATTTGAATGTACAGATATATGAGCCAAACCCCACTGCGTATCAGGTATTGGATAATGAGGTAGAAGAAAATGACACCACCACTGCAGAACCAGAGGGAAGGAGCTCACCTTCTTCCATCTTGGGAGAAGGATCTGCAGCCTCGACAATGAGATACCCTTCCAATTACAGATATTACAACTGCAGAGATGGCTATGATGAGGAGGATGAAATAGAATATGAGGAATCTGATATTGATGACTATGGTGACGATGAATTTGATGATGAATATGATTGGGATGATGGTGGTAGTGATGCAAGTTTAGAGAATGATGAGGCTGAAGTTTATGATCAAAACACTAGACAGAAAGAGTTGTTAGAGTCATGCTATTCTTCTGTGGCAGAAGACAGGATAAAGAATCAGATGCCACTTGCTCCAAATGATACTGAGCTGAAATCCAATTCAAGTGGACGAGACAGAAGCATGAACATGCATTCTGTTCTGAGCCCTGTAGAGAACCTCAATCAGTGGAAAGCAATCAAAGCAAAAGTTACATCAAGTAAGCACAGGAGGAAGGAGAATGTTCCATCAGAGCAAAACACAAGCATGCCCTTAGTATCTGAAGCAAGCTTGAATTTCTCACCTTGCAGCTTAGAATCAAATGTCCTTCAGTCCAAGCCTCTGTTGCCAGAAATTGCAGTTGATGCTAGTCTTTCAAACTGGTTGATTTCTTCTAATTATAATGTCTCAACGACCACAATTCATTGTCAATGATGCAGCCATGACATTGAAGAAAAGAAGACTTAGAAAATATTAATTCCATGGAGTTGACAGAGCAATTTTTAATTGGTGAAGAATCACACACAAAAGTGAAATATAAATACTACCAGCCTATTGATGGACACCCATTTTAAAGGAGGACGCATCAAAGTTTGATTCTTCTGTTGATTATTCATTCAGCAAATCAGTATGAGCCAGTTGGGATGATTTCATTGTATTTGTGTGTCTAATTTTTATCCTGTGTTTTGTTTTGTTTTGTGAATGGTTATGTTGTGATCAATGGAGAGTTTATTTGTATCTGTTTATGTCTTCATGTTGCATCTATACAATTTGAGGTGTTCTCAAATCTCCTGCTCACAGTATGGTACATTGTCGTCTTAACTACATTCTGCAAAGCAATATTTGAATCAATTAGGAGAGATTCTTGTGTAGACAGTCTACGCATTATAGGTTGATATATAGCTGAATACAAACTCCAGGACCACATGCTGATTCTACGGCAATGGCACAAGCAGATCCAATGAACCCTTTTCAGCAGAATTACTTGAGAATAAATAATTGAATCAAGAAAATTTGTTCCACATATTGAGTAATTGGCCAACAAAAAGGAAATAAGACCGAGGTATCTACTCTTTAATTTGAAACATAATGATTAAAGCAATCAAGTGTCTAATTCTTAAAGAAACAGTAGATGTGACTAAGTATGAAAAAGCTCATTTACATGGAAGCCGTGCTACAATCAGCACTGTTCATATTGCTGGAAGCAATGTGTGTACTTTGATCTGCATAGAGAACTCACACAAAAGTCCACCAAACACAAGGAGCTGCTTATCTTGGTTATTGGAGAGTTGGTCCCATATCAGAACAAAGATCAAACATGCTGATTCATCATATTTACTTCAAATTCAGGTTTTGCAAGCCCCAAGAATGCTCCCTCGATCAGTCCAGCAGAAAGTTTGAGACAGCTTATCAAGATGATCTCTACATTATTGTACAGACACAAGAATCCTCATCCTCACCCTCATCCTCTGAGTCACTGACATCACTGCATACGCAATTGGAAGACCAAATGTGAGATAATTCTGGATATATGACACATCTAGGGTTGATTATCATACTCAATTTTTTTTTATAACATTGAAGTTGTACTGCAAATGCATTGGACTTGTATCCCAAGTAGGCAAGAAAACTTTGTTTATTTTTTTCTTCCTTCTCTCTTTTTTTCCACCAGTATACTTAGGAGCAGCTCTTATCATTTTTAACCTTGGCATTAACTACACATATAATTACAGATTTATGTAAATTAATAAATAAATAAAAGAACAGATGAAATGAGTGCAATTTTTCTCAAAAGTTCTTTATTGGTCACCGTTACATGGTTTGTATGATATATCATTAATGCAATGGATTAGTAAGCCTGAGCAAACTTTTAGGACATGCAATAAAGGAATGCAGGACAAAAGTTATGACACGGAGAGAATCAATATACGTCCGATACTTTTTGCTCACTTCTCTTCAAGCATCTAACGGCATGCATAGACTAATCTTCACAAACATTGGACTTGACTTTAAAAAAATCTAGTCTAAAGCCAAGCTGTATCATAAGGCCGAGTATCATGCATCTCCTTGTATCATTTGCCAAGGTGTATTGCACTACAGTTATATGCTAAATATAAGTCATTGCAAATGTTAATGCTCAGGTGGTCAAGAGAAAGTAAAGAACATCCCAGCACGCTTTTGAGAGGACCATAAGAGAATATTACCATTTTCAATTTTACACCTCTTCTTCTCTCCATTTTATGATTAGTCCAGGAATGTGAAAGAACACAGTGAAAGAAAAAGTAAATGAATCCATAAAGGAAAATATTGTAATCTGAGAAAATGATGGAAAATTAGAAATGATGCAAAATTAGCAGGCAGCTTATAGGAATCGCAGGAATGGATAACATACAATAGATCTAAAAAAGGAATCAAATCTATAGGGCAAACTACACAAGTAGCCACATTGATACATCCATAAAAGAAATCACCCAGATATAATAATAGAGGAAATGATTAAAAAAAAAAAAAGCAAGACGACTTTGTAATTCAGTGACTCACCATTAACATTAGGCATATAAATAATAAATTCAAAGGAAGCATACATGAACTTTCTAATTAAAAGAGAATAGAAAACCCTAATAACCATCAAGAAATATGCTTGAGTTAGCTAATGAGTCTTCATCATTGGCTTAAAAATGTGGTCTTACTTACAATCAATGCCAGAACAAGAGCTTAAAAGGCCTCCATAAGTCTTCTCTGGTTAAATCTAACCTATGGAGGCAAAAGTCTTCTCTGATATTTTACAAGCCTGCATAAAGTCTTAACCAATGCAACTTCTTTTTAAATTTTCATATGTTATTTTAACGTTCTTTAATCTTTTTAACTTTGCCATAAGTTCTTAGATGCAAATTAGAAGTGTTCACACTTTTTTTGGAACTTTCATGACATAAGAAACTTGTTAGCATTCAAGAGAGTAGCACTCAACAGAGAACAAAATATCCTCCACTTAAGAAGAATAGTTAGTAAATAAGGGTTAAAAAGGGAAAAGAAACACCAAACTGCCTTCCAATCCTATTGAACATTTGTCAAAGAGAGGCCTTCAAAAGTAGCATTTGTAGATTACCAAAAAGATGCCCTATAAACTGTCCTACCCAAAGCAAAATTGGTGGTAGAAAGTGCGAGGACTTTAAGTTTGCAGGTCAGACTAAGATTTGATATAAACTCTAAGCCATGACATGATACAAAGGCCAACTTGTATGAGGGTAGCCAATAGTTCGAAAGAGAGCCAAAGGCAAGGTAAGCCATTAATTAAGTTGAAATTGATTTTTAAAAAAGGACAAAAATTAAGTTAAAAGCAGATAACTAAAGGCTAAAGCAGAAAGAGAAGAGGTGAAAGAAACACGTATCTTGGAAATTTACAGCACTGCCAGAAAAGACCAAAAGTAAAGACACAAACCTAGTTATCACCGTACAAATATTATAGCAAACAAATAGATACTACAAAATGATGCAAGCCAACCCAATCAGTTCCCTATTCCCATTTTAAATTGTCATTTCAGATAGAGACTTGAAAGCTGTATCAACTTATGTTTATTCTAATTCTGATTCCGATACCCTTACAACAAAATTTAGTAATTTGAAATGACAGATGATCATCAGAAACACAATTGCATGCTCTAACCAGAGCAAACTCCCTTTGGCCGAGAATCTTAATTCAGACTTCAGAGATAATGAACATGAAGATGATAGACATGAAAGTTTCTGCAGACTTTAACTTACTGCAGAAAAGTAGCTTATTTACCAAAGATTCCATATGCAAAATTATATTAACAGACAAGTCATTATTACTTCTCACAATACAAATTTAGCCAAAAAGATCCTCTATAATTTCACCACTTGCACTAAATAAGGAAAAACAAAACTATCTCAACGTTTTTTTTTTCATTTCTTTTCTCATCAATATACAAACAACTGAACTGAACTAGTACACAATCGAAGTTTCAGTTATAGCAAGTAACAAATATGGAAACAAGTTATAAAAAGAAACCAAAACAAAACTAAAAATTAAAAAAAAATCAAAGGAGAACAACAAGCATTCAAATTTCCAACGAACAATTATTATGTATCATGTGATTGACCAAACTTTAGCGCACATAAGTTACCTTGGCTCGTATTCCAACACCTCAACAAGCTTGTTTCCATTCTTATCGTTCCACTGCACTTTCCTACGTGTCTTATCTGACTTCCGTGACATTCCTCCTCTCCGGGGTGGCAACAAAGAATTGGAATCACTATCATCTTCTCCATTGGCATGATCTTCAACCTTTACAGCGTCTAAAGAAGCCACAGCCACAGGCTTATTCACACAGCCATTAACATCCTTGGTGGACTCAGTATCCATCAAAAATAACACTCTTCAGGGAAAAATAATAATAATAATCAACCCAAAATTCAGGGAAATTCTGGATTTTGAAAGAAACCCATTTGCCTGAAAATCACACCCCAACTCCTAAATCCGACCAAAAATAAAAACTTTGGAGGAACCAAACCAAGAGGTCAACGCAGAGAAAAACAGGGGAAACACAATGAAAACGAAACAAAAAGTTAACCAGACCCAGATAATGCAAGAGCAGTGAGAGAATCTGAGTGTTAAGAAAAAGAAAAGCTTTCTCGAGAAAGTGACGGAAAATTTTATGGTTGCGAAGTGAAAACAATCCACAACCAGAATCGGAATTGATGCACCACCTACAGTACAGCGAACCGACACGTTGAAAAAGAGAAAGAAGAACAAAAGTGGATCACTTGCAGATAGCACAGTTCAGAAAACAAAGTTTCTGCAATCAGAAAAGAAATCACCACATACTCTGAAATTGAGCCAAATGACGATTTGCAAGCAATATTAACACACTATAATAAATGGTGAACTGCGTTTACTCTCTTTTATTTTAATAGTAAAATCCTTTCCGTTATTAATTTTATGCATTTAGACCTTGAAAATTTTAATCTCCTATTATTTAGTTTCAGATTAAAATTGGTAACAGACATGATATCATAATATTTGAATATTTAAAGATTTAAATATGATATTTCCAGTAAAAAATTATATAAATTTTTTAATGTAATTTTTTTATCTCAAATATTTTAATGTAACTCCATATTCAAGTATTTGTACAACAAAATATTACTTTATAATATTTAAATATTGGGATTTTTTATCAAATTATTATTAGTAACAAAATTATTTATCAAATTATTATTCTTTTAAAATTATATATTAAACTGTAACACTTGAATTATTTTATTATTTATAATTACGCCAATAAGTATAGTGTAATTACGTGAAAATATCATCATAGTTAACGCTATTCATATAATAATGCTAGTATTTTTCACATAATTACGTCATACGTATTGACGTTTTCTACGTAATAATTTCACATGTGTTGTCATTTTTCACGTAATAACACCATGTTACCCGTGAAACTCTCATTTCCTTCTCTTCCAAAGGATGATGATAATATTTACGTGCAGTAATATGCACGGATATATATACAGAAATGAAGTTATTCACGTAATAGCACCAACATTACTGGTATTTTTCACGTAATTACGTCATACGTGTTAGCGTTATCTACACAATAACGTCTAACGCATTAGCACTATTACGTAACCACTGCAATACTGCAATATTGTACAGAAAACTTATTGAAATACTATAACAAGATGCAAACACCTCCAATCTCATGTACATTGTAGTTTGTGACTTTGCAAAGTTCTCTATGCAAGTATGCTAAGACCGCAGATTCCCAACTATATATCTCAACAATGGTAAAGTCTTTCAACAGAATGATCAGGAAATAATAAATACACAATCAATCTAAGTATATAAGCTCATACACACTGCTGTACATAAATATTATCACCGTCATCTGAAAGAGAAGGAAAGGAGAGCTTCATGGGTAATGTGACGTTATTCACTGGTAACACCATCACATGTGACGTTATTATATGAAAAACACTAATACGTATGACATAATTATGTAAAAAATACCAACAGCGCTAACGCTATTATGTGGATAGCGTCATGTATACTAACGTTTTTTATGTAATTACATCACATATATTGGTGTAATTATAAATAATAAAATAACTCTTATAGAAAAAAAATATGATAATTTAATATATAATTTTAAAAATATGATAATTTAATAAATAACTTTATCATTAACGACAATTTCGTAAAAACGCCTTAAATATTGTACTCTAAAATATATAAGGCAACTAGGCAAGTTAATATTCGTATATAGACCCTAACATTCAAATATTTAAATTATTAATAATGTTAGACTAAAATGAATGGATTAGATTATTGAGAATTTAAATTTTTAAAGACTAAATTGATAAAACTAAAAACTAATCTTTGAAGAAAATTAACAAGAGGTATTGTCAATTTTGGGTCGTTGGATTATGTTGGGGAGATTCCGGTCGGACGGTTAGGATTGGAAGGCGACAAAACGTGGTCCAAAATCAAAATGGCAAGTGGTGCACGTTAGTTAATCTCGTTAAAACGTGACGGTGTAATGGGTTTCTGACACGTCACAGACAATGGTTGCATACATTGGCTCATAAGAAGTAGAAAGTAGGGGGTAACAAAAAAAAAAAAGCACGGATGTATAAGTCTAGACCCATACCGTCCCAATAGCCCGTCAACTTGTCTATGTTTATCTTTTGAAAATTGCACTTTTGTCTTTTCGGTTGAGATTGGGTTACATTTTTTGAAGGGAATTTTTTTTTTAAAAATCCCTTATATTATACATAATAATATAATATGTACTTTAGTTATATTATTTTAAAAATGTATAAAATAGATATATTACTTTATATTTTATGCAAAAAATTACAAAATGATAACGGATATTAGTTTTTGAATAAAAATACACATGTATAACACACGTGTATATCTCAATTTTTGAGTGTCAAACATTATCTTTTTTTTTTTCTAATCCAACTCTAAATCCTAAAAGTCCATAACTGTAAAGTTGAAAAATTGGAAATGAAATGTGGAAAAATTTGAAGTGAAAAATTGGGGATTTCAATTTCTGCTATTCAATCTCAGAAAATCTATCAAAATTTTTCGATTGGAGCTTGGTCATCTGCCATTAAAAGGCAAATTTGCCTTTCTCTGGTCACATCTGTTCTTATTGTCAATTCATTTTTGCGTAAATTTTGATAAAATTAGTGGTTATTTTAGTGACTACAATAAAAAATCATAAGGTGTTTCCTCCATTGCGTTGCAGCGTCGCGAGGAAGAAGAAAGAGTTTGTCTCCTTGCTTGTGTGTTGCACATTGCGATAGAGGTTTTGATCAGATTTACACGTGTTTTCCAATGAGGACAAAGATGTTGGGTGAGAGGAGCTGAAACATGAAAGTGTTTTTAGATATAGAGTTTTAGGATTTAGAATTGAGTGAAAGGAAGAAGAAAACTGTTTTTGACACTCAAAAATTGAGACATGCACGTTGCATGTGCGTGTTTTCATCAAAAAGCTAACGTTCGTTATCATTATGTAATTTTCTACACAAAACGTAAAGTAACAGGTCCATTTTAAATAATTTTAAAGTAGCATAACCAAAATACATATCATGTATGATACAAGAATTTTTTTTTAAGTTTTCTATTTTTGAATTATATAGACTTAGTCTTATGTCGTATAATATTTTTATAACATACTACTTTTAAAAAATTAATAATAATTTATAAGATTTTTAGACTTCAAGTAATACATTTTGTTTAATATAATAATATTTTATATTAATATAATTTATTTTAAAAATATGTATTATAAATATTTTTTATTTAATTTTTTTTTTTTAATTTTATAATCTAATTATGTATAATATTTATATATTTTATTAAAATATTAATTTAATCCGATCTTTATAAGTTATTAATCGAATCATGATTAAATCGATTTTGAATCTAAAATCAAAATATGAAGTTTGTTTGGGCTAAATTAAACCCCTCTATAAAACACATTTAGTAGAAAGCAAAACTTTTGGAAATATCTACGTCCATTGCCGTAGTGTTTACGTCATTGGAAATCTCTCTCTCTCTGTAGTATCCCACCATCCCATGTATTGCGTAGGTTATTCTAAATTCAGGTAGAATTTAAAAAGATATGAATTAAAAAAATATCTAAAATTATAAAGAAGATTACCATAATTAGTTTAAAAAAAGTGAATCTAAATATACAATTTAAAACAAGATAAGTTAATAATGATATGTATCATTTTTTAAATGGACAATAGAGTTGCAGATTAAGTCATTCTCAATGATATATTCTAATTTAATATATAAGAGTGGATAAGAAAATATTTCATAATTAAGAAATTTTTAATTGATTTTTTACCCAAATAAATTAGCATAATTATCAATTACATCGCTTGAACAAAAATTTTAGAAAGGTCAGACAGCATATTTAAAATGTAATTTTTTTCCTCTTGCTCAGTAACTTTTTTATTAAAAATGTATTAGTTCTTTTATTTTTCATTATTAGATCTTTTTAGATGAATTTTTTATCTCCAAAATAGCTTGAAATTTTTTATCAAAATCAAAGAAAACTACAAGTACTACAACGGAAACTTTTTGATAGGAAAAAAATTGATACAACATAAGAAATAATAGACAATAAAAAAAACTTAATACAAAGGAAAAGGGTATGGGAAAATAAAAACTACAAGTACTACAATGGAAACTTCTTAATAAGAAAAAAATATTTTTTTAATATAATGGTAACAATAAGGTTTAAACTTTCGAGTTCATACAAATTGCCTAAACCCCTCACCATTGACTCAATCCTAATACAACATAAGAAATAATAGACAACTTAAAAAAAACTTAATACAACAAGGAAAACGGATAAAAATGACACCAAAAATAATACCTTTCACAATAAAAAAAAGACTGTCTTCATGATAGAAAGGGATATAAAGTATAATTTTTATGATGGGAAATGTTTTTGTACACTCTTATTTCAATACTTGTTTGATGTGAGTATGGTTGAATGTTGTGATATGTCGTATATAAAGTTAGAATAAATATATTATATATAAATATTAATAAAATATTATTTAAATATTATATTTTAGGTGTTCAAATAATAAGACTCTGTCACAATTCTATTAATTAAGCTATAAAAAAGCACATGTCTCCACCAATAAAAGAAGAAACAAAAGTGATTGATTATTAGTTGTTTTTACCCACATACAAGCCTCATATGCCACATGCGTTGTGTTATACTCTGCAAGTGTAAAAGGAAAGAAATGAAGCAAAAAATGAGACAAAAATAGAAGCTAAAAGTGAGCCAAGGAATAAAAAAAATAAAATGAAGAAGGAAGGACTACCATGTATCATGAGCAAGTTGGGAAAGTAAAGAGTCCATATGTTTTATTAATTAATTAGTACACTTTCTTATGATTTTAGTGAAATGAGATAAAGTTAACTGGACATTTTAATAAAGTGAAGTCAGCCTATATATTTATATTTTGTTATTTTATATATATATATATATATATATGCATAAAAAATTAAAAATGGGGGCCAGGCCTCCCCTTGTCTTAATGAAGCTTTGATCATGATTATTGACTCTAGGATAAATAAATATTTCTTATCATTTTGACTTATGCAATATTTGAATCTTGATAAATTTTGATTGAATTTTTTGCCAAAATTTTCTAATTGTATGACATTACTCTTCTTGATAATCTCTAGGTCAGTTAGAGAGAATTTACTTGATAGAGTTAAAAGAAGGTGCTTTCTACATTACCTGCATATTTGGAAGGGTTTAGAAATCTTTTTTAATTGGCTCAATCATTTGTATTTAAGTGTCTAACTTACTATTCTGTCAATAATATTATGTGTCAAAAGTTTTATTTATCTCATTAAAGATTTGTCATATTTTTTTTTTTTTGCTCATTGAACCCAAAAAATTATTTGATAATTATTAAAAAAAAATTAAACTCATTCTCTTTCTAAAACAAAATAGAATTGAAATTCCTAATTTCTTTTCATCGAATGAACCTAACTTGTTCCCGATTTCGTCTCACCCAATCTTCAAGCTTCCTGGTGAAACTCAATATCAGTCTTCTATTCTTTTCTAAACCCAATGACTCTTGGGAATAAAATGTCATCTTGGTTTCACAATCAAAATTTTCATGTTGTTGAAGACGTGGACTTCGATTCAGATTCAACCATGTTAATAACATTTGACACCTCTGATAATCTTTGTTCTAGTTAGAGCTGATAAAACGGGTTCAACCTGTTGGGTTAACCCATCATTTTTTGGTGGGTTGGGTTCAAGGATTAAATCTATATTTTTTTTCAACCCGCAGTTGACTCTTTTCTTTAAAAAAAAAGTGACAAGTGATACCATAAATGAAAAATTCTTTGATGTTATATAATTTATGTTTGAATATTTAATTAGGCTATTTTAAAAATTATTTTTTAGATATGTGGTTTGTAATTTTTTACCATTATTGTTTATTATTTTTTTTTAATTTTTTATAGTATTTTTTGGTTTTTTATATAATTTTTTTTGTTTTTTAGGCGGATTAAGCGGGTTGACCACTCACAACCTTACTACTTTTTTTTCATTTTATTTTTTATGAGAGTCAATTCATCAATCTACCTTAAAATGGGATGGGTTGGCTCTTCCAACTCATTTCTCAAAACAGGTCAACCCACCCGTCCCATATTTTAGCGGGTTGAGGTGGTCGGGGCGAGTTGGCTCGTTTTGCCAGCTCTAATTCGAATGAATGGTTGGGGATTGCAGTGTGCCTTGTGGTAGAAGAGTTGTTGCTTGCCCCTACATGTGACTGGGTTCGTTTCATTGGATGTTTTTTTCAATCTCCTGAATATGAAAGCAATCATACTTTTCAGAGGTATGTGGTTGGAGGATGTGGTACTAAGCCTTTACTTTTTGCTGCATTTTATCCCTTGGGTTGGGTGAGACGAAATCGGAAACAAGTTAGGGTTCATTCGATGAAAGGGAATTAGAGATTTTAATTCTATTTTATTTCAAGAAGAAAATGAGTTTAAATTTTTTTATAATTATCAAATAGTTTCTTGAATTCAATGAGCAAAAGAAAAATATGACAAGCCTTTAATGAAATAAATAAAAATTTTGATATATAAAACTGTTGACAAGACAGTAATCTAAATACTTAGGTGCAAATAGTTAGGCAAATTAAGAAGGGTTTAAAAACCTTTCCATATATATATGTGAGTACCATAAAAATTAGAAAACATCTTAAAAGAAATCGAGCATACAACTCATCAGTAAATTAACAATCCAATAAGCACAAGGCTTGAATTGATTAGCACCAAATTCGAAGTAAACATATAGTATGACACACACAAGGCTTAAATTGACTTATGATGTTTTCCATAGTCATATTAAATGATTAAGACTTAAGAGATGCCCTCAAACATTCTTAGATTTTCAAGGCACTTTGTTCTTGGTATATCAAGAGTATCAAACATTTATATTTTTTTTTCCAATCCCAAGCTAAACTTAGCACGGGGCCAGCAGCTCTCGTATTAGTGGATTAAATCATGATATACCAAGACTAACAACAGTTAATGTTAATTGTAGTGTTTTGAAAAAGTTTTCACTAAAACAAATCAATTTTGAAAAAATACTAATATTTTTCAAAATAAAATTTTCTAGTGGAAAAAAATAAAATTAAACTATGCAACATATTCAGTTAAACATAAAATTCAAGTTAAACAAATTATAATTTTCATTTCATACGCATAGCAAACTGTCCATAATAAATACCATCATTGGTCTAAAATGTCAACATAAGTGCATTTTAATAGCAATTGGTGAAAATCAATATATTTCATAATAACAAAATTATTAATTCAATCACGAAATTTGTGTTTCATTCTGTTGTTATATGTTTTAATTTAATGATTGATACAAGATAATCCACGAAATTTGTATTTTTTTTTTGGTTGTATGTTTTAAGGAAGAATATGCATGAAAAGAAAATAAGAAATGAAGGGAAAAATGATGGAGCTGCGGAGGGGGAGTTCTTTTTTTTTTATAGAGTATTTTCACCCAATAAAAAAGAGATTAATTTTTTGGGATAGAGTTTGTTGGAAATTCAAGTGTAAGTGTTGAAGTCTCATATAAGTAAAGAATGAGCAAGTTGAAAGCTATATAAGTGGAAAAGACTCATATACCTAATGTCTTAAGGTTTTGTGTTAAGATGTGGTGTCAAGCTCATTTATGTAGTTCTTCACTTAGCTCATGTGGTTCTTCATTTAGACCCATAGACCGTGTGTGAAGGACTCACACTTGAGGGAAAGAATGTTGAAAATTCAAATGTGAATATTGAAGTCTCACATTGATAAAGAATAGGCAAGTTGAAAACTATATAAGTGGAAAAGACCCATAGACCTAAAACTTTAAGATTTTGGGTTAAGATGTGTGTCAAACTTATTTATGTGATTATTCATTTAGCTCATTGATGGAGATCTCCTTGATTTTTGAGCTCCTCCTATGACCCAACAAGTGGTATTAGAGTCGATGATTCGGCTTGGACAAGTATTGGTGTGGACGATGGTGGTTATTAGATCCATGTGAATCTCTTGTGTCGAAAGTCTTCCTAGCAATGTGGAGGCTAGACGACGTGGTCCGTTGTAGATAATGGATGATGGCAGTACAAATTAAATATGAAGAAGAACGTGTGTAGCCCGATCTGGAGGAGATGAGGCTCTTGGATGCGGGCTGGACTCTCTTGGTGACACCATTAAATACTTGAAAGGCTTCCGCTTGAGGAGAAGTAACCATGTGTGAATGACTCACACTTGAGGGGGAGAATGTTGAAAATTCAAGTGTGTGTGTTGAAGTCTCATATTGGTAAAAAATGAGCAAGTTAAAGGTTATATAATTGGAAAAGACCCATAGACCTAATGCCTTAAAGTTTTGGGTTAAAATGTGGTGTCAAGTCCATTTATGTGGTTCTTCACTTAACTCATTGATGAAGATCTCTCCAGTTTTTGGGTTCTCCCTATAACCCAACGGAGCTGTTATTGAATGCGTAAAAGAAGAGTTAATGGATTTTTTTTTCTTAGTTATATAAAGTGGTCAAATGTCAAGTTTACCTTTTAAACAAAATACTCTTAACCCTTGTTCTTTTTTATAGTTACAGCTCGTTATGAGTGGCTTAGGTCTATATTAACAATGATCAATATGTTAGCTTAAATTGAAGGTTATTCACTTTTGGAGAGTTCCTAATTTCATGCAACTGGAGCTCGATGATCTTCTTGAGATAGTTCTCGTGGATGACAGGGTATTCTTATAAACTATCTTGATTGCTCTTTTATCTTCATTTTTTTTTTATCGTTTTGATAATTAAACTACGCATTTTTTCCATTGAACCAAATTCGATTCAGCCATTTAGAAATGTTTCTCGATTATGGGGTTTTCTATATATTAGGATCTGCAATTACAATTTTTTAGTATCCTAAAATGTGTTGAGTTTTGAATTTTTAGTTTTGTCTAGTATATAATCTTTGTAGGATTGTTCACTAACGATTATTAATGCAGTATAGGGTTTGGCACTAATGCAGTTTTGTTATAATCCTACTTCTTATATGAATCCATGACACTAATATTTTTAGAGAGAAAGTAGGGGTAGCACCTATTGTGGAAAAGATGGGAGAATCTCACCTTAGGTGATTTGGACATGTAAAGAGAAGACCCTTAGAAGTAGGCTTGTGCATGGTTCAGTTATCTTGGAAAACTGAACCGAATTGAATTGAAACCATATATGTGGTTCTAAAACCTGAACCAAACTATTTCTCTCTTATAAGAAATAAAAACCAAATTTCATAACCCGGTTTCTTTTAGTTTAGTTAACTGGTTAACCGGTTTTACAAAAATAGTTTTACCGATTCAAATACAATATTGAAATCTGATGTGCCTTTGACTCCATGCCAAAACCTTTCTTGTTGTCTTCACCATTAATGGTGGTTGCTATTGAAACTTTCACGGTGGATGGACAGCGATGATGTTCTCTCTCGAATTCAAGTCATTGATGGATTTGAACATTTACAACGGTGCACAAAGAAGAAACGCCAAGTTCAATCGCACGGTTCGATTGCAAAGCGGTTTCCGTTCACGGTGTCACCACAGCTCAGAATTTGTCCTCTGCCACCGCAGCCCCACCTCAGCATCACCTTTGAGGCCATGAGTCTGAGCCCTTCCACGACCTCACCCTCCACGTCGACATCGTCCACGCCGACTCCGAAGAAGACACCAAGCTGCTCATTGGCTCCGCTCGGCTCAACCTCAGAGATGTCGCAATCGGCCAGAGCGCCACCCGCATCCTCACGCTGAAGCGACCATCCAACAGGCCACAAGGAAAGGTCAACGTTAGTATCACCATTAGAGAACCTGACTATCGTGCGCATGGTTCCTACTACGCTCCTCATTATGGTGTGCCGCCACCAGCGTTGGCAGAGTATGGTGGTTACCCTTATGGTGCTGATGAAGGTGTGAAAGGTGTATGAGGCGACTTCCATTTTAGATCCGATTACTGTGGCTTCAGATTTGATGACGACCCCACCAGTGGTGGCGATGGGTTGGGGAGGATAAGTGGCAACATATTGGAGCTGTGAATCATCTATTAGCTGCTGCGTGTGGTGTGGTTGTTGTTGCGTTGCAAGTTTGCAACTTACTGGATTGGATCGAGGGGTCATCAACTGGTTTGGTTTGGTAATTATTGGTTAACTGAACCACATTCAAAAAGGATAACCATATCTGTTTGAAGCTAAAAAGAAACTGGATTGAAAAGAACCAGTTTTAAACGATTCAGTTATTTGTAGTTCAGTTCAATTTGGTTGATAGGTTCAGTTCGGTTTATTAGTTTTCTTGCCCACTCCTACTTAGAAGTCCTTGTAAGAAGAGTAGATCAGATAGATAATAGCCTAATAGTTAGAAGTAAATGAAGACCAAGAAAGACTATAGGTGAAACGATTAAAAAAAATTTAGATCTGAATAACATATCTGAAGACTTGGTTTATGATAGGGCACAATGACGTCGTTTGATCCATGTAGTTGACCCCACCTAATGGGCAAAAGCTTAATTGTTGTTGTTGATATTGTTGTTGTTGTTGTTATTGTCCAACTGTATAGAATTATTCATGCAGTATAAAATTGTTCAATGTAACGCTAACGCAGCCTGCTGTAGGCGTAACTAGAGTTGCTGTACCTACAAATCATTGTAGGAGGCTTTCAATCAGAATTTACAAAGAACCTATACCATCCGGAGTTTTCCATTCAGAATTTAAAATCCTGCGTACTCTATGCACTATATCACTATTGGTTTAGGGTTTGTTATAATAAACAGATAACACTAATAAAGTAAACGATTCATTTGCAGCTACCTGCAAAATAAAAAACAAAAAGTAAGCTATGCATTAGCAATAATTTTAAAATTATTAGAATTATAATATAAATAAAAACAATAAATTACATATTTATTCCCTTATTTTCATATGGTTATTAATTACTTTCACCAACTGTATTTTATATAAATTTCATTATTATAATTGAATAATAATTTTGAAGAATAAAGGGGATCAAAAATTAATTTTGATGAATAAAGTTAAAATCTAAGTCAAATTTCACTTATAATTGATTTTTTTATTTGAGTGATAAAATACTTCTTATTTCTTTGATAAGTTATAAAATATCTCTTTAAATATTATATTCATGATTTTATTCTGAAATACAAATACATATTACTTTAACTTCTCTAAGCTATTATCCTTTATTTATTATTTATACATTTGCATTCATTATATCTTTTATATTATCTCATGCATTACATGTGTGTTAAGTTAGTTTCCTCACAAAAGTTTATGCAAAATTTTAGTGTTACAAAAAAGAATATTCAATGTTCAATTATTGTTAAATGAATTATAAAAAATGTGTGAAGAAATCTTATTATATACATACTAATAATGCTATTTTAAGAAATAGTTTTGCTAAAGCATTCGTCAAAAAATATTTAATGTTTTTATTAAATAATTTTTATTATTTAAAATAAATAATTCTTAAATGTTTTTCTATAATTTTAATATAATAAATAATTTATTTTTTATTTAATACTTTATATTTTTAAAGACACTAATTAACAAATCTCTAAAAAAAAATAATTCAATCAGAGACCATCATCCATCACCTAAAAATGGAAAGTGCAGGATATTTCAGTATATTAGATTATAGTTGGTAAATTTAAATTTAGTTAAAAATATATTTATAAATTTAAATTTAATTAAAAGTAGTTTATAATAATATAATTTATATTTAAAAATTTTTATCTCAAAAATAAACTAGAGACAAAAATAATAAAATCTTTCCATTTATCCAACATGAGTTTGGCTCTTAATCACGTTATAACAAATGAATTTTGAAAATTTCCGAGCATACATTCACGAGGCAAATGGGTATCCAAACATATACGAACCTTGATGAGGGGCACTTGTGTCTGATATGATGTTGGCCGACACAAGAATGTGTTTTCCAGCAAAGAAAAGCATGGGGCCGTGTGTCCTGCAAACTTGGTGGCTGGGAAGACGTTTAAACTTGAAAAATCATCACAGGATTATTGCTTTATTGATCAATCAACTTACTTTAAAAAGTGAAAAATTAAAGTACAAAAAAAAACGTGCAAAATTATAAATTAATCTCATAAATCATAGTTATTTTACTTTGACACGAATCAGGCCAGGTGATCGAGAAAACCGTGACTCAACTTTGGACCGATTTAGTTCTGATGTATTACGGATAAATGTAATGAATCGGATCAACACCGATTTTTAATGTATCATTAAATCATATGTTTTTATTAAATTATATTTTTAATATATATATATGTGTGCCTAGACACCAAAGTTTTGGAGGAGACCTCGTCACTGAGGTGAGCCCAAGAAATGTCCCACAAGAAGCCCCATGCAAGGGGGAGAGGGAGGAATGAAAAATGGGTGAGGGTATGTGGTAAGATAAAACTTGTGATAGTGTTAATTGTCCCAATTAGAGAAGGGATAGATCTCCTAAGAAATGGGAGAGAGACTAGAATTTTGCTTAATAACTTCTTGTCTGATTCATTCCATAAATAATACTACAAATACTGATACAAAATAACTACTTCCCTAAATTTTAGGATATGAGGACAATTTCCTCAACCCACTTTGTTAAAACTGTAAAAATAGTAACTAATTATTACATTTATTTATAATTCATTTAACATAATCTCCATGATGTGCAGGAGGCTTTGGAACACGTCTGGACCTGTTTGCAGCAATAGAAGGCCCAATCTTTGAAGTGTTTTCTTGTGTTGGAGGCCCATCCATATCATTACCCATATTCCCAAGATAGATCTTGTCCTCAAGATCGAAATAAGGAAAAGAGGACATGAAAGAAGTCTTGGATTCCCATGAAGCTTCAGCTGCGGTTTGACCCTCCCAATGCACCAAGAGCTCTTCTTCAGAGGCAGTCCCACCTGGTATTGTTTGGCGACCAATAATTGCAAGTGGCCTTGCTCTCGGAGGTGCGATGGCGCTGGAAGTAGGAAGGGGGCAAATCTATGTTTCTAGTTGGCCAATGCAAGGCTTCAAGAGAGAAACGTGAAATACAGGGTGAATTCGAGCCATGGCTGGTAACTCTAGCTCATATGCCACTGTACCGACGCAACGAAGGATGCGAAAAGGACCATAAAACCTTTTTGCTAGCTTTTGTGAAGAACGATGGTGCACGGAAACCTGCTGGTATGGTTGGAGTTTTAGGTAAACCCATTGCCCTTCTGAAAATTCCTTTTCTTGCCGCTTCGAATTGGCCTGTTATAGCATGCGATGTCTTGCTCTTGCTAGATTATGTTTGAGCAGTTGTAATGTTGCACTCCTTTTGGTCAAATTCTTATCAAGAGATGCAATTTTGGAGGAACCCGCAACATAGGAGGTTAGAGACGGCGGAGCACGGCCATAGAGGGCCTCAAACGGAGTCATCCCAATGGCGGAGTGGTGAGATGTGTTGTACTAGAACTCAGCAAGTAAAAGGAAGCGTGTCCATTGAAGTGGTTCTTCACTGACAAAGCAATGGAGATACATTTCGAGACAGCGATTGAGAACTTCGATCTGACCATCAGTTTGGGGATGGTATGAGCTGCTAAAGGCCAAGGTAGTACCCAGAGATCTGAATAGTTCTTTCCAAAATTTGCTAATGAATATTCTATCTCTGTCACTGACAATTGTTTTTGGTGTGCCATGAAGACGATGAATTTCAGCAAGGAACACAGAGGCAAGATATGCTGCAGTAAAATGAGTAGGCAAGGCTATAAAATGAGCATACTTGGTAAGGCGGTCAACCATGACCCAAATCATTGTTTTGTTGGAGGAAGAAGGTAAATTAGTGATGAAGTCCATGGAGATATCCTCTCAAACTTATTGTGGAACCGGAAGTGGTTGCAAAAGACCATAAGGAGCCTGGGTACTATATTTGTTGTATTGGCAAGTAGAGCAATTGTTGATGAAACTCTTCACATCAGCATACATTCCAGGCTAGAAAAACCCAGCAGATAAGCGAGACAAGGTTGCCTTAATTCCTGAGTGACCCCCTAAAGGTGAAGAGTGATATTCCTCCAATAAGGAAGGAATGAGGTCAGCATCACGAGGTATAAATATTCTTTCTTGAAAATAAAGAATGCCAGACCTGTAATTAAATTTCTGCTGCATGGTTGAGTTTGCCTGAAGTTTGGCTATCAATTGCTTCCCAACAGGATGATCAGCATAGAATTGTTGGAGTTGATTGAACAATGGAAAAAATGGTGAATTGATAATGGCGCAAAGTGCAGTAGCCGTATTATCATGCAAGCGAGACAACGCATCAGCCACGACATTCTCCTTTCCAGATTTGTAATGGATCTCAAAACTATAGCCAATGAGCTTAGTTAACCATTTCTGCTGTTCCGGAGTCTGAAACTGAAGCCATTTTTTTATTGCCTCTGTGACAGCAAACAATTCCCTCACATAAGCAGAAGAAGAACACAACCAAGGGCACATTTTACGGCTAAAGAAAGCAATAGGGTGACCTTGTTAGGAAAGGACAGCTCCTACTGCCACACTTGAAGCATCTGTGGTTACCTCAAAAGGAAGGTTAAAATCAGGTAATGCTAAAACTGGTAAATTGGTAATAGCATTTTTATGGTTTGTGAATGCTGCCTCTGCTGTAGGAGTCCAAATTAGTGTTGGAGCTGTAAGCAAATCAGTCAATGGGCTTGCAATAGTGGCATAATGCTGCACAAACCTTCTATAAAAACCTGTTAGACCAAGGAAAGCTCGTAGAGCCGTGAGGGATTTAGGAGTAGGCCATCCCAAAATATCTTGCACCTTTGTAGAATCAGCCTGTACACCATTCCCTGAAATGATATGTCCTAGATAATCCACTGAACAAACACCAAAATTACACTTAGGGAGTTTAGCATAAAGTATGTTATCAAGTAGCAATTGCAAAACTTGCTCTAAGTGAATTAAATGGGTAGACCAGGAAGGACTATAAATAAGAATATCATCAAAGAAAACTAAGGCAAATTTGTGGAGGAATGGTCTAAGTAAATCATTCATGGCTGCTTGAAAAGTTGATGGGGCATTAGTAAGGCCAAAGGTAGCGCGTGAAACGGACAATTTTGATTCCACCAATTTTGCTAAACCAATTGCTTGTGAAATTGATTCAGGATGCAGAATGGCAAGTTCATTTTGTATCTCAAGACATAGACCAGAAATGAAACAGTCCAATATGGAATGAGGGGGCAAGCTAATGACACGGTTGCAAAGACGTTCAAAGTCGCGTTGATAATCAGTAACCGTTGTTGTTTGTTGCAACTTGAACAATGCTTGTTGATGATTTTCATATGCAGATGGCCCAAATCTGAGTTCCATAGAACTCACAAAATCCTCCCAAGTCGTGAGCAAGTGGTTGTTGTGCATCCATTGGTACCAACCAAGTGCATCTCCTATCATATAGCATGAAATTCTGGAGAGGCGATTAGGAGGAGGAATGGAATAATGGGTGAAATATTGATCTGCCTAGAAAATCCATTCCATTGGATTAGATCCATCAAAAGGTTGAAGAATAAGTTTAGGTGGTTTGAGTGGTTGGTCTGCGGGTTGAGTTTGTATAGGGGAAGAGCATTCAGAATGGTTTTGCAGCGATTGGAAGTTATTAAGATAGGATTCATGGCGGAGGTCTTAGTGAATTTTGAATTCATTGAAGGCAGTGGTGAGGGCGGAGATGGATTCTTGAAGTTGTAATAGATCTTGAGAGCGGGTGTTCATGGTAACAGCAATGAAAGCACCAAAAAATGGTAAGATAAAACTTGTGATAGTGTTGATTGTCCCAATTAGAGAAGGGATAGATCTCTTAATAAATGGGAGAGAGACTAGAATTTTGCTTAATAACTTCTTGTCTTATTCATTCCATAAACAATACTACAAATACTGATACAAAATAATTACCTCCCTAAATTTTAGGATATGAGGACAGTTTCTTCAACCCACTTTGTTAAAACTATAAAAATAGTAACTAACTATTACATTTATTTATAATTCATTTAACATAATCTCCATGATGTGCAGGAAGCTTTGGAACATTTGGACCTGTTTGCAGTAATAGAAGGCCCAATCTTAGAAGTGTTTTCTTGTGTTGGAGGCCCATTCATATCAGTATGTTGGCCACGACTGAATCTAACTCTTTGCAACAATACGATATTATCATTTGTATAATGTTAAATTATTATTATTATTATTATTAATTTAATTACATCATATAAAATATTTTTATATAATATTTTTTTTTTTCTAAATTTTTGGATTTGATGCTAACCCAATAACTCAAGTTTTTGAATGGGCCAACCTTCCAAATTATACAACTATATAATAAATTATAACCTTCCTATATATATAAAATCCACTTCAACTTTTACTGTATTAAAAAAATGTAATTTTCATTTTAGAAATTATTACATGTTCTTAGAAAAATAATACATACATGTTCCATCAAGGTTTTCAATACTATTGTTTTAAGTTATTTTATTTAAAATTTAATCTTAATTACAATTTTAGTCCCTTTATTTTAGAAAATAAATGATTAGGTCCCTCAATTTTTAAAATGAATTATTTAATCCCTCTATTTTTATAAAATGAATGGTTTTAGTCCCTCTGTTATTATGCTGTTAAAAACTTAATGAAAGTTGATGATGCAACGTTTAAAAAATTATTTATTTACTCCAAGTAAGCAATTTAAATGCATGTAACATATACATAACTTCTAAAATACCTAAAATAACCTTACATACCAAATTAAACAATAATATTACTCTACTTAAAATCTCTCATTATTTAAAGACATACATATATGATAGTTTTATTTATACATTCATATATGATTGTTTTTAGATTTTATTAAACTCACATAAGCTTTAACTGGATCCACTTCAAAATAATTTAAAACAAAATTTTAAACAGTACGTAGTACACACTAAATCATAAAAAAAAATTTATCGACAGTTGTTCACTATTTTTATAATTTAGGTTATATTTGTTATTATCATCTGACGTACTTTCTTGTAAATTTTTTGCTACTTTCTTCACTAAAAATTTTATTGCTACTTTTGTTTTGGGATGGTCTAGTCGTCTAGATTTATTAATCTAATTTGAAATTTATTTTTGCCAAAAATATTTTTGTGAAAAATAAATTAACATTTTTAGAAATAAATAAATTATCTTTGATTTGTAGACATAATTTATAATAAATTAACATTTCTAAGTTTAATTAAAGTTATTTTAAGTATTTGGAGAGTCATGTGTATATTATATGCACTTAAATTACTTATTTGAAAAAAATAAATAGTTTTTTAAATGTTACACGAACAACTTCCGTTAAATTTTTAACCAAATAGTAATGGAGGAGGGACTAAAACTGCTCATTTTGTGAAAGTTGGGGATTAAATAGTTCATTTTAAAAATAAGGGGACCAAGTCACTCGTTTTGCTAAAATAAGGGGATCAAAACTACAATTAAGTCTAAAATTCATGTGAGTATACTTAAAATCAATGGTAAAAATCATCATGAAGCATGCAATAACTTCTCTTTTAATTTTGACAATTAATTAGTTTGAGCTTTTAATATATGACAAATTATTTCTTATAATTTCAAATAATTTATGTAGTTAATTGTTAATTGAAAACCCCGGAGAATAATTTGTCATATATTAAAAGTTTAAGTGAATTAACTGTTAAAATTGAAGCTAGAACAGCTTATTAAAAGTTTCATGAATTAATTTTCAAAACTGAAATCAGTTTTAAGCTATTTGCTAAAGAGTCAAAGTTAAAAAAATATATATAATTTCACAAAAAAAGGTAGCAAAAAAATGGTTGCAAAAAAAAAAAAAAAGATGTGGCTCAAATATTCTATCCATGTATGCACCATGAACAATGTGATCCAGCCATCTAGAGATATACATCTTGTTTTGTCCAACATTCAAGGTTAATATGTGCCTAGCTTTAGACATAACAGAATGAAGTTAAGAGTGCTCCTAGTAGGGATGGCAACGGGGCGGGGCGGGGACGGGTAGTAGCTGGCCCCTCTCCTCCTGTGAATAATATCTCGCCCCGCCCCCGCTTCCATATCCGCGGCATCGCTTTATCTTTTTCCTCAAGAGAAGCAAAGATCCAGTATCTCAACAAATTAAAAAAAATCAAAAAAAAATAAAAAATAAAAAAAAAAAGTATAATACTATAATTTTTCAAAATTTTTTCAATACAACTTAATCTAAAAATAATGTCAAACACCTAAAATACTTTTAATTTATATAATTTTATAATATTTAAATTTATATAATTAAGTTTTTTTAATAATTTTATATAAAATATTTATATAAAATTTTTTGCAGACTAAGTAGTGCAGAACCACTTCACTCACTCGCCCCGCTTATTAAACGGGATAACACTAAACGATTTATATCCGCAGTGAGGAGACGGTTACCCGCTCCCGTCAGTGCTCATGCCATGACACATGGCCTAGTAAAATTGCTATCCCTAGCTCCTAGTGCGACTATAGAGTGCAGGGATGTACTTACAGAAAGCGCTCAAGTTAAAGGTGCCACTAGGAAGTCGAAGGAGTGTAGTAGAAGATCAAAGGGTTTTGCCTCCCTTTTATACAGTAGATGGTTACTTGCTAAAGAAGTTAAGTAACCCTGTATTTAGTGTTTGAGAAGGGATTTTATCTATTTATTCCAAATATTTGGTATTATCTTCTTTAGTTTCTTGAGGACAGGGCCATTATTAGTGGGATTGAGATAAATGATAGAGATTTGTGGGATTTAGCCATGGTGGGCTCAAACTCAAGATTTTAGTATGGATCAATAATAAAGGAGAAAGGCTCTTCATGAGCAAGTAATTAATAGTGTATTTATCTTTAATTTCATAAAGTACATAGTCATACACCTTTACTTGTCTACTTTAGAGAAAAATTTTCTAATTCTAAACATAAAATTAACATAAGATTTATGCATCTTTCTGTAATTTATAACATTTTATTCATCACGAATACTGCATATTAGGTCCATTCAGGAATGTCTCCCGTTAATGTCTAAGGTTTCTAGCATTAGCATTCAGGAATGTGTAGTCATCAGACTTAACTCGTCAACACACACTTCTTATTACTTATTATATCCAGTCTTAGCGTTGAGTTTTCATCAAATTTAGCAGAATCAACGTATAGCTCTCTAGAATTGCATACTTTAGAAAGAACCTGCTACATGACGGAAATTAATATTAGCAGAGAGATAGAGAATGTACTTAATTGATGTGCTTCTCTGTGCAATAATATATTTTTGTGTACAAAATTGTGGAATTTTCAGGGATTTCAGTTTGATGTTTAAACAACAAATTTGAAAAAGATATGATTATTTATGTGTTATATACGTTTTACAGTGCCAAGCCTCTAATCTGCTAGTAACCTAATTGTCAATATCAACCCCGAACCTCTTGCCATGCGGTCCTACCAAGTGAACTTTCTTCTTACACCATTGAAATAGTCAAGGGATCTTGTCCTGAGGCTGTGGACATTGCTGAACCCGCCAAAGAAGGATATCAACATACTTTGAGGCTTAACCTCAATCAGAATCAACTAATTGCCCTTCAACTCAATTATATGGATTGCTGGTGCTGCTCAGCCTTGGACTTTGACTTTGCAAACCAGCAAACTAACGTTTAGTAATATCTAATATAGTTTTTCTTTTTCCCTATTAGAGAAATGGAGAATTAATTAAATATTGTCATGAATTGTGCACAACTGTTGATGTTGCTACATTTGTGTTCAACTATGTTAGAGTGAGATACCCTAACTTTTCATATGATTTGCCTAAGTTATATTTAGCTCCTTTCATATTTTTGTAATTACATTGTTTTTTCTTGTATTTGATTTTTTACTTATACATATAGGGTTATATGTGTCTTTGGGGCTCAGTGGGGAACAACTTGAATTTTATATGGACAAACTTTATTTGTAATGTAAGTATTCAAATCTAAATATGGACAAACTAGGTTTCACTTGGTCTTAAAATCTAAATTTGATATTTTTCTAATAAAATTTTGACACAATATGTCGGTGCATTTTTAAAATCAAAATTCTATGGTAAGAATAAGAAATTCATTCATTTTAAATTTAATTTAATTTGATGTATTGTTAACAAAAAAAATTATATTTATTTAATAATATATTATTATATTATTTAATGAATTTGATACATCATTTAATTGTTAATGTAGTAGTCAAACTCATTGAAAGTGTCAGCTAACTCAGGTACAGTCCTTTGCAGCAGGATGCAAGAACTTGAGATCAAATCTCACCTTTGCTCCCTCTTCCTTCTCAAGTGTAACAAGTGTGTGTTGGGGTGGATGTTCTTGGGCAAGTGAGTCCACAGGGTTTCAAGAATATGCTATCTATGCGTTGGCCAGATTAGTAATTGTACTGTATATGGGTCTTATGGGTAGGAAGCATGAATATGATACGACTCACATGCATCCATAGATACATCAAATTTTAAAAGTTTTAGTACACGATTGAAAAGTATCTAATTAGATACGATCAGATATTAGTAGGATAATTATTTTGAAGTATCATTACTTCATAAATGAATATAGGTTTAAGATTGTCTAAATTATAATTGTTTGACTCGAACAGACTCAGTTGATCGGACTAAGAAACTCGACTCAATCTCTAGGTCAGTTTGATTCTTGTGTATTACGAGTCATAATAATGAATTGGTCAAATTTGAGTGACTCGCTCAACCAGGTTGATCCAAGTTTTGAGATATTTAAAATTTTAAAATAACTATATGTAGGATTTGAACTTGGTAAATCAAAAATGTTTGTGATTAAGTATATTATGCCATTAGATCATGTATTTTTATTGAATTATATATATTTTTAATTTATATTATTGTCCAATCAATTTAATTTTTAAACATAATGTTAGACTATTACCATTGTTAGTTTAGTTATATCATATAAAATATATTTCATATAGTTTATTTTAAAATAATATTTTTTCATATAACTTTTTTTATGAAACATTTTTTATATAGTATATTTTTTATTCAAATTTTTCAATTCTACTGCTTGACCTACAGTTGGACTATTATTGACCCAATATTTGAACCAGATCAACTTTCGATTCAGGTTATACATTCATAGTCTAAATAATAGCCAAGTCTCTTGTTAATACAAAACATATACACTAAACCCATTCCACGACCGACAAATGATAACCACATTGCCTGGAGAAAGTTTTATATAGGCCTATGACTTATTTAACCTGTTGTATTAAATTTGATAAGATAAGTTAATATAATATATTATGATTTTATTAGTTATTTAGTACAAATATTATATTCTATAAGTTTATTTATCAAATATCTTTTTATACATTAAAATAATAAATAACTTAATTAAGTTTTAAATAAATTAATTCTGATTAAATTTTGATATATAAATTATTATAAAGAAATTTTCATTATAATTTTAAATATTTTAATATTCTCGATCATTATTTATTAAACCTTATATTATCAAATCTTATATTATTAGACTTTAATATTATTAAATTATATTTAATATATTTAATAATATAAAATATAATAATATAAGATAATAAGATAAAATTTAATAATATAAATAAACTAATAAATTATTATACTATCAAATATTTAATACATATAATATAAATAACTAAATAATATATGTAATTATCTATTATAATTATATTATCCACCATCGATCCTCAACCATCCTGATCCACCACCCACAAAAAGAGAACCTCCACCCACATGGTTTTAAATTGCACCTCCGTCACATTATGGCTATTGCGATGCGGATGCAATTTTTTAAATTTGCACAAAATGTAAAAAAAAAAAAATTCTATAATTATTATAACTCTTCATTTATCCTTATTTATAATGTTTTATAGGCTTTTACTCATTTGATAAGATTTTGTACCATGTTAAAGAATAATTTAAATTGAATTCATAATCAACATAACATAATTATTGTTATAATAATTATTAATAGGCATTTTAAAGTTTTATTTCATATATAAATATAAGAGAATAAGAAACTGAATAATATATAAACTTAAATAAGTTGCAAATAAATTTCACAAAAATATGTCATATTTTTATACTGAGTCACTGATAAAAAAATCTAACTCGGTAAGAATAATATAATTACCTGCAACTTTAATCACATCACCAATTATGCAGGGAATAATTTCACTATTAAGATGCATGACTTCACTGCAAAAGAAAACATGATATAAACTCGTAATTAATATCTTAAATATTTATAAGTATTATAAAAATTCTTTTTACATAATTCACAAATAATAAACTAAATCTCACTTAATTTTTTTAAAATAATAAAGTAAATTATTAAATTTAAAATAGTAAATAAATAAGTAAATAAATAAATAAATTAAAAACTTAAAGACAATATAAATAGAACTTACATGATAATTATTATCACATGGTAGAATGGCGTGGAAGATCATAACCTCCACTTTCATTTTGGCTATCACCTTGCATGCCTCCTTGTCTAAAGACATAATCAAAAAATCCACTACTTGATTGTTGATGATCAAAATCTTGATAGTTCGTTGAAGATTGATGGTATGGTAGAGGTTGATTACTACTAATATATTGATCATATACACTGAAGTAAGGATACTGATAAGATGGTGGATAATACTCCTAACTACTCTGAGATGATTCACCAAGACCAAAGTCACCAAAACTTTGTGCAATGCTCGAAGAGGAAGAATCTTCTAGTGTAACATTTTGTTGCCTTCTTCCTCTACTAGATTGTGATCCACCTCTTCTGCCATCACCAAATGAATGATCAGAAGGAACCATATCTGGCCTAGATGTAGCCATATCAATCATTAGGCTCTTGTCACGGCAATTGTATGGAATCTCATGATATGGATCATTTTACCTATATTCATCATCCTCTTCATCATTATCATCACTTTTTTCAACTTCTGCATCAGCACCACCATTACCACTGTTATTACTAGGAGGGCTTAAACCATCACTATTTTCATCAAAACCTGCATCAGCATCATCATTACTAGCTTCCATATCTTCATCATCAGTATCAATTCTAGGCAACCACTCTGAATTTTGTACTCCATCTAATATAGGGCCTTCTCTTTCTTCAATCTAAGGAGATAATGAATATTCTTCTTAAAATATGTAGTCAAGATTAATTGGATTAAAATTAGCTTCAATTTCATCTTGACTTCTTCTTTCTTCATATCTCATTTTCAGCTTCATATTGTAATATGTGAAGACAAGTTTTTGTAACTTTTTGTACTTGAGTCTATTCCTTGTCTTTGTATGAATGTAGCTGAATGTGCTCCAATTTCTCTCACAATTTGTAGCTGAAGTTGTTTGACTAAGAACTTTTATTGCCACACGTTGAAGTTCAGGAGCACACGATCCAAATATCAACCACCATTCAACTATTTAAATGACCAAGCAAGAATAATTATTTGTCATATAAAGTATAAATAAATTTTAAATAGATTTACTTGTACAAAAAAGAGAAAAAAATATTTTACCTGGATTCATTCTAGCCCAAGCTCTTTGAGCTTGTGGTGTGCCAAATGATTCACGTTTTTTCCTAAAAATCATCAACTATATAACACAATATAATATGTCAATAAATAAATATATAATATTTAATTATAAATTTATAAGATTTAAGTATAAACATTATTTACTAACCTGATTCAAAGCTTTAATTTGATCATCCATGTTTCTTTCTAATTTGATGATGATGCTACTGGTTCTATCAAAAGTTTCTTTATAAACATCAGATCCATGTTCAACTCCATATTGAAATTGTGGGTTAAGAAAATAACCTAAAAAAAGTTAATCAATTATTATGCATAGAGGCATGAATGTAAAATTTTATAACAAAATAAAAAATTATAAATTATATTTATTATTGACGTATTTGCAGAATGAAGATCAGAATGCATGAATCTCCAATGCTGGTCTATTATTTCATTATATGTTGTATGATATCGAGAATTTTGTTGGATAGATTGTTTGACTCGATCTATGGCTTCATAAAGAAAACTCATTGTTGGCTTCATGTCACCATCGACCAGCCTCAAGACTTTTACAATAGGTTCAAATACTTTCAGTAGATCAACAACCTTACTCCAAAATTCACTGCTCAAAACAATTTTTCTTGCTTCAAATGCTGATCATTTTTTCTCTTTCCCAAACTTAGATCTTCTAAATTCTTCTGAGTTGAACATGTTTTTTAAACCTTGCTTTTGCTTCATAATAGCTTGAAGCTGCAAGAACAGTGTTGCAAATCGAGTTATGCTAGGACGGACAATTTCTCTACCTCCAGTATATTTCTTCATCAAATTTACTGTCCATATATGGTTATAGATGAAAGTTGTTACTGTCTTTGCATTATTCAATAATTTCTTCACATTTTGCTTTTTTCCTATATTTTCCAAGCAAAGATCCAAACAATTAGCTGCACATGCAGACCAATACAAATGTGACCTCTTTTCCATCAATTTTTTCCGAGCTGCTTTTAGTGCTTTTTCATTGTCTGTAACCACTTGGACTATATATTCTTCTCCAACTTCATCTATAACTTTGTCAAGCAACTGAAAGTAATAATCTGTATTTCTAGTATCAACACCAGAAGCATCAACAGATTTTAAGAAAATTGTCTCATTGTTGCAGTAAACAAGAAAATTCATAATATGTGTATGGTTTATACTATCAGTCCAACCATCACACATTATTGTGACTCTTCTTTCTTTTCAAGTATCCTTTAGTGTATTTATCCATTCTTGCATTTTTTTATATTCAACTTTCAAATAAACATCTGAAACTTCATAAGGAGTTGGGCATTTAACTCCTTTTCCTACCTCAGCTGCTTCAACAATCAAAGCATGCAACCAAGGAGAATCAGCTAAATTCATAGGCAAACGCTCATAAATTAGAAACCTACTTACTTCGCTGCTCCAAGTGTTTTTCTTAGTGTTTTCATCCAATCACCAGCAACTTTTGGTTGTTTCACGCTTTTACTTCTCACAAGGTTAACATCTGTAGACCTCAAAATAGCAGAAATATCTTGCGGCCTTCTGACTTCACTAACACTTGTACGAGAGCTTCCACCCTCTTCATATATATTTTCATATCCCCCTGTTTGTTGTCTGAATCATTGTCTGTCTTCCCATTCATGTTGTGATATAAGGCTCTCCTGTGTAGCTAGCCTAATTTGTTCATCAATATGGTATTCCACGTCTTCCTCTTCAACATTTCCCCTTAAGCCTTCTTCAAATTCTTCTTTTCTTTTTTTAGAGTCAATCCCATCCATGAGGAGTTTCATCATATTCTCCCTGACAAATGTGTTGACTCTAGGACAACCTGCTACTTGCCCTTTAAAATGCGCCATGTGTTGCTTCAATCTTGTAATGCCACCTTTTATCACTTTTTCACAAAGTTTGCATGTGATGTTGTTTCGATTTTCAGGTACAACTGTTCCGAAATGTCATCCAATATCATCACTTGGAGCACCCTCCAATCTTCCTATAGGAAATTCTTCTCTTGGCGGCATTATTTAAAATTTACAATATCTGTTTACAAAAATAAATTATAACAATTATCAATAATTAACTTAGTTATCACTATTATTAACACCCCAATTAACAATCAATAATTAACTTTAACTTCAAAGTTAAAACTCTTAATATAGACTACTAATTATTTTCTTTTAAACAAACAATTAAGTAATTAAATTAATTATCACTATTTCTAATATTTCATCAATAATTAACTTTAATTTTAAATCCTTAATATAAAATTAATTATAAATATTCTTAACTTAATTTTTCGACACTATTATCAAATTTTTCAATTTTCTCAAGTCTCACAATTTTTTTCAATTTCCCTCTTTTCCAAATTTTCCTACTCTTCTTTTCAAAAAAAAAAAAATCCCAAATTTTCCCCCTTCCTGCGCCTAAATCCTCCCAAACCCAGAATTTTAATTTCCCTTACCCACCCGATTTTTACCTACGGCCGCATATTTAAATTTCCCTTCTCACTTCATTTTCCCTAAATCCTCCCCCATCCTTTCTCTCTCGGTTTCGCAACTCTCTCGCTTCTCTCCGTCTCCATCTTTTCCTTCCATCTTTCTCTTCATTTCACGAAACCCCCTTATGATCAGAGCCTTCCCCTTCCTCTTTGATTCGCGGACCACCACCCACGCCTCCCACCTCCACGGCCACCTCCCCGTCTCGGCCCAATCACCCATGTCATCCACGATCCACCTCCACGACCCCCTCTCGCCTCCCTCTTCGTCAGTCTCACTCTCAGACTCTCAATCCCTCTCGCCTCTCACGATCTCACTCTCACGGCCTCACTCACCACCCCCCTAACATGAAATCTTACACAAATCCAACCCCAAGATGCATGCATACGAAAAAAGTAAACATAATTAGAGATGAGCTCACCCTAAGATTTATCAGCCGGAAAGATGGTGAGTTCGTGATCCGGGATCTTGGAGACCGGAGCCAGAAGGAGATAGTTTTCATGAAACTACAACTACAAGGTGAGTCCGTGAATGACATTGATATCTGATGATTTTGTCTGTATGTTTTCTCCTTTTCCCTGTTGATGAAATTATTGGGTTGATGCAGAATCTTTTTTTTTTCTGTGCTCTGACAATGTCGATTTGAAAGAAAAAATAGAACCTGAAATTTAGATATAATATTATTGCTGTGTGATTTTTGTTCACACTACAATTGTGATTTGATGCCATTGCAGCACCGACCATAATGGTAATATTGCGATCACATCAAATGATGCGGACTGCAATTTAGAACCCTGGTCATCACCTACCCTGCAACCAACAGTAATATAATATATTTCAACTTAATGTTTGCGGTGAATGGAAAGCCACGTACAGTTTTGAACCTGTAAATCGTGTCTGGCAGTGCGTGGTTACTTTCATATCAGAGATCACGATCCACAGTAAGCCATTGTCCACCCACCCACGGGGTGAATTACTTTTTTCCTTTCCTTTTTTTTTCCCTCTGTAGCAGAGGTAAGGTTCTAAAATTCAGTGCTTTGTTCATCTCAAACAAATAAAATTCACACACACAATGGCTGTGTTTTTTTTTTTTCATCCATTAGAAGATTTTTCCTTTTGGACTATTTTGGAAGCTGGAACCTTAAATTACCATATTTTACATCGAGAATCATGCAGGTATGGGGTAGCTCAGAAGACAAAGCATGTAATATATAGTAATGTTATTCGAGCGATTAAATCTGTATAAATAACTTCGTTTGAATTCTGGTAATCTTTGATTTTTTTTATAGGAAGGGAATGAAGTTGAGGGGTGAAATAGTAAGAGAAATTTTATCAAATCTAATTAGAGGTTGAGGGAGATGATAGAATAATTAAGATAAAATAAAATAAAAAATTTTAATTTGATTTAATTATACTATTATTAAATTATTAAATATCTCATAAAATTTAATAATATTAACTAATACTATCAAATTAACTCTTTATCCTGTCTATCAAATGCAGCTTAAGATCTTATTTTATCTTATTCTTCGTATCAAACTAACTCCTAATGTATTCAAATTGAATGTCCTATACCAATTAAAATATTATTTAAGAAATAATTATCATAATTAATTAATAAATAACCCTACTTAACTATCTTAGTTAGTGCATATTTATGTAACAATTTCTCCACACACACCTTTTTCTATTTTTGAAGTTCTGATCAGAGCATGGGAGACCACAAACCCTTCGGACCAGAACAACGGCGCTATTTGTAACATATGTTAACATGAAAAATCAAGTAAAATAATAATAAAATTAAGGGCAATCTAGATTTATCAGGTAAGAGAAATGATGTTTCTTACCAAAGGATTTTCATGAAACTGCACACAAATTTATATTTATTGTGTCGCATTGTTATTGTTTCTTTTTTTCTAACATTTATTACCTGAAATTTAGATAAATAACTGTTGTGATTGGTTTCATGTTATTCGTAAAACTTTTCGTTTAATAGGATTTAGCACTCCTCATCAAGTAAATATATCTAATCTAATCTAGTAATTAATGATGTTTGAGCCTAAATAAATAAAATGTCACGTGTCAGCAAGGTAGATTAAGTTAGAAAATTTTAAAAAATATAATATAGAATAGTTTAAATTAATCAAATAAATATAAGCTAATAAAATTATGTAATTAATACAAAACCAAACCAAAATAATTCAAATTTATTTTTCTATCAAGTTCGATTTGAACCAACTTGTAAACACCACTAATGATATGGACCTAATTGGAAACTTAAAAAAATATAAGGATCCAATTATAAAGTTTTAAAATATAATGACCTAATTGAGAAATATCAAATAGTATAAAAACGTACATATTAATTTAACTTAAATAAAGTTTAATCTTATACACACAAATAACATTTGATAGTTGTTATGTTTAAATATACATAATTAATAGTATTTAATAGTTACTAAGTTATAATTTTATAATGTTACACTTTTTATGATTCGAGGCCCATTAGCATTTTTTACCAAACGCAAAACAAAAGCGCCCAACGTCATGATCCAATCCAACCCCAATCTTGAAATTTCATTGCTTTTGGCTAATAGCTCCTGTCATGACCAAAAAAAAAAAAAAAGACAATAGCCCTTGTATGACAAAAAATAAAACTTAAAAGCTCTTTTATGTCTTATGCAATGTTTTTAAAATCAAATCGGTCATTAACCTGCGAAGACATTGGTTTAGAATTTATTGGTTGAATTATAATTGAATTATAGTTGAATTATTGATAATTAAATATATATTTTTAATATAATATATTAAATAATAAATTAACATATTAATATCTTATATTGTGTTACTTAGTATTTCAAAATTTCACATTGTATAATAAATGAAGCATCTACGTATACAATATATATAAAAGTTAAAAAAATATTACATTTACAAGTTTTACGTAAAATAATGAGTAGAACATTCAAATATAAATTTATATAAAAATAAAAAAAGAACAAACTTTTTTATGTCTTTCTTATATTTTATATGTGGACTTTTATAACTTGATATTAGATCTCTATTTGACTCAAAATTATTTTAAATGAGTTAAAAAAAATTTGACCAAAAAATATGAATTTAATTTTTTTAATAAAATTGGTTCAAACTAATTTACTACTAATGTTATCATTTTTTGACCGATTCTGACATATTCTCTCATAGGCTAGTTTCATGCGTTAAATGGACCGAACCTGTGACTAATCAAATCGACTAATCTAATCTGATTTTCTCAACAATGGTCCTATGCAATTCATCGATCATCAGGACTTAAGCTAAAGGTAAAACCCACAAACTTAAGAATTTGTGAGTTAGTTGGCAAAAATAAATTTGATGCAAGTGGATCTTATTTCTTGTGGAAGGGTTTAAAATTCACTGAAAATATCTTGTGACTAGAGCCACATTTTTTTTTTGATACAAACTAAAGAATTTATTTCGATGTGTGAGTTAATTGGCAAAAATAAATTTTATGCAAGTGGATCTTATTTGTTGTGGAGGGATTTAAAATTCACTGAAAATATCTTGTGACTAGAGCCACATTTTTTTGGGTGCAAAACAGGGATTAGAGCCACATTTAACTCAAAATAAATCTCACACCCAAAAAATATAATGGCATCTTATAATCTTTAAAAAATTAAAGAATCCAAATTCAAAAATAAAATGATCAAAATAATCCCCTTTTAAAAATACTTAGCTGCCCAGATAGATTTGTACCAACCCTACCAAAAATGTGTTATGGCCTATGGGGTATGTTTCATTTAAAAAAAAATTATTATACATCTCTTTTAAAGATATATATACTATTAACATTTTTTTTAAAAGTGTCAGATTTAATAAAAAATAATAATAATAAAAAAAAATATAATAAATGATATTAAAATTATAAAAAAAATATATATACACTATTAATAATAAAAATATTAAAATTAATTTTATTTTTATAAATCCACTTAAAATGTGGGACCTATACCCTTTTTAAACCATCCTAGCTCCTCCATTTCCTAGAGCATCCGGGCTCCTTAGCGAAGCCCATCCTCTTTTACTACAAAAGTGATGATAATTTTCTTTTTCTTTTTTTAACAAGAGTGATGGTAATAAAAAGGTAGAAAGCAGTAGTCGAGCTTTTACCTTAATTAACGTGGGTTTTAATCTTTAAAATTAAGGTGTATTGATCAGAGGTTTAATGACTTAAGCCTCCATCGAATTATTTATTCCTCCGTGCACTTTTGGTGTAAAAATAAAAAAGCAGTATAAATAAAATAAGATAGAACAGTGAACCAAAACTAAAAGAGGATAAACAATCCTCCTGGTTCAAATTCCATAGTTTAAAAATTTAAATTATTTGATTGAAATGGATAATATTATAAAAATATTATCCAATGCATTATAACAAAACTTACGATTTTTTCATAAAATATGAAAATTATTTCTTTTAAAAAATAATAAAGGGAATAAGGACAAATGGAAGGATGAATGAAAGTGGCTCGAATCATTCTCAAATGCCCCGACATCCTTTCCTTGTTTATAGGGTTGGTTCACATCTAACTGATTGATTCAATTTTTTCTTTTTCTTTTTCATGAACTTGATTCAATCAATTTTGACTAATCTAAATTAGTCTTTGTCATAAATCTAACTATAAAACTTTTTTTTATAGAAGTTATAAAACTATATTAAAACCAACTAATATCTAATGTAAAATGGCAACGACGATTGATATAACTAATAAAAAGAGATTACGTTAATTAAATTAACCAAAGTTTGATTCCTACCAAAACCTATTATTAATAGATTATCTGTAATACATCCATAAATGCTCATTATATCTACAAATCTATCCTAACTTTGAGATATATAAAACAGCCACCCTTAATAATAATTTTTTATTAATTAAAATAATTTCTAATATAAAATGTGACTAATAAAACTGTGCAGTCCAATCCAATTCAATCAATAATGTTGTAAATTAAGCAACAAAAGAAACACCACAAAAATCCCGTAAGAAAGCAAATACAAACCTGTTATGAATCAAGATCCTACCTAATCACTCCTTGATTCTCTCTTGGTTTTTTTATTTGATTTGCTGTATATATTTAAATTGTTGCCTAGATTAGTTCCCTTAAAATCAGGACATTAGTTAGGAGAGTTTCTATTGTTTAGGCATAATTTCATCTCTTTCTCGTGTATAAAGGATAACAATTGTACATTCAAAATATATCTTTTCAGAGGATATTTTCACATGGTATTAAAGAGGTGAAACCTCTATAGTCCACTCAACTCCAAATATCTTTTTTAGCTTATATGGCAGAGAATGATGAAACTTTAGAGGCAACTAAAACTTTAGAGGCACCTAAGACCTCTACCCACACGTACGACGATCCAAGCGACCCTCTATATCTCCATCACTCTGACCAACTAGGTTTAATTCTTGTGACTCAACAATTGACATAGAACAATTACCCTCTTTGGAGTCATGCCATGATCATGGCTCTCATCACCAAGAACAAGGATGGCTTTGTGGATGGATCCATCATGAAGCCATCAGCAACATCCACCAAGGAACATCCACCAAATGGAATACAAGCAATGGACCAATAAGGGTAAAGTCATAGTTTTATATTTTGAAAACACTAAATGATATTTTTATTATCAATACTATCAAGTATTTCTCTCTCTATGTAAATCAAACAATTGATCTTTTTATTGCAACATTTATTTCACCCATAAAAAATTACACATATAAAAACTCAAAGTGTGATGTATAATGAAAAGTTTTAAAGTAGAGTGGGGGCATGTGTCCCCACTCCTCTAAACATAGATCCCAAGATCCTCCAAGATCCGGAATTGAAAGGGCGTTTCTCTCATGCAAATAACGTACATCTTTTCCACATTGAACAAGAGATTCATGAGTGTATTCAAGGATACATGAGCATTGGTGACTACTACACCAAGTTAAAGGGCCTGTGGGATGCACGTGATGCTCCAAGTCCCCTTCCACCTAGTAATGGCAAAATGGCAAAGAAATTGCAGGAGTATCAACAAACCCAACGTACTATTCAATTCCTCATGAGACTCAACCCAGTTTATGTCGGAGCTTAAGGACAGATTTTACTCACGGATCCCTTGCCACCTGTGATCAAGGTATTTTCCCTCATCATTCAAGTTGAAAAACAACGCAACATTTCTTCATAAGTAACACCAGATGCAGTTGCTTTTGCTGTCAAAGATGGATCACCAAATTCCAACAGGAATTATCCACCAAGGAATCCACACCATGTGATCGCTGCAACCTTGTAGGACACACCACTGAAAATTGCCGTCAATATCTTAGGTGTGATCATTGTGGCTACAAGGGTCATACCATCGATATTTGGTGCAAGCTAAGCGAGCAAATGTTCAAGGGGATAAGAAAGGCCTCTCAAACTCTCTTTCCAAAGCTCATCATGCGAATTCCAAATCTAACGAGGCTGAGACAACTTCTTCCTCCTCCTATAGCCTGACTGCTGATCAATATCGTGATCTCCTTGAACTCATTGATTAAACAAAATCGGATAGTGTTGCCAATCAAGTGTCAACAATGAGCAACCTTTCAGGTAACCCTCCTAGTTCTCCCATATATGGTGAGGGTATTCAATGGATCTTTGACACAGGAGTCACTGACCACATGGTTTATTCACCTTAATTTTTCACCACTAGCATGCCAGTCACCAATCGTTATGTCCATTTACCAAATTATGCTCTTGCTTAAGTCATACACATAAGGACAATACATTTTTCCAAAAAGCTGATACTTTATAATGTGCTTTATGTCCCTTCCTTTAAACTAGATTTGATATCTATGGCCAAATTGACTCAAACCTCTTCATGTTATGCAAACTTTACCAACAACCTTTGTTTTGTGCAGGACCAACATTTGGGGAAGACGATTGGGACGGGAATTGAGCAAGCTGGACTCTACTACTTGGATACGTCAAAGTATGCTGGGTGTTATGCTTTCGCTACCAAGGCCACTTCCACCAACCCTTATCTATGGCACCAACGACTTGGTCACCCCCCTAATAGAAGCCTACAAAACATTTCTTTATGTTCAGACTCTGTTAGATTCCATTCTGTCAATGATTGTTCTATTTGTCCACTTGTTAAACAAACTAGACAACTTTTTCCTTGCAGTTCTATTAATACAAAATCTTGTTTTGAGTTAATTCATGTTGATATTTGGGGTGGTTACCATGTTCCAACTTTACAAGGGGCAAAATATTTTCTTACTATAGTAGATGATTTTTCTTGATGCACATGAGTTTATCTCTTACATACAAAATCTGAAGTTAGAAATTGTTTACTTGCCTTTATAAATCTGGTTGAAACCGAATTTGAATCTCGCATCAAAATCATTCGTAGTGACAATGGTCCTGAATTTCCATCCCAAACACATATCATGATAAAGGGATTATTCACCAAACCAATTATGTCTCAATCCCACAACAGAATGGCATTGTTGAACGAAAACATCGGCATCTTCTCAATGTAGCCCGTGCCTTACTTTTCCAAGCCAACCTTCCCGAAATCTTCTGGGGTGATGCTATCCTTACCGCTATTTACTTAATCAATCGTACCTCAACCCCTGTTCTTCATGGAAAAACACCATTTGAGGTACTCTTCCATAAAATACCAACTTACCATCATTTATGGGTTTTTGGTTGTCTATGTTTTGCCTCCACCCACCATCACAAACCAACCAAGTTTGATGTTCGTTCTCTTCGTTGCATCTTCCTTGGTTATTCCTATGGTACCAAAGGTTATCGGGTATATGATTTAGCCACTGGAAAAATCTTTGTTTCCTGAGATGCCATTTTTTATGAACATGTTTTTCCTTGTGCTTCCGCTGTCCACGTACCCACTCCATCACCACACCCAATTTTTCCTACAGCTGTCGTGCCTGCTAATTTGAACCCGCTTACTGCTGTGCCACCCTTTCCTACCCTAACGCCATCAACTTGGGATGACCTACACCCAACACCACCTGCTGTGGTGCCCGTTTTGCCCACTGCAACGCCTCCAGATCCGATTCTCCCTACCACTGTGTCCATTCTAGATGTCGTGGCTTCCAATTCTGCCACCGCAACACTACTTGATGCCCTTCATGATCCTCCTATTCCTATCCCCCGAGTTCGGCGACCCACACGAGCACCCAGCTACCTTTAGTAGTATCATGTAGAAGCTTCTTTGCCTACTCGCTCCCCACCGTCGTCTCACTCGGTGTTGACTGGTCCCAAAGGTATCCCTCACCCCTTGTTTCATGTTCTTAATTATGATAGACTTTCTCCTATCCATCGTGCTTTCACCACTTCCATTTTAGCTATCGAAGAACCTACCTCCTTTCACCAGGTAGTCCAAGATCCTAAATGGTGTCTTGCAATGGACGAAGAGCTTCGTGCTCTCCATGATAATGGTACTTGGTCTCTCCAACCCTTGCCTCCAAACAAGAAACCCGTGGGTTGCAAATGAGTTTACAAGATCAAATTCAATCCCGATGGCACTGTCGAGCGCTATAAAGCCCGCTTAGTTGCAAAATGTTATAGTTAGATTGAAGGTTTTGATTATCGTGAGACTTTTGCTCCTATTGCCAAGCTTGTTACTGTTCGGTTACTCCTTGTTGTTGCATCTTCTATGAATTGGCACCTTCAACAGCTGGACGTCAACAATGCTTTCCTCCATGGCGACCTAGAGGAAGAGGTATACATGTCATTACCTCTTGGTTTCGGACGAAAAGGGGAGACACGCTTTTGTAAGCTTCACAAATCTTTGTATGGGCTTAAGCAAGCCTCTCGTCAATGGTTTATCAAACTATTCAAAGTCCTCACCCTTGCAGACTATACTCAATCCAAATCAGATCACTCCTTATTCATCTGACACCATGGCACTTCCTTTACTGCCCTCCTTGTCTATGTGGATGACATCATTTTGGCAGGCAATAACCTCCAAGAAATTGAAGAAATTAAAGCTCATCTCATGCAGCAATTTAAGCTTAAGGATCTTGGTAACTTGAAATATTTTTTGGGCATAGAGGTATCTCGATCCAAACAAGGAATTACTCTTTCACAAAGGAAATATGCACTTGAAATATTAGAGGACATGGGGTACTTGGTAGTGAAGCTCGCCAATTCTCCAATGGAGCAGAATTTATCTCTTAGTAAGGAAGATGATGATTGTGTTGAAGACCCTTCTTCTTATTGAAGACTTGTTGGGCGATTAATTTACTTGACTATCATAAGGTCAGACTTGGTCTATCCTGTTCACATTCTCAGTTAATTTATGGACAAGCCCCGTGTTCCACACCTAGAAGCCGCACAACGAGTTCTACGATACATCAAGAAAACACCTGGACAAGGTATTTTTTTTCTTATCCACAAGTTCATTGCAGTTGAATGCTTTTTGTGATGTGGATTAGGCTCAATGTCGAGATACATGAAAGTCAACCTCAGGCTACTGTGTCTTTATTGAGAATTCCCTCATTTCTTGGAAAACCAAGAAGCAAACTACCGTCTCCCGCTCAAGTGCAGAGGCAGAATATCGCTCCATGGCATCTGTTTGTTGTGAGGTCACTTGGCTACAAAGTGTTCTACATGATCTTGGAATAGAGCATTCACAACCGATTAAACTATTCTGTGATAATCAAGCCGCTCTACACATAGCTTCCAATCCAGTATTCCATGAACGGACAAAACACATAGAAATTGATTGTTATCTTATTCGAGAAAAGGTTCAAACTGGAATAGTCAAGACTTATCATATATCAATATAATAACAACCAACAGACATCTTCACTAAATCATTAAGTGTGCCACAGTTATCCAATCTTATCAACAAGTTAGGAATGATCAATATCTATTCCAACTTGAGGGAAAATCAAGATCCTACCTAATCACTCCTTGATTCTCTCTTGGTTTTTTGATTTGATTTGCTGTATATGTTTAAACTATTGCCTAGATTAGTTCCTTTAAAATCAGAACATTAATTAAGAAAGTTTCTATTATTTAGGCATAGTTTCATCTCTTCCTCGTGTATAAAGGATAACAATTGTACATTCAAAATATACTTTTCCAAAAGATATTTTCACAAAGCCTCTTCTGAATTGAATACTCAGGATGGAATGCTAGGACCGTGAGAGAGGACAAGCAACCGACAAAACAATTACATGCTTCACCTCCTATTTGACACAATATGCACACCAAAATTGTGCATGTATGCCACGTATTTTGGTGGACCTTTGCTGGCTCTTGCTACTGTGTCCATCTATTTTTCTCTCTCTCCTTCTTGCTTCCTCTTACTCATGTCACTTCCATCAAGTTATACTTGTTTTTTCATATAAGTAATGCTGCTCCTCTACGAAAGCAGGAGGTGAAAGTAGAATAGAAAACTTGGAGAAGGTATCAGAGTAAGAATCATATCAAAATGGCTTCAGAGATTGAGAGGGAGTCATTGATAACTGAGACTCATAATGCACCGGTTACTACACAGAGAAGGGTCAGAAAAGACTTGGAAAACTCTCTTCCAAAGCCATGTAAGTCTCATCTCCTAAAAACTAAGGTAGCGTTTGGTTTTTTTTTTTAATTTTAGTTAATATATTTTTATTTATAATTATAAAAATATTATTTTATTTTTACTTTTATTTCTTGTTTTTAAGATTTTGTGAAGGAAAATAATGAAAACGACTCAATTTTTTTTTTACAAATCTTGAAAATAGAAATAAATTGATAATAAGATGACATTTTTATAATAATAAATAAAAACAAATTAAATACCCTTTAATTTTTTTTAATTCCATTACCTCAAAATGAGGTGAAAGTTTTAACTTCTAACCCAAAAAAGTAAAAAGAAAAGAGAGAGATGAGAAATAAAGGCCAAGCCATATGATCATTATTAATTTTCTGCAAATTCTAATAATAGTCTATCATTATGTTTTCTGTATTTTTTGTTCCTACAATTTTTTGGATTGTTTATGCACGTGGTACATATACACATATCAAAGGGTCATGCCATGAACTCTTTTTGTCAATCTTAGTTCATATCTGATCTTCAGTATTGGATTTCTCAAATATCAGAGATTTTAGATGTGTTTTTCCTGAATTCTCTCCTTTTATGTTGCAAAGGCACCTCATCTATCTAAATACATACACTAATAAGATGAATAAACTTGAAGGGGTTTGTTTCATAAAGCAGAAAAAGGACCTTTCACCAAATGACTTGTTTAAAATATTATGGATTAAAATTTCCTCTTATTGTATAACAAAACCATTTTTTTTTCATGTGACATGTGCTCAGACATGCCCAGAGCATTGAAAGCTCCTGATACAAGCCACCCGCATGGAACACCAGGCCACAGGCATTACAACTTGACTGTTCTTCAGCAGCATTGTGCTTTTTTTGATCAAGATGACAATGGAATCGTTTACCCTTGGGAGACTTACATGGGTAAGAGTTTTGATTTCCAACAGGCTCCTCAGTTTTTATTATCTTATCCAAAGTTCTTTACAGTGAGGTTTCCAAAGATATGACTCCTGACCTTAGGAAATTTTCAGGGCTGCGTGCTATTGGATTTAATGTCATTGCATCTGTTATTATGGCTGTTGGTATCAATATTGCAATGAGTTATCCTACTCAGCCTGTGAGTCATTCTTCTTTTTACCTTAACAGAAGAAGGAAGAAAAAAAAATGGACAATTCTGCTGTATACATTCCCTTTGGGATTCAGCTCTTCTTAAGCATATTTTGCATTTTAACGTTTATGTTAGTTATATTAAAATATTGAGAATTTGTGCAGTTATGAGCTTGTTGATTAAAATCCAATACCTGTGTGAATTTTAAATTCTGATTTAAGTAACATATAAAATATGCAAGCACAATTTACTCTTTAATAAGTGCACTATCACCTTGGAAAAGCAAAATTCAATCCTGTGCCCCCTGAGGCACAGTTGATGCCAAAAATCATGCCGGGAATTAGGAATTGGGAAAATTGGCAGATAGCATATGTGTCTTTGTCTTTTTTTCAGTTGGATTTGTCATGAAGTTTCAATTTTCACACATTATTTTCATTACACTTTTTTTACATTATTTCTTTTTTTAATAATAAAATAAGAGAAACATATTTTTCAATACACACGCTCTTTTTACTAAAATCAAATAAAGTGTAAAGTGTGTAAGAAAAATGATGTTTGATGAATATTTTCTTTTTCAAGTGAGTAAAGCTGTTAAAAGCTTTACCTATTGCTATTGTTCATTAGATCACTCTAAAAATACGTATATAATAAATACACATATATTTAAGATAATCTAATGGATAAAAAGCTCAATTCTCCATACTGGTCCTTTTAATTATGTTTCTCTGTACTGTATGTAACTTTCATTGATAGATTACTGAAAATCGTTGGTAGATCACTGAGCCACCTCCCATCCCCAAAACTTTTATTTACCATAAAAATTAATAAAATAAAATAAAATTAGTTTTTGTTGAGCGAAAAAATCCCATTTGGAATGTTTAGCCTTAACTTAGAATTGTAATTTTTCAGAATTGGTTTCCTTCTCTCCTCTTTCCTATCTACATACACAACGTACACAAAATTAAGCACGGGAGTGACTCTGGAGTTTATGACACAGAAGGACGGTAAGTGATGCTTATGAATAACTATGTATTACAACAATCTTTCATGTAACTATTTTGACTATGAATCTATTAGATATTTCTCTCTAGTTAAATGAAACCACAGTTATGTACCAGCAAATCTTGAGAACATGTTTAGCAAGTATGCTCGTACAGTACCAGACAAGCTCACACTTGGAGAGCTATGGGACATGACTGAGGGAAACCGAAATGCATTTGACCCATTTGGCTGGTGAATTTCTTGGTTCTAAAGTTACTTTATTGTAGAATCAGTTGATTGATTTGCTCAAAATTATGTTCTTATTGAAATAGTGATATATATATATATATATATATATATATATATATATATGGAATATGTGTTTGCAGGGCTGCAGCTAAACTGGAGTGGTTGATTCTGTACATTCTGGCTAGGGATGAGGAAGGTTTCCTGTCTAAAGAAGCTGTGAGAAGATGCTATGATGGGAACTTATTTGAATACTGTGCTAATTTGCAGGCTAGTAATGATGCCAAAATGGGTTGAATCATTTGTATGTGTATAGTTTGAAAATCTATTATGTTTACTGTGACAGATGTTTGTGATGTAATAGTGTAACCAAGAAAAACTTATTAGGACCTTTAGGTCTGGGATTGACCCACTAATGTGTTTCAATACTGCAATAGCAGCATGTGACTGTCTTGCATATGTTCAAGCAATGTAGTTCTTTTTACTGTTTGGTTTCTACAAGCACAAAATAAAATGATTTGATTACACTTTTTTTGGTCTCTTAATTTTACCATCACTTGGAGATAAAAATAAATAATAAAAAATCTACCATCACTTGTTTTTGTTCCCTTATATACAACACTAATTATAACGATTTTTAATAAGCTGCCAGTAATATAGAAACATATATATGAACATTGGCAACTGGCAAGTCACTTTTCTTCTCTTTCCTGAAACATAGACATATTGGCATTTCAGTTCCATCTTTTCTCAAACCAAAACATTGTTGAGTGCTACCTGGATGACTTAGTTGTAAATCATGTTGTGGACGTTCAGACCGTGAACCGGAGTATTTTGTCAGTCAATTACTTAAAACCAGTTAGAAAAACTGTCCCGTTAAATCGTTGGATTAACTAATCATTAACTTTTTAATTTAAAAAATCAATAAATATTTTACATTTCATTAATGTTTAATATATTTGTTATGTTTAATATATCTTTAGCAAATCACGAGTATCTTTGATTAAGTTGCAGTGCAAACCAATCCATACATTGGATTGTAGGCCTGAGTTCAAGAGGTTCTTATGCAATGAACAAGGATTTATGATAAGGTGCACGCCTTGGTTGGGTGTTGATGGTTGCCATAAAAGGATAAATACTTGTGTAGTCTTTGTCTATATAAGTTGTATAAATTAAATTAATCAAAAATTATTACTTTTAACATAAAATAATTGTGTGACATAAAAATTTATACAATTATCAAGTATTGATATTAGTTTAGTCTATACAATTATATAGATAAGATTTACTTAAGTATTTCTCGTATGGAAGGATTCTCCTGTCAGTAATTGCAACAATTAGGAAGATAGGGATATGCTACCAATAGCATTTGCGATTAATGAAGTTGAATGCAGTGACAGCTGGAAGTTCTTATTCTTTTATCTTAAACATGCACCACTATCAGAACATGGATGGACTTATCATCCATTAGTTAACATGTCAGATCAATAGAATGTGATTATGTTCACTTTGTTTATTAAGTACTGCTTTTTTGGTTAGTTATGTTGGATTTTTTTTTTGTATAACTAATATTTGGTTTTTCGATTGACTAACATGACTTAGGGAATTGGAAATGTTGTGGGGCTATTCATGCTACATGCTATTCATAGGTAGTTAGGTACTGCTGCAATCATTTACTTAACAATTTTAAGCTTAAATTTCCAAATTTAGTATTTAGGACTTATTTCTGAAATGCTACTATGGCACACAAAAAATTGTTTGAGAAAGCCGTAGGCCATATTAGGAATTGTTCTAACCAGGCTTCTGACTAGTTATTATCTGCTGAAAGGCCTAAGGAGATGCGGGTTAGGCTCACAATTGATCTTAGGAGCAAGTCTGATCGTGTAACAAATAATGCAAGTGAGTCATTTAATGGTTGGGTTGGTGATGATAGGAAGAAGACCAGGGGCAGAACTAGAATGTTCTGAAAGGGTTTGCTAAATCTACCTTCACTCATACGCATACTTCAAAAATTTAGAAGAGGGGGCTGAATTTATATATTAAGGGGTACTTATTAAAAATATTACATACAATACTTGATGAAAAATTTTTAGTTCGCACCTTTTATATTTTAAATAATTCTGCCCCTAAAAAAGACTATGTAGTCTTTAGTTGAATCTTTAATTATGAGAATGATGGGTAAGATAGACAGGAGGTTTGAAAGGGATATATTTGTGTGAAAATATGTAATATCACCTAGGGTTAGGATTGCGGTTTACAAAGCAATGCAAGATGTAAAATTTTGCAAGGTCACATATTCTAGTGATGATGAGTTTTATGTGATGGATGTGTTTATGACATTTATAATTAATCTTAAAATTAATACTTGTAGCTATATGGTGTGCCATGCAACAATGCATGTGCTTGTATTTAATACAAGACGGTTGATGTTTAAATAATTGTGATACATATTACTTACCTAAATGAAAGAGTTACCAGCAATGTCACTCTTGATTATTTGAATTCAATGGTAACGTTTTCTCATTTCAATGGTACAAGCTTCTCTCTTTAACGGGTTCATTCTGTTTGAAATAATGTAAAAACCATTTCTTCTTGGAATAAGTTCCATTGTTTTCTTCAAAATTTTCAAAATGACAAGGGTAAAAACATATTTTAATCATAAGGGCCCACTCAAGTATTACATATATTGCATGTGTTGAACTTGTTATTGATGACATAACCTTATCGCTAGTAAGGGAGGTATGTTTAATAATTAAGGAGAGATTTAGGTTAAGAATTTTGCTATATCCAAAAAAATAATTTTGTGAATAGATCACGAACGACGTTGGCATCCTGCTCAAACCACTTCTATCAAATAAAAACTGCAACAAACTTTTAACAAAAATGTAAATGCCAAATAAGAGATAAAACACAAACATATTTATTCTTTTTTATTGATTTTGTGCGTCGTTACATGAAATTACTTTACTAAAATATAGTATTTTTTAAATTAATTCTCAAAATAAAAAGATATTGAGTATAAATATACTAAACCTCCGAAGAGGTTGAAATAATTTGTTCAAAATTCAAAAATAGATTAAATTTTATGAGGTTGGTCTATAATTTATTCTATTTTTATAAACTCAAATGACACAAAAGTTGTCTCGAGAATGTTTTTATAATTAAAAAAATTAATGTAACATTTAACTTCAAATAATTTAATAATTCTAGATAATTTTAAAATGAAATAAAAAATAAAAATAAGAGCATAGTTAAATAAATAAAATTTTCAAACATAACGTTCAAAATATGTATTTTTCAAGTAATAGAAACATAATTTATATATCTCTTATCAATTCCTATTTTATAAATGAGAGTATTCATTTTTAGTGTAAAATATTTTTTTATTGTACTCTTTTTCCTTGAAAGTAAAATATTTTTTTATGATATTTTCTCTCATTATGCCACATGATTTTTATTCTAAATTAAATTTTTTATTTTAATTTTTTATATTTACCCTTACTTACTCTATTTTTTATATTAATTACAAATCAATTAATCTATTTAATTAATTTTTCAAATTTACTTACTAATTCCCAATTTCTAAATTTACTTAATTAAATTTACATATTAAGATTTTTAATGAAATACAATTTAAAGACTTTAAGATTTATTTAAAAAACTATACATCACGAAAAAAAAACTCGCATTGCGCAGGCTTATGCCTAGTTACTTTAAAAAAAAATTTAAAAAAAATTCTTAAAAGAAAAAGTTAACAACTCTTGATTCATTCAACAAAAAATAAAAAAATAAAAACAAAAAACGAAAAAAAAAATTGAAGGGAAGTTAAATACCTTGTTGACTCGTTGTTGGCCTCGCCGAGGGTTTTACGCAAAAGGAGAAAAGCAACTGGCTGCGCCGCTGTCTGACCCCGCTCGTTCTCCGCCTTGCTTCACCGCTGGTAATACTCCCTTCTTTAATTTAGACAAAGAGAGATTCATATGCTTGATTTATAGGGGAAATTGAATCTCTTTTTTCTGTATTATGTTAGATAGGTTTTTCCTTTGATTTGGATTTCTCTCCGTTTTAATATATCAACGTGTTTATTCTCCTCTTCACTTGGACTGTTTTTTGTTTTCATTTTAAGTTTTGGTGTTCGTTTAGGTTTTTTATTTGATGGAATAATAATGAGTAGGTGGAGTGGAATCAGAGTTTCTAATTTATTAAAAAAAATGGAATTTTATTTCTTGTTCTTATGAGCTTAAGGAAGCAATGGAATTTGCTGATTTTAATGGAAGATAGCCGGCTTTTCTCTATTTGTTTTTATTTTTTACATAATTGATAATGTCTTTCTAAGAATAAAAAAATTTGGGGAGTTTGATCTCTGTAGAACAAATCCTTTTTTTTTTCTATATACAAGAGAATAAGGTTTGAATATTGTTTCATATTTGTCATTTAGTTTGGTTTTAATTTCCATTTATGAAATTTTCAATTTTAAAAAGGAGTCTTTATGCCACGCTACAGAGGGCCTCGTTTTAAAAAAAAAATATGCCTTCTGGGAGCTTTAGCAGGACTAACTAGTAAAAGGCCTATAGTCAGAAGTGAACTTAGAGACCAATTGCACTCCAGTAAAAAATCTCTATCGTATTCGTTTAGAAGAAAAACAAAAATTGTGTTTTCATTATGGTCTTACTGAATGACAATTGCTTAAATATGTTCATATCACTGGAAGAGCCAAGGGGTCAACCGGTCAGGTTTTACTACAATTACTTGAAATGCGTTTGGATAACATACTTTTTCAATTAGGTATGGCTTTCTTGGCCTTTTATTAGAAATGGTTACGGTTAGCCAGATATAATTACATTATTCTTTCATGAAATTCAGAATTCTAACTTGTCATATATAAAACACCACACCTTATCAAATGCTTGATAAAATGCTTCAATGCCTCGTACATATGTTTGCTACATTGAGATATGGGATGTGAATCTTTGGTTCCTTTAAGTTTGATAAATTCGAAAATTTTGATTGACATGAAAGATTTTGGTACTGGGACTTATCTTATATTTGTTATTTATTTATTTATTTTTTATGTTTTCATATTGTGTGGATAATCTTGATTAACATCTCAAACTAGAAATTTCATAGTTTTCCTTGTTTTGTGAAGAGTGTGGAGCATATGAATTAGAAGAAGGACAGCTGAAGTTGTACATCAAAGATGGGGGAAATTTGGTGGTCCCTTTTGGGGGCTGCAATCCCTGTGGTTGTTGCAGGACAAGCTTTTAGAGTGAAGAAAAGGCGTGCGGAAGAGCAGAGGTTGAAAAGTGCAAGGGGAAGAGAAAGGAGTTCTGATGAAATTTTTGTCTGTGAAAGGGTGTGTACGTCAAAGAGGATGTTGAAAAAGGTTGGCTCATTCTCAAAAGACCCCATTCCTGATACCTGCGTCACTGTCTGTGGTGTATCTGACCTTGATGCATGTGCTGATGCCTGTGCCCGCACTGTTTGTGTTAACCAACATCAAGTACCTAATTGGAATGACATATGCCTTAGGAGGTGCCAGAGTGAATGCCTGAAACTTTCTTCTCAATCTTCTTAGCAGCTAGTTGCATTAAGGCAGTGAGATGTGTATGTATACTGAGTTCTGTTATGATGGTTAATGTTTTGTCTCATCATTTCAACTCCAGAATCCAGATTTATTCTATGGAAATGAAAATGGGATATAGTCAACTAGGTGCTTGTTCGTTTATCATTCACTAACTTGAGATCTAAATGCTTCTTTCTTTTGCTGCCTTATTGGTGTATGAATTTTTCAAGCTTTGTGGAGGATGGAATGGAATATAAAAAAGGGTAAATTATACTTTGCCTCCACAAAGTTTTAAACAAAATCAATATAAAACATTACATTTCAACCTCTGCGTGGTGTACAAGCATACATTTTATTCCTGCTATGCTGCCCTTTCTTCCTGGTGTACACCCTAGTAATAGGTGGACGTCCGCCTAACAGAAACACACTATTTTGAGAGTTCTTAGTCAAATATTCTTTTGTATCGTTGTGAGCTTACTGATTAGTTTCTTGAGTCAATATAGGATTTCTACTTTTGGAAGGATATGATCAAAGAAAAACTACTCGTTCTAGTTTGCAGAGGGTATGATTGAAGAAATACCACATTCAATTGGTATAAAATATCTGGTTACCCTTCAGACTAGATGTAAGCACCAAGTTTTATCTGAGCTAGTTTGAAAATGTGTTCTGACTTCTCTTTGGTTACTCTATTTTCATCTTGCTAACTTATTTTTCTGCATAGCGTTCGCATATTTGAGTGCGCCTGTGCAAGTTTAGCATAGTGTGTACTAAGTTTGATCTTGAATAATCAAGTTTTTGAAAGCACTTTGTTCATCTCTATTTTTCATATTTTACTTGTGTGCTTTCTTTTTCTTGCTATTTTGTTATAAATTTGTTGATAAAGCTTGTAGCTTCAACCAAAAGTGAGAATTTTGGTCTATAAACTATTATTAAAATATATGTTCATTTTCATATTTATTTATTGTGGGCTGAAGTTCTAGTTTTCAAGTGTAGGATAAATTGTGATTAACACAATCTAATCTCGCTCCTTGTGTCGATTCCACCTTCAATTAAGAGATTCATGTTGTTCTTACTTGAGGATTTCTGAGAATTCTAATATGCCTTTCTGCGATTTATTTCTTCCATAGTGTTTCTAGGGCTTACTTTTTCTCGTCTGTTGATCTTTAATGTCCTCTCTTCGCCTTGGTGGCATTTGAAACTTCTTCTGGTAGGTTTCTATTTGCACGGATTGCCTGTGGAAGTCCCACATCTTTTCTTTTATCCTTGGTTTTTAGTTGTTTCTGTCCTCTTATTTTTGCCTCGGATCATCCAATTTATGGGAGTTCCAAAGTTATATTTGTTAATTGGTTTTCTTTTGTCATAAAAAAAAAAAAAGAATAGAGTATCTGAAGAGATAGCTCTCATTTGGATCCCATTCATGGTCAGTCTTTATAGTCTAACAGTTAGGAGGAGCAAAGCTAATATGGGGCTGTGTGCAAATAAGATCTTTAACTCCTCTTTCTTGCCTATGTTAATCCCCTTCAAAGAAAATGCACATGAAAGCTAATGGCATTTTTCAATAACGGTCAACTTTTTTGGAATGACAAGATCTGAAAGATGACATGTAAGGACATCTTACCTTGGTATCTGTTGGTTAGCTTTGACGATGAAAATCTTTTACTCTTAATTGTATGAGTCTTGTATGAAGGACATCGTACTTCGGTGTCTGTTGGGCATCCTTTTTTGCAATTTGAATCATACGGTCGCTTTTGCTCTTGTTAACCCTTTTAATAAATTTTTGTATCAATTATGTAAAAGAAAATACAAGAGGATTCCTGATTATTTGGAATGGGTAATCAATTCATACTATTCCTAGAAGGATGTTAGAACTTGAATGCTCGAGCGTAGTTTTTCATAGCAATTCCATTTCTATAAACTAAGGTTGGAAATCTAGCTTGGTAGGATTAGTTAGAGTCCATTATGATGGACCTCACTTCGGAGCCACAACTAAGGGTCAGAATAGCAAGAAAGTTGAGGTTGTGGGACAAGTATAACTTACCAGCACTCACGGTTTTGTTACTTACTCAACACTATTTCATATACATAAGTGACCTCCTACTTTCTGAAGTTATGGGAAACAATAGATTATATGACTTTTGAGCTAAGTTGCTTGCATACGGGTATGAATACTGGTACCGGTACAGATATTGATATGGAGGACAACAAAATTTCTAAAAGTTTAGGTATGTGTACGATAGGGTATATTATACGGAAATATAAAAAAAATAAACTATATAGTAATTAAATCATAAGATAAATTTTCGTAATGTTCTAACTATAAAGTTTTAACAAAACTCCATAAAGTATTTTTAATATGCATAAAAATATAAAGAAAACGCTTGATTTGAAAGGAGTGAAGTAGTAGTTTGTTTCATTTAATAGCATATCAAACAACTTAACAACAAAACTTGATGTTTTGTATGGACTGATCACTTGTACTTGAGTGATATCAGGTACCTAGTCAGCAGCCATCAGGTGAGTATTGGTAAGTATTCATGTATATCCGATAAGTATCGGTATAGGTACATATCTTATATGGGTACGACAACCATTTCAAATTACTAATGCATCATAGCTTTTGAGCATTTTTAATTAATATAAGCTTATTTGTGAAACTGGCAACACAAGGATGAATAAATCTGAAAAAAAACACATACTTGACTTGCTAGTCACTTGTTATTCGAAGTTGATAATCTTTTCGGATTGATATTTGATACTTTTGTAGTGTAAGAAAAAAAAAATGTTTACACCAGTGGTTTCAAAATTATGTTTAGAAGAAAAATAAAAATTTACGAAGCATGAAAACCTTTCAAAATTAAAGGCAGAGTAATGCTATTAGTCTGTTATCAGAATTACAAAGTTCAGCAGGCTGGCTTCTGCTTAGTTGAGAATTCATTCCTTAAACAGCCACTTTCTAGAAGCTTAAATGGGGAAGAAGTAATGCAGTTACAATAGATGACATATTAGGCAACATAGTACATTGGATTTGGAAGTTTAAATGCTCTTATACCGCTTGGGGGCCCCTCAATACTGCTGTATTGGTCACCTAAAATTCCCCAAATGTGATAACCATTACAAATTAATTGTTTTCTCACATCAGACTTGTATTTTTCCACTGATACCAATTCATCAGCAGGATCTCTACATAGAGAAAAAAATGGGAAAAAAAAAAAAGATTTAGCCAGGTAATGAGGATCAAAGAGAACATAATAGTGAAAGATAAAGAGATGAAGAGTTGGATTTAACTAACCTCAAGACAAGATTGGTCCACCCATGATAACCAACCTTGACAAGGTTGTCAGTTGTGGCTGATCTGAGATGCTCCCTCCTTGCAGAAATCAAAATGATCTGAATTCCTCTGGATTTAAGGTCATTGAAGAGCCTCAATGAGTAGTCAAGAGAAGGGGCATTACCCTTGCTCATCCATTCTTCCAAAGATGTCACATTCAGTTTCTTTCCCCTATAGTCAATAAAAAGGCCCATCAGTCAGAATGCTAACTTCCAAGAGGGGGGGGGGGGAGTGGAGGGAAAGGTAAGAGTGATATTGGGGTTAAGCAATCAATCTATTATCTATAATTAATTGATTATCTCTAATTGTCACATGTCATCATTTAGTTTCAATTAAATCAAAATTATTCTTGCCAAAGCTGTTATTATTGTTGTTATTATCCCACGTCTTTTCTTGTTAGCAACACCTACTGCTTTTTTTTTTCCCGTTTCCTTATGCGGACATGCCATTTGTGACATATTATGTATAATTATATAAAGAATAACAAAATATAATAAAAAAATAAAAATATGAAAATATCCGTGAAACTCACATGTACCTGTATGAATGAACTAAATAGTAAACAAATGATTAGTAGATGAAAGTGGATTTTGAATTTACCCATATAGATTATTCTTGTAGAAAGGAATTGTTGAAAGCAGGGTATCATCAATGTCAAAAATCCAAGCATCTTTGCCATCTTTCTTCAGATTGCAGCTGGTGCTAAGATAAACCAAGCATTCTTCAGTTGCACTTTCTGAGTCCACTTTGTATTGAGTCGACCTGATATATTTTCCAATGTATTCAGTGCATTCTTCAGGCACAACTTCAAAGTCTCTAATGTTATGCAGCTCAACATTCATTCTCCAACTTTCACAATAGTTCTTCAAGCTGATCTTCAATCCATTATATGTCTTCTGATTTAATATGTTCCAGTCTGCAACTGTCAAAGGAATAAAAAAGCATATGAAAACCAAAGAGCAGCCAAGTGCTTTCCCCATTTTTCTTCTTGACAGGAAAGAGCATGAAAGTAGATGTGTAGAATAGTGGGAAATAAATGGACCCAAATATTCCTTTTATGTCTGCAATGGACCCAGACTGAGACCAGGTCACATGGGTCTGAGGGTACATAGTTGCTACAAACCTTGACCTGCACCCCCATCATTGCTGCCATGGCTGGCAAAAGCCTTAAATTAAAGGGAAACGTCGATTATGAGCAGAGACATGCCTATAAGATGCCTTTGAAAGCCACAAACTTGCATATACGATGACAAAAATAACATGTTTGTTTTCTCCTCTCACATGATTATCTGCTGAATCATATATTTTATATAAGGAATTCATACGTTCTAAATTTGTTTATTATTTCAATTAAATATATGGGAACCAGATCAGAGATGACCCAAACTTTTGTGCTCTGCACAAACACAATAGTTATTGTTGTGAATATTGGCTTAATATTATTGTGAATATTGTTGTGGAGAAATTCAACAAGAAGAAGAAAGCCTTTTTTTTTTTCACTTGGTGATTTCAGTTACATAAATCAAATAACGTTATCCTATTCTGTCATCAACTATAAATCAGATTTTCTGTCCATATCATAAAAGATTCCCTCTTTTTTTATCTGAACTTGGGACTGAGTACATAAAGATTTGCACCAAATCACGATATATGCAGAGTTTGAGGAGAAATTCCTTTCAGAATAAAAATTCAACAGTCTAAATTTCATTATTAAATATTAAAAATTTATGAGTTGTATTTTAATTCACCGTCAGTATTATGTTACTAAATCATTAGTAGAGTTCCCAATGAGCTGTAGGGCAATTCACACTGGCCGAAATATTTGAAATCGACCACTTTTTTAAAAAAAAAATTTTGCCATCATAGTTAAACTTTTTAAATGATATGTGTATGATAGTGTAAAAAAAATTAAAGTACTAATGAATCAAAATTAAATTTAAAATTAATTTAATATTAATCTTTTATGCCACATGTTATATTTTAGATGATCCTCCAATATATATTCGACATCATATTAATCCTCCATTTGTAAATAAATTAGATTGGTCTTGCAATATTAAATTAGTATTTCATTGTACATTTTCGCTATCAAATTGATACTTGAAACAAAACTAACAGCATTAAATATTATTAAAGGACCAATTTGGTCTCAATGATAGAGGACCAAGGGTTGCAAATGACCATTGTAATCCTCACACGAGTTTTTGGTATTTTAAATCACATGATCACAGAGCAATTAAAGAAAAATTCTTATATAAATACATATGTATCATACACACATTCACATGAGGTAAACCTCACTTTATAATGAGACTCATCTCATGTGAATATATGCATAATACATACGTATGTATACAAAAATTCATCGTGATTAAATACTTCATTTGCTTTGCATTAGTTATAAGTTGGTATAAAGTTTTCCCCTTTTCTTTTTTTCATTGTTCATGCTTTGCATTAGTTATATGACCTCTGCTATAGATTGAACAGGTTCCAACAAAAATGTAGAATGCCGATATAATAACTTGTTTGGCAAACTTATTATTCTTGTTGAAGTGATTTCACTGAGAGTCTCATTAATGTTTTATAAAGATTTCTTGATGCACGCTCCAAAATAGTTCACCAAGTATCAACTAGGAATTTTTAAAAAGGTCTAGGTGAAGTTCCATAAATATCATCATACTCCTAAGGCAAAAATCTACAAAATCATAATGGTGAATAATGTGGTTTCATGTGATGGTTTAAAGCATCATTTTAAAAATCGGATTAAACTGATCAGTTAAACTAGTTAGACCATAAACTAGTCATGTCTCTAGTTCAAACAATATTCAATTCAACAATAGTTCAATCATAAATTTAATTGATTGAACTAATCAAACCATGACTCAGAGATCTAGCCGGCTCAACCTTCGATTCAATTTTTAAAACAATTGTTTAGAGTGTAATGTTGCCTTCACATTGTGTGACTCATTCACCCTTCAGAAGCACTAGCGGGATGCATAGCTACTACCTAACGCATCAATCGATCCTTATTGACTGCTTCAGTATCTAATTATCTGACTTTCTAGCTCTGAGAACCAAATTATTGGAATAATTCCAGAAGAGAAAATTGATAGCCAAATGATATAACATCTCTAGATGGTGACTTAAAGCCTTGGCAGCATTGCAGTTTGAACATACTGTTCAAGCTTACGTAAGAATGATTCGAGCAAGAAAACCACAATGCCTCTTTCTCTCTCTCTCTTGATAAAATAAAAGGGAATTTCATGCTGAGTTAAACAATAAATAAGGAAGCTTGTCTGCCTAGTAGAAACCAATGTCAACGATGACCACTAGTATATGCTGTATTAGGCAAAGTTATGCATTTCCCAAATCCTCTCAAGGATGAATATCAGCCCTATAACAATATGGAATAATGTAAAGAAAATGAAACAGTTCTAGTTTCATGGTATAAGCACCAAAAGGATTCAGATATTAGTGCAACAATGGAACAAATTAGTAGGAAAACCCTCATGCTTTTGCCAGATTACTTGCTGCAGTAAAACTGAGGGTATTCCTGCTTTTTTGTTTCACTCTTACAGAATTGCAGCAAAACCTCAACACAAACACTTGACTTAAGAAAACCAAAGAGCAGAAAAGATTAGAGCGGTCAAAATGGGCCAAATCCAGCAAAATCTGTAATCGAAAATTAAAAATAACCCGAATGGACCCGAACAAATAAATGGAGCCGGCCACGTAATGGTATTAAATTTACATTGAAAAGAAATTTCAAATGGGCTGGCCCGGCCCATTTTGACAGCTATAGGAAAGATAGATCATAGATCCAAACAATCAGAGTAACAATTTCAGTACAGAATGGATAGAAAAATAAAAGCACAACTTCTATAAAGGAGGCCTTATGTACTCACCAATTAAAATAAAAATAATAAAAATTGAATGTGATTGCTAGTATGAAGCCACAACACTACACTGGACCAAGATATGCTTTATCAAAAGGAGTAGCCAAGAAACTACATTGTCATATTCAATATTAAAGATTCATTAGTTGTCTACTTTTGATAATATGTGATCCAGTTTAAAAGTTGACAAAGGGTTGCATGTGTATATCTTTCTCCCTGGGAACCGCACAAGTATGTAGAAGGCAAAAATCATGAATTAAGTCAATGACTGCAGGGTTTAAGACTTGGGAGTCATTTGACCACCACAGCACCACTACAGGTAACTGAGGCAAGAACCTTACTTATTAAGTTGCAATGTTCTCATGCGAAAATTTAAAATAAAGCATTTTACCACATACATGAAAATTTTAGGTTTTACTTATTTTGAATGAAAGGAAGTTTTGGACCCGGAGGTCTCAGGTTTGAATCGTGGAATCAGCCTCTTGTACATATAAGGTAAGGTTGTCAACTATAGACCCATATAGTGAATCCGACCCTTCACTGGACCCGGTGCATAGTGGGAGCTTTATAGTACCAGGCTGCTTTTTTTTTTAAACTTATTTTGAATGTGTAATCTAGAATATAGAAAAACGTTTAATAGTTTGTTCTTTTTCTTGATTGCACGAATATACATCATGCCTTTACAATTTTGATATATTGTAAATTATATATTTCCTTTTCTTTCTTTTTTTTATTTTGGGGGGAGAGGGGTAGAGAGTCGGGGGTGCTAGCATTCCACCAAATTATTCAATTCTGCATTGCCACGTTTTAAGCAGAGCGATGATTGTCAGAAGAGTAGGCAAGAAAGTAATAATAAAAATGTTAGAAAAAACAAACAGATTGTTGTTTGCAAGGTGGAAACATGACACACAAACAAGCAACAACTACAGCCACAACAAAATAACATCTACTTTTTCTAGCTAACCTTTGGGTGCAATATGATTCACATGAAAACAAAAAGGGAAGAGCTCACTGCCACATAAGTAAATCACCTGCTCACTTGCAATACACATCCTGAAACTGGTAATGAGAGACTTTCTATTTAATTTAAGCTTAAATGATTGTTTTCATTAAGTTTTATTCGACAAATTTAACTATCCGATCATCTATCACATTCTTTTTTTGCCTTTTCTTTTTAATTGATGTGGTGACTAACCAGGATCATTTGTATTATCCTTCTGTCACCACTTGCTAGAAAGTAGAAATTAAATAACCATATTAAGCTTAATCACATTCTACAGAAGGTGTCAAGCATTTACCTCGCTGAGATGGCCATGAAGTGAACTCTCCATGCTTGGTCCTATCAAAGGATAGGTTTCTGGAAAAGAAAAGCTGTAAGATGAAGATAAAATGTGCATGGAGTCATTCAAGTAATAGAGGTGTATCAGCATTGTAGCTCAACATATAAATTTGAATACAAAGTACATAGAAATTATCCACATACAAGTAGCCATTGAGAGATCCTGCTTATAGTCATCTAACAAATGCTACATGGAACAGGTGCTGCTATACAGGTAGCAATTGGATCATGCAGCATCTTGGTAAATGAGTAACACTGCACAGAGTTTTCAAACAGAAAAGTGGGAACTACCATAATTCATTTGCCAAGAGAAATTAAAAAAACAAAATCTCCAATATGCTTCATAGGTTCATATCAAAGTCTCATGAGTCATGATCCATTATAGAATTGCTATCTTCAAATAGTTATTCTTCAGATTAGGTGTTAATTCCACTTCCTTCTCATCAACAACTATAACAAACCCAATCTCAGTGATACAATTTACCAAATTTTCTTCAACAAACCCTTTTACATTCTATCCCCTTCAACAAAAAAGAATGAGGAAAAAGATGGTTACAAGAGTTCTTGCCAATGAATTGTGAGAAATGACAAACAGACCTAGTTCTCCTAAATAAGATAACATCTGACAGTATGAAAAATAACAACCCTAAACATAGGAATGAAAACCTGATACATATATAAAAACCAAAATCATTTCTTCAATTGCTTTTATAATACAGTAAGAAAACTATGACTGCTAAGTAACCTCAATTTTTTACTTTTGTTATCACAGCTCCTGTGCACTATCGGGCCGAAGAGTAGGACTTTGCGCATGAATTATTGCCACGGCGATGGAGAAAGACTGTAGTGCAGACAGAGGTGGTTGAAAATGAATAAAATATAAACCATCGTGAACATTTACCATCCTCAAGGTGGGGCTGAAATCACTTGAACCCTGAAATTTGAGGGGCATGGTCATCTGATTGCATACTTACATAAATAATTGTCAATTTGTTTAGTAAGCACAGAAAGTAAATACGAGATTATAGATGCATGCATGTCTAGAAAATAACAATATAAAATGGCTTGAACTTGAGAGAAAGACTGCTGCAGAATATTAGTGTCAAAAACAGATTATGGAATTATTACATTTAAGCTTTGGGGGCCATCAAATCTAGCAATGAACAAAGTCATTTCCCTGTCACTAAATGGTGGTGGAAAACCGAAGAAAACTATAGGAGAAACCATTAAAAAAGACATTACACTAAATGGTTTTATGGAAATTTTGGTTTCTAATAGAGCCCAATGGCGTTCAATATCCATGCAGTCAACCCCACCCAGTGAGATAAGGCTTGATGGTTGTTGTTGTATGTACTATAAATATAGCAACAGAGATCAAATATGAAGATAATCAAAGAGGAAAAGAATTTGATGTTTTGAGGCACACAGACATTAAAAAACACATTTAGCAAAAAACAATGATTACAGTTCCCATACTCTTTGCCTCCCATCCAATGATTACATGAGATCACTAACATTGTTTGTTTAAAGAGAATAGAGAAAGAAGAGCTATAGAATATGAGATATTAACAGACCTGAGTAACTAAATTGACTGACTTGCACTCTCCTTGTGTATCTACTTGAGACAGAACCTCTGCTTTGCTAGATCTTCTCTGAAGTACTGTCAGAGGACATCCCTCATCCCAACCACCACAGTCACAGTGGCCCCCAGATCTCCATCTATCAATGAGACTGGATGGGCCACCATTTCTGGTTCTGGGACCACCATGAAGGCCTGCTGGAATTAGAATGCTCATGCTAGTTGAACAATCACCAGTACTTCGATTACAACTTTCAGAAGGCAATGTGATTTGATTTACTCCAGATTTGTTGAGAAATTTTAAACCCCAGCCTCCTACTTTATCCTGCCTATTACAAGGAAGATGGTCTTTCACAACAACGGCAGCCAACTCAAAATTTGGAGGAGGAACATCAGTCTCTAATAAATTGGTCCCACCATGAGCATGCGGCTCCCACAGACAACTGTCCACTAAGGCACTTGATCCACCAAACTTTGAGAGTGTTCTGTGTTTTGATGATGGACTAGTTCTGAAAACTTGTGACACCACCTTTGACAGCCCCTTCTTCTTCCTGTGAGAATGGCCTGACATGTACATTTCTTTGTCATAAATTTCAAAGTTACCAAATAATGTAAACTGTGTCTCCATTATTCTACAATTGTTCTGGCAGAGGGTGAAACTTTTTGATACATTCATCTTACCAACAAGTTGCTCACTGACAGGAATCTCACGACCCTTTTGGCCACCCTTGTTCAAGTGAAACTGGTACACATAGTCCAAAGCCTTATCATCTGTTGAGTCTACCTTCCTCAATTTTGCTGTATAGACCTCCTTCTGTTCATCTGCAGAAAAAACAAAATGAGGAATCCCTTGCTTCCATGTACATTGGATCATTCCCTGAGATAGAGTAGAAGAAGCCGAAGACAACCAATCAGAACAAGTAGAGTTGGTGCTAGAAGTAGAAGCAAGCCTTTTATGAGCAGAACTGGAGCCATATTTATGACCTTGCACCAATGGCGTTTCCTTTTCTAGTTTATATGATGAAGAGATATTTAAACCACTAGGAGAGTCCATAAAATCATAGCATATCAATCCTTTAGCACCAGTAAAGTCCATCCTGTTCATATTGTCATTTCTATCTGAAGCACCAAACTGCTGAAGCAGAGCACTATTCAATATATTTATCATACTCTTGCTCCCCATTACTGTACCTAAAGTCCATTTTTCTCCGCCATTAGCACTTATAACTACTCTCCCAGTCTCGTTGGCTACAGGACATTCAAAGACAAATTGTCCTGAACCACATGCATTTCCACCAAAAAAATTAGCTGTATTCAAGCTTTCTGATAAAGTTCCCATGTTTGTGGCTCTTAAGCTCACAGGTATGTTGCATTGAGCTGCTTTCAATGCACTGTTATGTACGAATTCCAGGCAGCGACGAAGATATTTCTCATCTACACTCACCATATGCTTTGGAATCCTATTGTCTAGTCCATGAACATGTCGGACGAATAAATCCTTGAAGAAAACTTTACTAATTTGTGATTGAATAGCATTTACAACTATGGCTCGATGAGAGTTTGACCTTTTAATCAACTTCTTTAACTGTGATTTTGAAGAGTCTTCATCTGATAATTCCCTATCATTGCACAAGCTATGAAATGAATCCTTTTTCCTGTGGCCCTCTTCTTTTTGAACCCATAAGCCTGTATTTTCCATCTTCTGCCTCTTTTAAATTACTCAGATTTAATGGTAGGAACCTTCTCTCACAGTCATCTTCCTTCAACTAAAGACTAAGAATTATAAGATCATAACCTGAAGAAGACAACAACAACAAAAAAGAGGTAATGTACCAAAAGAAAGACTGTTTGCAAAATAATAAATTTGAAGGTAGCCCTGTAGCAGTTTTGCTTAAAGAGTCCACCTAAGTGAGCTCTAATGATAACCAAAACTTATGGAAGTCTTCTACATGTCATGACATACTACTTTTAAACATTTAAAGTAAACATAAAAGAAACAAAAAGAGATATGCAAACAAAGAAACTAGCAATCCATATACATACAGATTGCATATGGACATGTTCATGATAAAGAGTAAGAATTTGCAGAACAAATTGTTTACATACTTATGATTTAAGCAAATTCCTTGGGTTATGAAACTGATAGAACATAATTTCATGATTTAATTTAACCAATAGTATGCTCAGTTATACTAAAACAGCAGTTTACTCTCTACTATTTGATTTATTTAAAAGAGAGAGAGAGAGAGAGAGAGCAAAGAGCCTTTAAAAGAAGTGAGGATGAAGAAAAGAGCAAGGATCAATCTTCCCGCATCTTACAACCTTAAATCCCAAAAAGGATGGTCAATCAACATCTTATAACAGAAATTAACTGAATTAAATCCATACAAACGGAAGCCCGGAAAGTGCTCCAATAAAAAAAAAAAAATAAAAAAAAAATGCAGAAAACAAACACAAAAGCAAAAATAATAATAATAATAATACTAAAAAATAAAGAACAACTTTTTTATTACCAGATAAACCTGGATCCGGGAAGAGCCAAGAGCACCTCAACGAAATGAACATAAACCCACTAGCAAGCTGAAGAGAAGTAGCTGATTTTTCACACACCAACACTCTTCAATCCTAATCCTCAAAATTTGAGCTTTTCAACCCCAAAAAGCAAGGGAAATAGGAGAGCTTAGAAAACCCAAATGGAGAAAGAGTAAATGGACGGAAACAACAACAAAAAAAAGGTGAAGAAAACCAAGTTAGTACTAGCACATGGGAAACAAAGATCAGCACACCACAACCACCATAAGTAATGATAATACTAAGTTCCAAGAAACTGTTTTATAATCTTTCAACAAAAGGGTGTAACTGTATTTGTATTTGACACCATTCTAGAGAGATAAAGAGAGAAAGAGAAAACTAACTAAACCAAGCCAAAACAACATTGGCATAGTGGACTGGAGCCTGGAGGCATGAACATGGGGTTTCGTTGGACACGTTTAATGGTTGAAAATTATTAGTGCACTTACGTGGTAAAATACTCCAATAAAATGAGTCTGTGTTTAAAATAAATAAAGAAATATATTTACTCTTATATTATATATAATTTATTAAAATTTAATAATAAATATATTCTTATGTATTCATCTTCATTTTAAGAAAATCTTATTTAAAAAATACATGCACTTCAAAATAATCGTCGTGTCACACTGACATATCTAGACACTTCATGGACATACCTAATACTTCTGGCTGCATTTTATAATTTTTTGAATTTTTATACTAATATATATGAAAATATCATGATAATTAAAAATAATAATAATTTATTATGTTTATATGAACTGATCTAACTTTATTAATTTTCTATTTCAAATTAAGATTTCTAATTTTTTGTAAATTTTAGTGTACTATAACCATGCGGTATTTTAAAATTTTAAAATTTGTCATATCTTTATATTGTATATTCATATCATACAATATCCGTGTTTCATATCATATTAATTTATTATTTCTATATTCACATCATATGATTCGTATCATATTACGCTATTAGTGAGGAGAGAGGGTGTCTGTGTTTCACGCCTAAAAATCAGGCTGCTCTTAGAGGGTTCCACTTCCTTGTTGTTGCATCTCCTGGGCCAAGAGTGTACCCAAACCATTCCAACATGGATAGAGAAATTCAGGGAAGATACAAAAGGTCAGAGAGGCTCATGAGCTGGTGCGCATGATAGATATGTGACTCCACTAAAGCCAAAGGTGGTGCCACTTGCAGATATTCAGCTATTAGCATTTCCTTTTTCCCACTTTTTCTTTTTTTCCACTTCTGATTCTGATTCAGACACAATAATTTATTGAATTTTATATTTCTTAGGCATGTGATGGAGAGAGAAAATGGGGGGTTAATGTGGCATTTGGTCAAGTACATAAATACCTTTATATACCTATTGACCTAACACTTGATCATAGATTGAAGAGTACATAGCATTGAATAGAATAAGATGCTCGGTTGCACTGTTACACACATGACATGACAGTGTGACACATTCTCATTCTCCTTAGTTTTTTCGGTTAGTTTATTTATTTCTTAGGCGGCGTTGCAACTGAATTTTTTTATTGGATACCTAGTGTATTTATTGCCCTTGGTTTGATGCAATCACCTTCATAAATTAGCTTTTAGAAGCCGAAATTATAGAATTATAATTTTACTTTTATCTTCTTGCCTACTACCAAAGATGAAAACCTTTTTCTTTTGACTTGACTAACTATGAAAGACTTGATGAAACACCAGAATAAATGTTTCTCACTTTCTGTTATGTTTCCTTTTTTTTTCTGATACTGAATCACTGACTCTTTATTTTTATCTTTTTTATGCTTTTATTGATTTTTTTCTTAAACTTAGAAATCAACTCAACATATTTGATTCACAAATTTGTTAGATTATATGATTCTTTTAAGGATTTAAATTTAATCTATTATTAGTATATAAATTTTTAATCCTAACATTTAATTATGTAATACTGTATCATCAAAAGAATTTAGCTTCTCAGATAATTGTTATTATAGTGAATTTTTTTAATGATATAATAATATATTATTGAAATGTAAATATAAATGATTTTACAGTGACACCAAATCAAAATTATTGAAGCAACCATAAAAGTGAAAAAAAAAAGAATGTTTCATCATATTTTAGTAAACAAATTCGAAAATGATTAGGGAACCAAAAATTTAAGAATGTATAAAATTTGCAATGTAACAAATTGTTTTTAAGCAATATAACTTAAAACTTATTTTATGTAATTAATTAAACTCTGGTAACTAAATAAAAAAGTAAAAAATTGAACTCTATTTTGTTGATACTCTGGAAGCCAGCCTTGAATGGCCCCAAAGGGCCCAGTGAGGATCGTCAACTGAAATTGTCAGGTGTTGGGTAAGACCTTGACTATTCATTACTTAAACGGGGCTGTGCATTCCCACTTCCCACTTCCCAAATGTCCTCTTCAATCTTCATCATGCACATCTACATTTAGGAAAAGGCTAATATGGACCAAGAAGATAGAGGTATAGTGATGCATCAAGGTATAGAAGCTGTTGATATAATAGTATTAAAAAGAGAGGACTGAGATTATAAATTGTGCAGAAATGAAAACGGGTGAGGAGATATTAAAAAAGAAAAATATCATTATATGCTCATTTTAAGATGTATTATTGACATTTTTTAAAAGTATTAGATTTAATAAAAAAATGATAAAATAAATAAATATGATGAATGATATTAAGAAAAATGTCAAAAAAATATATGTATTATTAATTATAAAAATATTATAACTATATTTTAAAAAAGCAGATGAGATGATAAAAACAGCCCTCCATGACCAAAAAAAATTTATAAGATATTGTGAATACAAAGTAAAAAATAATTATAAGGAAAAAGGAAAAAATAAATGCGAAGGAAAAAGGCTGATAATGATGTAGTGGAGGTTGGGAGCAGGTTGTGAGTGTGAGTGCAAATGAAGGGGGTTCAATTACAATCTCCCTGTTTTTGGGTTTTCAGCCATGGTTCCGTGGAGATGCAGCCATTGCAGAATGGTTTATAAGGACTGCATCGTAACTTCGCTTATACCAATAAACAAAGACAAAAGACACGTGACCCGTCACTAAATCAAACAACCGCTCATATTAGGTAAAATTCGTTGGTGCTGTAATGCACCAAAAATGACATGGGTCAATATTAGCTTTCTTCCTGAAACCAAGGCATTCAAATGAATAATTTTTTGAATAATGCTTATGATACGTAATTATATTAGCATTATTTTATATTTATAAAATTCTTATCATTTAATTATAATTAATTTTATTTTTTATATTTATATTCTATTGTTGTCAGTTAAGTTTAGTCTTTTATATGTGGAGATATGCACTTAAAAAATATGCATGAAAGTTTATTATAATTTTATATACATAATTATATATTAATTATTTTATATTTATATAATTTTTATAACTAATTTTACCTTATTTTTTTATTTATACTCTATTTTTCTTACATAATCCTAATATGAGAATATGTGTTCTAAATAATTTGCAAGAAATATTATTTTATTAATGTACACTTGCGTAAACAAAAAAAATACTAATTGCACATCTATATATAACACATCACCTTGCATGCAGGAATATGTTACAAAATTAAAGTGTGATTATAATGAAAATGAGGTAAGATAAATTATAATCAAATAAGAAAAACTATCAACATATAAAGCAATGTTAAAAAATCAGCCCGAATTGGCCAATTTGATTAGAAAATTAGTAAACCGGTTATAAATCTAGTCTATTTAACTTACAAAATTGGTCTATTTGAGAACTGGTCATAACTAGTCAGGAATCAGTTGAACCGGTCAACAACTGGTAGCAAATATGTTTGAATCCATTTTTTTTTTTAAAAATAAACTTTTTTTTGGGTCAACAAATTTTTAATTCATTTAAAAATAATTTTTGAACTAAATAAAGACTTACCAAGTTACAAAAACTCATATATAAGGTCTAAGAAAGTCATAAAAAGGTTTGCCCCTTCTTGGTTTTTTTATATGTTGTATGATTAGATGTTTCACTCATTATTCTATATGAAACTTATAAGTGTAGTCTCTTATTAAATTTTATATATATTATATGTTTAGATGTTCTATTCATTGTATAATGTGAGACTTTGAAACATTAAATAATATAATATAAGATATTAGTATGTTAATTTATTACTTAATATATTATATAATATTAATAAAATATATATTTAATTATCACTTATTCGATCATGGTTGAACCAATAAAACATGAACAAGTATTTTTACCAATTTAATGTCCGGTTTAATCTTAAAAATATTGATATAAAGTGATGAGCATTTATATAATATCTATCTTTTGTTTTTAGTTTAGTATTCATAGTAAGTTGTCAAATATTTTATTACCAATTACTTATATTTAAGTATTTATTAAAAAATTATATGATGAATATTTTATAACTCACTTTTAAGTACTAAACCCATAAATCACTTTTTATAAAGTGATATATATATATAAGTGTATATAGATATTCTATTACATAAGGAGTAATTATAGTAACACATCTTTACTCATAACTTTACATTTGCATATTTTTTATTATCTAATCACACTTTATTTTTTAAATACTTCTATTATAATTCTTTCATGTACGTAGGGATGTCAACTGGACGAGGGCAAATAATGCTTCCTCAACCCCAGCCATTATGAATAATCTTTACATATTTTCATGAATATAAGTAATTTTGTTGTCCCTAGATATTAGACAAATGTAAAATACCCACTAAAATATGGGTATCTAACTCTCTTTTTTACACATGCTTTGTGGCGGTGCATTGAAATCCATGTGGACCCAATCTAGTGCTGAGGTTGGGGTTGCCTACAAGCAACATTGTTAAAAGCATAATTAAGAAATCCGGAACGAAATGTGGTCCGTAACGATATAAAAACGGGTGAACTGTGATTCTAAACCAGGATTGGTTCTCTTGTTATTGAGATACGCACGTGACGATAATTTTCTCTTTGAATAATAGAGTTGAGCATGTTAAAATAAGGGTAGATATATGTAAAGAGATTTTAATACTTAAGTTAAATTGTATATGCATAAAATAATATTTAATGAGTAATTTATTAATACTTAATTAAAATTATTTAGTTTGATATTTATAAAATATAAAATATAAAATTTTTTATATAAATATTTAAGATTAATATCTTGATAAAAATTATCTTTTTTTATTATTGAGATAATTTTTATAAGTTAAAACATTTTGATATAAGAATTATTTATTAATCTGAAGTAATTATGAATCTTATAATATTATAAATAAATAATTAATTGTTATAAATATTTAAAAATATATCATCTATATGTATATATTAATTTTGATATTATGACTTAAAATCACTTAATACGCATGACTCTGAAATCCGAACTATCTTCTAGACTTTAGTTACATTATCTAAGATAAAGTTCAATTATATATGTATCAGATTAATCTAATTAGACGAAATTTCAAATCACAATAAAAAACAGGTACACACATTGGCTCACGAATAGCAAAATTTTTCTTGGGTTGTGCTGTGGAAAGCTTGAGCGTTTCCACTCCCACAGATTTTATTTTTTATTTTTAAGTTGGTTGATTATCAAATACAGATAAAACGCTTGAGCGTTTAATAGCATGCTCCAATTTTTTTAGTGCCAAAAATGCTTTTTTGAGCCACAAGTTTTTTTAAAAGCATAGTAACAGATCAACATACATTATTTGTCAATGACCCACATATAATAACAGGATAAGAAAGAGGCATAGATCTTTTCATGGGTGTCTTATCATGTAAATAGAAATAAATATAAAAATTCTAAATAGATGAGACTTTCATAAAATTTATAAAATTTTATTTATGGTGTGTAAAAAACACACCCAAAAAAATCTATTCTCGAAAGAAAGACATGTATTATAAGGGTCATCTCTTAGACTTTTATAATTATTTTATGCTTGAAATGTTTTTTTAGCTCTTTGGAATATGTTTGATATGTCATATTAAATTGATAAGATAAATTAATATAATATATTATAATTTTATTAATTATTTAGTAAAATTATAATATCCTGAATGGTATGTTAGACTTATTTATGTGTTAAAAAGGTAGCATATGACTTGTTTAGTATGTATGTATAATTTGTGACAATCTGAATTTATTTAGGTACTTAGTTGTAATTTAAACTGTGAAAAGTAGTTTAAAATAACTCAGATAATAGCATTAACTGCTTAGGAGAGAAATAAATATGAATAATTTATTTTTTGGAGAAAGGAAAGACAAAAGGAAGAGAAAGAGAGAAAGAGGAAAGCTAAGGATAAAGACAAGAGACTTAAGTCACAAATACATAGATATAGTTACAGTTAAAGTTTCAAGGTAAACTGAACTAGTTTGACATTTGTAGGAATACTGGTTGTCTAATTATAACTGGTTTAACTAGTAGCAGATATGGAAATATCAAATAATGTTGAAACGACTTTTTATATGAACCTTAATATTTATTTTAAAGTTGTTGGAAGCTGGAAATCTAGATTTAACTAAGTCTGAATGTTTTTAGCATATCAGATTTTATCAGTTATGGCCTAAGGGCCAAATGAGTCATAATTTCCTCATTGATAAGCCTCACTCACAGCTGTTCTGTTACACAAAAACAGAAACAGAAAACATGAGAAGAGAAGAGTAAGAAGTGGAAAGAAAGGAAAGACAAAAGGAAGAGAAAGAGAGAAAGAAGGAAAGCTAAGGATAAAGACAAGGCTTAAGAATCTAAGCAAGCTTGATTCATCAGCACAGCTCCAAAGGTAGGGGTTCTTTGCTCATCTTCATCTCTTCTTTCTACTTTCACTATAGATGCACTTAAGGTGCATAATAGGTCAAATTGAGTTCTTAAGGTGTTAGATGTGTTTCAATTGTATGATTGAGTTTCTTTGATATTCTATAACTTGTTCATAGCATTAATTGAAGTTAAAAGCTCTGAATATATCATTTGGATCTTTGAAATCCCAAAGAGGGGTTTAGGTCATTTGATAGGAAGATTTTGGTGTTTTAAATCCAAATTAAGATGCATTGGTTGATGATTAATGATTCATATGTGTTTATGAACTATTTAGGAGCTTATAATCACTTAGAAACTGAGTTGGAGTGTCTAAAATCCATGAAAAATGACCAAAGGAATAGTAGCATCGTGCAAGAGAGTTGCTGCCATGTTTCTGGTTCAGAAACATGGCTTGTGTGCGAAAACACTGCCCAGGCCGTGTTCCTTTCTGCCAGAAATTTTTCTCACAGACGATTACACGGCCAGGACCGTGTAATTTGACACAACCGTGTCGTCCCTCTGATGAGAATGAGCTCTTGTGGTCTTCATGAAAGTTATAGCTCTTTCTCTTATTTTTTCAATGCCGCAAGAACCACATCGTTTTGACCTCTGTAGCTCAAGTTATGCTTATTTTACTAAGTAAAGGTCAAAGGTTGTGATTTGAGCAGGAATTGATTTTGGTTAGGAATGCAAATCAATTGACATGCTAGTTATTGTTGTAATTGACATTTTTGTTGTAATTGCCATTTTTGTTGTTCCTTAACTATGTTGATGAGAGTGAGTCCTCATTGTAGATGGAATCATAAGAATATGTTTCCTAAGAAGTGTTAAAGTACCAATAGACCTAGTTTTCAAGTGAAAAATTATACTTATTACATATGAAGGAAAATGGTAATTGTTGATTTGTGAATATCCTTTGATGTTATTCTTGAAGGCCAAGGGAAATTGAAGGGTATCTGAAGGACTCTTTTGAGTAAGGACATAATTTTGATATTTTGATAGTGCCAAGACTGAGGGAGATAAGTAGGGATCCTTAAGGTTCTTCAAAATCATGATTTAGATCAAACTTCTCAACGAGTCAGGATATATGTTATTGTGAGAAGATACCTTTAATTATCACAAAACAACGTATTAAACCAGTGTTCATATGACTTCTACGTATTAGTTCTGAGTTGAATTAGATGTAGATATGTAATGTAAGATGTCTTGGTTTATTTAAATGTTAAGGATAGACCTTGTTTATGTTTTAAACATGTTTCACTAGTTGCTATTAAAATTACGTTTATATATGTTATGTATAACTGGTTTTGATTACTCATACTGAGAATGTAGTTTCTCACCCCGCTGTGTATCATGTAATTTCAGGTGAATCTTCTTCCAATGATAAGGAGAAGAACAAAGATAAAGATTAGACTAGGTTTTATATAATGTTTCAGTTTGTGTACTTATTAGTATACTTTAAAATGTTTAAGGTATGAAACACTTAAAGCCTTTGCTAAGGCTAGTGATGTTTATGTACTTGATGCATTATTATATAATTATCATATTTTAGCATTTCATATGGCTCTCTATAGTGTTTTCAACTAACATTATGGATATAAATATATGATTAGAACGTACGTAGTGACATTGTAATGCTAAATATCTCTTGTTTAATGTTAATATTAGGATATTGGTATTAGGATGTTATATAAACATTGTATTGTATAAGTTTATCCATCAAACTCATCTTATTCATTAAAATGATGGATAACTTAATCAAGTATTGGGAGGTGAGATTAGGCCTGATTGAGTTTTGATGTATAAATTTTTATAAAGACTTTTTCATTATAATTCTAAACATCATGATATCACTAACCCTTACATATTAGGTCATATACTATCAGGTCTTATACTATCAGGCCTTATACTATCAGGTCTAATACTATCAGATTTTATCCTATCCTTCATACCAAACGGACCCTTGATGTGGAACTTTAACTTGTGTGGCATTAGTTACTATCATAGTTATGTAATTTGGACCGGTGATTAACTCGATCAAAAGGTTAGGTCAATAATCTGACTGTAAAGTCAAGTGATTGAATTGAAAAACCAAGATAAAGAAAAAAATAAAAATATTATATGAAAAAATAAATCATATAAAAAATACAATATGAAAAATACTTTATATGAAAAAAGTAATATATGATGTAATCTAACTAACAGAGATAATAGTCCAAAATAATGATAAAAAATCAAATTAGTTTGATAGTAATATAAATTAAAAAATTGAGAACATAACTTAATAAAAATATATGGTTTAATGACATAATGTATTTCATTACAAGGGTCATTCATGTACCAAATTTCATTCTCACCTATGAAGTATGGACACGTCATTTTTGAGGGATTTTTGCGTGTCGAACATGTGTCTATGTCAGACACATAGAGACACCTATACGATACACGTGTCCTACGTGTCAAAATGTGTCCGATTAAAAAAATTATTTTTTTCAATTTGGACACGTCTCGAACACGGTTGGACAATTCTCAGACACGCTTGGATACGTCTTGGACACGTTTGGACACGTCTAGGACACAACTTGAACAGGACCTATTAATATATTTTTTAAAAAAATTAGTTTCCATAATTAACGTTCAATTAGTAAGCTTGTAACTCACTCAAACTCAATCACATAACTAACTTCCCAAGCCACTATTTTCACATACCAGTATTTTAAATTTTATCTTTTCACACATCACTATTATACTTTTAAGTTTTATCTTTTCACACATCATTATTTTCATCTGCTCCTTCTACCTTTACTCGTATCAAACCATTCACTTCATCATCATCAAAGCTTGCTTCACACCAATATTCCTTCTAGTTAATTTTTTTTATGTACATGTACTCATACATGATTACTTCTATTAGGAGAAGTTAGTTTATGAGATTTTTTTAGAATATATCAATAAAAATTATGCTCCATATTTTTTAAGAGGAGCTTACTAGGTAGCAAATATTAGTACATATGACATATATTAAGATATTATAAATCTTTAAGCTTATAGAAATAATATTAATGAATTATGAATTTTTTTTACTTAAATTTTGTATGTGTGTGTGTGTGTGTCGTGTCTGTGTCTTACAATTTTTGAATTTAGTGTGTCTCAATGACTTGTTCTATGTAATACAATTTTCCGTATGTGTGTCTCGTGTCTCAATGTAATGCATTGCTTCATAAATTTCTCACAAGTAGCCTTTTTGAAAATTTTATTGAAAAAAATGAAAACTAGGTCAATGGGCCATCTAGGTTTGACAGAGTCAATGAGAATTAAGAAAACACGTCATGTGTATGAACTAGACTGACCTAGAGACTAGTGTAATGATGTTGTTTCCCTGTTTGGTTGCTAGGAAAGTCTCTCATAAGAAGAGAAACAACAATGAGAGAAACGTTTTCTCTTTTTCTTTAGGTCTGGTCAGTGTGAGTTTCAGTTTCATATTAGAAAGAGCGTTGTTCAATGACAAGTCTCTAGTACTAGATTGGAATCTTTTCATCATTTCAGCCATTGATACAAATGGTACAAATGTTGGTGTTGATGTTTCCTGAACATAAACCTTTTTGTCCTCTTTGTGAGTTTTACTAGTGAGATATTAGCATTACTAGTGGTTAAACCGAATTTTGACTTATGAGGCAGATTTTGATGTTTGACATTTAGAGTTTGTCTCATTTTCCCTCTGTTTGGTTTCCCAAAAAAAGAAAATTGGGATTTTTCTTTCTTCTTTATTAGTTTTTTTTAATTTTTAATTTAGGTGGGTTAACTCGTTTAACCTACCAACCTACTTGGGTTGGTCAAATTTTGGCTCACCACTAAAGTGAGCCAACCCGACCTGGCTCACTTTATGAGCAACTCATGGTGAGCCAACCTAGGTGAGTCGAGTTGGCTTACTTTGATAGCTCTACCTCCAACCACTCCATGCCGCGAGCGCTGAATTCAATGGTGGACCTCAAAGGCAGGAACTATTGGGAATTTCGGATACATCTTGCAGCGGAAAAACAAAATTCCCACCAAGGATCCATGTAAAAGACCATAATTCATGTTTTGAAAATTACCTCTTGAAGTGAGATGAAAACACAAACGACATGGATCACTAACACCGTAACAACGACGATGTCTCTGCGGTATCCACACGAATAGACTCACGAACGTCCAACGTCTACAAAAGGAGTCTCACGTCTCTGACAGAGTGCTAGCTGTGAAGAGATGATGAACCTGTCACTCTCTCACTCATTGTTTCTGTAGGTGCGGCTAGGGTTCTGTAATGTGTCTTAGCAGCCCCATTAGTAGTACTATTTATAATAGTGACTGCCTTAAGTGAGTGTGAGCTGTAGCAAGGTAAGTTGTGTAACCCTAGACTCATCTGTTATGAGTCTGACCCACATTTGAATCTGAGTCCAACTTAGATTTATTGCTTCAATTTTAGTCTGCTCTATGTGTGTGACCCTGCAGGTTTTCATTATATTGACAATAATATTAAAATCTCATTTTAATATTACAAGCAGTGAGCGGTATCTAACAACACATCGCTGCCACCCAAGTAATGAGAATGTCAGTAATTTGACATAACCTTTCCGTGACTAATGTTTCCGTGTCGTTTAGTCCCTTTGTCAAGATATCTAGATTGAACACAAGGCATGGAATGTGTCACCCTTGTATAGTTCAATCCTTCGTTTCCTGATATTCAAGTAGATTTTTTAATAACAAATGAGATTAATATATCATATTGAGTCATTTGAGCATGATCATGCATTTCACAGTCTCACTCAATCAGGGGCCCCAAAGATATCGCTCTTGTTATGTAGGAGTGACAAATCCCATCTAGGTCACTCACATCCCTCTGCATGATTCGCGATATGTCCAATAACCAACTTTCTAATCGTCTTGTTACAGATGACGTTTAATGACATTAAAATACACAACTCCTCATGTAGGAATCGTAGTGATTTCAGGTCAAAGGACCATAGACATTATTGTCACAATGAGAATCGCTTATGACACTCACGTAACGATCCATGTAGCGTTCTCATGGCGGGTCAGTCCAATACATCATTACTCTAACATGTACTCATATGAAGACTTGATATCTCATATCCATGACCCATGATATGTAGTCATCAGTCTATGCACATACTAGTCTCAATGCATTATTGTTGACATAATTAACTATAATACTTGACTAAGGACATTTAATAATAGTGTTCTAATTTTATCCAATAGGATCTTATGATCAAGTCAACTACTTGATGTCGTATGGCATCAAACTTACTATTTTAAGAAATTTATTATGTTTATCATAAATAACACAATAAAAGAAATGCCTCATATATTAAAGAATAGCATAATACAATATATATATATAAGTATTATCAAAATATATCAGCCTCTAGGGCATACACCAACAAGAACCCGCCTAAAGACCCTTCCCCGCCGTGCATGACGCTACGGGGATGGGTGCTGCTCTAAAATCTCCAAAAACACCTCCCCCTCTCCATCACTCTCTATTTCCCTCACCATGGTCACAAACAAAAAATAGAAAGAGAAGGGAAGAGAGTGGAGTACCTAAAAAATGGGAGGAGGAAAACGAGTGTGAGTGAGGAAGAACCTCTGAATATAGCAACACTACCATAAATGGGGCAAGAAGTGCAATAGAAAACCCTAGCAAGAAAGAGGGCTCAAGGAATTTTTGACTCTTGAAGTTTCTGTCTCTAGAATTTAAGAGTGAGAAACGTAGAAAAATGAAAATCGCTCCCCTTCAATCCCTATTTATAAGAAAAACCTAAGTGTAACTGTCACTCCAACATGGGACATTTTGGGAACAATGCTTCAAATTTGAAATAATGATGAGGCTTGAAAATCGATCACCTACTGCCTGCTCGCCATCCCTAGCTCGCCACCTGGCGAAAAAGGTTGCTGCAGCACAAGCCAAAGGACAACCGTTCAGAATAATGGAACGTTCCAAGACAAACCAAACAACACCCACCTAAAAGCATTATTGGATGGCGAACTCCAGAAGGATGACAGGACAAACCAGCGGAATTGCGACTTCAGAGCTCGTCGAGCATTAGGAAACCGAATCTTGGTAGACTGTGAAAACACACTCCCATTCTCTGTGGCCTCACGAAATTATTTCGTACTCAAAGGCACTGCAAAAAGCGAGGACGACTCGTAGCCTAGAATCCCAAAACCCCACAACAGAGCTTGGCACTCTGATGCCATCAAAGTACCAACCTAGGGGTAGTATTTAGTATTAGGATTTGGGCCTTGATGGGTCAAGTCCATATACAGGATTGATAGTGACCTCTTATAAGGGATAAAAGGAATGCCCCCTATTTAGGGACCTTTAGGGGACAACGAGAAAGGTGCTAAAAGTTTCTTTCCCCTAATTGAAATGACCTTTTTATCCCCCCCAACCTAATGATACTTATGTACCTCTTTATCATATAAATAGGACATTATACATTTATGGTAATGATTTTCTCCTTGTTATCTCACAATTACAACCTTAACTTATTTGAACATTTGAGTGTCTTTATAAATAACTAACCCCCTATTCTAATCAAGGAGTCCAATATCATCCAAAGCTCAAGACGGAATAGATTATATATATACACACACAGGTAGACCCACAATCTCTCTACATTTTTAATTTATCTTTGTGTTTGTATCCTCCCCCCTTAATTTTTCCCTTTTTATATAGTTAACTTCTACCTTTTAATCTTTTTCTTTTGTAGAAAAAATTGGTAGGAAGAAAAGGTACTCTCAATATTATTAGGCAAGCCGCCATTGATGCTTTAGATCCCCAAAAATAAGCAGAGGCTCAACCCAAACGATTAACTCAGGGTACTAATAGCAAGCTACTTTTTCACAAATCCTACCTTTTTTATTTATTGCAAAAGAAATAATCAAAACATTTTTCTTAACCAATTAAGCACCTGATTGCCAATCAAATCACTATTATTATTTCATTTTATAAAAATAAAAAAAGTAACACGTTAAAAAAAAAGATAATTTAAATCTGGACGCTTTATTTTAGGTTAAAAAAATTGGTTGAGTGTACCCAAAAGAAAAAAGAAAAATTGGTTAAGACAAGAAAAAAAATTAAATTGGGCGCCAAGAGAATTTTTTTTTATGAATAATTTTTATTTTATTTCATTTTTTCAATAATTTAAAAAAAAATCTGGTCAAACTTGGGTGCTAACAATACGTAATTGGCATAAATTTATGTTTAAGATCTTTAACATTAAGCAAGTGGGATATAACGTATATTTGTTACTTTTTTATTTTTCAAATGAGAAGTTATTGGGATGATCAGTCGACGGCGTATTTTTTTCTTAAGTAATTCGCAAAGGTTCGATGAAATAGTTCTTCTAAAAAAACAGTGGAAGAAATTATAAATTATTGTAAATAAAGAAGATAAATATAGAAAAATTAAAATAAGAAAATATGAATTTAAAATTTAATTATTCATGAACTAGTTGTATTATATTTTTTTTTTATTTTTTTTTAAAAAATTATGTCCTTATGTAATACTCTAAATATAAAGAAGGTGAGTGATTATACTTTTTAATATAATGCATCATTACATGCAAATATTATAAAATAAATGTAATGGTTACAAAGTGATTAGTTATATCAAATGTTATAATCATTAATCTTTACTAATAGGACCTTTAAAATCAAATTACAATAATTTTCCTCACATGCAAAATATGCATATTTTATAATATAAATTTTATAAATAAAAAAATCAATTTTTAGATTTCAAATGAGAATAAAATCGTTAATACAATAAAAGAATATATAATCAATTAAATTATTACTCATTATCAAGCTTTATCATATATATTCCTTCAATACTTTTGAATTATGATAGAATGAGATTATTTTTCATAAAATAATCAAATACTCCTGAAGTTTGGCTTTTTTCTTTTTTTCGATCTACAAAGTTTGTTTTGTAATACATCACTCTCTTGAATTTTGTTAAATTATGAAACTATTAAATGGGATATTAGATTTAACAGAAACACCCTAAACCCTTATAGATAATTCTCAAGATGTTTAGCGAATATTTTTCACATTTAATATATAAAGTTTCATTTTTAACATAATATTATCCACTTCATGTGTATCATACATGTAGTGTGGATAACTCTATGTTAAAATATAACATTCCATTTCACAGTTTCACAATTTATCAAAGTTAATAAAAGTCCATAAATTTAAAAATGGGTCAAATTTGGTGATGTAATAAATAGTTCACTCAATAAATATAACTTCTTGTAAACTTGATATATTCAATGGATTTTTGGACTATATTTTACAATAGTAAGATTTACTAGAGATAAAAGAAACTTTTGACAATTGACATCCGAATGGACAATGCCCTTTGCAAGTCATAGATGTTTGTTTCTTTCCTTAGTCCCTTTTCTTTTCTTATATCAAATCCCTTTAAGAATTTAAGAAGTTCTTAATCAAGAATCGACTAAGATGAAGTTGTGCATTTTCGTCCTTATCTTTTTGGTTCAGATTCTTATGTTATCTTTTCGTTATTGGCTGTTGGTACATGAAAGTCAAGTCATAGATGTTTGTTTCTTTCCTTAGTTCCTTTTCTTTTCTTATATCAAATCCATTTAAGAATTTAAGAAGTTCTTAATCAAGAATCGACTAAGATGAAGTTATGCATTTTCGTCCTTATCTTTTTGGTTCAGATTCTTATGTTATCTTTTCGTTATTGGCTGTTGGTAGATGAAAGTCCACATTATGAGTTCTCCTCACCCACGTAACTGTCCATAAAAGCAAAAATTAAAGTACTATTGAAGAAAATGACAAAAAATAAGAACTTTGAGAATATAAAGATGTAAACATGACTAATTGAATTCATCACAAAACAAAAATCCTAAATTCTCTTAAACAATTTTCTTAATAATTCTCTTATTTATTAAATAAAAAAATATTAAATATTTTTTATATTTTTAAGGCATTAAATAAATTTATTTTTTTATTTAATACATTTTTATTAAGTATTAAAATATTAAAAAAATATTTTAAAAAAATATAATAAAACTCACGATGATAATAATACAGAATTACAGATAGAAATAATGATAACATAACCAATTATTTTATACCTTTAAAGAAGTAAAATTGTTTAGGATGTTTGTACAGAAAAAAAAAACAGTTGTTAGGCACGTTGATATTAAATTAAATTAAGTTATGCGCTTTTTAAAATCCTTTTTATGTAAAGTGCATATTTTGATTGAGACTAAAAGAAGTGAAGCACAGTCTATCTATGTATGCATTGTCACCAATAGTTTTATATGCATATAGGAAGAAATTTAGAGTATTAAATGAAAATCAGAAAGAAAAGACAGATAAAAATTGATGATATTATTGTTTTAATTATTTTATTTTTACCCCCATCACATGTAGCTGTAGTCATGCACGTGATTAAGATATATATTTTTCTGGTTTTTTCTTTTTCTGGAGGCACATACGGTTAAGATATTTGTTAACTTAAAAATTGATATGTCAAATCAAAATTAATAATGATATTCTTATTATAAATAGTATATATTTTTTTATATTTTTTTAATATTATTTATTATATTTATTTTTTTATTATTTTTTTCACTTAATCATATTTAATCAAAATAAATGTTGAAAAAGATATAAAGAAAAAAATGATACATGAACATCATTTTCTAACCAAAATTTTGTACATTTTTTCTATGCCACTTGCGTGGAAGGATTAAGAAGGAAAGGAAGATAAATGGCAGAGAAAAGGTATTCTTTTTCACAAAAGTGATTGACACATAATCTCTTTGGCCAAAATTCCAAGGGTAGAATTATATGCTATTTCTTTCAAAAGTTAATCCATGTGCACCCTAACTATAGTTAGTTGGGTATTAAGGTCATTCTACCACTACTACCATCTATAATTAATTAAATTAAAAAATGAAATTACACAAACATACATGTGATTTGGAGCGGCAATGAAATTCAAGCCATGAAGGCATGAAGGCTCCACGTGCTTGTAAGAATCGGCTTAATTAGAAATTCGACAATGTATCCAATTCAAATATTATATAAAGTTTAATTATATAATTGAGTCATATATATTAAGTTGATATGAGATGTGCTTTTAAGATTGTTTAGGGAGAGATTTAATCTTGATTAACATAAAAATTAACTCAATAATACTCTCAATTATTGTATAAAAAAAGGGTTGTGTTTAGGGATAACATTGGGGTGTGGCGGGGGCGGATAGTTTTCCCCCCGCACGCGTCTCATCTCGTCGTAGTCTTTCATTTATGATCTTCATGAGTAAGTGGAGATATCCGCAGTATTCACAAATAGTTAATAATTTAAAATAAAATCTTAAAAATTATAAAAAAAAAAACATAAAAAAAATAAATTTTAACATCATATACTATAATTTTATTTAACAATTTAAGATTCTTACAAAATTAAAAGAATATTATAACTAACAAACTAAATTTAATTATATTTTGTAATAATCAATTTACATAAATAACAATTACATAAATAATATATTTTTTAATAAGTTTTATCATTATGGACTAATTCAATAAAAAAATTTTTCAAAATAATAAAAAGATATATATTTTCATCTCATCTCAAAGTAAAAAAGAAAAAAAAAAATATATATGATATATATTAGATGAAAAAGTATCTTAACTTGGTTTGCGAATGCACTGCAGTAGCAGAATGACACTTATAATCCCCACCCTCACCCCTATTTATTAAAGGGGTATCCATCCCCCGCCCTATCGCGAGTAATTCTTGCGGATCCCCACGGGTACAGATAATTTTGTCATCCCTAGTTGTGTTATGGATGAGTGTTATTGTGCATCCTGTCAAGTTTGGATGTACCATACACTCAAATTTTTACCTGTAACAGTAGGTTTTTTTTTTACAATTTTTTTTAGGCCACCATTATCGGCCACCGCTGCCGCCGCCTGCCCCAGCCGACCACCTCTGATTAGTTATTGTTTATTTTTTAAAATTACACAATTGTATAAATTATACCATTTAAAATTATATCAGTCTTTATACTTTTTATAAATAACTGTGCATACTGAAATTTTTTTTCTAAAATTATAATCAAAAAATCTTAAAATTTTAACGATAATATTTATACAATTATACAATTAAAAAAATTATAGATGGCCAATTTCCTAAAACTATAACTGTGTTTATTGAAAAATCTTATAAATTTTGATGATAATATTTATACATTATATAATTTAAAAAAATTAGAGATGACCTGTAATAGTCAACAAATAGCGTCTGATGACTTGTCAATGAAGCGACAATGATGATATAGTAGTATGTAAAAAAATATAAAACTAAAAAAAATCTAAAAAAAAAAGAAATCTACTTAATAAATTTTTTGTAATTAATTTAAGTTATTCATTTATTTTATAAATAAATTATTAACTTAAATTTGATGATATATCATATACTTTCTTTTAGAATGTGTATATTAAACACCACCTGTGTTATGACCATATACAATGACAACAAAGATCATTCAAAGAGGATTATGAGTTTCTCATAAATAAAAAAACAATATGAGACGTTCCTTTTTTTGTCTTTTGTATAAAGTCCATTTTTGTTGTTTTTAGAAATTATATCAAGGTTTTATATTAGACTGCACATTAACCACAAAGTCACACCATTAAACACCCGAACGATTATTCTCCCGCACTAAAAGAGATTTATCACATCTCATGCGCCAAAAAAAAAAAAAAATAAGGATAAGTTGGAGTATATATTTATGATTTAAAAGTCTACTATCTTTTAAATTATTATATATATATATATATATATTCATCTAATTTTTATATATATATTTTTTATCATTTTTTTCTTCAATCACATTTATAAAAAATAATATAAATAATAATATACTCCTAAAAAGAAATGGAAGACTATCTTTTTTCTTTAGATTATGATTGACAAAGATATGTTTATTTCGGTCCGAGCCGTCTTACCAACAACCATTTTGAAAGTTGAAACGTAGAAACATAGTTAATAAAAAAAAATACCTAACTTCTTGGCTTCCTCTATTCAATTCATTTTTATTATTTTTTTGTCCGTTTCACAAGAGCTCAAGCTTTATTGTCATAGTCCAACTCTAATAGATATAATATTGATATGTGGAGGGAGCAAATTTCATATCAAAGACAACGACATTTCACGAGTTAGTAAACTGTTTCTTATCATGTTCTTTTCTTCCTTCAAATACATTCCTATCAATAGAATTTGATTATGAAAATGTCAATCAAACATAGTATTTGTGACTGTACGATATTTAAAGCAACTTTTCATCTCAAATACATTGTACATTAATTACGTAATTTTTTTCATGTTAATTTTGTAAAATTTTAAACACATTATATATATGTGTGTTATGTTAAAACTTAGAGTATATCTTAAAATTTAATTTAATTTAATTTTATGTTATATTAAGAATTTAATTTTTACATAATTAGAGATATTATTTTGATTATATTTCTTTCTTTATATAGATTATTTCTCTTATAAATAATAAATCTTTTTGTATACATTGATTAATTCAGAGTTAATTTAGAGATAATCTAAAGAATATACAGAAACTTTCTACAGACTTTTCTCTTGTCCCTATTTTTCTATTTCTAACATGATATTAGAGAGGTATCATCCTCCGTGACCTGTCTCATCACTATTCCGCTGCATAGTTCTCGAAAATCTAGAACTCTAATTATTAGTCACCTCTCATGTCGTGTTCTAGATATTCTGACAATCATTCTGCTCACCGTCACTATTTTTCCGTCACTTCGTTCCAAACTCAGTTATCACAGCTACCGTTCTAAATTTTAGACTCTGTTCCAGACTCTGATTACTATCTTAAATTCCAGACTTCATTCTAGACTTCGATTTTTATCTTAGATTCCAGACTCTATTCTAGACCCTGATTACTATCTTAGATTCCAGTCTCTGATATGCATATTCGATATGCATCTTTGTTCAATTTTGTCAATCAATTCCGTCTGATCTAGCCTAAAAGATTGACTCGATCCTTCTCCATTGTTCCAGTCTTCGATTAATTCTATCTTATAGATTGACTTCGTCTCCGTTGTTTCAGCCAAATGCATATTGGTTTCATCTCATATGCAGTTTGGCTTCGTTCTCATTGTGATTGTCCCAAATGCATATTGGTTTCATCCTAAATGTAGTTCGGGCATCTTGACTTCATCAAGATCTCGATGTTATGTTTTTAGAATATTTTTAATTTATTTTATTTTCGTGTGTCTAATTGTAACAAGTTAAAGCTACTAAGCTTTAACTTGAGGGAGAGTGTTAAAATATCTAAAATATATATCGGAATTAAATTAGACTTGATTTTTTATTATTTTAAGGATCTGATTTCTACATATTTAAAAATATTATTTTAATTATATTTGATTGTATTTATTTTTTTATATAGATTTCATCTCCTATAAATAAGAAATCATCTTGTACACACTGATTAATTCAGAAATAATTTAGATAATATATAAAAACTTTCTATAGACTTTTCTCATGTCCTTGTTTTTTTTTTTATTTCTAACAAGGTGACATATCTAGTGAGAGAAGTTTTTATTGTGAGATAGTGAAAAGAGTAAATCTTAATCATACAACTATACATAGATGATCAAAATTAAAAATTACTTAAATATCATATGACCACTTAAAAAATTATATGTAATTATATTCTAATATTGATCATTTATATAAAATTTAATAATTAAAATTTATTCATCTTATCTCTTTATAATAAATATATCTCTTATCAAATACGTTATCATTATATATATATAAACATTTTTTATGGGAAGTGTCTCCGGTATGTACACGAGGCTCCTTGATATTTCTCTTTGCGTGAAGTGTTGGTCAAAGTCTCCTTGATTGAAGTGTATATGGGGTCTGCCTCCGATTGTTAGGTCTTAATTAAGTAGCATGATAGTGATTGCTTTGTAAGAATTATTGTAAACACATGTATATAAGTTATGTGTACTAAATTAATGTTATTAATTATTTATTTATTTATTAATAATTTAATACATTAAATTTATGCAAGTATTTATCAATTGCTTTGTTGCATCATATAATTCTTAGTATGTGAAGCTGGGCCTCAATTTTTGGGTCAATTACTTGTAGGGCTGCGAGACCCTATACTGTACAACAACAATTAATACAAGACGGCAGTCAATAGGACTGCTCCCGATTCCACCCTAGCTGAATATTACAGAAGACCAACTTGTATTAGTACAAATATTTTCAAAGTGATTATATATAGAAGATGAGTAGAGTTATGAGATTGATGAGTATGCTAGTAGGAGATATGCAAGCTTGAACTCTAAAAGCAATTAGACGTCGTAGCCTTCAATAAAGTGGGTTTAGAAAAAACTCAAAATTGATAAAATGAAAAACATAGCAAGTTTTACATTGCTGATGTGTACTCTTGATGAGAGTGTGTATATCAGGCTTCCATAGCCTCAGAATCAATAGAGATCTCATTTTTCACTGATACAAATTCGTTTTACATTTCGACCTATAACTTTCTTAAAGGTTTTTCATTTGAGAGCTTTCAGTTAAACCTTCATAGTTCGTACTCAACCAAACATAGATAACGACTAGGCTGAACCACATGAATGGATTACGTTTCTTTTTTTCTTTTCTGTTTTTTTTTTTTGGGTAGTAATAAGGTCTTAAAGCATGCATAACGTTGTTTAAAAAAAAAAGCATGCATAATGTTGTCAATACCTCACATATCTAATGCAGGCTTGGACATCATGATCTCCCCCACTCAAATAGCTTATACATTTGTTAGGCCCAATAAATAACCCAAGGCCAGGATCTTCGTTTGGGATGTTGAATATGACTACAATATTAAACACTAGGTTTTTTTTTTTTTTTAATACGACCTAGGTGAGAGCAGACTTAGTTGAGGGATTCTCTAGTAAAGTTCTTGGGTGACCCCTAACGGGGCTAAAAGTGGAGGGTAAAAATGAGAAATGATGTTATCACATCATTTTTGGCATTATATCACTATTCACACTATTTTTGAATAGTTATAATTAAGTGAGAGAAAGTAATAAAAAAATAATATAATTAATGATATGAGAAATAATATAAAAAATAATATGAGAGAAAAATGATATGAGAATATCATTATTCAGTAAAAATAGATGGGAAGGGGAGAGGGTTGAAAAGTATTAGGGAGTGAACCCTCCCTACTTTCTTTAATGTCTCCATATCTCTTAATTAATTACAATATCGGGAGATACTTGGCCTTTTTACCCAAAGGTGTGAGTGGGAAACAATTTTTATTTTTAAGATATTCTTTTTATATTATTTTAGGTAGATTAGGACTAGGGGTGGAAACAGGTCAGATCAAGCTTTACTTTAAACAGATCTGACTTGTATCCCAATTATAAGGTTTGAGCATGACCTGTGAGCCTGTAATAGACTAATTTTTAAGGTCTGACCTAACCTTTTTAAAAGTTTAACCTGACTTAAAAACTTATTTAAATGCCTACTTTGTAATGAGACCTTTAAATAGGTTAACAAGCCTACTTTTAAATAGGCCTACAGACCTTTATATAGGCTAACAAACCTACTTTTAAATAGGTCAACATGATTTATATAGACTAATAGACTTACCTTTAAACAAGTCAATATGCCTTTACATAGGCTAACAGGTTAAGCCTTGAAATAAGCCAACGAGCCTACTCAAAGTCAATAGGCCTTTGTTATAATTTAACACTCACTTTCTAATTTTATAAATATTAACCACTTTCTTACTCTAGTCTTTGGTCGATGTGGGACTTAGGGATATACCAAGTTGCTCACTTTCTTACTTTAGTCTTTCAAGTCTCACATCGACCTAAGATCAGAGTAAGAAAGTAGCGAACATCTATAAAAGTACGGAGTGAGTATTAACTTATTATTTTCATTTTAATAAATATATTACATTAAATATATTAATAAATATATTATTTTTATTCTAACTTACTAACTTAAGTTGAGTTTTAATTAAAAAATATATTAATATATTATAATAATTAATAATTAAAATTATAATTTATAATTATTATAATAATATATATTTTATTATGTATAATTAAATAGGTCAGGCCGCCAAGCTTAAAAGGCCTATTAGAAGGCTTGAGGTCTAGCCTTTTTAGTTAAACAAACTTTTAAAAAAGTCTTGGCCTAACTTGTTTAGTACCTCTGACGGGCAGTCTGACCTATTTTCACTTCTAACCAAGACTCAACATTTTGTTTAATATTATTTTACGTAAATCGTGGCTAAGGTTGATTTTTTTAAAAAAAAAATAATTATACAAGTCTTAGTTAGTCATTGGTCACAACTTGCTTAGAATTTTTTTTAATGTTATTTTATGCATGACTTGGATTTTGTTAATACTATTTTATGTTAAAAATTAGTGAAGTTAAAGTGAAGCGCTGTGAACATAAAGCCATCTTTTGGCTTTCAATGTCAACAAAAAAAGGTGGAGCATGTAGAGCAGGTAGGAGCAGGTGGTGGACTTTGCTTCATTTTCTTTCTTGTTTTCAATGAAGCATGGAGGAGGTTCTCCCTATAAATAGAGATCTCCTCCAATGGTTTCATTATCTCATTTTCACAGAGAAATATCACATAGTGTCTTCTGAGAGTATTTCTTATTTTATATAGAGAAAGATATATTCTCTTATCTCAAGAGAGAGTATTATTGTTCTCTCGTTGTAATTAGAGAGAAATTGTAATTTTCATTCACATAGTAAAAACCTTTTAGTCTTACCCGTGGCTTTTCTCTCATCATTAAAGGGAGTTTTTCACGTTAAATATTTTGTATCAGTTCTAATTTTCTCAACTCTATTTTAGTTGTGTGTTACTGTTTTCATAACTCTAGTATCCTACAGTGGTATTAGAGATACAGGTAGGGATAGCAATGGGGCGGGGCGGGGGCAGATAGTGCTTCCCCCGCCCCCGTCCCCGTCTCGTCACGGGTACTTATTTATGATCTCTACGGGTAGGCGGGGGTATCCGCGGGTATCCGCGGGTAGTTAATAATTTAAAATAAAATCTTAAAAATTATAAAAAAAAACATAAAGAAAATAAATTTTAATACTATATACTACAACTTTGTTCAACAATCGAAGATTCTTACAAAATTAAAAGAATATTATAAATAACAAATTAAATTCAATTATATTTTGTAATAATCAATTTACATAAATAACTATTACATAAATAGTATATATTTTTTTAACAAGTTTTATCATTATGGACTCATTCAATAAAAAAATCATTTCAAAATAATAAAAAGATATGTATTTTCATCTCATCTCAAAGTAAAAAAGAAAAAAGAAAAATAATATATGATACATATTAGATGAAAAAGTATGCTTAACGGATTTGCGGGTACCCACGGGACGGATACTATAATCCCTGCCCCCACCCCCATTTATTAAACGGGTACTCATCCCCCATCCCATCGCGGGTAATCCCCGCGGATCCCCGCGGGTACGGATAATTTTGTCATCCCTAGATACAGATACTGTTCATAATTACTATTCATACTAGTACTATTCACATTACGAGTACTGTTCATGATTACTATTCACACGTGTGGTTGTATATTTTTGATGTATTGTTAACGTATAAGAGGTTTATCTTGATACGATATATATATACAATACTATTCACGTATACGATACTATTCACGATGAAATAGAGTAAGCCGGTTCAGTTGAGAAATAAATTGTTGTTAATATCATGGCAACAAAATATGAGATTGAGAGGTTCAATGGAAGTAATTTCTCTTTATGAAAACTAAAGATAAAGGCAATCTTGAGGAAGGACAATTGCTTAACAACAATTGAAGGCAGACCCACTGGGATACCTGATGACAAGTGGAAGGAGATGGATAACAATGTTGTTGGCAACTTGCATCTAGCTTTGGCAGATTCAGTTTTGTCAAGTGTTGCAGGGGAGATTTGGGATGCACTCACCAAATTGTACGAGGTCAAGTCACTTCATAACCGGATATTCTTAAAAAGGAGGCTTTATACTATTCGAATGAGTGAATCCACGACAGTAACGGATCACATCAACAATCTGAACACGCTATTTTCCCAGCTAACCTCATCAGATTACAACATGGTGAAAAATGAACATGCAGAACTTTTACCTCAAAGTCTACTTGACTCTTATGATCAACTCATCATCAACATAAAAAATAATAATATTGTTGATAGTCTTCAATTTGATGATGTTGTTACTGCTATTCTTGAAGAAGAATCCAAGCGGAAGAACAAGGAAGACAGACTAGAAAGCTCAAAACAAGTAGAGGCTTTGTCGATGACGAGGGGAAGATCAACGGAACATGGCTCTAGTGGGACCCGAGATTAGAGTAGATCAAAGTCACGAAGAAAGAAGAACTTCAAATGCTATCATTGTAGCATGAGAGGGCACTTGAAGAAAGATTGTTAGCATAACAAGAAAAATGCAGGAAAAGCTCCTGAAGCAACAACCTCTCAAAGATGTGTTGCGAGTACCTCTAATGATGGAGAAATCCCTTATAGCGAAGTAGCAGTTGGTTCCAAAGGCGAAAAACAACTCACTGATGTTTGGATAATGGATTCAGGAGCAACATGGCACATGACTTCACAACGAGATTGGTTTAGTTTTTATGAACCTATCTCAGAAGGATTTGTGTTCATGGGAAATAACCATGCCTTGGAGATTGATGGAGTTGGTACGGTCAAAATAAAATTACACGATGGCACCGTTCGCACAATTCAAGGGGTACAACATGTAAAAGGTTTAAAGAATAATTTATTGTCCATTGGGCAATTGGATAACCTCGAGTGTAAGACCCATATTGAAGGTGGGATCATGAAGGTGGTTAAAGGTGCTCTTGTGGTGATGAAAGCAGAAAATATCACAGCAAATCTATACATGCTTCAGGGAGAGACGTTGCAAAAGGCAGAAGCATCAGTTGCATTAGCCGACCAAGAAGAATCAACGATATTGTGGCATAGCAAATTAGGCCATATGTCATAACGTGGTTTGAAGATTCTCGCATAACGTGATCTCCTTTCCAGGTTCAAATCAGTAAACTTATCTCTTTGTGAGCACTGTGTTACAAGCAAGCAGCATAGATTAAAGTTTAATAGGTCAACTGCTAGAAGCAAGCACATACTAGACTTGATTCATTTGATGTGTGGGAATCACCATAAATTTACTTATGAGGAGCAAAATACTTTGTATCATTGATTGATGATTACTCCAAGAGATTATGGGTGTACCCAATCAAGAAGAAGTCAGATGTGTTTCCAATCTTCAAAGACTTCAAAGCAAGAGTAGAACTTGAATCCAGAAAAAGGATCAAGTGCTTAAGGATAGACAATAGAGGAAAATATACAAATGACAATTTTCTCGCATTTTGCAAGTAAGAGGGTATTCAAAAGCAATTCACAGTTGCACACACACTTCAGCAGAATGGTGTAGCAGCGCGGATGAATAGAACTCTCCTACAAAGAATAAAAGCTATGTTACAAACTGTAGGCCTAGCCAAGTCCTTTTGGGCAGAAGCAACCAAAACCGCATGTTACGTGATAAACCAGTTGCCATTAACTGCAATTGGTTTAAAGACACCAATAGAGATGTGGAATGGCAAGCCAGGAAATTATTCTTCTCTTCATGTGTTCGGATGTCCTGCATATGTGATGTACAATTCCCAAGAAAGAACAAAGCTAGATCCAAAATCCAGGAAATCTATATTCTTGGGTGATGCTGACGGTGTTAAGGGGTATCGCCTGTGAGATCCCACTACCCGCAAGGTTATTGTCAGTAGATATGTGATATTTACAGAAAATGAACTATAAAGTAAGCAATAAGATGTCATCATTTTGAAAAAGACTACTACGGTACAGATAGATGGAAAAGCTGGAGAAGAAGATTCCTATGAAGTAGAACAAGAACCAGAGCACAAGGAACAAGAACCATTTGAGGCCAATGATACAGAAGTTCGGCGGTCAACTCGTTAGATAAGGCAACCATCATGTCACTCAGACTATGTTATGGCAAGCCACGATGCATATTGTCTTCTAACATAAAAAGGAGAGCCATCAACCTTTCATGAGGTTGTGAGTAGCTCAGAAGCTTCTTTGTGGATGGCAACAATGCAAGAATAAATGGAAGCCCTACATAGAAACAAGACATGGGAACTTGTTGAACTTTCAAAGGAATGGAAAGCCATTGGTAACAAATGGGTCTATAAGATCAAACGATATGACAACGATCAAGTAGAATGATATCGTGCAAGGCTGGTGGTCAAAGGGTATGCTCAGAAAGAAGGAATTGATTTCAATGAAATATTCTCTCTAGTTGTCAGACTTACCACTATCAGAGTAGTCCTGGCTATATGTGCTGCATTTGATTTACATTTTGAACAATTAGATGTGAAAACAGCTTTTCTTCATGGAGAGCTAGAATAAGAGATATATATGCTCCAACCAGAAGGCTTTGAAGAAAAAGATAAGGAAAACTTGGTTTGCAGGTTAACCAAATCTCTGTACGGTCTAAAGCAGGCGTTAAGGTGTTGGTACAAGAGATTTGATTTCTTCATTATTAGCCTCAAATACAACAGACTCAGTTCAGACCATTGTACATATTACAAGAGGTTTGGTGAAGATGATTTTATCATCTTGTTATTGTATGTAGATGACATATTAGTGTAGGCCTCAACAAAGATCGAGTCCAAGAATTGAAGGCACAATTGGCTAGGGAGTTTGATATGAAGGACTTGGGACCAGCAAATAAGATTTTAGGGATGCAAATTCACCGAGATAGAAAAGATAGGAAGATTTGACTTTCTCAAAATAACTACCTGAAAAAAATCTTGCGGCGCTTCAACATGTAAGATTGTAAGTCAGTCTCTACCCCATTTCCTATCAATTATAAATTATCCTCAAGTATGTATCCTAGCAATGAAGCGGATAGGATGGAAATGTCTCGAGTACTGTATACATCAGCAGTGAGAAGTCTTATGTATGCTATGATTTGTACTAGACTAGATATTGCTCAAGCAATTGGTACGGTTAATTGTTTTTTGACAGATCCTGGTAAAAAGCATTGGAATACTATTAAGAGGATCCTAAGATATATTAAAGGGACCTCAGGTGCTGCATTATGTTTTGGAGGATCAAATTTTGTTGCCAAGGGATATGTTGATTCAGATTTTGCAAGTGATCTTGATAAAAGGAAATCTATTACAGGCTATGTGTTTATACTTGCAGGAGGAGCTGTGAGCTGATTATCAAAGTTACAGACTATTGTAGCTTTATCTACTACATAAACTGAATATATGGCAGCTACGCAAGCATGTAAGGAAGCAATTTGGATTAAAAGGTTAATGAAGGAACTCAGGTACAAGCAACAAAAGATTCATTTGTATTGTGACAGTCAGAGTGCCTTGCACATTGCAAGGAATCCAACCTTTCATTCTAGGACAAAGCACATAGGAGTTCAATATCACTTTGTTCGAGAAGTAGTAGAAGAACGGAGTGTGGATATACAAAAGATTCATCCCAAAGAGAACCTAGTAGATGTTATGACAAAACTAATCAGCTCTGACAAGTTTAAATGGTGTAAATTCTCTTATGGCCTATCAGAAACGTAGGCAGCATGAAACTGATAAGATGAGAAAGGTTTTGAAAGCTCACCAAAAGTGACTTTAAGTGGGAGATTGTGAACGTAAAGCCATCTTTTGGCTTTCAAAGTCAACAAAAGCGGGTGGAGCATGTGGAGCAGGTAGGAGTAGGTGGACTTTACTTCATTTTCTTTCTTGTTTTTGATGGAGCGTGGAGGAGGTTCTTCATATAAATAAAGACCTCATCTAATGGTTTCAGCGTATCATTTTTCATAAAGAAATATTATATAGTGTCTTCTAAAAGTCTTTTCTATTTTATATAAAGAGAGATGTATTCTCCTATCTCAAGAGAGGGAAGTTATAATTTTCTTCCACATAGTGAAAACTTTCTAGTCTTACCCATGATTTTTTTCTCATCATTAAAGGGAATTTTCACGTTAAATATTTTGTATCAGTTTCAATTTTTTCAACTCTATTTTAGTTGTGTGTTACTGTTTCCATAACTCTGATACCCTACAAGCGCATCTTTAGTTGTTGGCTTAAAAAATAAAAAAGCTGAAGTAAAGTGGACAAGTGAATTCAAAACAAACAAATTGATTTTTCTATATTGGAAATTGATCGCTTTAGTTTTAATTAGAAAATCGAATCAAACTAAATTAATCGCAACTGATTTGGTACGATTTGGTCCAATCAGTTTTTCGTCAAGCATTTTGCTCTAAAAAAAAATTTCATGCACAACTTCACTTTTTTCTTTACATGTCCTAATTAACAACAACAAATTGAACTAAAAAATTTCGCACAAACAACAACAAATTAAGATCTAATCATTAATACGGGTAAGATTGTTACTACTCTTAATTGTTTATTCATATTTTTTGTTAATTATTTACAATATAATTTTTTAAAAATTATGAATAACTAATAAGAAGTGTAAATAAACAATTTAAAATATTAATAATAATACCCTATTAATACGTATGTAAATTATAAAAAAAAATGTAATTGTATGAGTCTGGTTTATTTGGTTTAGTTCATTTTCATAAATAAAAACTGAAATTTGAGCTCAACCGACAGTTTTCATAAAGAGAGAACCAAACAAAACCAAAATTAATAGGCTTTGTTTGTTTTTGGTTGCTCAGTTTGTTTTATTTAGTTTAGATCGGTTTGTTCTAGTATGATCACCCTAGATACAAAGAATCAATGTAGAATTAAATTAAAGTTGATCTAAATGGCATGAATGCTCCACATAAATAAAGTTAATTGTTTCATGTATATCTTATACATGTAACAATATTCAAGTTTAATTTTCTTGTGATAACAAACAGTGACGGATCCAGGAATTTTAAGTAATGGGGGCAAACACAATACTATCAAAATAGAAGCATAAAAAAAGTTTCAATAATTATATTTATATATCAAAAAATATATTAATACAAAATTATGAAAGATCAATTTACAATTGTTCCCTTCGCGTTTTCATATTTTGAAAACGCTGAATGATATTTTCATTATCAATACTATCAAACATTTCACTCTCTATATATGTAACCAAAAAATCATTTAACCATTCATTTCCCATATGATTGCGTAGTCGATTCTTTATGATATTCATAGCATAGAAAGTTCTCTCAACTGATGCAGTTGCTATTGGCAAGATCAAAGCTAACTTTAAAAGAAGAAATACCAATGGATAAACAATATGCTTTCTAGTCTCAACCAACTTCTGAGAAAGACCATTAATCTCATTCACATTTGAGAATTGATCATCAAAACGCACATCCAATATAAAATTCTCAAGTTGACTATCAAGTCCTAAAAAATCAGCAGAAGAAAATTCAAACGGATAAAATTGAGCTAAATGAATTAGCTTCTCCTTTTCAAAAGTAGAAAATGAATCTCTTGGGTTTAAGCAAGCAACACAAAGAAGTAGCTTAGTGTTTACTTCTGTAAAATGATTGTTAAGTTCTTGAAGTTGTCTATCAATCACTTGATAAAATAGGTCAACTTGAAAATAATACTGATTTGAGATCTTTCCAACTTTACGCCTTGATCTTCCTTGTGTCACAAATATATCATTCATATTTGGAATAATAATATTGTGCTTGTTACAAAACAATGAAACTTCATTGAGCAAAGGATGCCAACCATCATTTCTCATACTCTACAATCGTTGCTTGCACACTTTAACCAATGCCATGTCATTTACAATGTCTTTGATCACTTCTTTGTAGTACTTGTGATAACTCAGCAGTGACTCCCAATATATATTTTCATCAAGTGCAAGTTGAAAATAAACTCAAAAGATTGAATAATATTCAACAAATGGCATGCTTCAGCTCTTTGATCTAAATTTATCCCATTTTCCTCAACAATTTCAAGAACGTCAATCACTGAAGAAAACATAGAAATCAAGCCAAGTATTGTACCATAATGTGAGCCCCATCTAGTATCTCCTGCCCTTTTTAATGTTGTTTCTTGATTCAAGCCACGTCCACTAGAAATTTCTCTGCTTTGTAATGCTTCAATTGTCTTAAGCATTTGACTTTCACAGAGCATGTCTCTACGCTTACAAGACGCTCTAACAACATTACACAAATTAGTAACCAAATTAAAAAGTAAAGCAATTTCAACTTGTTTCTTTGCAACTGTCACAAGTGCTAACTGAAGTTAGTGGGCAAAGCAATGAACATAGAATGCACAAGAATTTTCTTTCAAGATCAAACTTTTTAGGCCATTGAATTCTCCTTGCATGTTTCTAGCTCCATCATATCCGTGTCCACGTATTCTTGCCAGGCTTAAATTATATGTTGCCAATAATGATTCCAAAGCTGATTTTAGTGATAAAGCACTTGTATTAGAAACATGAACAATGCCAAGAAAACGCTCTACAACATGTCCTTCTCTATTCACATAACGTAAACAAACAATCATTTGTTCCTTAATAGAAATATCTCTAGCTTCATCAATCAAAACAACAAACATATCTTCTCCAAGATCATCAATAACAGCTTTAGTAGTTTCACTAGCAGCTGCTCTTACAATATCTTTTTGAGTCTGAGGTGCTACTAATTTTAGATTTCCATGAGCATTTTTTAAAACATGATCAATCTCTTCATTATGTTGGGCAAGAAACTTTAGAAGCTCCAAGAAATTACCTTGATTACTTGAGTGCTCTGATTCATCATTACCACGGAAAGCCAGTCCTTGTCGTAATAGAAATCTGATGCAATCAACTGTAGCTATCAGTGAATTCGATAATCCTTTTTAAGTTGCTCAGATTGCTTGCAAATAGCAACTTCAATATGTAGCTTTTGGTTCATGAGTGCCTGACATTTTCTCCAAGCTTGATTATGAGCATTATCATGATTTCCAACATGAATTTGTAGTCTCTCCTTCTTTCTCCAATTTGAAAAGCCCTCTATTACAAATGCATCATTACCTCCAACCTCTGGTTTCATGAGATAACAACAAAGACAAAAGACAACATCTTTTGATATACTATACTCCAACCAATTGCCAAAGTTGTCAAACCACTTAGGATTAAATTTAGGAACAGAAGACCCACAATTGGTTTTTGGAAAATCATGGTCTCTTGGTTGACAAGGACCTTTTTGCAAATAGGCCCTTCGAGTTTCATCTCTGTCATTTGGATGATAATCTGAAATTTTATGTCGCTGTCCAGGATCTACAAGAAGACTTTCCACATTGAATTCAATAAACCTCTTCTTACTAGATGAGGCTAATAGGGTACTTTGACCAAGTGTTTGAAACTCCAATGGTGATTTTCTTTTGAGAAATTTATCCATTGCTAAATGTTAATAAAATACAAAATTTATGAGCACAATTAGTAATCGGTTAATAATAATACTAATACTACATTACTAAATTCATAATTTTTCAAAAAACTTAACAAAGCACACACTTATTAAAAAACATCAAATTTTACAATATACAAAATAGTTATAACAGTATAAGTAACAATAGTAAACATATAAAAGGCAAGTTTTTCATAAAAAATTAATGAATAAAAATGAAACTCTAAACCTAAGATTTGTGTTTTGTGCTTATAAAGTATATTAGATGCTCATAAAAATGAACTGACTAAATGCAATTAAGAAGAATGGTAAAAGCTAATAAGACTAAAAAATGAAAGTAAGCTTATCATCATTAAATAAATGCCACAATTATGAACCAAAATATAAATCCCACCAACATAGTATTTACCACTAAAAGTCTGAAACCACGGTTGCAAATTTTGCCTCTTTTGTACTGCCTACGCCAAGCCCAAGCTCGTTTGCTATAAGCACGGTCTGCACGGATGGCACCCCGAGTAGAAGAATGTTAAACGAGTTGAAGAATGTTAAATGATTAAAAGGGAGAAAAATTAATTGGCTTTTTATTTCTACTGAGGCAGAGTTGAGAGTTCTGAGTATGAGTATTCTCAAGTTTTCTCTGAGTGGACAAAGTGTGGTTGTGGGAGAAGTTTTAGAGTGTAGGAGAAGCTTTTTATTTGGGAACTATTCCCAAGTATTTCCGTACAACTATTGAATGCAGAGTGTGCCAGAAGTTTTAGAAATTTGAAAAAGTAAACGTGTGGGAGAAGATTTGATCAGAGACACTTACTCAAATCACATAGATACGTGAGATATTTTATAAAATAATATTAAAAAAATAAATTTATTTTTTATTATTATAAATTTATTAATTTATCTATACATGAGAATAAAAGTTACACATATAAAAAAATAAAAAAATAAAAATATGTGGGGGCAAAAATTATACATACAACAGATAAATAAATAAATATATATATAAAATAAAAAAATTATTTTTTTAAGTTAAGTGGGGGCATGTGTCCCCACTCTATTGTATGTAGATCCGTCCCTGACAACAAAACTGTTGTTGCTAAGAAATAAAAAGCAAATGTTATTTTATTTGAAAGAAAAAAATCAATCTCATATTCGTTCAACTAAAATACATCTAATTTTATTTAACTCACTCACAAAATCATTATGTATCTCCTGAGAATGTTACAATCACATATAAAATGATTTGACATCTCTCTCATATTGGCATATGGTATAAATATGATATGTGTATTTTGGTGTATATAAAACATTTCTCTAAAAAAATTGAAGCAATTCACCAAAAATAAATAAATAAACGAAGTAAGTACTTTGTCATTTAAAATGTTGGTACGATGCAGGCATTAAACTTCATGCCTCTTCTTTAAATATTAATAGTAATAACCAAGGTTTTGAACACTAAATCAGTTAATTATTTGAATTGGTTAAAGGGTTATTCACGATTCTATGATTCAATCATAGTTGCATTGTATAGTCAAATTGGAATAATAATAAATAATAAATAATAATATAATAATAATTTGGTATACATATAAATTCTAAGAATTTAATACCTTAAATATATTTTATATTTAGTTAAATCAAAGATTATATATATGGGGGCATATATATATATATATATATATATAACAAAACTGTTGTTGCTAAGAAATAAAAAGCAAATGTTATTTTATTTGAAAGAAAAAAATCAGTCTCATATTCGTTCAACTAAAATACGTCTAATTTTATTTAACTCACTCATAAAATCATTATGTATCCCCTGAGAATGTTACAATCATATATAAAATGATTTGACATCTCTCTCATATTGGCATATGGTATAAATATGATATATGTATTTTGGTGTATATAAAACATTTCTCTAAAAAAATTGAAGCAATTCACCAAAAATAAATAAATAAACGAAGTAAGTACTTTGTCATTTAAAATGTTGGTACGATGCAGGCATTAAACTTCATGCCTCTTCTTTAAATATTAATAGTAATAACCAAGGTTTTGAACACTAAATCAGTTAATTATTTGAATTGGTTAAAGGGTTATTCACGATTCTATGATTCAATCATAGTTGCATTGTGTAGTCAAATTGGAATAATAATAAATAATAAATAATAATATAATAATAATTTGGTATACATATAAATTCTAAGAATTTAATACCTTAAATATATTTTATATTTAGTTAAATCAAAGATTATATATATATATATATATATATATATATATATATATATATATATATATATATATATATATATATATATATATATAGATCTTACTCAGGGAAAGGAGTGTTTATTATGAGAGGTGAAAAAGTGAATCTTAATCATTGGATCTTTTATGAATGGTCAATATTAGAATAAAAATATATGTGATTTTTTTAAGTGGTCACATGACCTTCAAGTAACTTTTAATCTTGACCATTCATGTATGGTTGTATGGTCAAGATTTACTCATCTCACCCTCTCACAATAAAAACTCCTCTCACTAGATATGTCCCCATATAGGATCTTATTCAAGTGAGAGGAGTGTTTATTATGAGAGGTGAGAGAAGTGAATCTTAACCATTGAATCTTTCATGAATGGTCAAGATTAGAACATAAATGCATGTGATTTTTTTAAGTGGTCACATGACTTTCAAGTAACTTTTAATCTTGATCATTCATGTATAATTGTATAATCAAGATTTACTCCTCTCACTCTCTCACAATAAAAACTTCTCTCACTAGATATATATATATATAATGTTAGCATTTTACACAACTTGCAATGGTGGCTTGGTGGTTGGATCTGTTTTCTCCAACTTAGAGGTCTTATTGTAGAGACCCACAAGCTACCTTCTCACCATTTTAAGGTTAAATATTTAAATTGGTTAAATCGTGCCTGGTTTATCAATTTGATCAATTCACAAGCGATTTATCGATTTTTAACCTAATTTTCATATAATTGATTATATAGACCTAACTGAATTGGCCTAAATTAGTTAAACCGTGACTGGTTTACTAATTTGATCGGTTCGCAAGCGATTCACCAATTCTTAATAACTAATTTTTAGAAGATCGATTATATAAATTTGATTGAACTAATCTGGAGACCAGATCGGTTCACGATTGGACTGGTCAAACTAATCAGTCCAATCCGATTTTCATAACACTAGAGATACAACCATCCTTTTTGTTGAATCCTACTCTACGTTATATGCACTGAAAGGTTATGTAACGGTTAATTGGGTTATGAAGATAAATATGAGTAATAAGTAACTTTCATTGTATGAAATTAAAGAGGATATATTGTTTAAAGAAAATTTCAATCACATTTCGTAGAACATGGAATCCATTTATGTTTAATTCGTTGGGTAGCGTTGCACAATTGTTGGAAAAGAACAAATTCAGTATCTAAACAAGAACAAAATTGCAAAACATCCTCCCATTAAAAAAAATGTCAACCATCCTCTCTAGATTGTGCAATAAGCCCTAAGCTACTCTCTACGTGGAGGTGATTTTATTCAGAATAACAAAGGTTTATCTATAGGCGATTCTCCTCTTTGAGTTCAACACAAACAATGTGAGACTTGAGACTTAGGCTAGAAAACTAACACAATTATATAAAATGAGGCATAAAATAAAATTACCATTTCATACTATCTTTTACTAACAAATATAAGACCCTCTCATTTAATAAAAAGAGCATGGAATGGATTGAGTATTCTTGTGCTTCAAAGTCAAACGGTCGCGTTAGTTAGTACCATACTTGAGGTAATTATTATTGTTGATTACATGTGTAAGTATATTTAGTATTACTCACATGTTGGTATGTGTGCAAATATAGAAAATCTGAGCATTTATTAAATTACAAATTAGGTTAAAATGCATTTATTATTTTATTCCTTGTGTAGTTCAAAGCTTAATAATTTGACTCTTTCAACTTATCAAATGTGCATATTAACCCCTTATATGGAATTTTTTGCACATGTATTGGGGTTGAATTTTACACTACATTGTAAAATTTGATAAATTTAAGGAGTCGAGTTGTTGTGTTTTAAATAACAAGATATTTTTTGAAAATTACTTATAATTAAAGGGGGTTCTTGCATTTTAACCTATAAATTACACCGCTCTATGGTTTATGACAATGTGTTAACTAGGTAACGATCGTTAAACATGGATAACTCAGCAAACAGAGGCAGCTCGGGTTTAATTCTAAGTAGGGACAATTTTTAAAACCTATATATGATCCTCTTGATTTCATAGCAAAAAAAGGTGGTAGAGAAGTTTTGCAATCCTTGGCCTACTCTTGCAGGGTCAACTTGTTTCTTTCTTCCTTTCCTCCATCAAGAGCCCCCCCTCTCTCAATAAAACTTGGAACTTGATATTTGTATGTATTAGTGAATGAATATATAAGTGTAAGATGTACCTCTAGTTCTAAGTAAGTTCACCTACGTATCTTTAGCCTTGATTTGTGAACATGCCCCCCTCAAACTTTTGATTCAAGTTCCTCCACTGAGTTGACATTGTTATTAACTCTTAAATGAATGAGTGATCCTTATCACTTTGGCTTATCTAACAATCATTGTTAAATATTTACAAATTCTTACTAAATTCTATCAATTTTTTCTGACTATATAGCATTACTCTTAAAGTAACTGTTTCTATCCAGTGTTTATCTATATCTTAAAAGTTGTCAAATGTCCAAACAGAAAAAAAGAGATCTGTTACTAAATAAGGCAATATGCCATGCCAGTTTGAACTAGTTTAGCGGTACTGTATGGTTTACTGTTTGTTTACTTATTTTTAAGCATTTACTATAATTAATCAAATCCTGGATTACTCCGATACATTTTTTTTTATCAACCAAATCAGATTCAAGAAAAACATATTTAAAGCCAGTAAAAATACTTAAAAGCTTGGGCTTAGACCCTTCAAAGTAACAATAAAAAAGAAGCTAGTTTCTACTATTATATAAGAAACTACATTAATGAGCTCCACTAGTATGTGGGGCAACTGAAATTTTTTATGGGTTAATACAACTTGTAATTCTTAGTAGGTACAGGTAATGAGAAAGATAGTGTCTGCAAAAATGTATACAGTTACTTTCTATATGTTCTTCATTCACTTATTGGTATAGTATTAGGACCCCAATTATTCAGTTTCCTCAATCCATCAAACCCAGATAGGATAAATCTGGGGTGGAAAAGGGCCCAGCAAAAATCTACCAAAGCTAAATGTAGGTATACTATTCAAACTATTGAGTCAAATCCAGGATTGGATGGAATAGTTGCATTTGAAGGAGTTCACCCCACTGATATGTGCAAAGATATCTGAGGAATCAGCCATATCATCTTCATCTTTCACAACTACCTGTAAGTACAAATAAAAAGGGATGTATGATTAAGGAATTATTCCAACAAATAATTGTAAAGGTATAAATGTTAGGGAATTTTTTGACTTAGCCAAGTTGAATAAAAAGTGTCCTGATATGGGTTTAATAATTGAAATGTGCTCTGGGAATCTTACTTCTTCTTCATCATCTTCTTCATGATTGCTACAAGCAGGTCTATGAGTATCTCCAAAGTCATCATTCTTTGCAAACCTTCCTCTAACCCGAGGTCGGCTATCTGCCAGAGTTTTGCGGCAGGCATACTGCATATTTGTTTGCATCATTAGTTGAACTTCAAAATATGAAGTAAGAAGTGTTTCATAAGCAAGGAAATATCTTGCAAATTCATACATAACATGAAAAGATTTCAAGTTTGTTTGATGATGTATCTGTTTTGAGGCGGTACCTTAATTTTCTTGCTAAAGTTTCTTTCATTTCTTTTCTTCATGTATCTATGAATCTTTTCTTTCCTTTGCTCAACAGAAAGTTTTCCAACCTTGAAGGTAGAGTCCTCCAAGTTTGAGATTTCTGGTGTCAAAGTGGCAGAACTCCCAGCCCCAGCTACTAGTTGCTGAGTCTCAGCACTAAGTGCCTGGGAAAGAAATTTACAAATAAAATTAGCAGTTATTTTCTTGCTCAACACAAAGGGAAAACATGGCATTACAAACTATTATTAACTTTAGTTAGAGATTCTGGAAAGTGATATACAAAAAGTACCATCCATGAAGTGGGTCTTTTTCTAATGATGATGCTTTTTATATCAAATTTTGTTGAAAGTAGTGATTCCTTCCTGCTACGGGCCCAAAATTGTGCTACTTTTTACGGGTGACATTAGAAAGGGACTGATCTGCTAGCTTACTGTTTTGATGGATATTGGCATCTATCTTCTGTGGGGAATCAGCTTCTTAGAAATTTGTGGACTTGTCTTTTGAAAAATTTCCACCTCTGATAAATCCTCTCTTAATTGTTAAGAACCTTATTGCTGCAACCTCTCAGTCTTTAAACTTGAAAATAGTAAGCTTTGCAGCATAAAAAATTTTCTTTGGACATTGGACTTCTTTTTTCTTATTTCTGAATATATTGAACATTCAAACTGAACATTTTTCATTTGGTTTGTTGACTGTTAACCGAAAGCAATGAAGAAAAACTTAAGTAGTTTGAAAATTGGCCATACCTGAAGGTCTGGAGGGTTAAACACCCGCTGCATTGAATCTGTACAATATATTCCACCATTTTCTCCCTGGTATTCCAGTTCTTGTGTCTGAAGTTCAGAACCAAGAAGCATGCTCCCACCAAATAATCCAGAACGGTCAGCTGATAAGGCAGTACCAAGGGGCCCAGGAGGCATGTATGCTGCCATTCCAGGACTGAGATAAGTGCAAGAAGGAGATGAAGGGTTGAAAGGCACATAAGAAGGGACAGAAGAAATGCAATCCTCTTCAAAAACACAAGGTAATGAAGCTCCCATAAGAGGTGCAACAGGGTCAGTGGGATACTGAGAGAAGCCCTCCACAACTGAACATGCTGCTAGTTGCACTTGAGGCTGCACAGAAGAGAAATCAAACTGTTCTTGCTGGTTTGTGACTGGGAAAAATGGTGGAGCAGTGAAAGCTGGGGATGTTGAGAAGTCTATGGAGGCAGATATGTCATTGTCAATTTCTTCTTGGGAGTCAAAGATAATAGATAGGTTACTACTGTTGGTTGTGTTGTTGTTGTTGGTGGTGGTGCTAGTTGGGGTGGTCACTGTATTGCTATTGCTATTCAACTTATTGTCTACATCAAAAGCTAGAGATATATTTGTGGCATATGAGGAGTTCTCTTCATAGCAACAATTTGAGCTGGAGGTAACCTCAAAATTCTGAAGAGGCTCTGGGAACAATTCAGGGTCACAAAGTTCGAAAATTTGAGCACTGATTGGGCTTGAAATTTCATCCTGCAGCCAGTGATACAAAAGCAATGTGAACAACATGACTATCAAACACTTCTAAACACACACTGAGAATAATTATTTTATAGACCCTTTATAAAACACAAGTAGAATAGAAGACTGATTCTATACAATTTTTTTTTTAAATTATCGGCCTGAGTCCAATTCCTCTTTTTGTTGATAGAAATGAGTCTGATCTGATCATATAGCCATCCCATAGTTTGAACTTTCAAAAGATAGTATTTTCTTATCAGTCTAAACTTTGGTTTATTACATGTCTTCAACAAATAGTGAGCATTCTAAAGTGAGTAACATGCCTATAAGTATCAGTTGTGTTCATCAATTCAAGTCTTTTGTCTAGAAGAAAACGAAATAAATCAATGTACAAAACCCCAATGGGGCATTCTACATATAAATCTGGTTGGTTGCACCATCCAGTCAGTTGTGTTTACATTTGGTCACAAACAGATAATAGATTCTCCAAAAGGGTTGGCTTTTTTTGCGATATTTATTGTAGAAAAAGATGTGCATCTATGCCTTCATGTGACAATGTGACATGTAGGAGCCAAGGTACCCAATGTTTGTACAAAAGACAGTTGTGTAAACAAAGAAGGAACCTCATGCTATGTTATTTTTGTTCAGTGTATGGAGACTATGCTGCAATGGGAATTAAAAGGCACTTAAAGGAACCCATAATGCTATACATGTGAACTGTTAACATTAAGTCCCTTCTTCCTATCTAACTGAATAAGAATATCAAAATTAGCATAGCTTACACAAGCACAAAAAAGCATATATTCCACAATAATCGAAAGCTGTGTTTAAATGGCCATCACACAGAAAATTATGCAGAATTTGAGAAAACTGCAGAGTTTACAATATTGCCCTCAGAAAATGACATGGCATGGCATTGTCTTGGATTGGATAGGATAATATAAAAAAAGGGCAAAGCCTAATTCTTATGGAATCTCTGATTTGTTCTTATGAGAAATTCTTGATTACACACAATTGTATCATGTCATTCTTATACACACTAACAAAAAATTAGAGAGAGAATATGATCTTTTATGATGAGTGAGTTTAGAGAGTCTCATTTTTTTTTTCTCTTCAATTTTTTGTGAGTGTGTGTAAGGATAACATGGTACAATTATGTGTAACCAAGTATCTCTCTTGTTCTTATTGCCAGTCAAAAAGCATTATGCTCACCAATTATATAAATTGTGAGAAAAGAACACGTTCTGTACTGCAAATTGTCAGGGAACCCTGGAAAAGAATTTGAGAATGGCTTCCAGTTCTCTATAATAGCTAATAATACTACCTTCCTGTTAGTTCTGGGAATAGCACTAATATAGGGAAATAATATTCAGACTTTGATGCAAAAATCAAACTTGCAAGTTGCAACAAACATAAACAAACCAATAATTCATGCATGAAATGAACAAGTGCAGGACAGGAGAAATTTAATGAGAAATAGAGGATAACAAAATTGTACATCCACAAAAACAACTTAGACAATTAGACTTCAATTATAATTTATGAGAAAGATTCCAAAAGAAAAATAATTCACTTTCAAAACAAACTTGTGAAAGTTTCATAAATTCTATCACATAACACACAAGGAAAAACCATTTTGGGTTAGGATTACATCATGACATGACACAAAGGTAGCTAGAACACATGCATCATAACATTATAATTGAGACTAGCTTGAGGTTATTACAATGGGAAGTTGCTGCTCCGCCTTTGGTGGCAGAGGCTGATCAAAAACATCCTGCAACATGGTGTGGTGTATCCCCTCGCACAAGAAACGAGGCAATATATCAAGGCACCCCAGAAAAAAAAAGGTATATATTTATATATATAGAGAGAGAGATATATATAATTATACTATGAAGGGCAAAATGTAACAATTTGGTGTTGTGGCACAGTTCTCTTGGTGACTAAAAACAATGCACAACAACACTCCATGCATAGAAATATATGGAAAAAAACAGAAAAAGCAAAGAGAGAGAAAGAGAGAGAGAAGGAGAAGTTAAGAGTAGTTAGCTAGGATGATGGAGAGTATGAGGGTGTCAAAGACTCAAAGGAATTAGTTATGTGGATATATAGGGCCAAGGGGTTGTCCATAGAGCCGTCAACCTGGCACTACCGGGCGTCAACGCGAGACTCATGCTGGGCCATTAATTGACTCTCGCTCTCGGGCTGCCCTGCCACTGTCCTGAGTTGGATTTTGGGTTGACCAAGCCTTATGCTATTCATTCACTTTCACAATCATTATTATTATTATTTTGTTTTTGTTTTTTCTAAATACATATCATATTGATAAAAATTTCATGGACAATAACAAGGAATATTGCAAACAAATGGAAATTATTCTTTGATTCTCCACTAACAATTGATTTCTAGACTCGGTTTGAAAACTCTTTGGTCCCATGAAATATTTTAGTTATCCAACCTTTTATTAGGAGTCACGTAGGATATATGACAAAGTGAACGAACTGAGATTATTCTCCTAACAGATTTCTCTTTAACCAGTTTTTATTTATATTTTCTCAAAATACCCTTCATTAATTGTTGATATCTTTTTTTTTAAACCTCCCAATATTTAAAAATTGCACTAGGTCTCAACTAATCTAAAATCTAATCGGATCAGATTATAAAAATATAAAGCTCTGTCAATGTTAATTTTTTATTTATTTATAAGATTCGAATTCAAAACTTTACTTAAATTGAATAAATGTCGAATCATTTGAACTAACTAAATATTAGTATTAATTAGTGATATCTTATTTCAAGTCAAATTAATTATTATAATTCTTATATATATATATATATATATATATATATATATATACACACACTTTTCTCATGTGGTATTTACACACTTTTTTAATATAAAACAAATTCCCACTTGAGTATGTAATGACACTTTTTTTGTGTCATCTTTCTTTAATAGGGTTGGTAAATATTTGAAGTAGTTCTTAACAATGTAAATACTATCTATATGGTAAAGAAACTCCATTTTTATATAACTAAAAATATGACAATTTTTATGCTAATTATAATTATTGACACCTCTACTTGAACATTTTTCTTGTTAACTATTCAGTTTACTTGAAATGATAATTTTTTTACTATTTACGTGAATTATGTTCTCTAATCTATGTATAAGTTTCTTTTCAAATCACACCAAAAAGAAAAAAAGAAAGAAGTTTCTTTTAAAAACAGGTAGGAAATGGTAAAAGAAATTTTTTCTTTGTTTTGTCTTTGATTAGGATATCTATGCGATAAGATTAATCATTCTAGCAATTTGAAATCCTCCCCTTAAGAGGATGACCCACTTATATCACATCACCAAACTCTTGTTAGTAAAACTTTTTTCTTTCAGTTTAACATGTATTTTAGTTTACCTTTCTTCTTTTCATATCAAGTCATAGACTTTCTTTATTATAAAGGTAGTATCAAACTATGTTTTTTCTTTTTCTTTTTTACATGAAATGAAATTCTAAGGTGGTGGGTTGGACTATAGAAGTGAATCTCATCTACCAGCCAAAGGTTTTGTCTTCAGATTCAGACTTATCTGAGTTTGTGGCTCACCAAAAAATGCAGGGATATATTCATGTTAAATATAAAATCATTCATAAGCATTCATTTGACAACTTAAATATTTAATAGAGTTAATGATTAATAATTTAATCCCACTAAGAACCTAGCTCAAACCTATCTACCAAATGATTGACCAAAGGATCAAACCTGAGCTCCATAACTTAGCTAGACTAGGGCCACATCTACCACAACCCTTGGTGGCTTGATGACGGGTCTTTATTTATTGACAATGAAAACAACTTCCTTAAGAGTGTGTTTGGAATGAATAAAAATGAGAAATGATTTGATTTGATTTAATTTGAATTGATTTGATTTGATTTAAAATCATAAGATATTTGAATTATATTAGAAATCAAATTTTGTGTTTGAAATTTATTAAAATGAAAATTGATTTGATTTGATTTTATCATTTTACATTTTAACCCTTATGAGAGGTTGTTAGAGATAATTATTAAGCTAAAATAATATATTTATTTCAAATCAAATCAATTCTTAACAAATCCTATCAAATTTGATAAAATTTAAAAAACAAAAGAAATGAAATCTAGGTTTTATACAAATCATTTCTTATTTTTTAACATTTCAAATACAAAATTTAATTAAGCTTATTTTTCATTTTTTTGCATTCCAAACACACTCTAAAACAAAAAGGAAATATAAGATACATATGTACGATGAATTTATGGCGCTCATGTGCACTGTTACGCTGCTATATAACATAAAGATATTATGTAAGAATATTAATTCGCTTCTTGAGACATATTCCATGCATGTGTACTAATTTGGTCTTTCAAGTATATATTATTTTCTCTGCACGTGTTCTGTTTTTTTTCTTCTCCTTTTCTTTTCCCACTTAGAAGTCAAATACCAACTTAAGGTTTTGATTGGATTGGTGATAAAAAGATATATATAATAGAATGTGTTTGTGTATTATTTTATTATTTGAATGTTAAAAATAAGGATAAAATGAAATGATATTAGATGAAATATATTTTATCCTATTCAACTTCATATTTTTTTCTTTAATTTGAAAATATGAGATAAAATGAGATTTTTATTTTATTAATCCTTATCATTTTATTTCATTTCATTACCATTCCAAATAATGAAATAGAAACTTACTTATTTGAACATAAACTATTTAAACAATAATATGAAACTTTTATTCCATTTTATTCTATCACAATTTATATTATTTTATTTTATTTCATTTCATTTCACATACTAAATATCTAAACAAAGCCTAATTGAGGATAATCTTAAACCAAAAATATCCTACTTACAATTAAAAGATGACAAAAGAAGATCATTTTGAGTAATAAGTAAAACTAACTGAGTGCATGTTTGTTTCAGATTAACTTAGTTTTTTTTTTTTAAGAAAAAAAGCTGTTGTAACAATGTTTAATCATGTTTGACAAAATCAGCTTCAGTTTTTGTATGAAATTCAATGCAAAATAAAAGTTTTTAAAACTAATTTTCATAATACTGAAAATTGAAATTTATGATTTCAACTTATAGATTATTCCTTACACTTTGATATGTAAATATTATTTTGTCCTGAATCAAATAATTTTTTTAATCATTCTATACCTACTTTAGTAATTTAATACATAAAAATAATTTTTTTATACCATCTAAATGAATCGATTAGTTTAAAATCATTTTTCAACTAATGTATCCAAACATAAAAATGATTTAATTATAATCGATTATAACAAAAAAATTATATAATAATTAATTACTAAGTATAATTAAATTTTTATAACTTTTTCAAACACATACCAAGTTAATTTTATAGAAGCACATTTTTTTTCTGATTTGATAGAAGCACATTTAATATAAATGCAAGTGAAGATTTTAAATTTTGAACAACCTCAAGTATATTTTATAGGTGCGGGTTAGGCCAATTGGCTCATTAATGAAAAACAAAAAGCAAAATGCCTGGTTATATTTTGTCTCCATAAAATTCATCTTTTTTTTTTCACTCTATACATTTTAAAAATTTCCTTGAACGAATACGCAAGTTTAAATTTCAAAAAAATAACTATTGTAAAGAGATTATATAACTCAAGTGTTATTGTGATCGAACATAAATTAATTTCATAAGTTATTCAAATGAACAAATATACAAAAATACCTCATGATCTCTCCCAAAATCAATTCTTATAAATACCAATTCCTATTTGTTGTGATATAAATACTTAGCAAACCCCAAGCAATCACAGCAAGCACACACAATGCGAAAATGAAAAAGTAGTATAGAAACCAATACCAAGAATGCACAATAATAAAACAGAAAAGAGTAGAGAAGAGCAACACATTAGATTTACCCTGGTTCAGTCAATGTAGCCTACATCCAGCATTTAGAAATCCTACACTAAGATTAGAATAAGATTACAAATGATTTGGGAACAAGCTCTCCAATAAGAACACCCTCTTATCAAGCTTTCTCACCCTCTCACTTTCTTGGACTTCTTCCCTTTAGCAATCTCTTTTTCCTCATGTGTTTTCCTCTCAAGATATCTCTAATTTCATGCCTCTATATTTTCTCTCTCTCTCTCTCTGTCTCTCTAACCCTAGGAGCTAACCAGATATATATATATGGAAGAAGGGAAAATAAAACAGAAACAGCAGAATAAACTAACTGGTGCGTGTCTAGAAGCCATGGCTATAATTAATTTTACCACGGCGCGCCAAGGTGCTTTCCCGTAGCTCCCGGTTGCTTCTCCATTCGTATATACCACTTCCCCTCATGGTGTCCAAGACTTGTCCAACATCTCAGGGCAACAATGAGACATCCTTACAAATCTCCACCTTGACTCATAGTTGATAAAGCAATATATAGATAGGAATACCTGAAAGTCACCATATCACCACCTTGTCATATAGAAAAGGTAGTGACATTGATCAAGTCCAAGAAATGCTTGAACTTGACATTTGTCATCGGTTTCGTCATCATGTTTGCTAAGTTCTCATCCGTGTGAATCTTCTCCACCAACACTGTACCTTGGGAGACCACCTCTCGGATGAAATGAAGTTTGATGTCTATGTGTTTCGTCCTCTCATGGAACATTTGATTCATTGTCAAATGAATTGAGTTTTGATTGTCGCAAAACACCTCCACCTTGTCATGCACACATCCGAACTCACCAACCAGCCCCTTTAACCAAATAGCCTCCTTGACTTCTTCCGTGATTGCAATGTATTCGGCCTCCGTAGTAGACAATGCAACAACCGGTTGCAATTGAGCTTTCCAGCTTACGGTGCACCCAAACAAAGTAAAGACATACCCCGACAAGGACCTCATCTTGTCCAAATCTCCTGCATAATCGGCATCAACATACCCCACAAGTTTAACCCCATCAACATCCATCCTTTTATACAATAATCCATTGTCAGAAGCGCCTTTGACATACCGAAGTACCCATTTTACAGCTTCCCAATGATCCTTCCCCGGGTTTCCTATGAACCTACTCACAAGACTTGCAGAGTATGCTAAGTCCCTAGTGCAGACCATCGCATACATGAGACTACCCACTGCACTAGCATAAGGAATCCGCTCCACCTTCTTCATTTCCTCCTCTGTCTTGGGAGACATTTCGGTAGAGAGCTTGAAATGGCTTGCTAACGGTGTAGACACCGCCTTGCACTCTGACATACCAAACCTGGCCAACACCTTCTTAAGGTAACCACATTGAGAAAGAAACAATGTACCTCGTCTTCTATCTCGAATGATTTCCATACCCAGAATTTTCTTCGTTGGCCCCATATCCTTCATTTCAAAGTCATTCCCTAGTTGCCGCTTGAGTTTCCAGATTTCCTCCTTGTCCTTTTAAGCAATCAACATGTCATCAACATACAAAATGAGAAATATCCCCAAGCCTTCCTTGACCCACTTGACATACACACAACTATCATAGTTGCTTTTTTTTTTTTCTCCATGAATTCATCAAACCTAAGGTACCATTGTCTTGGGAATTATTTTAAGCCATAAAGAGACTTATTAAGCAAGCATACCTTTCCTTCATCACCTTTCTTGATAAAACCTTCCAGTTGAGCCATAAAGATTCTCTCCTCAAGGTTGCCATGAAGAAATGTCGTCTTCACATCCATTTGTTCTAGCTCTAAGTCATATTGAGTGACAAAGGCTAGCAACACCTTAATAGATGTATGCTTCACTACCGGTGAGTAGATCTCATTGTAGTCCACTCCTTCCCTTTGCATAAAGCCTTTTGCCACAAGCCTTGCTTTGTACCTTGGCTTTTCCACCCCCTCAATGCCCTCTTTTCGCTTGAAAATCCACTTGCACCCAACAATCTTTTGATCTTTTGGCTTGTGCACAAGTTCCCATGTATGGTTATTGTCAAGCGATTCTATCTCATCTTCCATTGCTTGAGTCCATAGGTTCTTCTCTTTGCTTTCTATTGCTTTCTTGTAACTCTTCGATCTAGATCTTCCGAAGCAGCAATGCATAAGAAACTAAATCCGCATATCCATACCTTATATGGGTTCTCCTTATCCGGTCCCTTGCCAGGTCGTCACCTTGATCTTCTACCTCCAAGTTCCCCTCCTGATTATTCGTGTCTTCATCCCTTGTGTTATTATCTTCTACCAAAGGCTCTACCTCAATTTGAGTTCGGTCTTTGACATGACTTTGCTCCATGTCATCTTCCCCGACTTCCTTTTGAGTCTCCTTAGGCCAATAGTACTCGGACTCTCTAAAGACCACGTCTCTACTAATGATGCACTTTGAAGATCCACTGTCTTCATATCAAAACTTGTAACCCTTCACCCCTTCCAGATACCCTACAAACATGCACTTCTTTGCTCTCACATCAAGTTTTCCTTGCTTTTGGTGTGCATAAGCTACACACCCAAATACCCGCAAGTTCTCAAAATTTGGCGGATGACCGGTCCACACTTCTTTCAGAGTTTTGAATCCCAATGCCGTTGAAGGACGCTTATTCACAAGATAGGCCGCCGTGTTAACGGCTTCTCCCCAAAATCTTTTAGGTGTCTCGCCTTCAATCATCATGCATCTCATAATCTCCAAGAGTGTTCTATTCATCCTCTCCGCCACCCCATTTTGTTGTGGAGTATAGGGGACGATCTTGTGCCTTACCACCCCTTCGTCTTTGCAAAATTGGTCAAATTCTTGGTTTTTAGAAATTCCAACCCATTGTCGGTCCTCAATTTCTTCACCTTCCTCTCGGTTTGGATTTCGACAATCTTCTTCCATTCCTTGAACTTTCCGAGTGCATCGTTCTTGTTCCTTAGAATGTATACCCAAACCTTCCGAGAACAATCATCCACAATCGACGAGAAGTATTTCCCTCCACCTAGAGACTTTCCTCCAAAAAATGGAATAGCTATGTCTCCCTTGTAACATGAGACTACTTACTAAACTTCACCCGTGTTGCCTTGCCATAGATGCAATTTTCACAAAATTCCAACTCCCCAAGTTTCTCAATCAATCCTCGTTTATCTAATTCTTGCAACCTTCTCTATTGTGACCAAGCCGTCCATAGAAAGAGCTCTCCATAATTATTACCAACTACGGTTCAAACATGTAAAGACTTCTCTCCTTTACTTCTTTCATTACCACTAGCGACCCTTTTGTATTCCTTCAAGACACCCTTCTCGCCTTTCCAAGCAAAACCATGATCATCAAGCATTCCTAGAGAGATTAGATTTCTCTTTAGCTCCATGCCTCAAATAGGACTTTTCCAATCCCATCATGAGTCTTTAACTTCACCGAACCAATACCAACCTTGCACTATTAAATTTGTCTTTCCATCACCGCTTGGAGTCATATGGAATAAACATCCCGAATCCATGATCCAATGTCCGCCTTGAGTGCTAGAAGAGGCTATTAGCACATCGGCGTCTTCTTCACTTGTCATCTTTTGCACAATGGTAGCTTGAACTTCATGTATGTCCCTTCCCTTTTTCGTACAATCTCTTTTGAAATGTCCCTTCTCATGGCACATTGACATCTTTCTCGCCACCCTGTTTTGGACCTTGCCTTTCCTTTTCCCTTTGTATCTTTCTTGATTGGTCTTCCTCTAATTATCAAACCTTCCCCTATGTGCTCACCCAGGTCGTTCTTCCGTTTCTGTTCTTTGGCCTTGATAGCCCCCACAACATCACTCAAACTTATAGTTTCTCTCCCATGTTGTAGAATTTCCACAAAGGTGTCATAAGACCTTGGTAGAAAATGAAGCAACACTAAAGCCTTATCCTCATCATCATACGTGATTCCAATATTTTCCAAGTCCATGATTAACTTGTTGAAATCATTGATGTGAGTTTGAATTTCTTTTCCCTCCACCATCTTCCATGTGAAGAACCTTGCCTTGAGATATAATCGGCTAGACAAACTCTTGGTCATGTATAAAGATTCGAGTTTCGACCACACCTCCACCGCACTCTTGCACTTCATTATTTCTCGTAGCACATTGTCACCAAGGCAAAGAATCAAAGTGTTGTACGCCCTATCGAGTGCCTCCTCCTTCTTCTCCGCTTCCATGGTCTTCGGGAGCTTTCCCTCAAGTGCCTTAATGAGTCCAAGATTGCCTAGGTGAGCTCTCATCTTCATCTTCCATAAGCCAAAATCATTTGTCCCATCAAACTTCTCAATATCCACCTTAGAACTTGAGCTTGCCATCTCACAAGAATTTCTTCAAACACTTGGTGAGCAGAAATTTCTAACATTTGTTTTAACCACAAAAACAACCCAACTTGACCACCTTGAACCTTAGCTCTTGATACCAATTTGTTGTGATATAAATACTTAGCAAACCCCAAGCAATCACAGCAAGTACACACAATGCGGAAATGGAAAAGTAGTGTAGAAACCAATACCAAGAATGCACAATAACAAAATAGAGAAGAGTAGAGAAGAGCAACATACTAGATTTAAAAAATGTAGCCTACATCCAGCATTTAGAGATCCTCCACTAATATTAGAACAAGATTACAAATGATTTGGGAACAAGCTCTCCAATAGGAACACCCTCTTATCAAACTTTCTCACCTTCTCACTATCTTGGACTTCTTCCCCTTAGCAATCTCTTTTCCCTCATGTGTTTTCCTCTCAAGATATCCCTAATTTCGTGCCTCTATATTTTCTCTCTCTCTCTCTCTCTGTCTCTCTAACCCTAGGAGCTAACCATATATATATATATGGAAGAAGGGAAAATAAAACAGAAACAACAGAATAAACTAACTGGTGCGTGTTTGGGTGCTGCGACGCTGAATTAATTATGTCGCGGCGCCCAGTGCTTTCCTGTAGCTCCTGATTGCTTCTCCATCTGCTACTATACCACTTCTCATCATGGTGTCCAAGACTTGTTCAATATCTCAGGACAACAATGAGACATCCTCACACTATTAAATTTGTCTTTCCATCACACTTTCATCAAAGTACTGCTAACTTGCTGCTTGGAATATGTATGTGGCCCAGTGGACACATTAAAGTTTAAGTTGGGATTTCAATCATCTAAAGTAAATAGTGCAGTTTTAAAAGTAAATTATACCGCAGATGAAAAAACCTAAGAGGATGAATTAATATATATTTATAATCTATTAGGCAAGTACTTGTATTTATAAAATATGAAAACCCTTGATTTTCTATCACTGATGACTACTTTACTCTTAAGGTAGATATCTCTGTTTAGAGAAATCAAATCGGCATATATTAGTTGGACAATTACGTGGTAAATTGTGTATGGTTGAAGTCGGCTTTCTCGCGTTCCTTCATGATTCGTTCTATTTTTACTTAGTATATTACAAATCCATTTTAGTTTATTAATTAATAGTGCCAGTGTTACGGGCTGCATTTGCAGGTGAAAGTTGAATTTCATGCCTTCTTCAACATATCCCTTTGCTTGGTATTATTTATACATGGTTTTCAAGTGAGTCTAGAGGCAATGATAACATGATAGTATAGGGTGGCTTGATACTGCTGTACATCTGTCTTCTAACGCTCCCTGGTAGAGAATAATTTTTGCCAAAATAGTTTTTTTTAAGATAAAAGTTTTTTGAAATAAAATTGAGATATTCGAGTAAAATAATTAAATAACTTAAAGTAATAAAAAGTTCTTTTCATAGTTAATTTTTTTTTGTAAGCAAGATTTCAAACATTTTCTTCAAAAATCTTTTCATCAAAAATTGATTATGTTATATTTTTACTAAAATAACCTTAAAATATAAAATATTATATAATATAAATAAATTATTTCATATTTTTTAATAATTTATTATATAAAAGTAATTTTTCAATAATTTAAACGAAATAAATTATCTTAAAATTATTTTTTAATTATCATATCTAAATAAAAATAATTATATTATAATTGATTATACATATAATTAATTATTAAAATAATTTTTTTTATAGTTAATCCAAACACATCTTTAATCACTTTGAGTGAAGTAGGAGGGGTTGCTTCACGTTGAAGAACTCGAGCAAAATCTCAAAATAAAGGTTAACAAAATTGGAATTTGGAATGAGCTTGGATTGGGTCAAGTTGTTAATTACTTGCTATAATAGGCATAAATGTTCGGCTAAAGGGTGTCAAATGGATGGATTGGTTTAATTTTGGATCGGATTGTAATGGATGAATTCAAAATAAACCATTAATTCATTTAAGATCCATTATAAAATATTTAATATTATCCAATCCATCCATGACTTAATTTTATGGATGGATATTCAATCCATCCATTAATCTATTTTAATGGATTGGATAATGATATCTAGACCTATCATTTAAAAAATATTTTTCTCTTCTTCTTCTTCTTTTTAATTTTGATATCCATTTTTTTTAATTGGATATCCATTTATCTTACATGTTTTGATTTTTCCCATTTTCCAATATTTTTTCAATTGAATGGATTGAATTAGTTTTAATATAAATGGATTGGATGAATTAAAAATTAATGAATTTTATTGCACCATTTGAAACATAATGTTTGGATCTCGGGCATAAGATAAAATCAGACCTGATCATCATTCTTCTTCTTTTTTATTGTTTTTCCTTTTTTATTTTTCCATTTTTTAATTTTCAAGAATTTTCCCAAATATATCATTTCATTTTTTTCACACTTTTTTATTTTTCACTTTCATCCTTTTCTTTTTTTGCTTTCCTTTTTCTTTTTAGCTACACTTTTTTTTTCAAACACATTATTTCTTGACATTTGTGAAACTTGAGCTAAATTTTAAGAGTGGCGAAAATATTAAATAAATAATTTTTAACTTATACACACAAAAAAACGTCTTATATATTTTATGCTTTGAGCAAGTTATTTTAGCAAAAATATGAATTTTTTTCTCTTATTTCATACTTTAATTTTGGCATGAGGCGAGTGACTTCACATGTCTATGATAAATGATAATAACAACAAAGCTAATTGCAATACATGAAATATTTGTAATTTTTAAAATTTTCAGAAATAATAATTTGAAAATGACTTTCGAATATTAAAAATCAAGGTCATAAATAGGTATTTATCTAATTATATATCACCAAAATTATTATATCTAATTATATTTATCTTATTCTATAGTAAAAGGAAGAGACTAGAGAAACATTTGCTTTTAGAATAAAGAAACATGAATTTTTTTGACGTATCATATAAAGAAAACAAAAATTGCTGTCCCCCTCTGCCCTTATAATCTTCCGCCGGTGTTTATCGATTCATTCAAATTTTTATTTTTTGATTTTTGATATATTTTTTTCTTAGGACAAAATGAGATGTTCACAAAACCTATCCTAGAATTATGGTTTCTCAAACATCTAACCAAATGAGACTTCCATGATGCAATAATGAGGAGGTCAAAAGATGGACGACAATGCATGCACGATTTTAAATTACGAGTCATCCATGCATTTTTTCCAATATATTATTTTCATTGTCTTTACTTCTTTCATTTACACTTCCTACATATTGACTTCACCACACGTATATTTTTAGATAGTTTTATTTATTCATTTTGCTTACATGCTTAGGATAATTGGTGAGAGTAATAGTATTCGTGGATTGAATTAGATCAATTTTTAAGAGAAAATCATTTGATTTAATTCAATTAATTTTCTCATATTATCATCTAATAAATTTGATTCAAAATGTAAAATCAATCCAATATAAATTAGTTTAGAATTGATTGGTTTTTCAATTTTTTGTTAGAGTTTTTATTTTTAATGCACAAATTCTTCAAATTTCATCAACATAAAAAAAATTCAAATTCATCAAAATACAATAAATATAATTCCAAAATAATTTATGAAATACATCAAAATACAAATCAAATTTTAAAATACGAGTTCAAACTCATATAATATTATAATATATGTTCAAATTCAATGTTAAACTATGAAACTAGATTGAGAATTAGATTTGTCTTGAATATAACGTAAAGTTATTAAGTATTTTTTAATTTTTGACTGGATATTCTTATAAATATTGTTATGAGTTTTATTCTCGAGCATTATTGTGAATAAGAGACTCTTTCAAGTTTTTAAAAAATATTGATAATGTAATAGTAATTTCTTAAATAAAATATTTTATTTTGTAAAAAATATATATAAAAATCTTCCGTTATTAAATCAGTTTTTAAAATAAGAACAGAAAATTAATCCAATCTAATTAATTTTTTTTCACTTTTTCGATTTTTCAATTTATTTAGTTTTCAATTTTTTAAAATTTTAATTAGGTTTTATTTGGTCTTAAACACCTCTAGGTGAAGAGATGAAGAATTAAGAAGTGGCTATACAAAATAAGTATAACGGAAGCCCATCCATGAGCCCAAGACGCCGAACCCCAGGCCGATAGAGAAGCTTACTGACCTTAGGACCAACCAATCCAAAAAATAGGAAAAATATTTAAATATTCTGAGAGTAATATTTAATTGTTTAGATTTAATTAAATAATATTTATTTTTAATTTATAATATATATAGGAGATCATTATATAATGTAAGTTTTTTTAACTGCTTAATTTATTTTCAACCAGTAATCACTTTCATCCGATTATAATAAAATAATCTCAATCATTAGATGAAAGTGAAACTAATAATTAAAAATAAGTGTAAGAAAAATAATTTATATTAGTGTAAATTGATCTCTCTTCATATATATATATATATATAATTATTTAGTGTCACGTGTTATAATTTTAATGAAATAATCCTATAGTTTTTAGTTGGCAATTGCAGTAATGGAAGGAGGCACCTTAAAAACAGATTCACTCATTTCTTTCCGATTAAAACCCTTAAAAATGAAAATAATAACAGGATAAAAACACAAACACTATTGTATTTGACTATTTATTTGTTCAGTTTCCCTCTTCTCCTTGTTGCATAAACCCTTTTTCTTTCTTTCTGCAACTATGAACTGCTCCAGTTAATTTCTCTTTCTTCCTCCGGTCCATTTGATGATTCATTCCATTCAACAACTGCTACTCTACTTTTGTGACTCATTATTCTTTCTCATTCATTGCTGATCTCTGTCTGTCTCTCTCTCTCTCTCTTTGCAGTCTCCGGCGAGGTCCCGGAAGATCCCGTGCTCTCCGTCAAGTCCGGCCTTCTCTTCGAGAAGCGTTTGATTCACCGACATATTTCCGTACACTCATTCCCCTCTCTCTATCCCTCTTTGCTTTCCCTTTTTCACAATATATATTGCTTTTTTATGTTCTTCAACCATTTTATTATCAAAATTTGTACTATCAGGCATTTTTTTCTTTTATTATATATATTTTTATGTGGAATTATGAATTAGAATTACTGTTTTTTTATGGTGCGTGTGGCAACATGTTGGACATATTTTGCAATGCTTACAAATTTACTTATGCAACGTGTTTCAAATGGCTTTTTCTTCTATATATATATATTTGGATTATGCAATGGATTTTTTGCCTATCATCCTTGTTAATTTTATTCTGCCATCCAGTGGTTACTATAAAGGTCTTAATTTACTTTTCTTCCTTATAGATGTTTTCTAAACTTGTAATTGCATAATTGTTTATCTGATTTTGAAAATTTATTCAATTTTGTTAAAAATTTGTGTAGGATTATGGCAAGTGTCCGATTACTGGAGAACCACTTACTTTGGATGACATTATACCAATCAAAACAGGCAAGGTATGGTGGTAATGTTAACGGTATCAATTTTATGTTTTTCATTTTGAGTGTAGAATTTATAAGTAGACTAAGCCACCCACATTTCCGGTGGCTTTGCTTTACAAGAGTTTACATACAATTTGCTTATTAAATCAGGATCATTTATCATGCAGATAGTGAAGCCCAGACCTGTGCAAGCAGCAAGCCTCCCTGGCATGCTGGGAATGTTCCAAAATGTATGAATTTTCAGCTATGTAGCTTACTGTACAATTTTTGGTTTCTCATGACAGATTACTTCATTTAAAACTGTTTACTGCAGAACCTTTTCTAGTTTATTTGTTTATTTATGTGATTTCGTTGTTCTCTATGAGGAGAACTAAACTTTGTTACCTGTTTATGTGCCTATGTGGTTAGAAGGTCTATGCACTTGATTGTTGACCTTTCTTTTGCACATTCGCAACTGTAAAGTTATAATTTTCTGTTCATTGAGTATCTAATTTTAATTTTAATATTTGTTCCAAAATTCCATTTCTGCTTGTTCTAGAGACATTGGGTAAGCCTAGGGGAGTTTTCATTCTTCACAATACATAACTGAGGGAAGAAATAGACATTTAAGGTCAAACTGTTGATGAATAATATCAGTATCCTTCCTCATTCTATCGGCAATATGGACGATTCTGTGTTATCATCATGACTGAATTGGGTAGTGTCATGAAGAAGTAAAATCTTACAGTTATCACAGGTAACGATTTAGGTGGTGATAGCTGAAATTGAGGCGAACATCTGTTGGTCATTGACAGCAAGGGCATTTATGGATTGTCATCATAGATTCAAAGTCAGAGTTCTAAATGAGTTTAGGATTTTTTGGATGAAGTGATACAGATGATACAGACTAGAATAGCAGTATTTGTTGACCAAATTGGGGCTTTCATAAAGTATGCATTTGCATGTAAACTATTTTATGAAGGTTTGGATGATAAATAAATTTGATTTCTGTATATTGTTGAATGAAACCTAGGCTAGAGCTAAATGCTATGGTTGGGCAAAGAGTTTTCACTTTAACGGTACCACATCTCCCTCTAAAAGCTAGGTAGATGACCATCAGCAGGCTATCAAACACAATGTGTGCATCTTTGAGACTTCCAAATTTGCCTTAACCAGAGTCTACTTGTATTAGTACTAGACTGTATAACTCCGCAAGAACTTGACTGTTTCACTAAAATGGCAAGAGTTATTACATTTTCCTCCCAAGCTGCTCCTCTACAAAAACGGGAATATTTGGGTTATGATACTTTCGTCGACATTGCATTCTTCTGAGTGTGTGAGTGTCAAATGCATTGTCTTGTTACAGTAAGCTTATTTGGTGTATGATTTTTACTGGATTGGATGAAATCGACATTTGCCTTTTGAGTTTTTTATGTGCTCTTTATTTGGTGTGCATTTTATATTTGTCTCAAGCAGCTGTTTATTATATCATGAATCTAATTTTTATTTTTACAATCTATTTGTTCTTTGTTTCTTACATGCAGTGGGTTCTTACAACTGAACCTGAAAAATTGTTCAAGCTATTTTATACACTTTACATTATTGTATCATGAGTTCAATGGTGGTTTCTCCTACTAGTTTTTCAAATTAATAATTAGAAATAACTTAAAAATGTGCATGCTTTATTATGTTGTCTTCTTTCTATCAAAGAAAACTATTATGTAGTCTTGTGTTTATGATGATTTGGTTTTCCTAAACTATAGGAATGGGATGCACTGATGTTATCTAATTTTGCTTTGGAGCAACAATTGCACACAGCAAGGCAAGAGCTTAGTCATGCTCTCTATCAGGTAAGAGGACCAAGGTTATATGACTTCAAACATTCTTGTCTTCTTTCAATTTGGGGACTTGGGGAAGTTCACAACCTGAAAGTGATTTATACTCATATCTCCTACATATCTAGTATGTTTAACTTTGGTGTTGGTTTCTATTGATTATTGCTAGAGTTGTAAAATCATTCATGTACGTAACAACTTAAGCTTTTAGAAGAGTAGTTGGTCCATGATTTGGTATCAAAACCTCTATGACCAAGTGGTAAGGTAGAGTGGATCTGTGCATTGTCCACCCTTTAAGCCCGAAGGGCTCTTGTGTGAAGAGGCATGTTAGAGATATAAAATCATTCATGTACCTTCACCTAATAGCTTAGCCTTTTAGGAGAGTTGGCCTGTAACAATTATTTTTCATATTCTTGAATCATTTTTTGATTTGTTGTCACGTGCTGGGTTCTTTCATAAAATCTCTTAAATTTTGAAGAATATGAACACTGTATATTATTGCTCATTAGAAAACAAAATGTACAATGAAGATTGTATATAAAGGCTGCTGCTGTACATTAATAAATAGTTCCTAGAAAATAAGTTGCAAATTAATAGAATACTAAAAACAATATCTACACTAAAACCCGTGAGAACATCGTCCACAGAGACCACCGTCCACAGAGACCACTGTCCACAGAGACCACCGTCCAACACCACCATCCAACACTCCCCCTCAAGCTAGTGAATATGCATTCTCCATTCCCAGCTTGGATACAATCATCTGAAATGCTGGACTATTCAACCCTTTTGTAAGTACATCAACAAGCTGACCTTGTGTAGATACATAGGGTGTACAAATTAAACCACTATCTAGTTTTTCTTTGATAGAATGTCTCAACCTCAATATGCTTTGTTTGATCATGCTGTACCGGATTATGAGCTATGCTAATTGCAGACTTGTTATCACAATAAAGTCTCGTCGGATTGATCTTCAGATCCTCAAGAATAATCTTTAACTATAGTAGCTCATTCACACCTTGAGCCATAGCTCTGAATTCTGCCTCCGCACTGGATTGTGCTACTACATTCTGTTTTTTACTTCTCCAAGTTACCAGATTTCCTCCAAGAAAAGTGCAATATCCTGTAGTTGATCTTTTGTCCACTGGTGATCCAGCATAATCTGCATCAGTGTATGCCTTAAGTACCACACCTCCATTTCTCTTAAATAAAATGCCTTTTCCTGGTGTTTCTTTAAGGTACTGTAATACTCGATATGCTGCTCACAAATGAGATTCCTTTGGACTGTGCATGAATTGGCTAATCACACTAATTGCATATGCAATATCCGACTATGTGTGGGATAGATAAATAAGTCTTCCCACCAGACGCTGATACATTTCTCTGTCAACTGCAGCATCTTCTTACTTGTCCAAGTTTCATATTGGGATCTATAGGAGTACTCGCCGGTTTGCATGCTGTATGACCTGTTTCTTTTAGGAGATCCATAACATACTTTTGTTGGGAGATGAATATACCTTTCCTAGAATGAGCAACCTCAATTCCAAGAAAGTATTTTAACCTTCCTAAAGCTTTAATTTTTAGTTCCTTGGTTAAGCACTAACTCAGAATATGTTTCTCCTTAGCATCATCTGGTACTATTATATCATCAACATACACCAAGAGAGCTGTGACTCCCCCTGAAAGAGAGTGTTTAACAAACAGTGTGTGATCCCCTTGGCTTTGTTTGTACCCATAGTTAACATAATTCTAGCAAACCTTTCAAACCACACTCGCGGTGATTGCTTGAGGCCATATAAAGCCTTTTTCAACTTACACACAGTATTAGCATGCAAATTCCTCCCATATCCTGGTGGGACCTCCATGTAGACTTCTTCTTCGAGATCTCCATGTAAGAAAGCATTCTTGACATCAAACTGCTGTAAATCCCAACCATAATTAGCTACCAATGCCAACAATACTCGAACTGTGTTCATCTTTGCAACTGGTGCAAAAGTCTCTTGGTAATCAATTTCGTAAGTTTAGGTAATATCCTTTGGCAACTAATCGTGCCTTATACCTCTCTATGGACCCATCTGCTCCATATTTCACAGTGTACATCCATTTACAACCCACAATTTTCTTTCCTGCCAGTGACTGCACTAGCTCCCAGGTTTTATTCTTTTCCCATGTCTCCATCTCCTCATTCATGGCTTGTTTCCATTTTTCATTGGACAAGGCCTCAGGTAGGGTGGTAGGGATGACAATGGTATTTAGGCTTATAAGGAAGGCTTTATAGGATGGTGAAAAATTCTCAAAGGACAAGAAGTGTGAAAGAGGGTATAGTGGTCGTTTTGTGCACTCTGGTTCCTTTTCTGATGACTATAGGAAGAATTTGGTCACTACTATCCATATGAAATTCAGTTTCATCTTGCAATAAAGGGTTAGATACTATTACCTCATTCGAAGGCTCCGAGTTGGACTCTTGGGCCTGCACAGGTTCAGGAACAGTCATCTTCTTTCTTGTGAACACCTTGCCTTTGCCATACCTTACATTCTCAAGAGCAGACTCAGCTACTGGGTTAGAAATGGTTTTGGACACAGGTTTAGACACAGATTCAGCAGTGACTTCAGGAGGAGGATTAGGGACAACAGGAAGGTCATGAGAAGGACCATTAGACACAGGAAGTAAGGACAAGTCAAGCAGGAAATCTTCCTTATCTTCCCTTATTGACTTCTTCTCCTGAAGATAAGGATGGGAAAAATATGGTTCTTCTTCACTGAATGTAACATCCCTGGAGACATAGAATTTTCTGAATGGAGAGTGATAACACTTGTACCCTTTCTAGGTCGAAGAATAGCCCTTCGGATCGAGTTTCCCCCTGTTTGGACTGTGAACATGGACAAAAGATACACATCCAAAAATTTTAGGGATAAGATTATTGGAAGTTTGTAGATCAAGATAGAAAGTAGAGAGGACGTCCATAGGACTCTTAAACCCCAAGACTTTAGTGGGCAAGCGATTTATAAGATGAGTAGCTGTCAGAACAGGTTCTCCCTAGAAGGACTTAGGGACATTTTTCTAAAACAATAAGGCTCGGGTTTTTTCAAGAAGATGACCAATTTTTCGCTCTGGTAACCCATTTTGTTGTGGGGTATGAACACAGGATGATTCATGAATTATTCCTTCTTTCTAGAAAAAATGCATAAGAGTCTGATTAAAATAGTCCTTGGCATTATCAGACCTGAATCGTTTAATACCCACTCCATTGATTTTTAATCATGGAACAAAAATTTGGGAGAATAATACTAATACTAGACTTGTGTTTGAGCAAAAAAATCCAAGTAATACGAGTATAATCATTAATAAAAGATACAAATCATCTTTGCCCTAGAGACACTAGGAATGGAAGAGAGACCCCAAACATCACTGTGAATAAGAGAAAAAGGAATAGAACTTCTTGTATTACTAATTGGAAAATTGACACGCTTATGTTAGGCAAGTTCACATACTTCACAATGAAATTGTTCAACATCAAGACCTTTAAACAAAGAAGGAAAAAGACTCTTAACAATAAAAAAGGATGGATGGCCTAATCTACAGTGAATAAGCCAAATTTTGTCTTTTTTGGTTGAAAGAAGTTATGAGGTAAAAGAATATGGGTATTCAAGTCTGCTCTTGGTCCTGTTTACCTGACAAGGTGCTTCAAGGAGGTAGAGGCCATCTTGCTCCCTAACACATCCATTCATCTTCCCTAAATTCTTGTCCTGAAAAAGACAATGATCATTGTAAAAACTCACTTTGCAAGATAAATCTTTAATTAATTTCTGAATAGAAATCAGATTTGTGGATAGTTTAGGAATATGAAGGACATTGTTTAAGGTCACTAGGGGGCTTAGTTGGACTTCTCCTACCCCGGCTATAGTGATCAAGGAACCATCAGCTGTGGATTTTTTTTACTGCTTGGGCATGGAGAATAGGTAGAAATTATAGTGAGGTTGTTAGTCATATCGTCTATGGCTCCTGAATCCATAATCCAAGAGTTGGTAAAAATTGTACTTGAGACATTGAATCTAGTTGAAAAAGGTAGCTTACCCGAATAAGTCAAAGAAGAAGTATCTGAGAGCTTTTCAAGGCTATGTAGAGAGACATTTGAAACCTCACCTTCGGTTGACATCGAGAGACAAAACAGAACCGTTGGAGTAACAGAGTCAAGGCAGAACCATAAAAAGACGTCGGAGAAGGTGAACCCACTATCCAAACAGCTTTGGACTGGAGTTCCGACCACTGAAATAGAAGCAGGGGTCGTCGGCGAGGTGAACGGAACAAACGGCGTCGCTCTCGGGTGATTGGAAGGTGGCGCGTGACTCCCACGCGCCGTGAACTTCAAAAGCTTGTGGCAGTGCGTGACAGGGTCTCCGGCGGTGGCGCTCAGGTGGATGGCCGGTCGGAGGTCCCTGAGAAGCCCCGTGGTCTTACTTTGACGGAAGATCGGCTAGGAAGGCCAGTTGGCATGAAGGCCACTGTATGGGTACTGTTTGGGGCGTTGTTTGGTTTCTGTCTAGGCAATGAAGGCCGAGAAAAAGAGAGTTTGGTTGGCAATTTGGGGCGTTGTTGGGTCAGCGGAAAACAGAGACAGTCCTGGATCGGAACTTCTCTGATACCGTCTTAAATTTTGAAGAATATGAACACTGTATATTATTGCTCATTAGAAAACAAAATGTACAATGAAGATTATATATAAAGGCAGCTGCTGTACATTAATAATAGTTCGTAGAAAATAAGCAGCAAATTAATAGAACACAAAATAATATCTACACTAAAACCCGTGGGAACACCGTCCACAGATACCACCGTCCAACAAAATCAAAATAAATTTTCTCTACAGGACCTGTCACTACAAAGAAGATAATGGTTAGGTTGAAAAGTTAACCCTTGACTTTTAAGATTTCCAAAATTTCCATGTCTATTTATCTTGGCTTTGTAGGTTCTAATTTTACGTGATTAAATATTTTTTATTTGAGATTTATCTTCTATTTTTTTTCAGGTAGGGAATTCATCTTTTGTGAGCCAGAACTTCTGTATTTATGAAATTGAAAACTTTTGGCATCTCAAAGAACTTGTCTTCAAAAACAATTTTAACTGTTTTAATTTATTTTTCTCATGGAACATTTGCAATTGATATATATTTTAGTATCTCATTTCTCATTATGGATTATTTGTTCAAAATTAACTATATTAAGTTGCTAGAGTGAAATACCGTTCAAGTTATGCTATTATTATTATTATTATTATTATTATTATCATCAGTTCATTATTCTTCAACTTATTTGATCCTCTGTATGATATATATTTCTTTAAGATCTTTTGTATGGCCAGTATTGATTTCAAAATGTTAGAATTAGTTTTATGACTATATTTATGGCTGCCAAATTGCACTTATTTAGTTTAGTTTTAATCTGTAGCATGATGCTGCTTGTCGAGTGATTGCAAGACTTAAAAAGGAACGAGATGAAGCAAGGTCATTACTTGCACAGGCAGAAAGGCAGTTCCCCATTTCTGCTCCAAATGCCACAACAGCAAATGCGTCTGTCTTACTCCTGAGCAATGGGAAAAGAGGTTTGTTTTTTGTTTTACCTTTTTGGTCAATCCCTGTCATATCTGCCTATTACTATTAGAGATGAAAGTGTTTGTTCGAAAGCTCGGGTTTGACACTTTCTTAAGGATGATTTTTCCCCAGTTGTGATTAGTTTGCGTTTACTGTTTTTAATTGCTCATTTAAATTCTGTTTTTGCATTTTAGCTGCTGAGGATATGGAGCTGGCCCCTGATGGGAAGAAAATTCATCCTGGAATAAGTTCTAGCATAATTTCTGATCTAACTAACTGCAATACTGCTCTCTCCCAGCAGAGGAAAAGGCGGCAGGTATTCTTCACGATAATGTATGAAAAATTGAATACATTGAGCACTGCAATGCTAGTAGCCTAGTACTTATTCAGTTATTGCTATCTTGTTTTCTTCTTTTTGTCTCAGTGTTGCTCAGAGCATGTGACATCTGAATCTAATGGCATTTCTAGAATTCCTTTTCACTTGTTTATTCAACTTAAAGTATTTTATTTGACTTGTCTAGTGAATTTGTAATATATTTTAACTGTGTATTAATTCAAATATTTCTTTGACATTTCTGATTTTAAATTTGGGTGTTTGCATGTTTGTGTGTGTCCTTCTCTGGTTTTTTTCTCAGATTCCTGAAACTTTGGCTCCTATTGATGCTCTAGAGGGATATTCCCAAATATCTAGTCATCCCATTCACAAAACAAGCAAACCAGGCATTGTATCTCTTGATGTCCTTTATTCTAAGGTATGACATATAATCATAAATTGGAAGTATGCAATAAACCCTCTTTGGCATGCCCTACACCCCTTAGTCACGCTTTCAACTAGACAACTAATAGGTGCTGATCAATGCTATATCATTTCCTGGTTGACAGGACATAATTGCAACTGGAGGGATTGATACAAATGCTGTTATTTTTGACCGACCTTCAGGACAGATATTATCCACACTCAGTGGTCACTCAAAAAAGGTTTTATTCTACTTTTATTTTTACTGAATTGCTGGAGTTATCTTGTCTTCAAATTCATTTAGCTGATTAAGCATACTTTTGGTAGGTTACCGGTGTAAAGTTTGTTGCTCAGGGTGATTTGATCTTAACTGGTTCAGTGGATAAGGTAAATTGCTATCCCTTTCTAATTCATTGGATAATTAGGTTTCATTACTTAAAAATCTATTTGCCCATCCTTCTCCACCCAAGAAAAGACCCTTTCGTGCATGACACTAATGTCTGTCCATGCATTGCCACGGCTCTCGTTTTCTCCAGACACCTAAAGTTTGTTTTGGCACAATCTAGCAAAACCAAACTTGTAAAGTTGTGTGTGAATCCAGAATTCACTCTCCCCATTTTTCAGTCTCTTGCAATTTATGTTTCTATTTTCCATTTTATTCTTATATGGATATTTCCTTAAATGTCAGTCTTACCTGGCCAACTGAGATGACGTATATGACTTATAAATGTGAATTCAAAAGCATCCAGAAAAATATGGAATCAACTGTAAAGATGGAGTTTGGGGCTGTTAAGATATGGATACTTACTGTTGTAGCCTTATCCAATTTGATTAAAGGTCTTTTTATTGGGCTTTGCAAGAATGTTTTTATGCTTCTTACAATTTGGTGTTGTACTGGTTAAATACAAGTTTTTCTCAAGTGTGCATTTCTTTTATTACATGTTAGTATTTACATTTTGCATCTTCCAGTGGTCAATATTTTTTTCTTTATGTTGCAGACAGTTCGTTTGTGGCAAGTGTCAGATGATGGTAACTATAACTGCAGGCACATCTTGAGGGATCATACGGCTGAGGTAAATGAATCTCATGTCATCAAATCACTGTCCATATTTGGATATTTCCATCCTTTTTTCTTTCCTGCAGTGAAAGTAATTGAGGAAAGCCTATGTTGTGCTTATTAATGAGTTTGTTGGTGAACTAACTTATGGTCAAGGAAGGGATGAGAGCATGGTGTTTTACTTGTACATCCTTGCGGTGGCTTCACATTCATGATAAAAGCTGCTTGATTGGCATAATTTTAATGCTTTTATCAATAACTTAATGTTTTTTTCCTCTTTTTATCCAAAAAAAAAGTCTTTTCCTCTTCAAATTTAAACATTTCTCCTGTATTCTTCTAATAATTTTACTGGACTGGTATTAAATTTTACACGTGACTAGTACCCTGCTCCTTGCTGTGTGATAATGGTTTTAAATTTAATGTACTTGCATGGCATGCGGAATTTTAGGGATACGATTGGACATGAGTTTTTTCATGAAATGAGATATTTTTGTCATGTCTGATTGTATGGCTGGATATGATTTTTTTTTTAATAAAAAAGAAGGAACATCATTGAAGAAAAAGAAAGAAACTAAAACAGCAGAATGAAAGATAACTTAAAAACCACAACTCCACAGCAATTGTGGTGGCAGTGGTGAGAGATGGCAGTGTTGGAGAAGATGGTAGCTTCTATGATCGCAGCCTGGCTGGGGTGGAGCCGTGGAGGTGATGCTGGTGTGGGTGCATATGACAGTAGTGGCAAGTCGAGGTGGGAAAGTGGGGGTTGGGGGGGGGGGGAGCCAGTGATTTTGGTGATGTAGTGTCAATGCAATGGTGGATTAATCCTTTATTGAATGGAATGGAATGACTATTCCCTTTCCATAGAAGCTATTAAACACACTTGATCCTATCCCCATTGCCACTATTCCCATCCAGTGATGCTATCTAACAACATCTGAATATAGTGCACAGACTGCATTTCATTGTTAATGAAATACCCCTTCCCAGCAGGTCATACTTTTGGTTGTATAAAGGATGTTTTGTCCTCTATAGGATGTCTTACTTTCACTTGGTTTTTTTCAGTTGAGTACTTTCACATATAATCTGATGTTCTTTAGTTTGATATGTACTTATGTAGTATCCATAAGAAATTATGAAAACTTGTGTATAGAACAATGTATCTTCTACCCATGAAACAGGACTTTATAAATTGGTAAACTTCTGTTTTAAATGCTTTTACAGTTGCTGTTCTTGAGTATCTGAGGCTTCTTTTAGATCTGGGACTTTATCTCCCCCCCCCCCTTTCCTCAAATTGTACTTGTCTCATTTATGCATTCCATGTGATTCAAGATTAATTTGCCTTTCCAAATTTTCAGGTGCAAGCTGTCACCGTCCATGCTACCAATAATTACTTTGTGACTGCTTCACTTGACGGCACTTGGTGCTTTTATGAACTTTCTTCTGGGACATGTCTAACTCAGGTTTGTATGTGTTGTTTTCTCTGTTTGGGCACAGGCACTAAAGGTGATGACATATGCATGGACATGAACGCTTTTTCTTTTGGGAGCATTTTTCTCTTTACTAAGTTTTGGTAGAGGTGTACGAAGAATGTGGAGATTTTTTTATTTCTGAATCAATCTGTGAATTTTGAAATTCTCTCATGGAAATAATATGATTTCAATCTGTACTTCTTCAGTCATCCCAACATATATTCTGAATCAGACCATTAATGTTTGAGTTTTGTAGGTTTCCGACTCTTCAGGTTCTTCTGAAGGCTATACATCTGCAGCTTTTCATCCTGATGGTCTCATTCTTGGAACTGGCACCTCTGAAGCTCTTGTCAAGATCTGGGATGTAAAAAGTCAGGTATATAATTTTTTTTCTTTTACTTATATATGAATCTTAATAGTCACTTTTGTTGCGGGTTGATCTGGTTGCAGGCAAATGTTGCTAAGTTTGATGGACATGTAGGGGCAGTAACTGCCATATCCTTTTCTGAGAATGGTTACTTCCTTGCGGTATGTTATAAAATGTAGAAAGTAAAAGTAGGATGGTTGTTTATACAGTATTCTTATTGTATGCCTAAACTTGACAGACTGCAGCTCATGATGGTGTAAGGCTTTGGGATCTACGTAAATTGAAAAACTTCCGGAATTTTGCTCCATATGACTCAGAAACTCCAACAAACTCAGGTATTCATTTTCACACCTTGTTGATGGGCCTATATATAGGGAAATAAATTATTCTCATTTCTTAAGGTTGTCATAATTTTGTATCTTGCAGTGGAGTTCGACCACAGTGGATCCTACCTTGCAATTGCAGGCTCTGATATAAGGTGAGCAAGTACTGTCTAGTACTGGATTTGGTGAAGGTTTCAGGAATGTTAATAGCTAAAATATTGTCTCATATTGTAGAAAGACAAGCAGTTAGATTTCCTTCTGATGTTATGAAGGAATACACCAACTTTTCTTGCGTTTATGGTTCAGTGTGTATACCAAATAAGCCAAAGGTTTGATCTGGTAGGGAGGGGTAAAAATTGAATCATCCATTTAAACCACATTGAAAAAGACGATCCTTATAAGTTTCAAAAAGTATATAAAGGTAATATGAAAGCATCTAGGAGGAACCAGTTTCTGTGTCAGCTGCATTTGCTGAGAGCAACAGAGCACCTGCTATCATATATAAATGGGTTTTCGCATAGTTGATGTTGGTAATGAGGTTCCTCCATGGCATGTGTAGGAGTACAACCTAATATTAAAGCACATGGTGGACAGTTAGAGGCAGTGTCTTTCAAGGGTTGCTCAATTTTATTAGGAAATAATGCCAAGGCATTTTGTTTTCAACAGAAGCATAGAATGTTTCTTCCAAGTTCATCTCACATGACAATATTGATAGTGATATGGGGCTTAGTGCTCTGCTTCTTTGCTCTCTTTCTCTCCACACACATACTTACAAAGATGCGACTGTTGACTGTTCTATGAGTTTATTTTTTTCCTCCTTGGCTGGCAGATATATTGCTTATTGGAAAACTGCTGTTACTAGTTCAATTGGCCATTTCTATTTTGTCAGTCAATCTTCTTTACTTTTCAAAACATGATTCCATCAGAGTCTATACCCAGTGTCCTTTGTAGAGTGCATATTGCAAATATTTCATGCTAGTATTTAAACTGCGCCATTCTTAAAGTCACACACTTCTTTGGTTGTGTCTTCAATTTGTCATCTGCTTTTTTTTTTTTCTGAAACTGATTTGCATTGCCTGGAAATTTATGCAGGATTTACCAAGTTGCAAATGTGAAATCTGAATGGAATTGTATCAAAACTTTTCCTGATTTATCTGGGACAGGTTCCATCTATTTCTTTTTGTCTTGTTTATTGTTCCTTCAAGCTTTTTGAGCGTTTCAGGTTTGTACAGTTACTACTTACTAAGATGCTACTTTCTCTTCCCAGGTAAAGCCACCTGTGTTAAATTTGGTCTAGATGCAAAATACATAGCAGTGGGATCAATGGACCGTAATCTTCGAATATTTGGCCCACCTACTGAAGATGGACCCACTGAATCATAGAGTGCCTTGAAGTTGCAAAGGAAAGTGACAGTTGCTGCCTACTACTGGTGCTTGTCAAATTTCATGGATTGGAAAAGTGAACGACAGTTGTGGTTTCTTTGATTATTCAGTCTTGGTCCTTCACATACCATAGTAGTGTACGTGCGGCGGAGAAATCCTACTTCCAGGCTTTCTGCAGCAACATTACTATGCGTTGCCCTTGTCTGCTAATATAACGGACTGCAAAGAAGCTGTCATATTTTCCGTCACCAAATCCTTTAGCATGTATTGAACATTTATATCATTCCTAGTACATAATTTTTTAACGTATTTCCTTACTAGTGAGATAAATTTGATGGCCATTTCCTTACACCAAATTGAGATGCTTGTAACGCTTTCGAGTTTATGCTTGCGTTTGGTTGATTTATTAGACACTATTGAAGTTTGTAACGCTTTCGAGTTTATGCTTGCGTTTGGTTGATTTATTAGACACTATTGAAGTTTAGTCAACAGGTTATAATGAAAATCAAATGCAGCACTCCTTTTTATTCCCTAAATATAAATGTAAATATATTTATCTAGAAATTTGAGGCAATGGAACAGAACAACTGGTGGAACAAATAAGATGGCCATGACTTGAGCTCCACACATTGCCTAGTCTAAAAGTCTAATCTTGCAGTGCATTTGCTCTTACCTGCCCCATGCTAGCAGAATAAATTTAAATTACGTTGTCAGTTTTAATTAGCGAAATGATTGATCGACAACTGCATAAAAAGATTGTACATTTCAGGTATTTTTAAGCGAAAAATAAATAAAACTTTATTTTTTTGGTAGCTTATAAAGGTCGAAGAGTAAAGTAGTGTTTTTTTAGTACAAAGGGAACAAATATTAAACAAAAGGAGGTATATAAAAGCCCATTGTTCTTGTCCTTATTATTGGCTCTCACAATTCATGTATTCTAGTTTCTTGCAAAGAAGCCTTCTTATGGGCAGTCTTAATGACCTTGAACTGAGCTACATCAATCAAATTAGATAATATTTTTAACTTCACGTGTAATAATTATTGTATTACTTTTACAACTCCCTTAAGACATGATCAAATGAGAGAAACCCATTTTTAATTCGTTAAAATATTTAGATGTACATGATTTTTGTGAGATCAGCTGCACTCAAGTATTTTTTTATATATATATAAAACATTATTTAGTTATAATTTTATTTTTAAATGGTCTACCAGAATTTAACAAAAGTTTATACCCAAATATAATTCAGAGGCCTAGATGTAGATAGAATTTAACTATAATTAGATAAAAATTAACTGCAATTGATAAAAGAGAAATTTCTACAATATAACACAACATAAAGAATAAGAGCCAACTGTAGTATCAAAAACTAGAAGCAGGTTGATATAATTTACTCAGAAGTTCAACTTTGATTGTTTTGTTTATATTGGAGGTGCAAGCACTTGAGTAGAAAAAGGAAGGAGAAATGTGATCTCACGAAAGATCAAACATATGACATTTAATCACACCCAAGTCTTAAAGACTTGAGCCAGTACTAATTGAACTACAATCTCGTTGGCAAATTCAATAGTTGCATATACTGTTTATAAGTCATACAGCCAGCCGCCTGCGGCTATAAACATGGTTCCCACCTAACTATAGACATCTATATCCCTTTTGATAATATTGAGGGCTACAACTTTACACCCACAAAATGACTTGCCTCTATCATTTTCTTAATTTGTCAAATCAAATTGTACAACACAAGTTGCTTTTGTAGCTACAAAGTTGTGGCACAAACTTCTCCTGTTGTATGCCTGGCCTTCTAGTTAATGCCACGGGAAACCAAATATTGCATGTAAAATAGCCTGCTCGGTGCTTTTATGGTTTAGTAGTTGAGCAAGTAGATTCCATCCCTTACATTCTACACTACAACCTTCTTGTGTTCAGACCATCTAGCTTCCACAAACCCAAACTTTTGCAAAATGGAATTTCAAGCATACAATCTACTGATAAGAACTTGGGACAACATGTCTGACAGTATATCAAATTGATCAATCACCCTCATGAAAGTGGGTAAACTAAACTACATCCGAAGTGTAAAGTATGGATAAATTGCTAACAAACTAGAAGAAAGGGAAAGGGGGGAGGGGAGGGGAGGGAGAGAGACGTTTCTTTTGGACATCCAAACAGAAGCATCTTAGCCTTGAAAAGGGGAAGCATGTGTAAAACCCCACAACTGCACATATTAGAAATATAGTAACTAAATCATAAATCATCATATCATAACTTTATATAAAGAAAATGTGTAACAATCCTTAAGGTAGTAGAAATAAGCAATGGACATGAATGCATGGCATATAATCAACTATAGCAGTAAATATGGAGTTATATAATGAAAATCTAACTTTCGCTATTTCATGGGTACCCATCTAGGTTGGGAAAAATTAAAACCACTTCTGCATCCAAACTTGGGGATTATGAGTACATTGGTCCCTGTTTCTTTGTTATGGAGAAACTGGTTTCAATGCCATTTGTTTTCAAATTATGCTAGTTATCTTTCACCAAAAACAAAAGTATGATAGCTATCAGAAACATCAAATATTTGCAGATGGTGACAAGAGATTGAACTCATGAGCTTTGTAACATTCATCAAGAAAGGAAAACAATAAAAATCTAATGTGCGTTGTCCTTCATCTTTTTCATGGGGTCAGGAATGAGGAAAGGGCAGACTGAATGTATAGCAAAGGTTTACTTCATAAATGTCATGTAATGTTATGTAAACCACTAGAACGAAAAAGATTTAGGGCAGGTTCCAGATTGCCGATGTGAAGCAATAGAGAGTGACATAAATAATAAGTTAACTAGATTAAAAAGAAAAATTAAGCACACAGAAGCATATTGAAAAAAAGAAAAAAGATTTGAGCAGCAGCCAGCAGGGGATGAAAGCCACTTATCAATTCGTTGTAAGCGAGATAACAAACGTCAGTAGTAAGCACATTACCTCCACATTCTTCAACTCAAACTCTGGACTATGAGCCAGACATAAGTTTCCAAACGTGTCGCAAGGTCCACTAGTTCCAGTTAACCTTTTCAACCAGAAGGATACATTCAAGAAGAGATTCCACTAGTGATACTTCAACTAGAATAAAAATGTACTGAAAGAAACTAAGCAGTACTAATGAAATACTTACAGATCTCCATCTAAGTATAAAGCAAAATTACCCCCACCACCAAGTGCAAGTAAGTCACTCAAACACATGTAGTAATACCGGTTGGCACCTGCACATAAATATATAAAATCAGAACATCACAAATTCAAAGAAACTCAAGGAAAAAAGAAAAAGGAAGAGTTAGCAACTTCTCATGCTTAAAATAAAAGATTGTGAGTTTGTACCCTGAATAAAGATAATTTAGTTGTTCCTAATTTAGGAATAGATTCAACTAGTAGAGATTCCCAATAATTACAATTTCATCCCCCAATTAACCTAACCCATCAATTGTCAAAGCCTCAGATACAGAAACATCCGACAATTCTACAGGTAGGTAGTGACCAATCAAATTTTTTTTTCTTTCTTTCTTTTCCTTTTCCCCTTATGTGTGAGCTTCAGGCCCTATAAGTACAATGATCAAAATTACTAAATCAAATTGAAATGCTCATATGAAAATGCCTTTCTATTTTTCAAAGAAACCATTCAAAAGGATATTATGATCATAAAGCATATGAATATCAGAATGCTAAAATCCTTACATTTGATTATAAATCAGCAGAGTGTAAGAATGTGAAGTACAGTAAAGAGCACATATTTGTAATATGTACTAGAAAATGAGACTGAATTATTACCGTACATTAATTCTAGACCTTTCTCAATTGCTGCTTAAACTAGAAGAAGACATGCAAGAGGCGATCATGAGCTAGTCAGTCAATAGAAAACTTTTATAGGCTCATTGCTAGCCTTCATCTACGTTACACTTTAAAAGATAATTCTTATGGCAAGTTCACATGCTTCCACATCATACAAATACAGGTCCTAGTAAATATTGATAACTGAGATACCTAAATTAGGAAAAGATATTTGACCCTAAAACACACGTAAATGTCACTCTTGCTGATATGAACTCGTCCACTTATTTACAAATTTAGACAATGCATCAAATTATGACATTTGCTTTAATTCCAAAAATAAGCATTTGCACAATGAGAAACCTTACCAGTAGGTCGAAACAGCCTTGGCTGACCATATATAGTTGTGAATACGAAAGTTTGGTTTGTCCCCTATCATCATAGAAGAGAAAATGAAACCATACTTCAAGATGTAGAAGTTCCTTTATAAAGAAGCATTATCTGTAAAAAAAAAGAGAGTTGACATACTTGATATTTTCGTTTTGCTGTAGGTTTCAAGGGGCACTCTAGCAGCCCACCAAACACAGCACCTTGCATATCTCCAACAATCTAACAGTTTTGCAAAATAGATAATAAATTCATCGTCAACAAAAGAATTATACCTTGATCTAAAACCAGTAAATATCATGTGTACACCATAACAGGAGACATGTATATAGTTCTGAAAGGTTGACATACCAGCAAACCAGGACAAGAAATTTCAGCACTCTTGCGAATAAGTGTACGAAGTGATATTCCATGTTTCAACGTACTGCCCTTAATTTAAAGAACAAATGTTGAATCAATATTTCAATGCAATAGCATAATACTGTTCAATACACAAACTAAAAACCTAGAGAGCAAATTTACCTATAAAGTAAGACCCACTGACATCCTTTTACTATATTAGGGAGGCATGATTCAAAAAATTCAAACAACTCAGGAGAAATAAAAGAAGAGTCATCAGTAAGATTAAGTGGAGACTTCTTTGAAGTATTTGGAGTTTGCTGCCCATTTGCTTCTTCGAAAACTTCAGAACTGCTACTGCTCCTTCTAGAGGTCTGATCTTCATCATTAATTTCATCTTTCGATAAATCCATGCTATTACATGTGGGACTACAATCGACATATTTATCCAACGGAACATCCTGATTCTCTAAATTCTCATAATTATATCTAACAGAAGCTGATTGAATTGGTTTAAGATCATGTTGATGCTTGCTTGTCTTGGATCCATCAGAGCTGAGTGAAGGGATAATGTAAGATAAATATGAAGACAAAGATTTACCCTCTTTAGAATAGGGGCTAGCCTACACAAATGAAAAACTCATGTCAAAGATAAAATAGAAAGAAAAAGAAACGAATTAGCACAAGGTTCATAAGATAAAATAGAAAGTTAAGGTGATTATTTTTCAACTTGGAATATGCAGAACTAATTAGCACAACGTTCATATGATACAGGGCCTATGTATGACATTGGTCGAACTTTATTCTTATTCAGTTAGATGCAAAATGAGATGTAATCATATCTTTTTTGTTTTCCCCAACCTCTAACCGTGAGATAGAGGTGTGATGGCTGCAGAAAGTAAAGACATAGGACATTTAAGAGGAAAAAAAATTATTAAAGCTTCGTGATGCACCTAAATGTCCAAATAAATTAAACCTAGGGATAAAGGCAATCATACTCCAAATGAAGCTTATTGACCACTTGAAAATTCCATCTTTCTATAGTGATAAGATTGAAGGTTTTCAGGCCTATAGAGACTATAGTACTAAGATTGCATATTTAGTTAATAAAAGTTTGCATCTCAGGCACACAGAGGCAATAATAGAGAAGTAGACTAATGATGGGACCCATCTGGGCCAGAATTCTCCCCTCATGCAAAATCTATGCTATTAAAAATAATATTGACAACATGTCACATAAAATAACCCTATAATCCTACATAAATCTAAACCAACAGCAATACCATACAATACAAAAACACAAAATAGCACTTGAGTCAGTTCGGATTGCCAAGACAAAGTCAAAGAGCACCACTGGCGAACTTGAGTCACGTAAGCAAAATTGTAACAGATTTACTTTCCATAATTCTTCAATTGACAAGCTGAGTAGGGACTTTCCACAGGACATATTTCCTATGGAAGTAACACATGAAGGAACGATTAAAACAAACCTAATCTTATTGAACCCCTTAGGATGTTGAGCCAAGGACAATATGCATGTTCTCTAATCATGTATTGTTCACAAGATGACAGCGAAGACAACAACAAAAGCAGCTATAATAGGAGAACTCAACTAAAGAATGTAGAGTTTGATAGACACAAAGAAGTTGGACTTCTGCTCCTGGTTTAATTTTCTACCCACCCCAATAAAATGAAAAATGTGTATAGCCCAGCAAACCAGTATATGTTCTCCCTCCCATATATTCTCCAGTAGCCAGTAAAATTTAGGGTAATTAAAGCCCAGAAAATGGAGCTGCTCACAGGCTCCCAAATATCATAACAAAGACACTGTTGGCAAAATTTGTTACTAATGTACAATTCAAAGGTCAGAAAACCAACTTCCTCATGTGAATGCAAAACAATCATGGAAACCCACTAGGTGAAAATTCAAATTAACATTAATATTTACCTCCCAACTGTTGAAGGAATCAAATAACACAATTGTTTTTCTTTTACCTTTTTTTTTTATGGTGCATTTGAGTGGAAAATTCAAACCCATGAGGAAAATTAATGAAACCATTAAACCCCAGATTCAGATTTTTGCAGAGATCAAATCTAATTTTCAGGACAAAGGTGAACAAATCTAACCCCATCAAGCTCAGTTTCTTTTTTTATTTATTTGAATTATTATTGGGAACAACAAACACAATCAAAATAATCAAATGCAGATCAGAAAAACAATAAAAAATGAACTTTTTTGGATTACAAAAAAAAAAAAAAAGAATACCTGGGGTGAGGAGGAGGAGTTGGGAGAATTGGGAAAGAGATGGGAAAGCTTGTCTATGACTTTGTCTTTGAAAGAATACATTTTGAAAAGGTGAGCTATGATCCCATGAAATATCTATAAATCAATGATGTTTTGTGGGTTGCACAATCACAAAGGCTTTGAATGAGAATTGGGATGAAAAGGCATGAAGGAATCAAATGGAAGGAGAAAGGAGACTAGTCGGTCGGTGGTGGTGGAATCAAATGGTTGATTCATGATTGGTTGGTGGGACACACATTTCTTTACGTGTTTGATTTTAACAATTCATATGCATTTCTTCATCACTTTCTTTGCCACCTTAACATAAATTAGATTTTTTTTAAGCATAAAATAAATAATTTAATTCTAATATATTATCAATATCAAAAAATTTATATTATCAATGTATGTATAATTGCATTATTTAATAAATTAAATTTTAATGAAATGTCAAACTTATTAAATGACATAATATATTATTGAATAACAATTTTTTTTACATTAATAATATATTAAAATTAAACTTTAAAATATATATGTACAAAATATAAAATATATATATATATATAACTTGTGTTTAAAAACAAAAAATTATGTGATATATATTCTGTTGATTAGTTTGATATTCGATTTGAATTTGTTGAATAATATTATTTAATTTTACAATCTTATGTTGTTATTTGCTCAATAAAATTATGTACTTTTGGAATTTGATGTTAAGACAAGGTTTGTGATTTGTAATTTGTTATGCTATAATATTTTCCATTTATTTATGTGTTTTGTGATGTAGTTGTTTTATTATAACCTTTCTTCACCGTAGGCCCTCTTTCTCAATTCTAACTATGAGCAGGCTTAACTTACACCAAGAAGCCCTTCTTAGGACCCAAGTTCATATTTCTTTATCTGAAAGACTTGGGCTTACTTGTTAGGGATATATACTGTTGCATTCCTTGCTTGAGTCAATTTAATTTAGGGCCTTAACCATTTAGTTAGCCCAGTGGGATTTGTTTAATTTATGGAAAATGTTATGGCCCAATAACAGTTGAAAGGAAAAAGAACCCAATAACTTAATGAAAAATATGAATTAAAATAATATCAAGTTCTTCCAATAATTACATAGTGGTACTGGTTAATGGTTTATTAGCATCGTTTTCCTCTTCTACTTCACTTTTAAAATTTATTTTGAACATAAATTATAGTTCTCTTCTCACTTCACTCTCCTTCTAATCTTCCAAACATTTTTTGAATGATTAATTAATTTAATATATCGTGACTACATCCTTGTTATATTAGTGATCCACAAATTCATTAAGTGTGGCTAATTAGATTCATTTAAGATTAATTTATATTATCTCTCTTTAATTGATAACATGAGTTCTTTTTTCTAGGTCCAAAGAATTACCATTTGTGTCTTGCTATATTGTTAGAGTATTAGTTATACATACTAATATTTCTTTATAAATTATTTGACTTATTACACTAAATTACTTTTTAACAACTTCACAAGCATGAATTATATTTGTAATTTTTTATTGTATTTTAAAAATACAATGTACTTAATAATGTATATTGATATAAGTGAAAAGAGATCGAGTCATTTAAATATGTAATTTTATATTTAATTTTAAAATTTATATATATAAAAATAATATTATTAAAATAAATTTTTATTTAAACACTTGAACGTATATGACATATTAGTCTCTCACTTGAATGATGATATTTAAAAAAAAAAAGAAAGCAATGTACTGCCAGCGTGCAATGAAATATGAAGTATGAACATGCTATGTTGGATCATTGGCTCTTTCATAGTTGGAATTACCAACTAATGAGTCAGGCAATGCGGCGCGGAATGATAAACATGAAAGCAAATGCCAGCACAACGATACCTTTCTTACTTGCAAGTGTTTGGTGCTTGCTGGATATGTGGGTATATAAAGTTTTTATATATTTTATATAATATGTTAGATATTTAAATATATGTGATGTTTTTTGTTTGGTTTCAGTTAGAAATTTTAAACATAAAAAAAATTAATATTAAAAAATATTATTTCATACTTTTGTATATAAAATAATAAATAATTACATTATATTAAGTCCTTATTGATGCTTGTAGCATATCATGATCTTAGAATAATACATCCTCTCATTTTCAAAATTTGTATGTATAAAAAAGTTTAATTTTTATGCATTATTAGTGTAAAATATTTTACATTATCAATTAATCATATATCATGACATAAGTGACTTTTGAGATAGTTGTTATAAAAATTAAATATTTTTAATGATATAATAATTTATAATTAAATGATAATGTAAAAGAGTTTTATACTATTAGTATATTAAAATTAAATCTATAAAAATTACATTTATATCAATTTATTATACCATATAATTTATGATTTTCTAATTGCATAATGAAAATAAAATTATATGTTTATTTGATAATAATAAATTATTAATAATTAAAAAATACTAACAAAACAATTTATTATTATTGTTATTATTATTATAATATAAATTATTTCTATTAATTTATAAACTAATAAGATGGTAAAAAAATTAAGAATAAATAAATGAATATATATAGCACAATAAAGTTATTTTTAGTTAATTTTTACGTCAGTCGAAAAATAAGTTATCTTTAAATGATTTTTACTTTTAGAACACAATTTTCACATTGACTTTGTATATTTAGTAGAATTAATTCCTCAAATCAATCCGTTAGATTAACTCTAAATGTATTCTTCATGTACCATGCTATATTAGTGTTACACGTGATAAAATATTTAATTATAGATTGTTAGATTAATTTTTTAAAAACTATTTTAAACTGTTAGAGGTAATATAATAAGCGTAATAAAAGTGTGAATTGCTGCAGGAAAAGTTATGCATAATTGGCTTGTGACTCACCACTTAAACGATAGAACACAATTTTGTCTGAATTCAGTTTGTTACAACCTAGAAAGTAGAAATAGCAATGTGCCAGTTAAACTACCCTGCCCTTCCAATTTGTCAACTTCTGAAACTTTGATCTTAGCCAGCCAAATCTTTATGATGCATGCAGTTTCTTTTACAAGGAACAATAATATAAAGAAAATTACTCAATAAAGATATATACAAGTAGTTGCAGCTAAAGTTGTTAAATAAGCCATTTAGAATTATCAAAATAGATCGAGTCTGTAACCCATAACAAATTGAATTACATTAATAAAATATTAATTTAAAACATACTTAATCAAACTTAATTAAATTCTATGAAATACAAATATAGACACAAATATGAATACAATATAGACACGAATATAAAGATACATTAAATTTAAAAATTATAATATATGGATCTGATATATATATATAATTACAAAATTTAAGTAAAAAAATTCATAATTCATTAATATTATTTCTATAAACTTGAAGATTTGTAATATATTAATATATATCATATGTACTAATATTTATTACTTAATAAGTCATTCTTAAAAAATATGAAACTTAATTTCTATTGATATATTTTAAAAAATCTCTTAAACTAACTTCTCTTAATAGAACTAATCATGAATGAGTATATGTGCATAAAAAAAAATTAACTAAAAAAATATTGATATGAAGCAAGCTTAAGTAACGACGAAATGGATGATTTCATATGAGCAAAGGTAAAAAAATAAATAAAAATAATGATGTATGAAAAAATAAAACTTAAAAATCTAATAGTGATATATGAAAAGATAAAATTTAAAATATTAATGTGTAAAAATATTGATTTGAGATATTAGTTATGTGATTGGGTTTAAGTGAGTTATAGGCTTATTAATTGAACATTAATCATGGAAACTATTTAAAAAAAATTAATGAATCGTATCTAAGTTGTGTTATAAATGTGTCCAAACGTATCTGATATATATTTAAGCGTATCTAAGATGTATATAAACGTGTTCAAGACGTGTCTAAATTAAAAAAAAATATTTTAATAAAACACATTCTAACATGTAAGACATATGTATCATATGAGTGTCTCTATATATCTGACACAGATATATGTTTGACATGCAGACACATTTTAACAATGATGTGTCCATACTTTATAGATTAAATCTAAAAATAACACGTCCCAAGCAGCCGGGCTGACTCATTTTACTAAGTTGTTTAGTTGTAGTCTTTTTTAAGAAAACATAAAAATACTTGTTTTTAAGTTTTAAACATTATCTACAGTTTGTCAATCTCCAGCTATAAAATTTTCTAACAATTTGCCATGAGGTTTTCCTGTAAAAATTATCTACTCTTATGAAACTGTTAGGGTCCATGCTGTTAATTAAGAGTGGCATATTATGTGTAATCATAAAGGTTATTATTATAAGCCAACCAGGTTGGGTTTGAAAGGATTAGAATGATTACCACTGACAGCAATATTTTTTAGAAGACACTGATATTTGAATACGAGAGTTTCACTTTCCGCTACCCCTTTACATTAGGTACCAAAGTGAATAAATTCCCTTCATGTGCCCTAAAATAAACCTTTGTTAAATGGGGTTCAATAGAATTAAAAATAAAGTACAAGTGTACCAAAGGAAAAATAAAAGTACAAACTTCAAAGTTTCTGATGCGTAGTTGAATTCAAATCCTTGATCAAGCACGATGTGCTACAGTCAAACTGCATGTTTTCTGTCCCTCCAAAATCAGATTCCTTTCTGTTCACGCCCTCCAAAACCAAAACCTTCTCTCTCTAGTAGGGAATATTTTTTCCCACTACTGTTAACGCTTAATTAATTCAATTACTTTTGTTCTCATTCTTTTCAAATAATAAAAAACTATTCACCATTTTTAAAAATATATACTTTTTTTTTCTTACATACTTCTCTCTCTTACAGTATATGCACATCTAAAGAGGCGTTACATTAGGCTATCCATCCATCCATCCAAAGGAAAGTGAATCCCAAGAACCACAAAAGCCAGAATGTAGAGTCACTCGACCACACAGGCCCAAATCCTTTTCCCTCCTGATTCAGCAAAAAGCAGTAGCAAAAAATCCAAGTATCAACCACAATCCTTGATTCTTTCCCTTAATCAGAGCCTCTCTGAATCTGATAGCACCACCCTGCAAGAACCCCCCCCCCCCCCCAATATGCCATGATTTGATACCTCTCAACACCTCACACACACCTAAATGGGTTTTCCTAGAAAGTCCTTGTTCCTTCTTTTGTTCCTGATTTTGTTCACAAATCTTGGGCCACCCCAACTTGCTGAACCTGCTTCTGATTACACTACCTTGGTCTACAAGGGTTGCTCCAAGGATGCTTTTACAGATCCATCTGGGGTGTACTTCCAAGCTCTTTCTGCACTCTTTGGCTCATTGGTCTCACAATCCACCAAAGTTAAGTTCTTTAAGGCCACCACTGGCAGTGGCCAAACCACCATCACTGGCCTCTTCCAATGCAGAGGGGACCTCACCAATTCTGATTGCTACAACTGTGTCAGCAGGCTCCCAGTTTTGTCTGACAAGCTATGTGGCAAGACCATAGCTGCCAGAATTCAGCTACTAGGTTGTTACATGCTGTATGAGGTTGCTGGTTTTGCACAAATCTCAGGGATGCAAATCTTGTACAAGACTTGTGGGGCAACAAATGCAGCTGGGAGAGGGTTTGAAGAGAGAAGGGACACTGCATTCTCTGTGATGGAAAATGGGGTGGTCAGTGGCCATGGCTTTTATTCTACTAGCTACCAATCCTTGTATGTGATGGGACAGTGTGAGGGAGATGTTGGTGATTCAGATTGTGGGGAGTGTGTGAAAAATGCTGTGCAAAGAGCTGAAGTTGAATGTGGGAGCTCTATTTCAGGCCAAGTCTATTTGCACAAGTGCTTCATTAGTTATAGTTATTACCCAAATGGGGTTCCAGGGAGACACTCTTCATCTGCAGCATCATCCTCCTCCTCTTCATACTCTTCATCTTCTTCAGGTAATCACTAATACCTACTCACTCAGAACCAAACAGATGAGAATGACATAAATTTTGTGAGAAAAAGAAAGTATGAATTTTTCTTATGTTCCAGATAATCTGTTTTTGTGCTTGTCCCTTTCACATACACAGCTAAATTTTGTTACAGCATTCCCTAATCGTCCCTATGCTCATAGTAGTGGGCAGGACGGATTAAAAAAAGAGTTTAGTTGAGGGGCGAAAAAGATATGAATTATATTATTAAATATATATTATAGTATATAGCAATAAATGATTTTAGGGTAGGAAGATTTATATTTTATATTTTAAGTTTAATTACTTTATTCTTTTTTTTTAAGCGTAGTAAATTTTTTTATGAGAGATTTTTAATATTAATAAGTGTGTTATATATTTAATAAATAAAATTTTATTTTAAAATTAACTTAATTATATAAATTTAATTTATTTAGTTAATATTATATTTACATTTTATATTTATTAAAATAGTTATAACATGAAAAATAATTTTTTTAATTTCATTATAAGAATCTTTATAAAAAGAGAAAAAATAAAGAAAAAAATTAGATATTAAAAAATGCATAATTGATGTATCTTCTGTATCATGATATTATTATTAATTTTTTTTATATATTTTAAAAAAAAAAAAAAAATGAAACTAAAAATTGAAATAGTAGATGTATGTATCGAGAATAAAGTTAAAATTATGACATTAATATGTGTCAAGTCATTAATTATCAAATATTTATTAAGTATAGCTCTTTCACCATTATCATTTTTATTTTGGATAATTTTTATTTTTTAAATTCATTACATTTATTTTATCTTAAATTATGACATGTGTATATTTTTATAAAAAAAGAGTAAGAAAAAGAATATTAATGCACATAATCACATATATTATAATTTAATTAGTGAAATAGATGTAATAGAAATGTACTTAAATTTTTTTCTTTTATCTTTTAGTAAATTAAAGCATTAGTATCTTAATACTATGTTTGGATGATAGGTAACGAGTGAAAGAGAATGAGAGAAAGAGAAATAAATTCTCTTATTTTAGAATTTTAAAATATATGAGAAGTAGAAGGAACATATAGGGAATAATTTTTTTTTAAAGACCTAATTTTGTTCTCCTCAAAATTGAGGTAGAATAGAGAGGAACACATAGATTAATGAAGTTTTGTTTTGTTCTTTTATTAATCTTCTAAACAAAGAGAAAAATAATTATGTTTTATTTATTTTTTCTTTTTTTGATTCATTCTTATCTATTTTGTTCTATTTCATTAATAAAAAAATATTCAAACACAAATTAAAAAAAAATTATATAATAAAGTCTATGCCCATGCATGCCCCCCTTAAATTTGTCCTTAGCAGTGATGCTAGTTTGCTCAATATAATCATATATTTTAATTATTAAAGGAATGTTTTGTTAAATTTATTTTAAGAAAAATAATCACTTATTTTTTAATTTTTTATTATAAATTGTTTTATATACAAAATAAACTAATTGAAATACAAGCTTAATATGTGCCCAATTGATGCAATGACAGGGCAAAATACAGGGAAGACAGTGGCTATAATAATAGGAGGGGCAGCTGGGGTGGTGTTTTTGGTTATATGCTTGCTATTTGCTAGGAGTTTGATGAAGAAACATGATGGTAGGTTTTATATATTGCAATATGGAATGGATAATTTCTCTATTACTCAGTTTACATATATAAAGCTCAGTTTATACTTTATAATCATGTCATTTTGGAATATCCTTTTCTTGTACAGATTATTGACAGTAGAAGATGGTTTGGCCGAGGAGGCAAAATTCTTCTTGCGTTGGATTGTTTCTACATACATAGCTTTTGGGTGAAAGTGATGGAAAGTTTCTGGTAAATAGACTTAGACTGTAGAGAAAGAATATAGGACGGCTCAATGTGGGGAGTACTCCTTGTTCTTGTAGTTAGGGAAGAAGATTTTGTTGTGAAGAACAGTATAATTAGGCTCATGAAAGTGAGAAGTTTTTTACATTAAAAGGGAAAAAAAAGAAGAAAAGAAATATCTAGAGGGATGAATGTTTGTCATCCTGAATGGATGAAAATTTTGCGCCTTCCCCTTTTTTAGCCATGTGGGTGATTTCTCTTTTCTTTTCCCTCTTCTCCATACTATTGATACTCCATTTTCTTCACTAACTTTAACTTTTTTAAAAGTTGCAAGTTGCAGCACCCATTTTCTTTCCTTTCTTCTAATAAAAAAAATATTTGTATAGATTAAATTTATATAAATTGTGTAAATTAAATCAATTAATAAGTAATGTATTATTAATTTTAATATAAAATAATTATATAATATAAAAATTTATAAAATTATTAAATATTAACTTATTTAATTCACAAGTTGATAGATTTGGTTTTTGTGTTTCTTGATTCGGGTAGACAATGACAGGTGCATAACTTCAAAGTCAATATATCAATTAACTAAACATTTGGATTACCGAGGGGAGAAGAAAAAGTTGGCATAGTATTTGAGACTTCTATGACATTAATTAGTGGTGATTTTGATGAGTGGGTTAAAATAATTTAATAAAATAAATAAATTAAATTAATAAAATATTAATCTAAAATTTATATGATTTACATAAATTAAGTTTGAATAACTTGAATTCAAATGAGTTAGGTTAATTCACTTTTTTAACATTATAAAAAATTAAATAAATTAAGTTAAATTAATAAAATATTAATTTAAAATTTATATAATTCGAATAAATTAATTTAAAAATAATTTAAATTCAATAAGTCAATCGAATAAGTCGAACTAACTCGTTTTGAAATCCTAGCATTAACCTCAAAAGTCTATAAAATAAGAAAATATTATTGTATGTTTAAGACTTTCACATAAATTTTAGAAAAAAAAACTTAAATAAGTAGTTAAGATCTTTTAAAATATATATTTATTGCGGTCCAATAACGATGAATAATTTTTCGTGAAAGGACATGGAGTCGTTTAGTGTTGGCATGTGCCTTTGGTCTTCTAATTTCCTCTCTCTCTCTCTACATGGTTGTTGGAAAATGTTGTTGAATACTTGAATGGTCTATTTGCTAATCCTTTTCTCAGAAAATTGAGAGGAAAAAGGAAATAAAGGCATAAATGGCATTCAAATGAACTATTTATGTTTGAGAGTAGGCGTAGTAAATTCTTTAGTGGAGCATTAATCTTGTACCATTTACACATGACAATTTTGGTAAAAAAAATTTAGGGAAAGAGGGTTGTGACATTTAAAGTTAAAGACATATCATAAGTTTTAAAAATCAAATTTAATATATTTTTTTTAGACCATAAGATATTTGTATAAGTTTGGCTCATTTAAATTGCATATAGACTAATTTTGATTTAATTATAAGAATATGAGTATTATATAATATCTTTAAAATAGTTTTTTTTAATTTAAACTAGTGTCTTTATTGCAAAAAATCAAGATTACTTATCATATCAATCAATATTTGAGGGTTCAAACTCAATATTTTTATCAAGATGATTAATCTTACTTCGTCCTAACAAACAATTTGTTAACCAATTAGTATATTTTTGGGCTTCCACCAATATGTTTCCAAATGGGTTGGGTTTAGCTTATGTAAAGTTTAATAGGAGTGGTCCGACTTTTTATCAGAATGATGTCACCATCTAACCTCTTTGGATCAAACCTAATTCTTTTTCGGAAAACGTTTTTTTACAATTAAATACATTTAACTTTTCTTTCATCGTATTTTTATGTAAGAAAAATATTAAATTAAATTATATATAATTGTAACATTCTCACAAAATATAATATAATTTTGTAAATAAAATAAAAAAAAAAATATTTTTAATAAACGAATAATGGAACCATTCTTTTTCTATCATGATTACAACCATTATTTATATTTTAACGGTTATAACTTATTACTTTTTTTGTCTTTTTTTTTTCTAAAGCAAAAGTGGGTGGAAAATTCATTTTCACCTACTCTTGGTTTAAGCGAAGGTGCTTTATTTGGAGACATATTCCTCTATAACACGGCTGTTCTATTTCTTAATTGGAAACATATTCCTCTATGAGGAGTATTTTTTGGTATATGTAAGTAAAGAAAATACATGAGTAAATGTATGTGAAATTATGATTATTCATCTTTATTGAGAAGTCTACATGGTTTTCACGTACTACTATTATGTGATTGTTTAGCCTGCTTGTTGTAACTTGTAAATATAAAAAAACACTCTTCGTTTGAGCAAAAGGTACTTTATTGGGCCAGAAAGCTTCAAAGAAACAGATTCCTCTATTGCATAGGCTGCCTTATTTCTTAATTGGAAAATAATACTTAGACATGTGTGTAGAATTTCAACTATTTCTTATTTTAAAAAAATATGACCTAGATTCCTTTACTAACTTGTAAGAAAGCATATGAAAAGTATATAAATAAAGAAGAATGAATTTTTTTGGGGGGGTATAAAAGAATGAATAAATTTTGTATGAAACTATTATTGTTCTTCTTAATTAAAAAGGTTACATAGTTTTTATTTACTATTATTATCAAGTGCTTATTATGCTTCCATGGCCTAAATATAAAAGGAAAAAAAAAAAGGAAAACATTCTATCTCAAAATCTTCAATCATTTCATTGATGTAAATTTGAGAAAGTACGGTTTACGTCAATCACTTCATGCTTAATCTCCCAATTAAAGAGTATGTGGATTAAGTTTTTTTTTTTTTGGTGATGTGGTAGATTATGTATTATTCTTTCCATGTGTTCATTTGCCTGTCTAGCAAGTTACCGAGGAGAGATTCATTGAACCATTTTGTCTTTTGGGTTTTTTTTTTTTTTTTTTTTTTGGGGGGGGGGGGGGTTTGGAGGGGGAGGGGAACTTGTTACGGATTTCTCGATCATGTTAATAATGCTGACAGCATATTTGAAGTCCAATCCTCAATTTCACATGTCAGTCTCATAGAGATGGATATATCTATGAGCTATGATGTTCACCTCATGAATGATAGGATAAATATGATAAAATTATATCAGGTAGTCGAGCCATCAAAAAACTTCAGAACCGAGTATTGTTCTGGCACCCATATCTAGCACTCTTAAAGAGGAGCATATGTTGCAATCAGGATGATTCTTGGTTGCAAAGGTTCATAGCCGTTTTTTATTCACGAGCCTCCAACAACAGAAAGACAAAGACAATATAGTATAAGTAGTCCTCCACCTTTACTAATATCAAAAGAATGCTTCTATTCTTGTTTGTGCACCCTCAGATAGTTCAGTAGACTGGCTATATGTTGATAAGATGTATTCTAGGACCATTGATCTCACTTTTCATTCGCAGAAGCCATGCTTAAAAAGAGAGCCTAGCTAAAGCTTATCTGAAGTTGAGAGTGTTGTGCTTTGAGCTTTCTTGCACATTGATAAGCACCGAACAGAAGCCATTAACAGGGTACCAAATTTTGTTGTTCTTCATTTCAAAATGGCTTTGGTGTTTCTGTTGCCTGAGCCTATAAATTGAGCACCACCTCCTTTGCTCCTCCTCTCCCCGACGCCCTCCTCCAACCTATGCTTCCTCTATTCCCAACGCACCACTTGCCACTCCCATTTGCAAAAGGATTAGGATCAGCGCCAGAGCCATGGCCACTGAGATGGCGATGCAATACTGCAGCTAGGAACCAGATGACACCATATTGAAGATGCGGTGATTGCTGTGCCTGATGCTAACAAACACGTGAAGCAAAAGCTGAAACATAAAATAAGAAGAAACTGAAGTAACAATGACAGCTTAGATGACATGGCATTTGAGACAGGGTCACAACATAAATAATCAACTGATTTCTCTTGCTATTGCCACTGGCCTCTATTCCCAAGGCTGATAACTTGATATAGCAATAATCAACTCTAGCATTCATGTGCAAGAGGAGTGCATTAGCAGTATACAAATTTCCATCCTGTAGACTGCAGAAACAAACTAAGTTCATGAAAATCCTTTACAATGGCTTTGACATGTCCTGTAAACAGCAGTGCTGTAATAATGACAGAAGCGCATGATGCATCATTGAAATTGTAACCAAAGATTAAGTATAAATTTAGCAAAAGCTAAATTAAAATGGCATCCAAAAGGAAAAAGAGTAAGGGATAAAAAAAACATATTCATATTACCATGATCAACCTTTTGGAGATCATTTTGGGGCCATTATCGGTCTCAATTTTGAATTCCTGATTGCAGAGGCTGCACTTCATATATTCCAAATCGATTTGACCACTTTTGACACTAAAATCCCTTCATGATAATCAAATAACAGAAACTCTTGCTACCAGTAGTTGCCGCAAGAACATTCACCATTTCTAAAATGGTGAAACCTCTTCCTATCTCTCACAACTATCTCTCGCTCCACCACTTTGGAAATATACTTGAATGCATTATGGCAGTCACCACATATCCTCAAATTTTTGAAAACCCGAATTGTAGCTCCTAAAGGAAGTTTCATAATTCCGTAAACAACAGCAAGCTTTTCGCTATGGGTGGACAAGGCATATTCTTTATGTTCAGATTCCATATCATGTAATACAAACTTCGTATCAGGAACATACCCCAATTTCCTCATTTCATGTACCAGTTGCTCCAGATATTTGTACACTGCTTGCACCTCAGGGTGTACAGTATCATCAACCAAAAAGACATGGACCATGTTTTCAACCTCAATCCAACTACAACCAGGTTCCTTCTTTACCCCTCGTTCCCTCATTAATTTCCTTACCCTGGCCACTTCATCCCACTGACCTAAAGTGGCATACATATTGGACAGGATTATGTAGGTTCCATCGTGCTGTGGCATAAGCTCAAAGAGTCGTTCAGCAGCTTGAATACCTAAATCAATGTTCCCATGAACCCGACAACCAGCAAGAAGAGCCTCCCAAATTGGTGCACCGGGCTCATAAGGCATGGATTCAGTTACACTCTTTGCTTCTGAGAACATACCAGCACGACATAATAAATCAATCAAACGAGCATAATGATCCTCTCCTGGGGTTATACCATAACAAGTACACATTGTATCAAAATAATGGCGCCCCTCTTTGACCAAGCCTGCATGGCTACAAGCAGAAAGAATTGTGAGAAAAGTTATCCTATCAGGTAATATATCTTCCTTCAACATCTGTTCATAAAGTTGAATGGCTTGGACACCGCGTCCATGTTGTGCAAGAGCGGCAATCATGGCATTCCAGGATACTGAATCAACGTATGGCATTGTGAGGAACACAGTATAGGCAGATTCAACAAGACCGCATCTTGCATACATTGTAATCAATGCATTGCCAGCAGAGAGGCTTGAATCATGACCTAATCGGACTAGCTGAGAATGGAGCTGTTGTCCATTGTCTAATGATCCAAGAACAGCACAAGACGTAATTGCTCCAGCATATGCATAATCACATGGTTCTAGTCCCTCTAACCTCATCTGGTTGAATAGCTTTAAACCTTCTTCTCCAAAACCATTTTGTGCCAACCCTGATATCATCACAGTCCATGTCAGAAGGTTCCTCTCTGGCATCTCCCTGAAAATGGAATTAGCTTCCTCAATGCGCCGAGCATTGACATACCCAGACAAAATTGCATTCCATGAAACAAGATCCTTTACAGGCATCTTATTGAAAATTTCCCTTGCCTCAACTAGTTTACCACATTTACTGTAAAACGTAATCAAAGCATTATTTACAGATAACATAAAATGTTCTGAAGGATGCACCTTTGTTCTGAGAATGTAAGCATGCACCTGTGCCCCACACTTGAACAATCCAGCATTAGAAGAAGCACTAATAATGCTTGTGTAAGTATACTCATCGTGCTGAATTCCCATGGAATGCATTTTCCTCAACATCTCAAACGCTGCGTTATAAAACCCGTGGTGCACATAACCAGAAATCATCGCATTCCAAGCAACGGCTATCTTCTCGGTCATCCCATCAAGAAGCTCACGGGCTGCGCCAAGATCATCATTCCTCACATACCCAGCAATCATCGTGGTCCACGACGATTCATCCCTCTCAGGCATCTCATCAAACAACTTCCTAGCAGCAGCCATCAACAACAAGGAGGACACCAACGGCGAAGATGCACAATTCACATAACAACTTATCAAAGCATTCAAAACAGATGCCACATATCCTACTCCAGACTTGATCACCTCACAATGCAGCTGCTGGCAATGCTTCTCCTCATCGGCTATCAACGACAAGGCACCAGCCACGCTTGAGAAGCTAAATGCGTCGGGAACAAACGCCTCCCTCTTCATTTCTATAAAGAGTTGAACGGCAGCGTGACCATCATTACTATGGGAATATGCGGTGATCATGGCGTTGTAGCTAACAGTGTCACGAATGCTCAACGGGGTGGCATTAAACACTTGCTTAGTGAGTTTTATGTTGCCCATAGAAGAGTATGCCGCAAGCAAAGTGGTTCTCGCGACAATGTCAGGTTTGGGAATTTTGTCGAACAGTTGGCGAGCATAGCGGATGTTTGAAGATTTGCAGTAGAAATCAATGAGGCGGTTGAGGATGTAATTGGATGGCCTGAAACCAGAGGTAAGGATGTGGGCGTGGACGGCACGTGCGAGGGTTTGGGTGGTGGGAGTGTGGTGGGTGGAGCATAGAGTGAGTTGGGTTAAGTAACGATTGGCCAATGTGCGAAGGTCCATGTTGTGAGTGTGAGTAATGGATGGTGTATGATGATTTTTTGGTATGAAAATTTACATGCAACTTGTTTTGGCATAATTAGATTGTGTTCTAATTCTAACAGAGAGTTTGGGGGGAATGAGTTTGAGTTTGTGAGGTGAACATGTATGTATATTTTGATCCGAATGAAGGTTCTTCTTGTTTCTTCTTCTTCTTCTTGGCTTTCCCTGGGGATTTTATTTAGTGCTGTGTCCTGTAAGGCCAAGCATGGTTGGATCCTGCCACTCCATTCCAATGTCAAGCCATAATCACAAACACTCCATTGACTATGCTTAGCTAGATTTATTTGGCGCTGTGTCCTGAGCCAACACTCAATTGCTTAGTTAGAAAAAATTAATATTAAAATAATTAATTGTTGAAAAATTATAAAATAAAATTATAGACTAATTTTCGTATTTTAGAGGAAATACACATTTAAAATTTTATAAGAGAAATTTTTTATAAAAAACAATTGCTAACATATAAAAAAATAAAAAATTACTAAGTTTCACTTGTCAGTAAATGTGTGAAGATGGATTAGGTCACTTCAACCCTAGTGAATCTCTGACTAACATTTTATAAGTTCAGTATTGATATTTAATTTTATTCATAAAATTTTAATTTTGATATTTAATCATATTAATTATTTCCTAGTAAAAATAAATACTAATAATTTCATATTTTGATAAATAGGGAGTGCTTAATCTCAATATTTGGAACATTTTATTAATGTACAAGTCATTTTAATTACGTCTTTCTTTATAATAATATTACCATTTGTTCTTTCTATGTCAAAAGTGAGAAAATGAAAAATAGTAAAATATAAAAAACAAAAAATAAAAATAAAATAAAGAAAAAGAAAATAATGGTAATGTGTCCACTCACTTAACCCAAAGCCCACACCTCACTTATGTCCAATTTCAAGATAACAACAAAAATGAAAAATAAAAAAAAAAAAAAAAAGTATAGCAAAATCAAAAGAGTCAAACTATCATGATTGTATGGATTGGACCAACTTAGTCAATCAGCTTGAGAAACCCATTAAGGTTTCAAGTTAGTTTGATCAAACAATTGGATCATTTTTTTCACTGATGCGATGAAACTCGGGTGACCTTGATGACCTATCTAACGGGTTGACCTGATATTCTAGGTTTTTTTTTTAATTGAAGCTTAATAATTGTAACTTTTAGGATTTGAAACATTATATCTAAATGTCCTTATCATGAAGTGCATTATATCATTTGATCATATATTTCTATTTAGTATTATTCTCAATTTCTTAATTTATATTATTATCCAACTAATAAGTTATTTATCACCAATTGTTTAGAAATATATTTTTTTCATATAGTATTTTTTGCCTTAATATTTTTTAATATAATATTTTTTAATAAATATTTTTTTTTAACAAATATTTTCTTCTTTGTCTGGATTTTTTGGTTCAACCATTTGACTGACGATCAAAACGTTGACTCAATGATCCAACCTTATGACTGTGACAACCTCCTATCCGTGTTATACACATACGCAAAAGAAAAACATTTATCACACACTACTTTTTTTATACCACTTGATGTTACCATATATGATCTAACAGTAATTACCACTTAATATCAAGTTAATTACTACTTGATATTAATGTATTTGCAAAATAAGTTAAAGAATTCATTTTTTTGGAGAAAGTTCGTCTGAGATTTTTGAATGAGTTATTATCTAACTTGGAAGTAGTTACTATTTTATATTAAGGCATTTACTACTAAAATTCAAGGTTCCTACAAATTTAATGAAAGAGCAATTTTTAAATGTTCATTTGATAGATTTGAATCATTTACCACTTGACTTAAAAGTAATTACCATATGATATTAAGTTATATTAAATTAATTACTATTAGACATTAAAGTATATATAAAATAAATGGAAGATTTTATATTTTGGTAAAAAGTTCATTAAGGGTTGTAAATAAGTTATTGCTTAACGTAAAAATAATTTTTATTTTATATTAAATTACTTACTACTAAGTTTTAAAATAGTAAATGAAATAGTATTTTTTTAAAAAATTCATTGTAAAGGTTTAAATAATTATTACTTAATCTAAACATAATTACTATATTATATTAAATTATTTACTAATAAACTTTAAAAAAATTCAAAGAATATAAAAGTGTTATAATAAAAAAATATAAAAGTGATATAATAAAAAGTGGTATTCAAAAATCACGACTCTATACAAATTACGTAAGGTCTTGGGCAACCCTTTTTTCTGTTTTGAGTGTCAACTGAGAATGTTTTTCTCAATCTCCTCTCTCTTTTTCTTTTTCTTACCCAACAACTACACATGTACACTGCGACCACTCTCACAACAATGCTACATTGCACCCCATGGTCTCACTTTCATGCTTGCGTACACACGTTGGCCTCTTACCTTTCATTATTCTCCATCACCCACCCTCAATCAATACACACAACCCTGCCTTGCCCTGCCTATAAATATCACACAACACAACATAGATATCAAAGAAGAGGATGCTTCAGAAAGCACAAAAAGAATGAGTGAGAGAGAGAGAGAGAAGGTAGGGAGAGTGGTGAGATTTGATTTTGGACGAGAGAGAAGACAGATCGAGGGTGGTATTTAATTGGGTTTTCCTTTCTTAATCTTGGGTCTACAAGAGTAGAGTTAAGGTTCTTGCTTGCTCCACTCTATTACTATTTTACAAGTTAAGTTTGAATGTATTTGCTTCTCCATTACCATGTGCACTCAAGTATATATGGTCATGGAGGTAATCTTGTTATCAATGTCACATAACAATCAATCTTTATTGGTTGAATTGAATATTTTTGATTGAATAATATCCTTCAGTCACCTTATCCACTGCCATACAACCTGAACTAACTTTATGTTGATATTTTAATATATACATTTAAAAGAACTTTTCTTTTTGGAGCCCACCTTTTTACTTGACCTTATCTTTTTTAACTTGTTCTATTATTTGAAATGGTCAACAATGCGAAAGTGTGGTCTGACTTTCTATTTTTTGTTTTCCTTGATTTTTGACCTTAACGTTTTCCTTGTTTTTGACTATGTTTTTGTTCACGTTAAAAGGTAAGTAATCTTGATTGTTTGTTTGGATATTAACGTTAAAAAGGTAATGTTCCAACTTTTTGAAACAAAAAAAATAAAAAGTTTATTTTTTATTATTATAAATGATGGAAGCTCTCTTTGAGAGTTAATCAATTTTTTTTAGAGAAAGATAGAGAATATACTGTAAATTTGAACAGTATTCTTATGTGTAAAGAACATTGATACAGAAAGAGTTTCTGGACTATTTTATCTTGAGAGCGACATTGCTGATACATGTTTTACACAGAATGAGACAGACCCACGAATCGTCTTAAAGAGAACGACCTAGTTCATGACTCAACCCACAATTCTCAATTTTAATGGTCAATATTTTTTTGCTTTTCAGATTTTGAGTAATATCTTCTACAATTTTAAGACGAATTTTTGTTCTGCTATGGAAATTGAAAATAAGTCTGCTGCTAATACTAACAACAACAACAACAAACCTTTCAAATTCGAGGGTTTATTTTTTAAGAGATGGAAAAGTAATATATTCTTTTATATTACTACGAAAAAGGTTGCTTCTTCTCTCAGTATAACTAAGCTTGGACAAGTTGATCCACCTACTGTTGAAAACACAAAAGAAATTGAAAATTGGGAATATGATGACTTTATGTGCAAGAATTTTATTTTGAATGCTCTGAGTGATGAACTGTATGATTATTATTCTTCGTTTAAGACTGCTAAGGATGTTTGAGATGCTTTGCAAAAGAAATGTGATACTGAAGATGCTGGGTCAAAGAAATATGTTGTTAATCGCTATATGAAGTATCAAATGATTGAAGAAAAATCTATTGTTTCCCAATCCCATGAACTCCAGAAAATTACTCATGAAATTTTGTCTGAAGGTATGCAGATAGATGAACAGATTCAGGTTGTTGTGATGATTGACAAACTGCCACCAAGCTGGAATAATTTCAAGAAGGATCTGTGCCACAAATCGAAGGAGTTTTTTATGGAAAGCTTGACCGTCAAACTTAGGGTTGAGGAGGAGGCTCGGAAACAAGATTCGAAAGAGAATGTTTTTGTTGTTTTAAACAATAACAATAAAACTCTAGCACACTCGAAGCCAAACAAGAAGAATCTTGTTTCTAGTTTTGTACTTAACAAGGCTGGGTTTATTCAAAACATTGGTTCTGATCAGTATGTCATCACCCAAAATGGATCATTTATTGGTAAAGGTTATGCTTGTGATGGTATATTCAAGCTGAATGTTGAGATGGATAAAATTGCATCTTCTTCTTATATTGTTAGTACTTTTAATGTTTGGCATGCTAGACTTTGTCATGTTAATAAAAGGCTAATTAAAAATATGAGTAATTTAGGTATTATTCCTAAAGTACAACTGAAGGATTATGATAAATGTGAATCATACGATCAAGTCAAAATAACCAAGACTTCACACAAATTTGTAGAACGAGAATCTAAACATCTTGATTTAATTCATTCTGATATTTGTAAATATGATGGCGTTTTAATTAGAAATGGGAAAAGATATTTTATTACTTTTATAGATGATTGTTCAAATTATACATATGTTTACTTGATGTGCCATAAAGTGAAGCTCTTGATATATTTAGAGTATTTATGAATGAAATAGAAATTCAGTTTAGGAAAAGAATTAAGAAATTTCGTAATGATAGAGGTACAAAATATAATTCTATTGAATTTAATAAGTTGTATGAAACACTTGAAATTATTCATAAAGTAACTGCACCTTATTCGCCTGAAATGAATGGAAAAGCTGAATGGAAAAATAGAATACTATTTGAGTTTGTTGTAGTCATTTTGTTGAATTCTAGTGCATCTTCTCTTTGGTGGGGAGAAATTCTCTTAACTGTTTGCTATGTTTTGAATAGAGTTCCTAATTCAAAAACTAGTATTTCACCTATTGAATTATGGCTAAATAGAAAACCAGATGTTTCATATTTTAGAATATGTGGTTGTTTGGCTTATGTGCGAATACGAGATCCTAAAAGATTTAAACTAGCAAGTAGAGCATATGAATGTGTTTTTATTGGATATGCCTTAAATAGCAAGGCATATAGGTTCTTTGATATTAAAAATAAAAAAATTATTGAATCACTTGATATTTATTTCTTTGAGGACAAGTTTCCGTTTAAATCTAAAATTAGTGGGGGTTCTATAGAATATATTGTTGCTAATGAGCCAACATTGTCTAAGCGTAAAGAACCATCTAATATTGAAATTGAGTTAAGAATAAGTATAAGACCTAAAATATCAATAAAATTTGGGCCTGATTTTTATGTTTTTACTTTAGAAGGAGATCCTATTTCTTTAGAAGAGACATATAAATTTACTGATTCTATGTTTTGGCGAGAAGCTGTGAATGATGAAATGGATTCTTTATAATCTAATAAAACATGGAAACTTGTTCATTTGCCTTCTGGATATAAACCTATTGGTTGTAGATGGGTACTAAAAAGAAAATTCAAGGCTGATGGTTCCGTAAAAAAATACAAAGCTAGACTTATAGTTAAAGGCTTTAAGCAAAGAGAAAATATAAATTTTTTCGATACCTATTCTCCTGTCACTAGAATAACTTTGATTCGTGTTCTATTTGTTATTGTTGTTGTGCATAACTTGATTGTACATCAGATGAATGTTAAGACAACTTTTTTGAATGATGACTTGGATGAGAAAATTTACATGGACTAGCCTGAAGGATTTATTATTCCTAGACAAGAATATAAGGTATATAAATTAGAAAAATCTTTATATGGTCTTAAGCAAGCACCTAAGTAATGACATGATAAATTTGACTCTCTTGTTATTAGTCATGGTTTCAGAGTGGTAAGTGTATTTATTACAAGCTTGTTGGTAATGTGTGCACTATGAAAGTGGATGATCTATTAATATTTGGTACAAGTATTAGTGTTGTTAATGAAGTAAAAAATATGCTTAGTAACAATTTTGATATGAAAGATGTTGGAGAGACTAATGTTATTCTTGGAATTAAAATAACAAGGACAAGTAATGATATTTCGTTGGATCAATATCATTACATTGAAAATATGTTATGTAGATATAACTATTTTGATTGCAAACCTGTTTGTTCTCCTTATGATCCTAGTGTTAAATTATTTAAGAACATTGGTGAAAGCATTAGGCAATCTGAGTATGCTAGCATTGTTGGGAGTCTTTGTTATGCCACTAATTGTACCCAGCTCGATAGTGCATATGTTGTTGGAGTTCTTTGTAGATTTACTAATTGTCCTAATGAAAAACATTGGTTTGCTGTTAGAAGGCTCATGCATTACTTGAAAAGAGCCATGAACCTAGGCTTACACTATCAGTGGTTTCCCACGGTCCATGAAGGATTCAACGATGCCGATTGGAATACCCTTTCGGATGATTCAAGAGCATCTAGTGGATACATTTTTAATATCGTTAGTGGAGTTGTTTCTTAGAAATCAAAGAAACAAATTATTCTAACTCAATCCACTATGGATTCAGAACTTATTGCTCAGCTACTACTAGTGTCTTAGTAACACCCTTTTGGGAAAGATCTATCTTGACTAAAAAAAAAGAAATTACAATCTTGTTTTTTCGAAAAAAAAGAAGAGAAAAAAAGAGTGAAAGGGGCAATGCATTTAATGTTGGTGTGGAATACTTGCTAAAACATGGATAAAGTAACAATGCATTAAATGCATTAAGTCCCAGGTTCAAGGGAAAAAAAATCATTAGTGATATACATGGAATCATGGGGGATTTTAAAGGATTGAAGAGAAAAAAGGGGAAAAGGCCGAGTTTATTTATAGATAAAAAAATGAGGGTGTCAATGTAAGGGGATCACAAAAAATGAAAAAAAAATTTGTCTTTAGAGCGTATAAAAACTAGGATGAAAAAATGAGGATTTTAGATGGCTGAAGGATTGTGGGATATTTCTTCTTTGTATATCCTAGAGTTAGGGGTGTAGGGATAACCGACTAACCCGAGAACCAATTAAGTTAGTTTGGGAGTTTTTAGAGGAGAAAAGATCTTAATTGGTTCGGTTCTTGATTTAGCTCAACAAAATTTCAAAAATCAACACCATCCCATCTTCACCATCAACCTCCAACCACGCCACACCCACCCTTGTCAAACACCATCACCTTCGTAAGTTTCCTACTTTTTTTCTTGGAAGCAAACGCTCTCCTAACTCTACTTTTTATTTCTAGTGGATTTGCATTAATTTATTGCTCACCTGAACCATCCTTCAACTTAACCTTCATCATCTCATCTTCCACCAAAATAACGTACTTTTTATACAAAACTCAAGCCAACCCTCGGCCTTTTTTGGTGCAGTTTGCGCTTACCACCATCAACCACCCACAAAACCACCTTCACCTTCAACCAACTCCTTAAGCAACTCACCACCATCCAACGTAAACCTCTACACTCTTCATCCATCATCATTACCCTTTTAACCCAAATATATTTATCTTCCACCTCAACAAAAGACTTCCTTTAGAAAAGAAATAAAAGAAACAACCAAATTATGAAAATTTATTTTTTTTGCCTCCTTATCACCTCACGTATCTCCTGGTGCAACCCTCAACCAAAGTCACCGGCTTCTTTAAAAAATAAGTGTGTGTTGGTTGATTTTTAAATTTTTTAAAAATGATTCTCGAATTATGACTCGATTAATCAAATTAAGGATTGAATAGGTGAAGCTCACAGCGTCACGCTAGAGACGTCACCCGATTATCCTTTATCCGAAAATTAAAAAAAAGGTTTTGAATCTTTAGCGATTTGTTTTATAAAAAAATGAAGACCATTTATCACGAACTCTCTTATTCTTAAATTAATTTTAAAATAAAAATTATAAAAAATAAATTAATAAATAAAAAAATCAAACTAATAAATGAATAAACTAAAATGAACACCTTCCATCAACCCATAAATAAATAAATAAACAAGCTTACATAAAAATGCTACTTAAAGAAGTTGGTGCACCCCAGACCACCTACCTTTATCATCTCCATCTTCATCATACTTATCCCTCCATTTTTTTGACTACCACCACTAATCACCAACTTCATCATCAAGTTCACATTCACTCCATCACACCCAACGTCCGATCAAGTAATAAAATAAAATAAAAAAATTATGGACATTCACTTTTTGTTTTACCAATATTCTAGATCCTCTTCCGAACCAAAACAAGGTAAGAAGCTTACGGTCGGGTATCCGGATCGAAGACACAAGGTGCGATCCTTCAACCAAAAGCAATGGGTACGGGGACCCAAAGGTAAAAAGTTTACTGGTCAAGTATCCACCGAAGCTCAAAAAACTTAAAAGCAATGGGTACTCCATAAAAAGATCGTCGGGTATCCGTCGATCTTTTAAAAGCAATAGCCCGTCGGACTCCACAAAACCAGATCTCTCCCCATTGACCGTCGGACCTCAGAAGCCAAATCTCTCCTCACCGATCGTCGGACTCCACAAAGCCAGATCTCTCCTCACCGTAAACAACAAACAAATTGTGGTTTGACTCCACAAAGAACACAAGGCCCGATCTTTCCTCAAGACCCTAAAAGACAAAGTCGGACTCCACAAATCTTTGTCGTCTCGATCTTTTTGCCGCTTTCCGAATTAAAAATCCGCCAACGACTCCACAAAACCGAAAAGATCTCTCCCCAAAAGACAATGGGTGCGGGGACCGGAACCCGAAACTCGGACCTTAGAAATGCCCGCTTAAAGACAATCTCTCCTCACCGAAAAGATGATGGGTGCCGTCGGACTCCACAAAGTCAGATCTCTCCTCACTGACCGTCGGACTCCACAAAGCTAGATCTTTCCTCACCGACCATTGGACTCCAGAAAGCCAGATCTCTCCCCACCGACCGTCGGATCTCAGAAATCAGATCCTTCCCCTCATCGACCGTCGGACTCCACAAAGCCAGATCTCTCTTCACCGACCGTCGGACCTCAAAAACTAGGTCCCTCCCCAAACGTCCCTTGGTGTGTACTCTGTTATGGTTGCCAAAGTCTCCAAACTTTTATTTCTTTAAATTGAATTGTTGATTGTCCTTTTGAGTTTGAGGTTGAATCACGTGAATAATGCAATGGATGCGTAATGATGCAATGAATGCCCTCTGTATTTCACATTAAGACAATAATGATACATTTTGGTAAAAAAATTGGCCTTATGATTTGGAGAAGGGTAAAAAACTCATGAATATAAAAATGGCAAATAAAAAATATAAAAATAATAAAAATACCAAAAAAAAAAGGGAAAAAAAATCTTTAAATCAATGTAATGATCAATGATGATGATTGAATAGCGGATGCTATCTTCAATATCATTTGAATCATAAGGGTTTATTGAGTAGGGAATATGACTACACAAAGGATATTTACCAAGGATAGTAAGCTAACTTGTGATTGACTGTGTGTCGTGTGCAGGAATATGCAAATTAAAGTACAACAAAGATAAATTTACCAAGTGAAGTAACCTTTTGATAGAGTTTTGGGGAATATGATTACCTGAGATGCTTACTGAGGATACTTGTGCAAGAATGATTTTGTTTTCAAATAAAATTCCTCTTCAAAAATCTTTTTTTCCGCAGTAAGGCCAATTAAAATCAATCAACAAATTACACTTTAGATTTTTCAAAGAAAATACGTAACTTTGAGTTCTCCATTGCACTTGCCCCAATGTAGGGGATAAAAGTTTGCCCCAGGAGCAAAATTTCATTTTCTCGTCCAAGCCAAAACTAAATTTTCATAATTTTGTGGTTACTTTTTTATTATGAATAGTGATAATATTTTACAAAAAGTTGATGAAAATAAAATAAATATTTCCAAGGATTGTTAAGAATTTGCACAATTAACTTAAGGTTAAACTTTGCCAATTGTTTTAGAGCACACTTTTCTCTTATTGCTGTGTTAGTTCAAACTCTTTGTGGGATTAAGTTTTTCCGTCCTTCTCTTTCTTCATCCATAATCACCATGACAATCAACCTTTATTTTGTGTCTCCCCTAGTGTGTGGGAATCCAATCCAGGGTTTATTGAAGGTTCCAAAGACCATTTTCAAAGAAGGATTTTTCAATTTTTCCTAATTTAAATAAAATTGGTGGCGACTCCATTTTCATATTTTAAAATCTACGAGTTACTATTTTTCGCCACGATCACGGTCGCGACACCGCTAGTGAGGAAGCTAGTTGGTTGAGGAATTTCTTAGTAGATACTCCTTTATGGGAAAAAGTTTACATCTATGGTTTTAATGATTGAACAAGCATGGGGTGTTAGTAAACAAATCAGAATGTCAATTTTTTTTCCCCGGTCTTTGAAGAACTCATCCACTATGATACTTTGTCAAACTTTCTAAGGTTACCCCCGATCAACCATTGTACTATCTCAATTGTTCGACTTGAAGTCCACCCTCGATCGGTTCAACATTCTTCATACTTGCCTTATTACAATGACAAGAGTTGATATATACGTCAAAAACACAACACTGTAAGAGAATATCTTTCTATAAGTGTTGTAAGAGTGGATTATGTTCAATCTTGTGAGAATCATGCCAATCTCTTGACGAAAGGATTAACACGTGAAAAAGTGTGGAACACTTCGAAAGGAATGAGACTAAAACCTACGGATAAATGAGTCAATAATGATGATAACCCAACCTATTGAGTAGAGATCCCACAAAAAGGTTCAATAGGAAAAACAAATCATTAGTGATATACATGGAATCATGTAATTTTACATGGGGTTTTATACTCCAAGTCCATTCCCATAGCATGATATTCACCGAGTAACTTGAGATGGAAAAGGTGGTTAATGATGGTTGGAAGCCATAAGTTTATTAAAAAAACTCTTAATAGGGACTATAGCAAAAGTAGGGTGTTTTGCTATAGAAGCGCTCTTGATAACCTCACCTATGTATATATGAATGTGAGGCCGCATTCTATAAGAATTTGGCAAATTCTTTAGAGCGTATACTAGAACTAGGATAGAAGCACATGACCGAAAAATGATGGCTTTAGAATTACGTGTTAACAGGATTGTGTGTGATATTTCTTCTTTGTATATCCTAGAGTTAGGGGTGTAAATTAGTTCAAATGCAAGATAACTATCTCTCTCCCTTTTTTTTTTTTATGCTAATCCGACCAACTCTTTTTTTTTTTTTAGAATGTTAATCAATTAAGTTAATTTGGTTTGGTTTGAGTATTTTGATTGGTTCCAGTAAAATCCAAACCAATGAGAGCTTAATTGGTTTAGTTCTCAGATTTAGAATTTTAAATCCGAAGAACCACTCGAACCAAACCACTACTGCGCATGTACAGAGACATTAGACATATGTGTTTTCATTTTCTTTACCAAAATTGTGCCTTTCAATTTTTTACCAATTCTAACCCTATTCCCGGACTTCCATAAGGTGGCTTTTCTACCTCTACCTCATTTCGCCTTCCCTTGTCATTGCATTCATAAAAAAGGCTTGATTTCAGATGCCATCCAAAATGGCTACCACTACGCAACCTCTACCTATCCTAGCCCGGGTATAGGGCCCCACTCCGTGCTCGACAAACTTTATCAAAAATACCAAAATAAGTTTCCTACTTTTCTTCTTAGAAGCAAAAGCATCTCACCAACCCTACTTTTTATTTCTAGTGGATTTGCATTAATCTATTGCTCACCTAAGAGGACAAGTAAATATCTTCTTAAACCTATTACTCTTTCGGATCCCCCAATGTTTATTTAAATTGGGAAAACATTAGAAAAACCCTTTAATCAGCTCTTGAAGGTAAGAGTTTAAGTGTATTTTTATAACTTGCTTTTTTGTTTTATTTTAACCCTCTTGGAACAAAAGATGTTTGCATTCTTTATTTTTGAGTGCATCTATTAATGCCTTTTTTTTTTTGCGAAATTTTCTGCTCCTCTATCTCCTGGTGCTATCCAGGCCATACACCATTTTCTTTCATCCAAGTTCCAACATATTCTACATTTCCACTGCTTCATTTGATACTGCATAATTTTCTAACCATATTTTATAACAGAAGAACAACCTTATGTTACAAAATAAGTGATCTTGATTCTTTCATGAGAGTGACTTAATTTTAGAAACTTGGAATATCCCATGGAAGGATCCTGATTCTTTTTGAGTTCTATTCCTTTTTACATAGGCTCACATTATATTTCTTTTAATTATGTCATATTGTAAAATAAAAAGTGTAACATCCTAATATTGATACTCTAGTATAACAAACACATACCTGGATAAACAGTATCAGTCATGTTACTTTTAACTTAATCTTTAACTAATCCATAACACTTAAATAAATAATTATAGAGAGTCATATCTAAAAGTCATACATATAAGTGTTATACATACAACTTTTACATACTCAAAGCAAATATAATTAATTACATAATCTCTGAATTGAAAACTTTAAAAAATAATTTAATTTTGCTCTTCTATTTTCTTCGTCTTCTAAGGGAACCAACTTTAGGTTTAACCCTAAGGGAACCAATCTCTAGGTTCAACTCTAAGGGAACCAACTCTAGGTTCAACCTTAAGGGAACCAATCTCTAGGTTCAACCCTAAGGAAACCAATCTCTAGGTTCAACCCTAAAGGAACTAACTCTAGGTTCAACCCTAAGGGAACCTATCTCTAGATTCAACCCTAAGGGAACCAATCTCTAAGTTCAACTAAGGGAACTAACTCTAGGTTCAACCCTAAGGGAACCAATCTCTAGGTTCAACCTTAAGGGAACTAATCTCTAGGTTTAACCTTAAGGGAACCAATCTCTAGGTTCAACAACCTTAAGGGAACCAATCTCTAGGTTCAACCCTAAGGGAATCAACTCACTATTGCTACTATCCCATTTTAACTCAACTTATTGAGAGAGTAAAACATTTATCACAAAACTTGTATATCTAACTCAACTTTAACTATTAAATAAGTTACTAGTGTTTCTAGGACTCAAACCATCCCAAAACACCTCTAAATCTTGTCTAAAAAAGTTTATTTTCAAGATTGCACCAAATGTGTATCCTAACTCATAAAATTCTAAAATTTTATAGGATGATAACTCTCTCTCATATCATTCCAATGCCATAAACCTTACCTCTTTTGGGTGAGCGTAAAGTTATGCGACATTTTACAGAAGCAAAAATAGAGGATTTACTTATTTACCCATTTCTGTCCTGACTTTAAACTGCAACTGGGATCAAAATACACAAAGAAAAATTATAAAATTTAAGCCTTACATGTTAACTTTAAAATTTCACTAGTTTTATGTAAAACGGGCATCGGAGCAGGAAGTTATGCAATCTGGTTTACTGGCTGCCAGAATGCATTTTCTGCAAAATCTACCTTGGATTCAAACAGAAACTGGTACTAATTGGCTTGGTGGAAAATTCTAAAATTTTTAATACATTAGCCCTATGTCTTAGCTTTAAAATGACACAAAAATCATGTCATTCCGATGTCTGTAACTCAAGTTATGCAACAAACTCCACTAGCTGTCAGGATAACTCATTTTTTTGGTTTAAGGGAGTCTTTGCTGGTTTTCTGCATAAGGTTACAGAAAATAACCGAAAATCACATTCCCAAATCTCCCCAAAGGTTTTCCACCTCTAAACATGATTTCTAATTAACTCTCTAACCGATTAGAGCTCTTCAATAATCAATTAAAGTCCCTAATAATCTGTTTTCCAAAGAGGCCTAACCGATTATATACTTTTGCTAACCGGTTAAGACTTTTCCATGAGCTCTCTATTTTAATTGAATAATTGGTTAGGACATTGTCCTAACCGATTATTCACTCAACCAAAAACATATTTTGCCTTGCATAATCGGTTATAAGCAATCCATAACCAATTACCTTATGCTCAAATACATTCTACCTTACTAAATAATCGGTTAGGGAGCTCCCCTAACTGGTTATTCAAACTGATTTGCACTAGAAAATAGGGCAACCGTAGCCCTCTCTCATTGCAAATCTCATTCCTTTGCTCTTTTTCATGGATTCCATATGTTAAAAAAAATAATGGTCAACCCAATCACCCGAATCAAACCAAATAGATGTTTGGTTCGGTTTGGTTTGGATTTGACTATCAAAAAATAAGAAAACCGAACCAATTAATTTTGATTGGTTCAGATTTATTTTTCTCCAAAATTCGAACCAAACCACCCACTTACACCACTGCCTAGAATGATAGTTCAAGATTAATTCACTATCTATTCTTATACATTAGTAGGACTGTCACTAGGTAAAGGTTCAAGTTCAAAGAACACATTTGCTGATGCACAAGTCTTGACTGTCTTTCTCAAAAAAATTTGTTTTCGTTCTATTAAATATAAGTGGGGATTGTTGATATTTTATATATATATATATATATATTTTAAAAAGAAATTTTCTTTTTATGGCCCACCTTTTTACTTGACCTTATCTTTTTTAACTTGTTTATTATTTGAAATGGTCAACAACGTGAAAGTGTGGCTTGACTTTCTGTTCCTTATTTTCCTTGATTTTTTGCCTTAACATTTTCCTTATTTCTGGCCATGTTTCTGTTCATATTAAAAGGAAAGTAATGTCTTGATTGTTTGTTTGGATATTAGCATTAAAAAGGTAACGTTCTAATTTTCTGAAACAGAAAAAATAAAACGTTCATTTTTTTATTATAAATGATGGAAGCTCTCTTTGAGAGTTAATCAATTTTTTTTATAGAGAAAGACAGAGAATATACTGCAAATTTGAACAGTGTTCTTGTGTGCAAAGAACACTGATACAGAGAGAGTTTTTAGGCTGTTTTATCTTGGGGGTGACGTTGTTGATACACTATTTGCACAGAAAGAGGCAGAGCCACGAATCGTCTTAAAGAGAACAACTTAGTTCGTGACTCAACCCACAATTCTCAATTTTACTGGTCAATAATTTTTTGCTTTTCAAATTTTGAGGTAATATCTTTTACACTTTAAGCATACATTCACACACACACATTTATCCTGGGGGCGACGTTGTTGATACACTGTTTGAACAGAAAGAGACAGAGCCACGAATCGTCTTAAAGAGGACGACTTAGTTCATGACTCAACCCACAATTCTCAATTTTACTGGTCAACAATTTTTTGCTTTTCAGATTTTGAGGTAATATCTTCTACACTTTAAGCGCGCGCACACACACACGCACACACACTTTCTTCACATCCAAACCAAAAACACACCCACCCACATACATGAAAATAATCCCAACCATGCACCAAACTCAAACTTGTAACCACCGTCAGCAACCCAACAAAACCCGACCATTGAACTCTAGTCCACCGAGCCATTACCTACAAAAAATAGAACCCATGGAAGAATCGAACCCTAACAATCAACATCCCAAACCAAAGACAACCTAATCGAACCACCTCGACTACTACCCACAAACATCGCAAGCCTCCACCCCCATTAACCCAGAGCCACAATATTGCCTCCATTCGCTTCACGACCCACCGTCACAAACCACCACCGAGCGCAGACCTAGAAGAACCTAATCAAACCTGTATTCGCCATTCCCTATATTCGCCCCTTGTTTGTGCATTTTTTTTTTAATAAATCCCCTCATATTCGGAAGTTGCATTAGACCTGACTAATTTAGAGTCGAATTAAGTCATACTTAAATTCAAGATTTTACTTTAAAAAAATAAATGTTAAATCACTTGAATCAAAGTGTTGTTATTAGTGCGTTCTTTGAAGACTCGAGTCTTCCTTTCCCTTTTCTTTGCCTCGTTTTCTTTTATTTTTCAACCATGATTTATACACACTTTTATTACATTATTTTTACACTAATTTATTTTTAAATAAAAAATACACGTTTTAATGCATTATATCTCTATTTTTCTTTTCCTAAAAAAGATAGTGTGAAGAAAAATATAAAAAAAATTAGTGTGAATTCATTTTTTTTGTTTGGTTGTTTGTTTGAATATATAAGTGCTAAATGGGCTTGGATAAAAACCTTTTTTTTTTGGATAGTAAGTTTGGAATGAGTTTATTTTTAGAGTAGGATTATTCCTTTTATTATAAAAAAAGTTTAAAAAGATTAATTAAAAAATTAAAATAAAAATGTAAAAAAATGATTAAGTAGTCAAATAATTTGGGCTAAGGTTAGAGTAATTAAAAAATATAAAAAATCACAAAAAATAAGTCATAAAGGGTGGGTAAGTAACTATTGTGGTAAGTAACCTCAATTTCTTGAGATGATGATGCAAATTCAAATTCCAAAGAAGTAACTATTATGAGAAGACTATACATAACTCTCATACTATCGCGGTCAAATGGAGATTAGTTACATGAGTGGTTCAAAATGGTCGAATGTGTGGAGATATTTTATAGTCTTTAAAAAAAACAAAAACAAAAAAGATAATAAAAATAAAAAAAATGTTTTTGAGTCCCCTTGTTGACTTCTTGTGATTTGCTTCATTTTCATAGGCATGTTTATTTTAATTGTATTATTAATGTTGATCTTGCACTAATTTAAAAAATATAAGAATTAAACCTTTTTCTTTTCAAAAAAGAAAAAAAATGAACCAGTTAAGTTGTGTGACAGCTTGTTATAAATCCCATGACTTTTAAGAATTATTTGAGTTGTGACAGTTTGATGACTCAAAATTTTTAAATAAAATCAAATGACCTTTCTAAAAATAAAAATAAACTTTTTAAAAAAATTAAAGTTAACTAACTCACAAATATTTTTTAAAGAATGAAGTGACTTTTAGTTCCCTATTGCATTGGGCGATATATAGGAGTGGAAAGTTTTTCATTTAAGCCAAAATTAAATATTTATAATTTATTTGTTTCCTTCCTCTTTGTGAATAATTACAATATTTTAATTTGTTTTTTAAAAAATAGGGTAAAATAAATATTTTTTAAGGTTATTAATTTACACAATTAGCTTAAGATAATTGTATTTTGAACGGATGGTATATGTTGTTAACACATTCTTTACCTATAATCGACTTCCAAATCTAAATACGTTTTCCTAAATGAAATAATTTTTTTAATATTTTTTCAATTTAAATAAATCCTAGTTGCGACTCCTTTCATTTTATCTCTTTTTGTTGACCTATCGTGATCCTGATTGCGACACCTAACTCAACTCATTGCAAATTGCAAGTTGGGCAGGCTGACATATCAACCTGTCAATTATTATTTTTTATTTTTAGAAAAATTAAATAAATGATAATTAATAAATTTAGGCAATTTAATTTTGGGTAAATAGCAAATAAATTAAAGAATTAGTACATTGCCAATTGAATTTTAACTTTTTTTAAAAAATAATGGTATACTTTTTATGTAATAGCTTGTTAGATTTTTTTTTAAATATTGACCCAAAATTGGACTAAGCAAGTTAAGCTAAAAGAAATTTGGACTTAAATTTTACTAGTTTAATTCACACATTTTGTCATATTATTTGAGTCAATCTATCAGACTTGGTTCATTTTAATAGCTTTACATATCACAATTATTTTATAATAATGGCAATTATAAATTTATTTTTTAAAAAAAATTAGTGGCTTTCACCTTAAAAATTCTTCAAGGTAGAAAAAGAGAAAAATCCTTTGGAATTGATATGTGACATGCGCTGATCAATTGAGATCGAAATAGGACAAACATAGTTCCTCTATTTTTTTTTAAAAAAATAAGGATTTAAATTTTTTTTATGTAGACTTTTCAAATGACCCTATTATCTTAAGAGAGAGAAATATAAAAAATTATAAAAAATTAAAAATTATTAAAAAGCAATTTTGCAAAACATTATTCACCTAGAATATTGTTTAATTAAAAATGATTTAATATAAATATTTAAATTATTATTTAATATATATAAAATTATATGATTTATATTAAAAATATAATTATTATTAACAATATTTTTTCATATATTGAATAATAATTTAAATAAGTAAGAGATGACATTATGTCTACTTAATGTGTGTTTAAATTAGAGTTGATAAATTTAAATTTAATTAAAAATATATTTATAAACTTAAATTTAATTAAAAATAAATTTATAATGATATAATTTATATTTAAAATTTTTATCTCAAAAATAAGTTAAAAATAACAACTTTAATACAAAAGTAACATTTTCTTACCTTTCAACCAACGTACATTTGGTTTAAAATCACCATGAAGGAAACGAAATTGAAGATATCCAAACATTAAATTTATGTGGTTCGAGAATTTTAAAAGTCAGTTTGGTGATGGCAACGGATTCCCAAACATGCACTTAATAATCTCACTGACCTATTTATCACATCATGACCGTTCCTTGCCTAACCTGGTTTTTACCCTCTAGTAAAACGTTTTCCCTAAACAGAACGTGTGCCTCACCCTCACCGTTACTGATTTCAGTTGAGACTTGGGAGTGAAATTTCTTGGATTTATGTTAGGTACGTCTTTTGTTCGGTCTTTTTCGATACATGCTGACTGATATGCATACATGTTGTGTTCTCATGCTCTTATTTTGGACTTCTAATGACAGTGTGTTGGTGCTGGTAAACTTCCAAGTTGTGAGAATGTTTAGTTTTAGACTAAAAGGTTAACTCGGAGTTTCCGACTACGGGACTAATGTTACCTTCAAACAGTTGTTATTTTGGCGCTTTTTTTTTTTGGGCATCCTTGTGTGTATTAAAAATCCCAACACTTTAGTGCTGTCCTTTTTCCAGAAATTCTCAGCATGTTCAACCATCAAAGCATTATTATTTTTATTTTTTTCGCCTTAAGAGTTTTGCATACTTGCTGTACGGTTTCTGAATCTTTGCCTTCATTTAAGTGCACAAAATGCCTCCATGTGAACGGACTTTATTGCAGGGGTTCAAAATTCACTAGAAACACCTTTTGGCCATGGTCAAGCTAAATGTCCGAGCGAGGATTAGTCACCACACCTAAAAAGAAGTGCATAAAAGTGGATTAATTTCTTGCATTAAATGTTGTTGTGGCCGCAATTTTCCAGTAATTTTGGATGTTTATTGTAACTTTCTTTCTGTATTTTGAATAGCTTTCTGTCCAAGATTTTTGCATAATGTTGTTGATATTTCCTAGTCATTCTTTCATGTTTTAGGCCTTACAATTGCATGGTTTGTTTTCTAACTCATTCTTTTGCAGTACTTGTTTTCAATGTTCTAGCATTAAAGATTCCCTTTGGCCTTTATGCCTTGCAAACATACCAACTTGTTGCTGGACTTTCTCTCCAAGTCTCCATGTTGTTTGAGTGCTAAGGTGTTGATCTGTTTTGAGTCCTCTATGTATATATGTGTTATGCATTTTTTTTTTTGGGTGCATTTTTTATATTTGTACATGGATCATGGATGGCAATATGGCATTACCTATATTGTCTTGATTTATGAAGTCAACATAAAGTAGCTTGTCCTAGTTAATTTTTCCATCTTTGGTGAAGTATTAGATCTGCGCTAATCTATGTGGTAAACACAATTAATAAGGTTGCCTAAGTGGTTTTTGTTCCATGTGGAGTAAACAGATTCTAAAACATGGTGAATCTTTAAATTAAGACCTTATTAGTTATAAATGTGTATAGTATTTCCTACTAGTTATTAATGTGTAGTATTTACTATTACTTAAATCTCTCTTCTAGCATCTACCTCTTTATATTAGTGCTTGTGTTGCACATCCTTTTTGTACTAACAAACTTTTGTCCTTGGGATAGTAAAAGGAGGAACGAAAGTAACACCATTAGACCTTGTAAACTTAGTCATTTTGCCTAAAGTGCTTAGTCAATTTGAGCATGTTATCCAAGCTTAGTAACTTAATTTCTTTTTTGTCTATCATTTAGCATTATATTAAAATTTTCACCTTGTTGTTAGAAGGAGGAGGAGATTATATATTGGAGCAAAACCATTGTGTGAGAAATATCACATCATTGTGTTTAACTAATTCAAAACTTGAACCATATAATGTGAGCATGGTAGCTCGGTTTGCTCCTCTCTTTGTCTTTAGTTGTCCACAAATGAGACAAATGTATGAGGCAAATTATGATGAGTAGACCTGTTTTGATTTGTGACTTTTTATTAAAGGCTACAGTTCTTTCCTCTCGTTGCTGTTGTTATTTATACTTACATTTTATGAAGGACTGCTGTCTGCACTCCCTTGATTCATCTTTGGTGGAGTGGTCTTAGTTATTGAAAGAAAACACTTTAATTTTTTGGCCAATGTTACAAATATATGTCAAATGTTATTTAGAATTGATGCTCCATTTTCTATAGCAAATAGTGATCTTTATTGGTTTTCCTGAACTGCAGCCCGGTTTTCACCTGATGACAAATATTCATTAACAAAATGATGTCATAACAGTCATAGATAAATAAGCTTCTGAAAGGTTAATTTGTGGCTTATTAGGATATGGATGGTTTATGTTGAAAAATGCATGAGTTCATTGGAGGCATTGTGTGTTTGGACACCACTTGAGTTGATGTATTGATTTGATGCTGTTTGTGATTTAAGTTTAGTGTCTGTAATGCTAATGAAGTTCTTACTCTTCTAGGAATATAGGATGTGATCTGGGATAACGATGAGTAGATAACCATGCCAATTTGCCTATTGTTCTATTTTCTTTTTAAAAAATTGTTGCATATTTGTCTACTTATAATAACATTTATGTACTGGGTTGTCCTTTGTATAATTTCATTCTTATTATGGTTGCGATGTTGGCCAAGTATGTTATAACTAATACAATTCACTTTCTATAATCAAGATTATTGTTATAGATTATATATTCTGCATGCTGGTGCAGTTTATAAGAGAAAGAATTTGCTTGGAACCTCAATGGCCCCCCCTGATATTGCAAAGGTACATTTTGGCTTCATGTTTGATATACTTGACTAGTTTCTAAGTTAAAAATGGAACTATACGTTCCCGTTGGAAAATCTTCACATGCTTTGGTCTATTTCTCAGTTTCGTTGATTTATGAGATATTAGCCTCTGCATTGTTCAACTTTTCTTTTCTTTTTTTTATTCTTTCTTCTTTCTCTTCCCTCTTATTTTTTTTTCTCTTTCCAATATTACTTCTCTGTTGATAAAGCCGTTTAGTGCAGTATACATTCAAGCTATTTGGCGCTTAATTGGTCTATTGTGTTTCTTCTTCATTTTCCAACATTACAATTTTCTTGATAAAGCCATTTCTTCTGTTAGCTCAATTCTCTTAATGGTTCCAACTTCTTTACATGCAGCTACCACAATTTTGAAATCTAGTGTTTCCATACTCCAATTATTTTTTATCCATATAAGTAGACAGAGTCTTAGTTCTTTCTCATAAATTTTCTCTGCATTACTTCTACATTTTCAGAACCCAAAGGCTCTAAGCTCTCAAGTGCTAAGCTCTACCATGGCAACCCGGGAAGGCAAAGCCATTGGCATAGACCTGGGTACAACCTACAGCTGCGTTGCAGTGTGGCAACACAACCGGGTTGAGGTCATTCCAAATGACCAAGGCAATCGTATCACCCCTTCTTGTGTTTCCTTCACTGATACTGGAAGGTTAATGGGCGAAGCAGCCAAGAACCAAGTAGCCATGAATCCACACAACACTGTTTTCGACATTAAACGTTTGATTGGGCGGCGATTCTCTGACCAATCAGTTCAGAAAGACATGAAGATTTGGCCTTTCAAGGTTGTCCCTGGCTGCCAAGACAAGCCCATGATTGTGGTCACTTACAAAGGTGAGGAGAAGCAAATTACAGCTGAAGAGGCATCTTGCATGGTTTTGTGCAAGATGAAGGAGGCTGCTGAAGCTTATCTGGGTCATGAAGTGAAGCATGCTGTGATCAGTGTTCCTGCTTATTTCAACAACTCACAGAGGCAGGCCACTAAGGATGCAGGGGCAATAGCTGGTTTCAATGTGGTGAGAATCATCAATGAGCCATCGGCAGCTGCTATGGCTTATGGGTTGAACAAGAAGGCTTGGAGAGAAGAAGGAGAGAAGAATGTGCTTGTGTTTGATCTTGGTGGTGGCACTTTTGACGTTTCCTTGGTGACCATGGAGGAAGGGATCTTTAAGGTTTTGGCGACTGTGGGAGATACTCATTTAGGAGGCATGGACTTTGATAACAGAATGGTGAATCATTTTGTAAAAATGTTTAAGAGGAAGCATAAGAAGGACATTAGTGGGAATGCTAGAGCTCTAATGAGGTTAAGGACAGCGTGCGAGAGAGCTAAGAGGACTCTATCTTCATCTTCGCAGACCACCATTGAAATTGATTCTTTATATGAAGGCATTGATCTCCATGCCACTGTCACCAGGGCAGAATTCGAAGAATTGAACATTGAATTTTTCAGGAAGTGTATGGACTTGGTGAGGAAGTGCCTCATTGAAGCCGACGTCAAACAAGTACATGATTTTGTTCTTGTTGGTGGGTCTACTAGAATACCAAAGGTTCAGCAACTTCTGCAGGCCATGTTCAATGTCAGTGGCAAAAGGCTCTGCAAAAGCATCAACCCTGACGAAGCTGTGGCATGCGGTGCAGCAGTCCAGGCAGCAATGTTGAGCAGTGAACAAGACAAGAAATTGGAGCATCTGTTGTTGCTGGATGTGATACCACATAATCTTGGGCTTGAGACTGAAGATGGTGTCATGTCTGTGTTAATTCCAAGGAATACCATTATTCCCACTAAGCAGGAACGGCTTTTATCTATCTGCTCTGAAAATAAGACTCAGGTTTCCATCAAAGTGTATGAAAGAGTGAAAGCTAGAACCATGGATAGCATCCTTCTTGGGAAAATTGAGCTCACTGGCTTCAGTCCAGCACCAGAAGAAGTCTCTCAGATCAATGTTCGCTTTGATATAGATGTCGATGGTATTTTGGAGGTCACTGTTGAAGATAAGACCGTGGGGTTGAAGAAGAAAAAGATGAGGGTCACCAACAAAAGGGGAAGGTTGAGTGAGGAAGAGATGAAGAGGATGGTGAGAGATGTAGAGAGGTATAAAGAAGAGGATGAGAAGGTGAGAAAGAAGGTGAAGGCGAAGAACTCTCTTGAGAGCTATGCTTATGAAATGAGGAACACAGTGAAGAAGATTGAGAAGGCAGTGGAGGAGAGCTTAGAATGGCTAGATAGAAACCAATTGGCTGAAGCTAATGAGTTTAAGTACAAGCAGCAGGAGTTAGAAGGGATCTGCAATTCTTATCATTGATTGGTAAAAGATTGATGAAGTTGACACAGTTAGAAGCAATGTATAATGGTTCCAGCTTCGTTAGTTAGTAAAGGAAAAAACTTTGTGTGCATATTTATTTCTCTGATCTAGTTTATGGTATACCTGAATATCTCCAGTCTTTTTGGTAATATGGATGCAACTAATATAAATTGCAAGTAATGATGCGTTTGTTAAGTAATCCAATGTAATAGATGCTCTCATATGGATTTATCTATATTTCGTTTTATCTTTTTTTTTTTTTGTGGTTGGTTACTCGTTTTTGCTTTTTCTATGTCTATGATACTTTGTCCAAGAAACTATTGACTTGATTTTGATACACAATCAATTGTAAAAGTCTTCTTGTGCTATGATCTGATTTTGTGTAGCACTTCATTAACAGAGTTTGACTATTTTTGGGTGGTAAAAAGAGTTTGACTATGATAACATTTACCTAAGATGTTAAATTCTTTTAATATTGTAATATCATAGTTGGTAGTGTAAAAAGTTTTACAAAAATGAATCAAAATTAAATTAAAAAATTATTATTCCACACTAATAAAGTGGATGTATCTCTTTTCTTGAAGTTGTTATTAGTATAATAGCAGTCGAAATAAAATAATTATTTTTAAGTGGTTTAAATATCATTTATCATTAATAAAATTAAAATAAAATTGTAAAACAAGTTTTTGTAGTATTATTTTTTATTTTAAAACAATTTTTGTGCAAGCCATAGGAGAAATAAAATCTAAAGATTGATTGCAGAATAATAATCTTTGTTTGATTTTTTTAAATTATTTTAAAATAATCATAAAAATATAATTTAATATTAACTATATCATTATCAACATGTTAAAAAATTTATTAATAAAAATACAAAAATAATTTGCTGGTGTAATAAAACTTTATATTTAACTATAACTAGATTTTGCACTTGTGCAATGCATGAGGTAAATTAAAAATTAAATGATAAAAATAAATATAATTATATAAAAAATTATTAAATAAAAATATATAATAATTCATTAAGAAAAATAAAATTTATAAGTTTAGTTTTAAAATATATAAAATATAATTTTTATTATATTTTCATAAAATATTTCATTGTAATATAAATATTAAATAATTTAAATATAAATTGTTATAAATAACCTATAAACTTGAAAAATATTTATAATATAAATAAAATCTTCGTCTTCTAAATAAGTAATTTAATCCAATAATTTTATAAAAATATTTTAATAAATTAATTTGACTAAAAATTATATATAAATTAATTTAATTTATGTAAGTTAAGTAATGAGTAGTTTTGAGATAACAAAATCTCTTTGTATTTGGAGATTCTCTTGAAAACTGTCTCATTTGAGGACCTGAATTCGAAAAATTTTTCCTATTGAAATGTGAACGGGATAAAAATCCTCCCGATACAGGTATAAAGACAGGGGCAGAGATTGTATTCCCTGCCCCACGAGGTTTCTGTCCTGAGAAATTACTAAATTATTTATATTGATTGAATTATATATGTGTCTGGGGGTGTGTCTGTGTGCGTGCGTGTATTGTGTATGTGTATTAGTACTTTATTCATTTTACTATTTTTCATCTGTATTTTTATATTAATTTTAAATTAAAAAATATATCTTTATGAAATAATTTGTAATAATTTTATTTATATTATGATTTAATAAATTGAACAACTAATAAAAATATTAATAATTTTATAAAATAATATTCAAATGTAATATAATAAACAAAATTTGAGAAAAAATTATAGAATTTGGAATATAAGTTATGTTATTTTTAACCACATATTAATGATATATTAAAATCATCTTAGAAAAAGAACTATAAAGAAAATATGAAAATATATTCTTTAACATTGACAATTTGTAACATTACTTTTATATAAGTATAATGAAGAATAACATTATTTATTTGCATGTGTTATGCATGGAATTAATTAAGAATTGAGTTATAAAGATAAATATAATAAAATAATTTTATTAAATGAAATATATAGGCATATGTAAAAAAAAAAAAGAAATATATAAAGACAAAATTATCTAATATTAAAATTTAATGCTCAATTGTTTTACTAATTATTTTTGTATATTACATGTTTATTCTTGATATAACAACTTTTATTATTAGATACACATATGATTGAATAAAAATTAAGTTATATTTTGTCAAGTAGAGTTTCATTAACTTCATTTACATCTTGGTTAGATACTTATAAATTTTTTTTATACTTTTAGTGTAATTGAAAATATTAAGTTATTCTAAGCATTTTTAACATATTGTGTAATATTTATATTAAATACTTGAGTAAATATTTATTTGTGAAATTTCTAAAACTAACAGTTAAAAAGAGAGTGAGAGTAGTAGAAAATAAGAAATTTAAGTATATTAGTGTGTTATTTAAATAAGAGATGCATGAAAGTGAAATAAGAGGTAAGTGATAACTAAATTAATATATTGATTTAATTAAAAATAATTAATACAAATTATTGAACAATTCAAGAAATTTCATATTTTCTTAAGATTTGTTATTATATTATTATCTTTAAGATTTGTTATCATATTTTAGACTTAAATAAAAATATTATTTTAATATATTTAGGACATTACAAACTTATTTGTACAAAATTTGTAGACTAACGATTTTGAATGTTATTAACTATAGCTAAAACACTTCACTTGTTTTAATCAAATTAAATAAAAGTTACTTTTTATTTTAATAATCATCAATGCTATTGAAAGAAATAACTTGAAAGATATGTAATGAAAATATACAGTATATATTTATGTAGAATGATTAAGTTAATTTACACAACTAAAATATGAATGAAATATTTGAATTAATTATCCTAAATATTTGTATAATAATTACCTAATATTACTATATTAGTGAAATTCTAATTGACGATTAAAATACAAAGTAAATGAAACAAATAAAAATCACTTAATAAATTAAAATTAACAAATCAAGTAAATCAATAATTAAACGACACAAAAAATAAAATAAAATAATAGAAAGAACAATTACTTAGAGGTTCTCATGTGAATCATCATCGTCTTCTAAATCCTTACATCAAACATTTTCTAGCGAAAATTAAAGAAGCTGAAGAGCAAGTTGTGTGAAAGATTGAATCAAGTTGTGTGATTAACATCAGATTCTTTTTTCTAATCTCTCATACTTTGCAAGGCTTCTCTAAGTGCTCGTGAATTTAAACATGACTAGATCAAGTTGTGTGAAAGATAATATTTTGATTGATAAATTAGTAATGTATAGATGTGAAAGAAAAATGGTTAATGTGGAATACAAGAATGACATAACTTTTAACATTTAGGGTCCGTTTGGTACGTAAGATATGATAAGACTTAATTGTATTAGGTCTGATAGTATAAAGCCTGATAATTTTTTAATACTATCCAGTGTTTGACGCAACATTGTATAAGATATTATGTTGTATAAGATATTACTATCATTGTATAAGATAATACTATAACTTATTGTGCGCATTTGAGTGTAGGGGAAATGAGAAGCAGTGGTTTGCCGTGGAAGATTGTATCGGGTAAGAGAGAAATTTTTGGTTCCAATATAAAACCCATAAATAAATGAACCAAAGGCTTCATCCAAAGATGAACCATTTAAAAGAGTGTCAACCGAATTAGTAGTAAAAATATAAAATGATTGTCTTTATATAGAAAAATAATTGCTTTTGACTACTTGTAATTTGAAATCGAATATGAAATTAATTATAAATTTTGATTGATTTACTAATAAGCTAAAATAAGAAGAAAATTTTAATTTTTATTGAAAAATTTTCTTTCTTAATCGAATATGAAATTTATTTAATAATTATCAAATTTGACTACTTGAAGTTTATTGCAAATAAAAAAATTAAGCATTAACATAATAATAAATTAAAAGTAAATTAAACCAATTAAAGCAAATCAATCAAGCCTAACAAATCAAAATATTCTACAAACAATAATAAATGAAAATTACCAATTGAAGCAAATTAAATATGAAATTAATATAGAAAAATAATTGCTTTTAACTCACCTGCACTTTGAAATCGAATATGAAATTAATTATAGATTTTGATTAATTTACTAATAATTCAAAATAAAAAGAAATTTTTTACTTTTATTAAAAAAAATTCCATTCTAATCGAATATTACATGATATGTTACATGATAATTATTGAGAGTAACATATATCATGATTTAAAGACATATACATTCTCTTTATATATTATATTATTATTATTATATTATTATTATATAATGATTGTACAATCAATAATTTCTTCGTAAAAATAATTTTTTTATACAAATAGATAAGAATCTTTTACTTGATAATATAAAAAGAATTTTGTTAACAAATGTTTTATGTAATAAAAAATAAGAAGTATTAAAATAAAATGTAAACTTTTAAAATTTTTAATGTATTAAATATATTTTTTAATATTTTTTATTTTTTTATTCTTTAACAAGTACACACTCATTAAATAAATTAACGTAAAACTACTTTACACATTCCATTAATTGAAATTAAATACTTTTTATTTTTATTTTTTAATTATAGAGTAACTAAGTAAAGATACAGTTAAGTCAGTTATCATGTTAAGAAAAATATTAATAATATTTTTTTAATATTTACTTTATTAATTTAAAAATAAATGTTATTAATATTTTTTAATAATTATTTTAAATATATAAAGTAAATTAATAATAAAATAAATATTAAAAAAATATCCAAAAAATTTTAAACTATATTATAGGTAGATGCTTTCAAGTACTAGCTTCAGGTTGGAATGCGACTGAACACGAATAGAACACCTTTTTTGGTTTTTCTTTTGTATTTGATTTTTCCATCATTAAGCGTGTGACAACGGTCACAAAAGTAAGAAGAGTTGGAAGAGAATATAGGCAGCCGAAAAGAAACTTTGACAACGTTTCAATTTGGGTGGCGTATATATATCTGAAGCAAAATCTCGTGCTGTCAAAAAGGCAGACTCAACCCACCATTATTGCCAAGTGCTGAAGGAATGGGAATCAACCACTTGTTGTCATTGATGACTCTTTGACCAAACCATCATTCCTACCTCTTCCTCCCTCCCTTTGCACACACATCCTTGTTTCATTTCATCACTCCTCATAATCTGAAACCAAAGTAATTAGCACAGCCTCCTTTTCTTACTATCAAACATCATCAACCCAAAACGCATACTATGCTTTCTTTGCAGTTATGATCTGAAGTAACACACACACCCATCACCCATTTTTCCTTCTTACCGTTTTATCATAGTTGACTGGGCAGCCAAAGGAGGCTGCAACAAATAAACAAGTGGGTATTTGAATTTGTTTTTTTTTTAATAATAAATTATTATTATTATTGTTGTTGTTGTTGTTGTTGCCAGTTGGCACCATATGTTTTTATCAATGTTTGCCTATGTAATGTAAAAACTTGGTGAAATAGCTTGATTTGATCTGAATTCTGAAATGGGTATTATTGTTTTGTTCAATCAGTGTATCCAAAGGTGAAGGTAAGACAGGAACCGTTTCAAGAGGATGATGATGGTCATGTACATGTACATGTACGGGACCTTGGTCTCAAAGCTCTCCTCTCTCTATCTTCTCCAGGTAATTATTATAATTTACAACTACAACCATCACTACTTCTAACTTTTTTTTTTATTTTGGTTTTAAATTACAATCCTTATGAATTGCAGAGCTTTAGTTTTTCAATAGAAAGTCCCAGTGGAGTAATAAGTTCTTGCCTTCCAGTTCCAGGAACTATTTGTTTGAATATTCATCTAGGTCTGTGTGTATTTGAATGATTTTGAACAAGTTGGCTATTATATATTTTAGTGGGTTAATTGATGATTTTATTTTGTCTTTTGTTTTCTTGCTTTCTTAACTTAAGAGAGTGAATGATCTGGAAACGGCCCAAGAATGAAAATGTGAACAATGATAATTGTATGTATGAACATGTTGTATAATATTTGGAAATGAAAATATCTTTCTCAGAACATTTGCTTCGTATGTCACCTGCTATCAGTATCAGGTGCATCTAACATGGGGAAGAAATAAAGTTTTTGACTGTTGCTATCTGGGGAATTACTGGAACCTTTTGTACCATTCTTGAAAATATGGCCAATCTTAAGCAACTCCCTGAGGCATCTGATGAGTTGCCTAGCAGATTGAATTGACCTCCCACAGCAACAACCTGAAGCAGCTGCACAACCAAAAGGGGATCCAGCTCAAGATGAACCCTGTGAAATCCCAACCTCCCAGGCACCCCAAAGCTCAGCAGTAAAAGCTGAAGTACTTCCCAGATTCCTAGTAAAACCACCCTGCTGTCCCTGATCAGACCTCCACGGCCAGCAATCAGAAGCCCATTTAAAAGCCCCATCTGAGTTCCCCTTAACCCCAGCCTTAGGTGGGATGATCCTTCTGATTTCCAGCATTGCAACATCTTCACTGACACTTTCAACTCCAGAAGTATATGTCCCGTGGTTGATGCTCCAGCCAATACTGGATAATTCTGATTGGACTAGAAGGCCTAGGAAAGGAACCATTAAAAACCCTTATTTCTCCATTGCCACATCAGCCAACAAGTGACAGCCAAAGTGCTCTGCTAATTCCCCAGCATCTGGCTGCCACACAAGTTCTCCAGAGTTAAGGATGAACCAACCCTTCAGGTCCTCAAAATAGAAGTGGAGCCTACGCACAGGGTGAATTAAGTGTTTTTGCAATGGTGACAGTTAGGATCAGCATTGGACCATCTCTGACATCTAACAATGGTGTTAAGCCTAGCATGAGTAAAAGCCACACAAAATACCTTATTCTCTCTTGTCCTTGACTTTTCCATGTCCGCTTCCAAGGAGGCGAAGTAACATCAGTAGGTTCTCTCTGCACAAGTGAATAAGCTCTTTCTTTTCAGGGACACAGAATGAATTGCTAGTAGATACACAAGAGAACTGTACAGTATCTTACTTGTCAACCTTTTGATGTGAATATCCTACATTCCCTAATCTTTCATTATACTCTAATACTGCTGTGATCTAGAGTGCTTTGAACCTTTGACACTGCAGTTTGAATAAAGGGGAGGAAGCCTATGGTACCCCTCCTACAGTTGACAGTTCTAAATAAAATATGCATGATTCTCAGTATATTGTCTTGGTTCTCTATATTGATGTTCGTGCCTAACATTGAATCTTAAGAAGGCTGGTAACTGTTGGGCCCCACTTGAAAGACAAACCTTTGAAATATGAAGTCCATATCATGCATTGGCTTTCTCCTTTTCTGTGGCTTGACTGAGCATATGAATTTGCACTAGTAGCTCTACTCTAGTTCTTCAATTTGGTCAAGGATGCTATTTACTTGAAAAACATGGAAAATATTTGAAGAAATACTTGGGGGAGTAATCACATGGATGAATCATGCAGATTTTCTTTCCTTTTCCATTTTGTTACTTTTAGTTCTTCCCTATCATTTTGGCCTAACTTTCAAGAATGAGAGTGTGATTTATATTTCATGAATGCAATATTGACATCATTATGTTCAACATTGTCATTCTTTTGATTGTGTGCACAGTCTGGTTAGCAGTTAGTAAAACTGTTGCGAGGTATTATCCATCCCATTCTATTCACTGATATAGAATCACCATTGTCTGATTTTACAGTGATGGACCAGAAACATGTCTCCGTGCGATCCATTGTCAAAGTACCAAAGTGTTATGTGCCACATGTACCTACTCTGCGAGTACCTGTAACTGAAGATTTTGGGGACTGCAGTTTGACATCTGATTCTTCAGGATCTACAGGAACTGAGAAGGATGACAATACTGATGAGAATAAAGTAAATATTAGAGCCAGTTCGATTCCACGCCCTCGTGCTGTCATTTCTAGTCCTGGTAAATCTCGTACTTTTTCATCGATATGCTGTTTAATTATATTTATTTATATACCAAATGCTTTTTGCAATTTGAATGTCTGAATTTTGTTTAATGGTTGACATAGAGATCATAAGAACAATCATGCTTTATAATATAGAGAGGAATGTGTTGGGCTTCTTTTGATGGGCCATTGAAGCTGAGTGAATTACTTTCTGATAAAGATCCTGTAAGAAGATATGGAAATATATTTTTTTTAATAATTCATTAAAACTTATTCCAGAAGGATGCAATGCAACTCTACGCCACTTTGACAAAATGAGCTTTCAGATAAAAAACCTGAGCAAATTCAAAGTACTTTGAAGGTAACCAAAATTCCTAACCAAAGCACTTCATATTATTGATGATTCAAAATTGCTTTCAGTTGCACTTGCACAAAAAGAAACGTTGGAGTACTTAAAAGAATATTTCAGGGAAAACTGGACTTTTGAGTTTGTGATGGTGACATTTGCATCTTTTAATGAATATAAAATAGTATTATACAACAACAACAACAACCAAGCCTTTTTCTACTAGGTGAGGTCGGCTACATGGATCAAACGACGCCATTGTATCTTATCATAAACCAAGTCTTCAGATATATTATTCAGATCTAAATCTTTTTTAATCATTTCACCTATAGTCTTCCTTGGTCTTCCTCTACTTCTAGCTATTGGGTTATTATCTACCTGATCTACTCTTCTTACAAGGGCTTCTAAGGGTCTTCTCCTTACATGTCCAAACCACTTAATTCTCCCATCTTTTCCACAATAGGTGTTACCCCTACTTTCTCTCTAATGCATTCATTCTTAATCCTCTCTTGTCTTGTATGGTCACACATCCAACGCAACATCCTCATCTCCGCAACACTGATCTTATGCTCTTGTTGACTTTTTACCGCCCAACATTCAGTACCATACAACATCGCGGGCCTTATAGCTATGCGGTAAAATTTACCGTTAAGTTTGAGAGGCACTTTTCTATCACAAATAACTCCTAAAGCACTCCTCCATTTCATCAATCCAGCTTGAATCCTATGGTTTACATCTCCCTTTATCTCTCCATCATTTTGTATGATAGATCCAGGTACCTAAATTGTGTGACTTTTTCTTTTAATGAATATAAAATAGTATTATGTTATTAGGAAATTGCTTTAGGAGTGTGCCCAATGTAAAGGGCATTAGTGTCATTGTGTGGTAGAAGTCCTCTATAAATGGATGGCTGTGACCTGTGGATCATGCAATGTATCAGTAACCTATATAAAGTAATTTAGCAAGATCACTTTGTGTTCCCTCTCACTCTCTTGGCTTCCCTTTTCCCTCTAACCACTAAGTCTCAACAACTTGAATGTAATGAAGCTTTATGTGACATACCACCTTCTGAAGTCCATTCAGTTAGGATACAACAAATAGATGCTTGTGGCCGGCCAGTATCGCCTGTATTCTTGTCTACAATTCTTAGAACAGATCCAAATATACATTTATTGAGAAGGAATTTGTCTGTGGCTTTATATGTTGAAGATATTTGATGAAACCAAAGCATTTCAGCCACCAAGACATACAAGTGAGATTCAAAAGGGAGTTTTATTTGCGTTTATTTTATTTTAAAACCCATCTATTAAACCACTGTAGTTATTAGTGTTGCAGAAAATTTCACAACGAGTGCAACTGTGCAAGAGTGGAACCTCCAAATTACAAGGGTCAAATTATATTTCGCCAGATATTTCAAGTTAACCATACCATGATATTAGTGTTGGATTATTCTGTTATGCAATGGGATCAGTATTTTCTTGACTATTTTAGAGTCTTCATCATTTTCCTATTCTGAATAGCATGATTCTTATATATAAGCCAATTCCAAGAATCACTTAGCCAATAATTGTTGTTCACATGAATTGTGCATGAAGTGAAAGTAGAGGCTCATAAGATATCTATCACATGGTTCTGACCACTCATAAAAACCTAAAATATTTTCAAAAAAAAAAAAAAATCACTTCTGGTTGATGGAGAAGAAAAGGCAAATCATTGTTTGTTTTACAAAGTGCGGAGAATGAAATGCTTTAACATAAGAGAGTTGGATAGATATAATTTTGAAAATCACCATTAATTATGTTGTATGCTGATTCAAGTTTCCTTGTTTTGAGATATGAGATATCTGCATGCAGGCTGATTCACAGTTTATTATGTGCTCTCTCACAAAGTTGACCTCTTAGCTGTGTTTCAATTTTGTATTCAGATAATGACATTATGATCGGGAATAGAAACAGGATTAGAGATGGAAGAGTTTCTGCTTCAAAGAATGGTACTGTACTACAAAACAGACATGCACATTGTAAAGTTAAATCACATGGCGTTACTGATATTCATCCAGACACAAGAAAATCCAAGGAGCCTGGGTCTAATGATAAAATTTATCCTGTAGGAAAAAAGAAGGTCCGCGAAGGCAGTATAAAATCAGAACATGTACCTAGGGACTGGAAGTTCTAGTTCCATTGCAATCTTAGGAGCATGACTAGTTACCACTTACCAGACTGTTGGTAACTAAGATGTATTATATGATGTTAATCTAGGACTAGGTTCCTTCCCAAAGAAAAAAGAGAGAATAAAATAGTACATGTTTTGATGTAACCATCCATGTCAACATGCTTAATACTTTCACACCAATATCCAATGTTTACCTGATGCGTGCATGTAAGATTCTTCGAGGAAGAACCAAATGCCTGAGATGTCATATATCTTTTTTGTAAGATTGTTTAAGGAAAAAGAAGCCAAGGCCTGAGATATCATATACCGGTGCTTCATGGTATGTCATACATGTGTAGAAAAATGAATATCTGCATGGCAAATATAAAGTTTATGAATTTAATTGGTTATACCTTACGTATGCATAGATTAAAGGACTGCTTGAGATTGACTGGATATAGAATTTCATGCATGCTGCTCACCTTAACTATATGGTCGGTATTATTTACTCATACAAAGTTGGTAAAAGGTCGCACATACAGCCATTAGTTGGTCGGTATTATTTACTCATACAAAGTTGGTAAAAGGTCGCACATACAGCCATTAGTTGAAAATCCAAACATATACAGTTAAATCAAAAACATCCTTCACAATATGAATAAAAGTTTTTCTTTCGCTAATCAAGTTGCATGTCCTAGATACGCCTGTTGAAGGGCTTTCAAATTTGCGAGCTTTTGAGTTTACCCTCCACCTTGTAATGTAAGTTCATTGCAATTTTTCTTAGTTGCATTTTTTTTAAGTTTTTGTTTTACTCGTTTTTCTGTTTTGTTGTTGAAATAATTGTGAGAATTCCATACTTTATTTAATTATTTCTAGATATTATTACTTCCATTTTATTTAAATTGTTAACTAGCTCCATTCAAGTTGGTTTAAAATAATAATAATAATAATAATAATAATAATAATAATAATAATAATAATAATAAGGATCAAATAATGTCAACTAAAAAATCTTATGTTTACCCATAAGAGATTAAGCGCAATTGTAAGCAAACTGAACTCTCATTAGAGGATAGAAGGTTGTGGACTGTAGCTTGCCTAGCAAACTCATGCCACTCGAACTCACCTTTCATATCTGACCTCCAAACACTTTCTCTATATTCATGTACCATGGTGAAGTAGTTAACCTGGTATCCTTTAGTTCAATTGCTTAAGTTAAAAAGCTCCAAGTTGGCTTGGGAAGATGTTGCCTAACCTAAAGGACTTGATCCATCCGACCTAGAACTTGATCCATCCAGTATTGTATCCCCCAAACCTTTCTGAATCTCACCTAACCCCACAGACTGCCTGATTATCCGGCCTTGAACATCCTCTCAGATCCTACAACTTTCATCTGACCTCACTAGCCCAGGCACTCCTACACAGGCTCAACCAGTGTGGCCTTGATTCTAGAGTATCCTCTTATAACATAATGGACACATGTTATGCTACGATAGGCAAGTCTTAATATCTCATCACACTCATTACAATCATGAGGCTGAGGTGCACTGCGAAACCCCCCGACGTCACTTTGGAGTTTATATAAATAGAAAGAGGGTCATCATTTTCTAGGTTATGTTCTGTTTTTGCCTTAATACTTTTTAGAACACCTATTTCATGGACTGACTTGAGCGTTGTAATAGTTTTAAAAGTACCACTCTCGCCATCCATGATCGAGTTTACTACCCTCTGACAAAGAATCAGTCACCACAAGTAAATACCTAAACTCCAAGAAAGAACAATTGGAGATCTGAAGATGTTAATTACGAGAAAAGTCTAATCATATTGTTCTGTGCCTAAAGATATTACTCTCACACTTAAAAAAGCATGAGAATACTTGCAAAAAAAATCTTATGTATGATTTTTTATAATAACCTTCGTTGGTAACAAAACAAAAAAAAGAAATAAAAAATAACAATCGTAGTAAGCAAAGGATTGTACAAGTAAAATTAATTTTAAAAACTTTCTTTCTAATTTCTTTTTGTCAAATTTTCATTAAGAAAAAAACATTAATTTTATTTTTTTTTAATTTTTAATTTGTTGAGCTGAAAGATTTGTGGTATTGTGAGTAAGAGTGAACACAGAAAATGAATCAGTCTTTACGTTAAATAAATTTAATTTGTTTACTTGACATAGATTATTTTTTAAGGATTGATTTGATTTTTTTAAAAGTTTGATTTAGTTTAAAAATTTATTTAAAAATATATTTTATAATAAAATTTTTAAATAAATTAATAAACTTATTTTTAGATTAGTCGACGAAATAAGTTAATGCGTATAAATTTTTATATAAATTAACAAATTTAAACTTTAAAAAATTATTATATTATATATTAAATTAATTATATTATATAAATATTAAATTTTAATAATATATATAATTAAATAAGATGATTTATTATGCTTAAAATACTTTTTTAGAATTCTAAAACCTGATGTATTTATCTAACTAATTTTTAAAAAAATCTTTACCTTAACCTTTTATAAATATACTAAGCCATAGCCCCTAACGAATCGCCTGCCATATTTCTACCTAGGTTGTGGGCATGACTGAAATTGTGGGCGAGGACTAGAAAAAGATAATAAAAAAAAAGGCGCAGCAAGCTGCTTACAGCAATATGATATCAACAACAGGACACACACATAGTCACAGACAAAACAAAACTAGACCCCAACACACACACCACAACCTTCCCCTAGTCCCCTCCCACAAACAACATCATCATTTCCCTCGAAATCTCTCTCTCTCTGAAAAGGTTCCCTCTTCCCTCTCTCTCTAAAAAGTAAAAACCTCTGCAATTTCTCTCTCTAAAACCTCACACTCTCACTCTGTATATCTCTGTAATCTCTGTTTTTTGAAGTTACCCTGATTGTGTCTGTGGTGTTGATGTGCTGCAGATCTCAAGGGGGGCATTGCGGATCTGAGGTGAGTTTTTGATTGGGGACAACACAGCACAACTCTTTTTTAGGGTTTAAGGGTTTTTCTACAATGGCCACGCCCTTTCCCTTTCCCCTCACTGCTGCTCAGGTTCACTTCTGTGTACACCCCTTTTGCTCCTTTTTCTTAATCAAATCTTTTTGCTTTTTTATTGTTTAGATTAGCTTATTTTGTCTTTCAGAAAAGCTTATAATCAAAATGTTGCAGAGAAAGCTTTTAGCTTTAAAAAGCATTTTTTGGGTAAAAATTAATCAAATCCAAACACCCTCTTGTCTCAGGTTGGGACCTATTTCGTAGGGCAGTACTACCATGTGCTTCAGAATCAGCCAGAGTTGGTGTATCAGTTCTACTCTGATGCCAGTACCATGCTACGTATCGACGGCAATGCCAGGGAGACCGCTACGGCAATGCTAGTAATATCTAGCCCCCTAGTTACTATCGGTTATGATCGTTATTATTATTATTACTATCAAATGGAAGGGATGGCCGAAATAAATTTCATGAGAAAGCATTGGAAACACTTTTATTCTAAATGGTTTTAGTGAAAAATTGGTTTTTGATAGATAATAGCGGCTGTTGATCTATTCCCAGTTGCATCTTTTCTTCAATTCTTCCAATAGATTTCTCAGTTGTTGCTATTGATCTGTAACTGCTTTAATATCTGGACTGGAAGAACCTGCACATCGACTTGATGCAAGCCTTAATTCTATATGCTTATAATGAAGAAGAGTTATAATTTTGGCATACCTGTGATTTGTGAAACTTTTAATTAGTGGACAGTTGTGACCTCACAATCACATCGTTTATCCATGTCATAAAGATTCGACAACGTTTTACGTTGGTTGTCGACTGCCTAATACACAACCCTCCTCTTTTATCCGGGCTTGGGACCAGCTATGTAAGGATTTGCAACAAAGCTTAGCAGAGACAGAGTTTTTTGCAAGTTGGATGTGCTTACTGCGTATATCCAAGAGCCGGTGTCACAATGCATGCTTTTTGCAGATGATATAGTCTTAGTTGGAGAGTCAAGAGAGTAAACTAATGGGAAGCTAGAACTATGGAGACGAACTTTGGAAGAACATGGCTTCCGTCTAAGTAGGTGTAAGACGGAGTATATGGAATGTAAGTTCAGTAAGAAGTGTGCTAATATTAGCTTAGTGGTGAAAATTGAAGACCATACCATACAAGTTACACGATTTAGGTATCTTGAATCTATCATACAAAATGACGGAGAGATAGAGGGAGATGTAAATCATAAGATTCAAGTTGGATGGATGAAATGGAGGAGTGATTCAGGAGTTATTTGTGATAGAGAAGTGTCTCTCAAGCTTAAGGATAAATTTTATCACACAGTTATAAGGCCCGCGATGTTGTATGGTATTGAATGTTGGGCGGTAAAAAGCTAACAAGAGCATAAGATTAGTGTCACAGAGATGAAGATGTTGCAATGAATGTGTAGCCATACAAGACAAAATAGGATTAGGAATGAATGCATTAAAGATATAGTAGGGGTAGCACCTATTATGGAAAAGATGAGAGAATCTCGCCTTAGGTGATTTGGACATGAAATGAGAAGACCTTTTGAAACCCCTATAAAAAGAGTAGATTAGGTAGAGGATAGCCCAATAACTAGAGGTAGAGGGAGACCGAAAGACTATAGGTGAAACGATTAAAAAAGATTTAGATTTGAATGACATTTCTGAAGACTTGGTTTATGATAGGGTACAATGGCGTCGTTTGATCCATGTAGCCGACTCCACCTAGTGAGAAAAAGTTTAGTTGTTGTTGTTGTTGTTGTACAGCTGTGACCACAGTTTTGTTGTGTGTTAGTGGGCTAATTTTGAAGGATGTGGCTTATTGGTTTGTAACAGTTTTAAATGTTGCTCTTTTCATTCTGATAACATTATCAAGTATTTATTCGTCAACAATAACTTGTTTAATCTAACTAGAAGTCAAATATTTCAACTGTTGGAAAATATCAATTACAATATGGTAACTATAGTTGCAACTGGAGTGGTCAATAGTGGCTGGAGCAGCTGCTTTCATGCCGGAGCAGAGCAGGGCAGAGCTTCCCTGCTGCCAAATGCATGTGGCGCAACATTTTGCAGTTGTAACGTGGTGTGCCACTATAGTGGTCTGTCATGGGTCGAAATAGTGGTCATAATGGCTGTTATGTTACACAGAGATGAAAATCTTTATCTTTTTATTTTGGGGGTTTTAAGAGATGAAAATCCCTCTTCTACCATAACTTAAACTCTCCTGGCTCCACCAAATCAAGGAGTTTTTGGTCTCGCATGACCCATTGCACACTGGCAACTAATTTTACGGTTCGGAACCTCTCAACTCATCATCGCACCAGCCTCTCTCTCGCACCAAATCAGGGAGTTCGCAGCCTCCCATGACCCATTGTGGCATCGCCCAGCTTCACCCTAGCTTACCCGTTTCGCACCAGCCTCTTTCTCCCATGAAGATTTCCAGCTTCTCTGTTTCTCATTAGCAGCTCCCTGTTTTGCACCCACAACGCAGCTCCCTCATTGGCAGTAACACAGTTTAAATGTTTTTGGTTGAGGTTCTGTTTTCTCTGCATCACTGTTTGCATATTCATTATATGTCTGTGTATGTGGTTGTGTTCTACGTGACTATTGCCTTTTGAGTTCTAATTCTATATTATATATCTCTGTTGCATACTTATTTTCTATAGTCCCCATGTTTTGTTCCTATTTCCTAAACAGACATAAGAACTCCTTTGTCCGCTCTCTTTACTATAGTGACTGGCCGGCTTCTCCAAGATCCATTATGCCACTGGCCGCTCCGCACCACGGTTTGCCATTAACTACTTTGGTTGCAACCAAGTTTCTATGCATTACCAGTTGTTTTGTCTTGATGGTTTAAGAGTGTAACCAGTAAACATCTTTAGTATTATTCCTCTTTTTCTTGTATATCTGTCTGTTAATAGGCCTCTGGTTAAGAGGATGTACACTAGAAAAAAAAAAGGAAAGAAGTAGGGGATTAAACTCCCTATTAACAGAATTAGGAGGGAAATAAAAGGGGACAGTTGGGGAACCACGGGGTTATGTGGATTTTCAGGAGAAATTGGAGAGTGGGAGTGGAGTGGGATCTCTTGAATGTCCTACGGGGTTATATCTTAGTATCTTGCATCTTGTTGTCATTGAGTTGTTCTGCTATCACATTGGTAACAGAACCATTATTGAATAAAATTCCTATTGTTCTACACATTCTTTTCTCATTTCTCTGGTCCAGTTCTATCACTGTCTGTTATATAGATTTGCCTTATGATTATAAAATGATTATTTAGTATATATGGAACAGTTTCAACTTTCATATCTTCTGGCTTTGTCTTGTATGCTTATAGGCTATATTCTATAATCTTTAGATAGTAGTAGTGCCCTCTTGGCACTCTATTAAAATATTTATTTGTCAGAGATAAAATGATAAGAGGTTCTCACTGCCATTTCTGATTTTTTACCGTTTATTAGTTCCTTTATTAATCGTTTGAAGGGATTGGTCATTATCACCTTTTGTTAGTGCTTGTGCAATTATAGTAAAGCTCTTATTTCCCCCCAGAATTAAAGAAATTTCTCTCTGGCAGCAAATCCATGCACTTGTTATGTCACTCAGTTTTACTGGAATTGAAATCAAGACAGCACAGTCTCTGGAATCTTGGAATGGTGGTGTTCTTGTGATGGTTTCTGGATCCGTGCAAATTAAGGACTACAATTTGAGGAGAAAATTTATGCAGACATTCTTCCTTGCACCCCAAGAAAAAGGCTTTTTTGTGCTCAATGATATTTTCCACTTTGTAGAAGAGGAGCCAGTTCATCATCACCAAGTGGTCTTTTTAGCTCAGAGCAATCTTGATTCAAAACTGAATGCCCCTAGCACAATTAATAAACCAGGTAAGTTCTACTTCAGCCTCAGAGTTCTTGTACTCGAATTTTATAATTATTGCTGTCCTTATTATTGTCATTAGAAGATAAACAAAAAGCAAGATATTGTTCTACTGATATAATTTCGTAGAAGTTATGTCTTAGTGACTTTGTGTCTCTCTATGGATGTTCCCTCTTCTTTTATGTGGATTGTAGATCTGATTTTCTGTTTAGAATCTGTCTTACACTATTAGTCCTGTCCTCTTTAGTTGGTGTCTTGCTAGTCCAGATAATCTGAAGTTCTTATATTATGTTTAGTCCAAAAACCTAAGTTAATGAACTTGTTTATTCCTTTTTCCTGTAAATTATTACTTATTATCATATTAACATCCACTGCTTCTGGCACTATTGATGCCTTTGTAGCCGCTAATCCAGGTACCATGTTTGTAATCTATGATTGTCACGTATTGTATTTTCTACATCATCATCAGTCTTCTACTGCTACTGGTCATTATTATCACATTGACAACTGTATCCTTGCTGTTAACAAACATAAGCTTAGCGTTTAGTCTCTGAGATATAAGATGATAAGAGCAGATATAGATTTCTAGGACTTGAAATCCTAGAGTTTCTAAGTCTTAATCATAGATCCATATGCATATTGCAGTTGAAGTGGTTGGCAGTCAGGAACGAATCCAGAAAATATTCAATGAAGGGGTCGAAAATCATTAATCATATTATTAAATATAAAAAAAATTTAAAGTTAACAAATAAAGATGTATTCACTCTTAAATTATTTAGTAAGTTAATATCAAAATATACTATTTTAATTTAAGAATAAATATATTCTTATTTATTTATTTTAGAAGAGTATTTTTCTTTCATTATATAAAAAGATTTATGAATAAAGTGAAAAAAGTAAAAAAAAAATATTTATATTAGATATTAAATGTATCACAAAAGTAGTTGTCATTTACATCATAATTTGTAAGCAAAATTAAAAATATATATATTTTTAAAAAAGGAAAGATAGTGAAGTTAAAAGTGAGAAGAACTAGTAGATTTATTAATAAAGATTAAAAATTAATAGAAAGATGAGTTGAAATTGTAATATCAATATATATAAAATAATTGTGAATTACATATCAAGTTTAATATCTTTTAACTTTTTTTTTTTCTTTAGTATAATTTTACTTGATCTCTTTTGAGATTAGTTCTTATAATATTGATACTATTTTTGTTTGAGAAATTACTCATATTTTTTTTATTTTATATTTTTAATGAGACTTTATATAATATTGGTACATAAAATAAAATATGTATATATAATTTTGTAAACAAAGAAAAATATTAGAGTGTAATAACAATATATAAAATCATATATATGTATATAATTTTTAAATAAGAGTGTTAATATAATAAGTATTAATTTTATAAAAATTAATAAAAAAGGGGGCCAAGGCCCATGCTCGCCCCCCCTTAAATCCGTCCCTGTTGGCAGTATTTTTATTTTATAGTGTAAATTTGAAAGTTGGAAGTGAAGTTAATCACAAACTGCATTTATTATTGATAAATGTTTTTTGAAAGCATATCCTTTTAAAAAGGCATATCTTTTTAAAAAAGTTCTGACAACTTTTATTGAAGAAAAAATTAGGTAATAACCATTGTGGCAGATTATGGAGTACAATTGATTCTTGAAACTGTAATCTTTTAATTAATTGAGAGCTATGGGTTTTACAGTGTCCAACTACCTGCTGGGTGGAGATATACAGACTAGGGAGTTTGTCACTACAAATGAGGTCAAAGAAAATGGTGTAGTTGACAATTATGGATTTTCAGAGAAACAAATGCAGCGAGTCCATGATTCTGAACATATTCAGGAGGATGATGTTACTGAAGAGTCACATGGTTCACTTCAATCTACCATGAATGCTGTGCATGACCATGTACTTACTTCTGCTGAAGAACCTCTTGAGGAGCCCCAAAAACACACTTATGCCTCCATCGTATGTGCAAACTAACCAATAGATTAAAATATACGAATAATGTTTTCTTTTGAGATTCCTTTATGACTTTGGAACTGACTATGTTATGAAACTGTTGGAAGTTACGGGTTGCTAAAGGACAATCTACACCACCCGTAGCTTCTCAGTCATCTCAAAAGAATGTGTCCTCGTCGGAGTGGGATCATGCTCCACAGACTAGTAATCAGCAAACATTTGCATCAACTAATGCATTTGAAAGGTCTGAAACTGATGCAGTGGAGGAGCTTCCCGTAACAGAAGATGAAGGTTACTGTGTATACTTGTTGAGACTAATTATTCAGTTCTTTTATTTATTATTTGGATAGTTACTTTTTGGTGTTAAAGCACATTTTGGTGGCTCATTGCGTCATCCTTTTACTAATAAACTATATTGTTTAGAAGAATCCTTAATGTGCTAGTGTGTAGTTTTTATCATGTACTCATTTGCCATTGCCCCCAATTTTGATTTGATTGGGAATGCTTTCAGATGAAATCAAATCTGTTTACGTGCGAAACTTGTCACCTACTGTGTCTGCTTCTGAAATTGAAGAGGAATTCAAGATTTTTGGTAGGATCAGGCCTGATGGTGTTGTCATTAGAAGTCGAAAGGTAGGTGTTTGCACCTTCAAATAACTATTATTAGTTAATTAATATCCCATTACAAAGCCAAACTTTTCACTTATCTCCAGGATGTTGGAGTTTGCTACGCATTTGTTGAATTTGAAGATATGACTGGCGTTCATAATGCAGTCAAGGTTTGGATTTGGTTTTAAATGATAATTTATGATATCTACTGCTTATGAATTATGATGTAATAATACCCCTTCTCAAGCAAAAGCTAATGTTGAACATACTTGTTGAAGACAATGATCATGAGTTTTTTATCTGCATTTTTTATCTAATGGCCTTGAGCTGTTTCTGATCCTTGTTGCAGAAACTTACTGTCCTGAGCTGCACCTTACACGTCATATTTTCCCTGGGGCTTTTTTCTGATTTCATATGCTGTAGACTCATGTTTGTTTTGTATGTTCGCAGACAGGAACTGTGGAGGTAGCAGGAAGACAAGTATACATTGAAGAGCGGAGACCAAACAGTAACATCCCTTCCCGAGGAGGAAGTATGCCTTCTTTATTCTTTTTTTCATTTTTAAAAGTTTGCTTCTGCTCTATTATTACTTCTTTTTTTTTTCAAAATTTGTCATCAATTTCCCTGACTTTTGACATATATACATGGTAAAATACTGTCGATTTGCAAGTAAAAGTTGAGTTGATGGGACTGTTAGTGGAGTCTCAAATGATGGTTTTGAGAAATTACAAATTAAGCTATTATGTGCTAATATGAGGATCACATTATGTTTACTATGGAGGACTATGGTAGCTTCATGTTCAAATCCTTGTCAGCCGCACTGTTTGCTGGGCACCCCCTAGTGACTTTTACAGAGATATGTTATTATTTGACACATCACACGTCATTTTATTTTGTATCATCAATTATTCATAATGATACCTTGTCTAACCACAATTTGGCCAGCTATGCTGTATCAATGATGATGTTCACACTGGTTAAGCATAGAGATGATTGCCAGCCTCCTTTTGTTTTCCCAGAAGTCTCCTCGTTTTTTCTCTGCATGTTAAACTGTTTATAAACCATTTTTTTTTCTGCTTTATTTTGTTGTGCTTATTCTCACTGTATTATCAACAGGGAGGGGTAGAGGCAGGGGTAGCTATCAATCAGAGGCACAAAGAGGGCGTTTTGGTTCAAGGAGCTTTGGCAGGGGAAGTGGCCAAGATGGAGGTGAACGGGAGTATAACAAACCGAGAGGAAATGGTTTCTATAAACCAAGTCCCCGCCAAGAGAGGGGATATTCAGGGCAGCAAGTGCCAAGAAATGGTCAGCATCCTGCTGAATAAACATAAAATTTTACCAAGAGAATCAAATTTTGAGTCCAGATATTTCAGTTCTAAATAGTCAGTTTCAATAGATATTAAGAACCAAATATTGATTTTTTTTAAAGTCTTATATTAAGATGTTCCGGGAATATGAATGTTATATTTCGTTTTTGATAATTTTTTATTCTAGGGGCTTTTTGATTCATTTGTTTCTTCAGGAATTTTATGTTCAGTTGGCAATGTGTTTAAAACATCAGACATTTGTTTCCTCACCATTGAAATCTAGTTATTTTCATCAACATCGCTTCAGAGTTTGATATTGTTTAATTACATGATATTGGTGCAACAATTTACATATCGATATCTGCTCATTGCCATTGCCTTCCTCACTACTTTTACTTTTTAACTAGACTCCTTATACTTTTAAGTAATGTGTAGACTTAAAGGAATAGTTATATGTTTTCTTGAGGCCATATGCAAAATAATATACAGTCCAAATATTTTAAAATTCTTCTTTAATTAAAAAAAAAGGTGTATTGGTAGTTATTTAATATTTGTTAAAAACTTGTAATTTAAGTTAAATTATAAGTTTTCTATTAAGACAAGTTTCAAAATTTTCATAAAATGATACAAGAACTTTTTATAAAACAAAAACATAGGTTAAATACTCATTTAGTCCTTATAATACAGGTTTCAAAACAGTACAAAATGGTAGACTATTAGATAATGGATGAAGCTACTATTAGTGCAAAATCTGAGGCATAAATTATATATATAAAAGAAAAGAAGTCCTTCAATTAGTGATTATTGTGCTTCTCGTGGCCTTACATGTTGACATTTTTTTTGCCACCCTCTTGTTAAAGGTAGTTGGAGGTCCTTACATTTAGATCGTTCATTTTTTATTCAACGATTTATATTAAAAAATATTAATTTAATATTAATTTTTTTCTAATATTAAAAAAAAATTAGATCATTTTTTTTATCTAACAGTCAGAAATCCACCCTCTTACTTGTTAAAAGGTAATATAATGTTTGTCATGTTTTCTAATCATTTGTCACTTATTATTTTCCGTTTACATCTAAGCACCGTTCCTAAAAAGACGGTATGACATTGGCATTTAATGGTGGGAATCATTTTTTATTTTGTTTAAAAATTAGAAGGACATATTAAATTGGTTTATCAGTAAAAGTTAGGTGTGATGACGAGCGAACCGTATTTTGAGGAGAAGAACAATATTTTTTTAAAAAAAATATACCACAGTAATTTTCTTTTGTATATAACTATAGTAACCTTTAGGTTAATTACATAAGTGGCAAAATACAAAGTAATAATCAAATATACACTCAAGTAATTTTATTTTTTTAGATCACGAAGTATTTCTATGAATTCAGTTCATTTGAATTGTTCATAAGACTAGTTCTCATTCGACTACGGGATCACGCTCCACAAAAATTATTTTTCTTAAATTTAAACTCGCATCCTCATCTCAAGAAATCAATGTTGCTTATCACCTTGACCAACCAATCGTGCATACTTTAATTCATGTGAAAAAAAAATTCCTTACAGTTACATGTTCAATAATATGGCACCAGACCTAAAAAATGAGAAATTCTTTTTTACTCTGAGAGTATTATACTACTTTAATAAACATGTAATATGTGGCATCACATAGCTATATAGGTTATTAGATTAAAAATAAAAAATATTATTATATTAGATCTAAAAAATTACAAAACTGTTTATAGTATTTTCAGAGTACATAAGAGTTTTCCTTAGAAAACACTGTACTTCAACCTTCTGATAACGTTTTGATCAAATCACTAATGGTATACGCGTTATGTGACTGCGTGTGCAAATTTTATCCCTAGCTGGCGCTCAATCATACCCATCCAACCCATGCATCCACGAATTTGTTTTCTCCCCACATCAATTAGAAACCATAAAATCCAACCATTTCATCCAATCAAGCATTATCAGCAAAACTAACAACAATGATCGTTTTGGGAGCATCATGCGACTAGGATTTGGATGAATATTTAAAGGTAACCTCCCATTGTTGTGGATGGTCATTGTTGTAGGTCGATTGTTTTTCTCTGCTATTGTATTAGAATAATTCTAAATCTTCTTAATTATTCATTCAAATAATTCTTACTTATTATATAAAAAAAAAGTATGTTTTTTATATTTATATTGAATGTATTTATTTTTTTATTTAATACTTAATCTATTAAATATTAATAAAATTATTAAAATAATATTTTAAAAAATATAATAAAACTCGTTGTATTAATGTTGGGGGATAGGAAAATCATGACAATCATTGTGTTTGTTTTTTTTTTCTGAGTGTCCATTTTGATCATCATTATATGCCGATCATCATTATATCCTCCATTTATCAGCGACATCAAATTAGGCTTTTAATGATAATTAATATTTAACACATCAGGTTCTTCTTTTTGTCATATTCATGCCATCAATTTGGTTTTAATTATCATTGAGTAAGGTCCACCAACTAGACAGGGCATGCTCTGACTGACAGCACCACTAAGTTTGGAAAGAGAGTTCATGAACTAGAAGAGCTTTTAACATAACCATAATTCAGGTTATTTTTGTCTCACTGCAAGTTAGACACATGTTATTCTAGAAATACAAAAAACTTCAGCCAAAAAATGCAATAAAAAAAAATAAAATGGTTTTCTTTATTCTGGATGAGCTAATCTTGCTGCTTCCTTGTATTGATTGTATGGTGTTCTTTATTCTCCTATGAGTATGAGCATTCACTTGCACCTGCTCTAGTAACCTGTCTTGAATATTTGCCAACAGTCATGGCATGTTCTGGCAGAAGATCTCTTGAACATGGCTGTGCCTTGAAATTTCAGCTTTCCCCATCTTCTGTTTCCCAAAGAAAGCAAGCATATGCTGCGAGAACATTGCTGAAAGCAGAGAAGTGTTAAACACTTGTATCTTAATTATTATCATATGTAGTTTATTTTAGTGAGTTACTTCTTTTCTAATTCAGAATTCTTCCATATAAAGACTCATGTATACTGCACTGCACTCTAGTTATAGATGATTCAACAGCTCTTTCAAGTGGATTTACTCGAAATCAAGAAGGACCTAATCACCCAAATAAGTAAATATGAATTTTGCTATTCTATTTTTTAGCTTTAATAGGCATGTGAGGTAACAAAACATTTTATATATCCTCAAAGATGTGTCTCAAAAATTTTACCTATCCCCAGGGGTAGCCTGAACTGCTTGCTCAAATAAATACAAAGCCTTTTCCCGATCATGATGAAGTTCCCACTCAAGTCTAGCATATTCTGACATCATTTCACCATCACTGGGATCAGCTAAGATTGCACGTGAGTAGTAATCCTCTGCTGCTTGAAGATCTCTCTTGGACTGTACATATAAGGTGAAGAAGGGGAAGGGGGGAGTGAAAAATACAATTTGATTAGCCTGAAAAGTCTCTAACCATAAACTAGGTAATAACAAGTCTATAACCGTGCGAATTCTCATTTTTCCCTTGTCCTAGGAAGATGATCTAATGTGTATAAATTTATTAAGGTAGTTATAACTTATTTGAAGGGGCTAGTGCAAGCCTTGTGCTTGTTGAAGATTTCATTTTAACGCAAGAGAAGCTCAACTAACTAATCATAGTTTATGCCTCAATTGTTGTTTGTGTCTACTATTGATAAATGCCCCTGCAAGAGACAGGATGTCTAAAGCCAAAAATTGAGTGTTCTGTCTAAGGATTTTCCTCCCAACAGACCCCCAAAAAAATGTTTTAGGTAAAAAAGAACGGAAAAACAATGGTAAAAAGACCACCGTCTGTCAAAATAATAAGACAGTTCAAGAAGCTTTCATGTGTTAGTCCAGATCAAAATTTAGAAGCATCTGCACATTGTATGCTTAAAAGATTGAAGTTAGTCTTAAAGATCTATATATAGAACATTAAAAAAAAACAGAAAAAAAAAAATTATCTCACCTGAAACAGAAACTGAGCATACTTTTTCAGAAACAAAGGATTGTTAGGATTTTCATCAATTATCTTCTTAAAATAATCTGAAACTTTACTGTCTTCACTACAATTAGCTGTTATAAGATTTGCAGCATCAATCTCTTGTCCGGCTGCAAGGAGTGGGAATGAGCTAACTGGGTCACTTTCTTCTTTGGAGGGCTTGACAGGTTCTTCAGTCTTTTGTTTTTCCTTTTCATTCTGCACTCAATTATAAACTGTAAGTATTAAACAACCAATGTGTGTCATTTGGCGGACAAAATGCCCCCTAGACAGAAAAAACAAAGGAAAAGTAATTTTTTTTAAAAAAAAAAGAAAAGAAAAGAAAAAAAGCACCTGAGTTTCATGTTTTCCACCGTCGTTCTCATTATCTTCTGCTTCCCAGAGAAAACTAGCATATGCTGCAAGAACATGGCTGAAAAGAATATGTTATATGTTTATTGTTATCTTTAGACATGGAAAGCTCAACATTATTTGGCATGTTTAAAGAGAGGCTTCCAGTTTCTGCAGGATACAATGAGGTTGAAGAGCATATTTTTGTCCAGGACTAACTGATGATATTTGGAGTTGTTAAAATGCAATGCCCATGCCATATTTCGAAATGAGCCAGATAGTTTGGCAGTGTGGTTACCTGTCCTGAGGAGCAGCTTCAGCTGCACGTTCAAAATAGATCAATGCTCTATCCTTGTCACAATGCTGCTCCCACACCAGCTTCGCATACTGCATCAAGATTTCACCATCATTAGGATCTGCCAGGGTAGCACGATGAAAGTACTCCTCAGCCCCTTGAAAGTCTCCCTTAGACTGCCAATAGATGTCAAAAATTAGAAATCAGCATCTGAGAAGAACTATAAGAAACATCATGCTTGTCTAAATGAAATTGAAAGATGATGATTAAATAAAAGAGCGTCTCATAAGTTGTCAACTATGTAGTTCCAAGCAACATTATTAATCCTTTATCAGTTATTTTCTAAACATGAGTTGTTCTAGTGGTTGTGAAATTTTGTCTCCTACTTGTTTTGAAATTTTTGTTGTTTTAGTAAACCAATTTATCTTTTATTTATTTTTATTTTTTGCTAAGAAAAAGTCAAGAGGGGTGGGATGCTACCCCATTCCAAAGCTAGGGCATGCCGAGTGGCAAAACCTAAACCTTACAAGCAAAATGCTTTGATCCTTACCAGCTGAACAACCACCATAGGCAGTAAGCCACTTTGTCTAATATGGACATCATCCAGATTCTTCTGCTCAAGGCTTTTATGAGATCTATGAGTTCTCAGATTAAAAGAACTTGTTACTGTTTTCTGCATACCCAAATAAGTTACGACTGAAACACTTGAGTAGCTATGAGGTTCTCAGCTTTGGACAGAGTATATAAGGACATCTGTAGTAGTTTGTAGTTTTCCAAATAACCCAGATATTAGATACCCACCATAGCATTTGTACTGTTGTAACTTGATGGAGATTAACGACCTCCATATCTCCTTAAGCAGCACTTCTACTTTAATTTGATAATCAAACATTACCAAGAATGGCTGACTTTAAAAGTAGGCTAGGGGCAAGCTAAGTAGTTACACCTGATGAAGCACAAGTGATAATAACAAGTTTAAACTTTAAACAGAGTTTACCATCCTTAAGCAAGCATCAATCTTGTGGGGTCTGATTAATATGTATCTTTAGCTTAATAGGTATGCCTTATGGGATTTACTACATCAACGAAAGGTTCAATATCAACTGCCCATATCAATCCAAAAATAGGACCTGCATCTATTCATTTCAGAATCAAAATTTATGTATTTTTTTGAATTGAACATACAAACTAAACTGAAATCTGCAATGTTAACACATCTCAGTATCATTAGTGACATTTCCTGTCCAAAATTACAGTGCCAAGTGAAAAATTTGATTAAAAAGAAGAACGAAAGATCCATAAAAAATAGATAACTCACTTGTAAAAGCTGGGCATATTTCTTCAGAACCAAAAGGTGGGAGGGATACTCATCAACCATCCTCTTGTAATACTCTTCAAGATCCCCACTTTCTTGCAAGTTAAGAGTGAATATATCATCACTGGTAAGGTTATCAGATCCAACCCCATCATCAAACCCAGTTCCATCAACTCCAAGCCCTGCTGCAACTGCGATATACATGGGGCTATTATGTGGTTCAAGCTCAACATCTTCCTCTTCAACACTCAAATTCTGAATCCTAGTTGACCCATCTTTCTCATTCTCTCCTTCCTCAATCAAATCCATCCTCTTACTCCTAAAGCTAAACTCACCACTGCCCACCATAGCAGTTCTCTTCAAAACTTCTTCTGGGTCGTTGTTTTCATCTCCATGAGGGTCGTTGTATATTGCAAATGAAGGAGCTGAATGCAAGGTTGACTGGAACTCGTCCTCCTCTGGTGAGTTGGAACTATGGAACTCATCCATGGAGCCTGGAAGAAGATATGGCAATATCTCTTAAGTTGCTATTAGATTTGTTAAGTTCAGAAGCAAGTTTGGTGCTTAAATAGTGATCAAATCAAAGTAAGGTCAGTGTTTGATATTTGCTAGCACTGTTGTGGAAGAGACTCAGTCCTTGAGAAATGGGAAAAAAGAGAGTTTCAAGTTGATGAGCTTCTCTGTCTGATCCAAGCTTTTAAATAATCTTTTGCCTGCTTTAAATTGCAAAGATCCAAGTGGAGAGTATTGAACCTTTCAATAGAAAATAATAATAATGCTAAAAAGAGTAAATTATATTCCTCTATCATGATATATGTTTAAATTGCAATTTCTATTCTTTTATTTTTAAAAATTATACTCCTTGAGAGATAAAAATAAATTATATTTTAATTTATTTTTATATTTTAATTAAAACTTCCACAAGATTAAAGATTCAAAATTACAGTAACCACCATTCAATAAGGATAAAGTTTTAGGTGTTGTTAAAAGAAATATTTGAGTAAATTTTATCTATATAATTAAATAAATTAGATTAATTAATATTTAAATAATTATATAAATTTTTATATAATAATTATTTTATGTTAAAAATTATAATATGTTAATTTTTTATTGATTAAATTTACATAACTTATATGGATAGGATCTATAAAAATATTTCTCGTGCTATTTGGTTGGGCAAGATTTTCTAATTTAATAACATTCACTGTTTGAATGGTTGGTTAACTTAATTGTATCCTAAAAACATGCACACGTAAAGCTAATTTTACCTTTCAATTTCCAGTTATGCAACACAAGGTCAAAAGACGACCCACAAAGAAACAAGATGAACGTGATTCTATTAAAGAAGCGTGGGAAAAAGGTTTATGGTTGAGGTTTCACGTAAGTCTCCCATCACATGAAACTAATTTAGGTTGGAGACTTTTTCACCCAATAAGTGCAACTTGAAGTGAACCGACTAAACCGACAAAGGAAAATGTTCATGGTTGATTACTAGAGGTTCAACGAGTTGAAATGGGTTTTGTGTCCATATGTACAGATTATAGATTATATACATATATAACAATATGTTAAAAAAATAGTATACATATATTTTAAGTAAATAAATAAAAACATATATATATATATATATATATATATACCAAAAAATTGAAATATAGTTATAGGATTGTCAAGTTAATAAGCATTAAACTAATTAACTAGTCTTTTTCTCTAATATATAAAAGTCCCATATCTAATAAGAAAAAAGAAAGAAGTAAAATTTCTCATTTTATGCTAATCCTTCATTCAATATGTAACAAAGGATAGGTAAAGCTCCTTGTTATGAATAGGAGGCAAACCATTGTTGTATTTTATATTCTAATTTGTCTCACATTAAACAAATTAATGGGGGAGATGCTAAGTTATAAATTGAGAATCAAAGAATGCATTTTAGTAACAAAAGTTTTAAATTATCTTTTTAAAAAAGACAGTTCAACTGGTCAAATCATGATCGATTCACATGATTTAATCGGCTTGCCACCAATTTTTCAATTTAATATCAATTTTTTAATTCAAATCTAAAAATTTGAAAATGTGATTTTTAAAGGTTAATTAAACTAGTAGCCGTGAAATATTACTTAGTGGCAAGTTTTTTAAAGTCAAACAATTCTCCTTATTTAAATTTTCATCTAAGCATGTTATTCCCTTTGGTATTTTATTGTTAGTTACTTAACAAGATGCCGAATGACAAAAAGAAACTTTTAAAATTACCCTTTCAATCAATTTCGTTAATTGCAATGAAGACTGTTCAGTATTAGGATTTAAGCCTTAATAGGTCAAATTTATTGACAAAATTGATAGTGACCTCTCATAAGGGACAAATAAAATATTTTCTACTGAAGAACTTTTGGGAAACATTGAAGAGAGTCAACTTTTAAAGAGAAAGGTATTAAAAATTTTTCTCTCTAAAGATGAAATGACCTCCTTATCTTTATAGTCTGATAGTGTTTACCTATCTCCTTTTCAAATAAATAGGATATTGTACTTTCACGGTAAGAATTTTCTCCTTGTTAAATCTCCTACTATAATTTTAGCTGACTTGAACATTAAAATATTTTTGTAAATACCAAACCCCCTCTATTTCTATACTCAAGGGAGTTGCTACAATTTTAGTTGACTTAACCATTAAAGTATTTTTGTATATATCAAACCCCCTCTGTTTCCATACTCAAGGGAGTTGCTGGACAGAGATTCACATTTCAAAAAGCACAATCATGTTCAGGACAGAACAAAACCATGGTAGAAATAAGAAGTCAGCATTAAAAACTGTTATACATTCTTGGTTTTTTTTTTTTGGTCATTTTAATTTTGTCATCTTAGAAACGAAGTGTATTACACAAACCTCGTACATCCATTGGGCCTAAGCCTTGTGAAAGAAGGTCAGCTCAGCTACCTAGCACAACGTCCAACCCATATTAGGATCTAGTCCTTATTGCATTCGCTGCCGAGTTAACTAGATTTGGTGATATAATTATACAATTCGGAGGCCTCTAGTTGTACCCCCTGCAAATTGGGACCTCGCTTCCCAAATATGACTTATCTTTACTCATTGGTCTGAGTTAGCTCTCTCTTCAACTCACTAGATATTACCAATTACCCAGTCCCACACCATTGAGGAAGAACAAAGCTTTTTAGCTCACAAGAAGTATGCAAAGTGCAAACCTCTGAGCGATTAGCAATCTGACTCATTGAGCAATGATATTGCCATTAAATGATTGTTCATTTGATAAGCTTGAGTTTAAGGCAAAGTATGTTTTTGGTTGCATTGTACATCAATGCCCTGGTCATTAATTTGAAATAGTTTAAGTTTTGTTTGTATTTATATAGTGAAAATTATTTTGTTCACAAATTGTAATTGGTCAATTTGTTTGGCATATAATATTTTGTTAAGGCTTTTATGATTAATTAAGTTATTGCGTGGAATGCTTTTCATAGTTACTTATACACACAACTTTCACTAATTAAAATATATAATTAAAGTTATGCATTATACAATGATACCATAACCTGCATTTCACGGGTCATCTTACTAAAATTGATAAAATTAAAAACCAGAAGGAAACAAATTATAAGACCATAGCTGATTCTGAAGAAAAAAGGGGGGTTCAAGATTTTTGAAAAGATATATATTATACAATCTCAATTTTTTTACATAATTTTTTATACTACTTTTTATACTAATTAATGAAATATCAATTTATAATTAATTATGTATATAAGTTGATTAATGAGTATTATGTTAATCAATTAATACATATAATTTTTGTTAATTGACTAATATATGTAATTAATTACAAATTTATACTTCATTAACTAATTTAAAAATAATGTAAAAAAAGTGATGAGATAATTATTTTTGTATATTATCCTATCCGCACCTTGTCACCTAATCCATTTCTAAATAATCACTAAGTAGACTAGTGTTGCATGCAGGTGCATATATCACTATATCAGTCAATATTTAAAAATTAAAACTAGTACTTTGTGAAGTCCATTTCAGCTTAACTAATCATCGAACTCTAATTAGCAAAACATAGTTGTACATAGTCACCTTTACTGTATATATATATATATATATATATATATATATATAAAATCGCAATCACTCAAATTACTCAATAACATGCTTACCCCAAGCCTTGGAAACTAGACCACTCTAAAAATAGGAAGGTATGCTCTGTAATACAATCTGGCCTAATTTTTACTTTTGACACGCAGTTGAAAATATTGTTGCAACAAGGACAGCTTTTGGCAAGCTTGATCCTAACAGACACATGTAGAAAGTTTTAGGTAATTACGATTTATTACATTGTAATTTTTTTATAATCTCTACTCAAATAATGATTTGAATAACTATAATAGGCATTGTTAACTAAAAATTACTCTAGAAACGCAATGCAAAAAAGATAAAGAGCAATTGAGAAAGTTTCCAATATATTGAGCGAAAACAACGGTGAGAAATTAACGCTTGAGAACTAACGAACGCCCCCATTGATTCGCTGTCCATGGAGTGCAGAGTGAATCCCCATCGAAAAGGAAGACAGCAAATGCCTTATTTCCCTCTCTTTTCTGGCCCTTCCTATTTCCTAGCCACCCGTTCTTCAATCTTCATGTCACGCCCTCCCTCGTCGTCCTCCTCCTCCTGGACGACCACGAGTGGCACTCCTCCCCGAACCCGTCATCGCAACCTCCATCTCCCTTCCCTCTTCTCTTGGATCAAAACCCTCAAACGTACTAAAACTTCTGACAAACTCTACAAGAAATACGTTAGATCTTACAAGCTCAAATAACCTCAACCAAAAAAAAAAAAAAAAACCAATCATTTTAACCATTGCACTGCACCCTATATCCAAACCATAAAATAGGGTGCAATTGCTATTCTTCTCTCATTCATCTATTCACCCCTTCAAGTTCCATTCAATGTCTCACATCTTGGCACCATTCCAACTCTTGGAGCTCAATGTCATCTCCGCACAAGACTTGGCTCCAGTTGGTCGCTCCATGCGAACTTATGCTGTGGCGTGGGTCCATCCTGATCGAAAACTTTCGACCAGGGTGGACACCCAAGGCCACAACAACCCTACATGGAACGACAAGTTCGTGTTCCGCGTAGACGAGGAATTCCTCTACGCGGACAACTCAGCAATCATGATCGAGATCTACGCCTTGCATTGGTTCAGAGACATTCACGTGGGCACGGTGCGCGTCCTCGTTGGGAACCTCATCCCTCCACCTTCTAGGCCTTTCCACAACAACCGCGCCCCAATGGGGATGCGGTTTGTGGCGCTTCAGGTCCGGCGAGCCTCCGGGAGGCCTCAGGGGATCCTAAACATTGGCGTGGCGGTGTTAGACAGCTCCATGCGGAGCATGCCGCTGTACATGCTCAATTCCTCCGCCGTAGGGTACCGCCACTTGATGGGAGAGAAAGATGCATACGAGAACCATAACCACCTGAGCCCTCAGGTGTTCGGCGCAGCAGGGAAGCCTGAGCTGCGCCGAACCAAGAGCGACACGAGCTCCATGATAGGCGCGGAGGCCGTGGCTCGGCAACAACGAGCCAAGGCCAACAAGGGGAAAGCGAGTTCTGTGATCACAGCTTCGGAAGCAAGCGCGAAGATTAACAAGAGCAAGAAGAAGGGGAAAAGAAGGTCTAGGGCTAGCTCCGTCGTGAGCGGTGGCTCCGATGGGAAAGCCAAAAGCGGAAAAGCAGCGAGTTCTGTTCTTAGCGACTCGTATTTGCCATGGAATAACCATAACATTAGCCATAGTGGCTCAGAAGTGCAAGTGGAACCACCACCACCACCACCACATCACAACGATGACAATGAGGTATTCGATGTTGATGATAGCAAGGTTGATTCATCCATTAACAGCGTTTCTGAAGCTGCCACAAGCGACATCAACACCAACACCAAGCACGGACAAGTTCCGGTGACTAACATTGCCTATGACGTCACCGCGTCGCCGAAACTGCCGCAGTTTCACAACTCTCCGCCACCGCAATATCGAAACTCTCCGAAACCGCAGTTTCACAACTCTCCCGCGCCGGATCCGGTGCCGCAGTTTCATAACTCTCCGGCGCCGAAGTTTCGAAACTCTCCGAAACCGCAGTTTCATAATTCTCCGGCGCCACAGTTTAGAAACTCTCCGGCGCCGCAGTTTCACAAATCTCCGGCGGTACAGCAGTTCAAGAACTCTCCGGCGTTGCCGCAGTTTCGGAACTCTCCGGCAGTGTCCAAATTCAACCCGGCTGTGGGATTCGGCGGTTCGCACAGGGGTACACCGTTGCACCCGTTTGGGAAGCTAAACGGTGCGTTTGAGTATGGCACTCCGCGTAGATCTAATTTGGGGAACATGGTTCCACCTGTTCTGACGGAATCGGAGCTGGGGCCGTCGCCCTCGGAGGTGGCGGCGGCGATTGCGAGGAAGCCGGTGATCGATGAGGGGGAGAATTCCACGGTGGGAGGGTGGAGCTTGGACGAGAGCGTTGAAGGGTTGCAGTCCAAACTGGAGCGGTGGCGGACGGAGCTGCCGCCGGTGATCGACCGCGGCGAGTTCTCAAGCTACCCAACGTCGACTACTAAAACCAGCCGCCATACGCGGAGGCATACGGACGGTGGAAGTGGTTTGTTTTCTTGCTTTAGTAATATCTGTGGTGTTGAATGCTCCATTGTCTGCGGTGGTCCTAAGGGCAAGAATAACCGGCGCCGCCGCACTCCATCGGCAGATAATGCCAGCTTGCTGTGACACCACCACCACCACCACCACCACATTCTGCCACTGGCTGAGATCCGAGAAGATGATGAATCATCAGGTTGGTTGCACGGTGGATTATCCAACATGAAGATCATAGGAAATGTGGGAATGCACTAAACTGTATTTTAATTCATTCTTTGTTAATCTATTTTTGGTACTCTTTTGTTGTTCTAATAATGCATTATGCATGTCAGTTTTAATTTCAAATTATCTGAAATGGCTGGGATGGGACTCCACAATATAACAGAAGGATATACCCATATTCATTTATATATATTTTTATATATATCTCGGTTCTTATAGTTGTAGAATATATTGTTAGATATATTACATTATTTTTGTGATGAATATGTTTCAAAGTTGACTGACGATTTAATTTGATGTGGTTAATTATGGGTTATATTTTGGGCTTTTTTGTTTTTCCATCATCCACAATGGGAACATTGAAATATTAGGGTGTTTTATTTGATTTATGTTTTTATTTTTAATTGATATGTTTTTATTTATAATCTAAAATATGATTTTTTTTTTTTTTTTTTTTTTTTTGTTTTTAAACTTTTGTTCACAAAAATTTAAAAAATAAGATAAAGTTTAATAAAATAATAATTTTATAAGAGGACTACATGACTTGATTATGTAGGCTATCTGGATGAATCACCTAATAATATCTTAAAAATGTTAATTTTATTTTTTTAAAGATATTTATTATTCATATTTTTTAAAAGTTATAATTAAATGAAAGAAATTGATAAAAAATGTATACATAAATAATGGTACGAGGAGAAAAAAATACTAAAAAAATCAGAGTTGTAATATCCTATTCTATAAATAAGTGGACCTCACTTAACGGGACTCATCTCAATCTCAAAACAAAAACTCATCCTATCCATCTGATACCTATTTTAATCGGGATATAAAGCCATGAAAATATAATACAACCTAAGCGCAACTGCTATTTTTTGCTTAAATTTAAAGAGTTGAACAAAACCAGGTTTTGAGAGGATCGAGGTCTTGGTGAAGTGCTAATTAACAACTTGTTAGATTTCACAATTCTCAAGAAAATGCATTGAGAAGAAGCAAAGTATGTGTGTGTGGGCGTTCAGTTAGACGTTTGTGTCCAACCCGCCCATGCACCTTAATATAACTTTTGCATAAAAAAAAAAAACCCATGCTTGGATGTGTGATTTAGGAAATTACACCAAGATTTGGCTTTGATACATGAAACTCATGTATGAGAAGAAGCTCCAAAGGATTGCTTCTACGTTGAATTATTCCGGGGTTGTTGCACATGAATTTCAACTTATAACACTTGCATATATTGTTCTGTAAACCTCATCCATGTAGTAATCTGTATCTTGACAATGTTTCTAAGAGCTGTAACAATTCTGTGGATTGTTGCAGTCCATAGTGGTAATATGCTTTACGCTTACAAGCTAATTAATTTGTAGGAAACTACTTGACTTTCAATACATAATTCTAGCATGCAAATTTTTTCAGTTCATCATTTTATTCTTCCAATTAGGTAGAAACTGATCATTACACATCATGATCGGTCACATCAGTAGCTTACTACAAGAACTTCCTGGGATCAGTTACGAAACCAGTTAATGCAGATGCTGCTGCAGTATATGGGGAAGCAAGATATACCTGGCCTTCCATGTGCCCCATCCGACCAGGGAAATTTCGATTTGTTGTTGAGACACAGACCTGCATTGAGAGCCCTTTCATCAGTTACATCAAAAGGAAAAGCAAAAACACAAAGTTGTTATTAAAAAATTGGTGTTATATATATTTATAATGATATAACCACTCCATAAATTAAGAATTAGTTTTTGACTTCTTTCAATTGAATTTGAGCTCGCTGAGAATGGCCAGGTGCATTAACTGTGACTGCTTTCATAGGCTTTAGCGTAGATGGTGTCTAGTTTCCATTAGATCCTAGGTCCCGGAATCCTGGGCAAACTCCCCAATAGACGGAGACTGTCCCTTACCATTCTTGTTTTGGAGAAATTGAGACCAAAGAAAGTTGCTAATATATCATAGTTCACTATGCTTAGTTCCTTACTTCACAAGTTCCCTCCAAAATAAATAAATAAAAAATGTAAAAAATAAAAAGCAACCCATTCAGTTAAGAAAAATCAGAAAGCAAATGGAGTTTACTTAAACAATAGGCTTAGGGCTCGTTTGGTATGAAAGATATGATAAAACTTGATAGTATTAAGTCTGACAGTATAAGGTCTGATAATATAAGACTTGATAATATAAAGTCTAATACATAATAGTTGAGAATATCTTGATATTTAAAATTGTAATGGAAAAGTCTTTATAACGACTTATACATCAAAACTCAATCAAGTTTAATCTCACCTCTCAAGGCTTGATTAAGTTATCTATCATGTTAATGTATAAAAGTGATTTGATAGATAAGCTTATACAATACAATATTTGTACCAAATAATTGATAAGATTATAATGTATTGTATTAGCTTATTCTATTAAATCTAATACATCATGACAAACAAGTCCTTATATATTGATTTTAGGTTCAAGATTTACGAAGTCTCATATCTCAAGGGCTAAAGATTTGTTAGCTTAGTGAGAGTCCAAAACCCTGAGAAGATCTCTTTTCCTAGGTTTAGTAAGGAATTAGATTTGTGAATTTGATACCATGTATTAACTCAAAAGTCAAAACTATTGGGTTTATAGGTCATTCTACTTACATGTCCTCTCATTTAGTCTGCTCCTTTTCAATGTTGGTGAATTCCCAACAACATTTTAGGTTTCATGATTGGCACGGAACAATAATAAATTGTCTTTATAATTGAATATGATAGGGATGTGATATGAAACACTTGAGCATTTGAACGCTCGAGGTTTCATAAGCAAAATTTCACAAACTTTTAAATTAGAAAAATAAATAAATGTTAATGATGTGAAAAAGAAAACAAGCATCTTATGGCTACAAGTGTGGAGCGTTTGAACGCTCCACCGTTCTATAGCAAAATCTTAAGTAAAATGTTTGTAATATATTTTTTTGAATACTTATTTTAATATTTACTTTATTATTGCTCCACCTTATATATTTAAAAAGATTATTAGAGAAGAAATGCTAGCAACACTTACTTTTGGACCAATAATAAAATAAGTGTTGAAATGAGTATCCAAAAAAATATGTTATTAGCATTTCTCAAATCCTATATATATCTAAGAGATCCAAATATTATAGCTGAAAATTAAGATTTTCCCCTTAAGCCATATATTATATATAGAGCAGATTGGTGAATGTGTAGCCTTCAAAGTTCGATTACTGAAAAAATATAAGTTTACCTGGGGTTTGTTCAAGCGTCCATATGTGTCTTTTGGGCCACCCATACAGGCAGCACAACTAGGACTCGCAGGTGGATCACAACCAGCTTCTTCAAATATCTTTGAACAAGTCTTGCCACCTGAGCCAGGTACCTCTAGAGTGTATAAGTCCATCCAAACCTGAAAAACTTGTAATGAGTGGTGTGTTCCATCGATGATTTTGGTGATTAATACTTCTGAAACTGGAAATGCAGTTCATATTCTTGAATAGAAATTGTACACATTGACAGACCTTTTGTGTAGCGGGAACTAGAAATGTAGGAACTTTGACACTTTTTCCCTGCAGCAGAATTAGTATCGTTATGTTAAAGATGATAAAAATAATTTAAAAGAATACTAATTGATATATATTGTGCAGAAAAAAAATGATAATTACATAGACACTATCTTTTTTGGTACACATAAACACACTATCTTCATAATGGTGCATCCTCGAAAAGAAGCTCAAAATCATACTTAGATGAATAAATAAATATTTCCTCACATCCGTGCGCAGGCATAAAAGATTAATTTTTCCTTATTTTGGTAATTTATAAGAATTATAATACACTGACTAAAACGCCAAAAACTATATATGTTTACACTGTGACATAGATAATAGGGAAAGCTTTTTTAAATACATTATAAATTCATAATTGCATACTTTCATAATACGTGCAGTAGAAAAATAACATGTTTGTCCTCAATTCCAAATTTTTTGTGAGAAGCAGATTGTCGTTTAAATTTATTACCACAAACATGCATACAGAAATATAAAGTGTCTGCAAGATTTAGCTATGTGTCATCCTTTGTGGTGAGAGGCAACTGGTTAAACCCCCCCAGAGTCCAGAGTGTATTGATGGTTTTACTTTCCATCGTAAAATATTATGCAGTTTTCATGTTAAAAAGTAAAAACAAAGTGAAGTAGACATATAATTAATAATAAATACAAAATAGACTTACATCAGCTAAGAAAACTTTTGCTGCGGCCATAAAATCTTCTGTCTTTCCACCGGTGCATGATCCAATGTATACTCTGTCAATTTTCACATTGTTGCACTCTCTTGCCAAAGCACGATTATCAGGGGAATGTGGCTGCATGGTTCATTATATTACATTACATCAACAATAATCAAAAGTAAAAGAGGTTTCTTACAAGATTCATAACTTTTTAATGGCAACGTGAAGATGAAAAATATGATTAAGTTAAAGTACCTTTGCCACCAATGGTTCCACCTCTGATATATCAAATCTATACTGGGCTAGAAATCTAGCATCAACAAGAAAGGAAAAAAAAAACAATTGTAAGCAAGTCACATAAGAATAGCAAGAAGGAGACAAAAATATCTTGTTCTAAAAAGATGAAATTGAGCTTTATGGTGACGAAATGAATATGATAAATAGCTCTCGAAGTCACCCAATTACTCATCACTCGTACAACGTAATTTGAAGTTGATAAAAACATAAAAAAGAATTCATAGTTTCAACATCTTAATCACCAATGATTGCACGATTTAAACTCTTCTTTAGACCATTATAAAACTTCATTTTACTCTATTGGTCAATCAGTGAAGCTGACATCATAAGTTATATTTCAAAGAACAAAGATTCTTATAATTACATCCTAAGACCAAACCATAGGTCGAGCTAATAGCATAAAAAAGAGAATTTATTCCTTGGCAACTATGGATCAAATAAATAATGATTGCATATATATAGTTAAGGAGAACATAGAACTTACCTTGCTTTCTCATCGCTAAAAACTGATTCGTAGGGTGCAGATGTCTTATCCTGTGCACAATAATTAAACAATATATAATCCATGGCAACGAAAGAAAGGGGGAAAAAATAGGATGTGAGTGATGATAAAAGTATGATTGGCGAAATCCAGTTTCAAGCATTACAGTATTAGAACATCTTTTGACTGACAATTTGATTAATTAGCATTTTGCTTGTACGCATGCACGTATTAAGCACATAGACAAACATATATAACGTGAGAGAAGAGATAATCAACGAAAGGAGAAACTGAATTTATACAAGCTGTGTAGATTAAACCAATCAACAAGTGACATATTATCACTTTTAATGTAAAATAATTGTGTGGAACAATGATCTATATAATTATTCAAGTGCTGATTAGTTTAGTATACACAATTGTATAGACAAGGTCTACATAAATATTTCTCCAATGAAAGAGAGAAAAACATAAAGGGTACTGAATACTGATTAACTCCAGCAACCTCAAGGTATTTGTATGTGGTCCTATCAGCAGCAACAATACCGTTTTTCCCTCCAGCTTCTACAACCATGTTGCACAGTGTCATCCTTTCTTCCATCTACAATACAACACTTCAGAAATCTTACGCTTGTGATAACATTAGCATAGAAAAAGAAAACAAAAAAGTTAAAGCTTACATACACTTAAACTTTCGATAGTGGTCCCAAGAAACTCCATGGCTTTATATGTTGCACCAGACATAGATATTTCACCAATGATCTGAATGGTGGTTAATGTTTCCACATGGCAACACCACCGAGAAAATAATGTCATCATTTTCTTGTGTCACATCATTTAAATTAAAAGCATTTCATTCAAATGGAATAACATGCGAGAGGAACCTATTACCTACATGCAAAATTAGATCCTTTGCAAGCAAATAGTTAGGCATTTCACCATCCAGTACAAATCTCAATGTTGGAGGCACCTGCGGTTTAAGTATACTCGGGAAAATTTGACATTGATTGATAAGAACAAATACTAAAATGCAGAAGCAAAATGATAGTACTGCTGTTTATCTTGAAAGAAAAATATTAACTTTCATCATGTATGTGGGGGATGCTGAAAGAAATTGAGGCAGTGATGGATGCTCAATGCCAGCAGAGACTAATAAAATAGCTATGCCATAGTTTATTAAAAAAGATTTCAGAGAAGGAAATTACTATGGTACCCTTAGTGATAAGATACTTAGTGTGAGTCAAACATTTATTGAAAGCTAATTTCATAATAAATATTTAAAATTCTATTAATTATAACATGTAGCTATTATAGTGTGTGGAAAGGACTTAGATCTCTTAAACATGTGGCTTTCGTATCGATCCCAAAATTCATGTGTATAAAAATAATAATACATCAAGAGAATTAAATGGCTAAGCACTTAAATGTACTGTTTCGAGATATTAATTTCTCACCTACTGGATGAGATACTATGAGAAAAATATATATATAATGTTTGATGGATATACCATATCCAAGAAAAAATGATGAGTATCGGAGTAATATATGCCCACCCTTTCCAGACATTTGCTGGAATGAAAACAATATTATGAAAGTTTATAAAGGACAATGTCCTCAAATAGTCAAATGTTTCCATGTATAATAATATGATGAAATGTGTTTACTTGCCTTGAGTAAGATCTTCCCCGTCCCCAATATAAAAGCAGCATCAGTGTTACCAACTCCAGTAGCAAACTGGCCAAATGCTCGAGCAGATGTGGTGTGAGAATCCGTACCAAACAAGACCTGCTATCATATATCAAGTGATCAGAACAGCTTTGAAACCTGTAGGTTTCAATTTTTAACATGTCAGTAACTTTCTTAACAGAAGTCACCTCTCCAGGTCTGCAATGACCCTCCTGTGCCAGAGCAACGTGGCAAACACCTTTATAATCAGGGTTAGCCTGCAATGTATAAATTATTATTATTATGCGGTCCATAAATATTAAAATATTTATACAAGACATTATTTTCTTTAAGCAATAAAACTTTACTTCTTGACAATTAATGAATTAAAATTACTTTAATGACAAGAAAATAACAGTTATATTGTTAGATTTTCTAATCAAAGCTTTACTAATTAAAATGATTAATCACAACCATTACTCGTTAGACATAAGAACAGTTTCTTTTTTATTATTTAATCTGGGACATAGGAACAGTTTCAAACAAATGAAAGTTATGTAAATTAATAACTAGTTCAAAAACGAGTCAGTGGCCTAATTAATCTTTTCGGGCAAAAGGCACACTTTCACAAATTAAGTTAGAACTCGCCATTGTTGATAAGCAGTCATGTCTTTTTTAAAAAAAAAAATTTTAAATATGAAAGTTATTTAATGAGTTCATCTAGTGTCTAAGAAGATCTTTATTTCTTTTGTTACTTATTTCAAATATTTGCGCTGTAAATGTTGGCCTCTGTTTATTTCTTTGATGATGAGTTCAACTATCCTCTTGCAAATTCATACCAAATATGAATGGAATACAATCATCATTTCTCTCATCATATTGGTATGGTTAGGTTATTACATTTTATTTTATTCCATTTCATTGCAATTTTAGTTAAATTAAGGCATGAATGATTATGAAGCATAATTTAATGAGAATATTATATAGAAGCAATGGTTGTGATAAAGGATATAATCTACCTATATATAAAAAAGTAAAGAAATCATCAAATGAAAAAAGTAACATATGTTAGCATGAGAAATTAAGATAAAAAAAAGTGTCATGTGTCAGCACGAAAAATTAAGAAAAAATATAATAGTTAAAAAATTAATCAAATAAAATATAATTAATGAAAGATATTATTATCAAAATAATTTTATACATATAAAAGTAATGTATGTTTTATGTGAAAATATGAGTTAGAAATATATTTATATGTATTTGCACACCAAAATTAACAATCATTTTGTACCACTTTTCTATACAAATTTCTTTGATTAATGCAGGATCCAAAGACATATGGGTCCCTCGTGCAAGAATTAAAATGGTGGATCAATCCTCTTTACCGTGTAAAGATATATAATTGGCCATGCATAAGTATATTTAAAGGAAAAATGCTAAATTTATACATTTTTGTGTACCCAAAAAGTAATGTACAAAGTGAAGAGTTATTGGATTACATTTGGTCCATGTAAGTTTATGCGTGTGTGCGTAAATTCAATTCTATAAAGGAGTATAATATTTTGCATATATAATTAGTTGTAAACATAACATTACTCTTCAGACAAATATTGTTTTTAGCCCAAATGCAAAAGCATATATAAATATATGTATGGTGCATATATGTGTTTGGCTTCACTTCACATAGCTCCTCTAGAATCGTAGCTCCTCTAGAATCATTTATTCATTTTCGAGACTATAGAATTTTTCTTCGTTTTTATTAACAATGTTACAATAGCAAAATAAGAAAAAAAAAATTTGGAATCAACAGAAATGTAACTAAAGAGAAGCCGTACCCTGAAATTACTGCGATCTTGAATGTCATAGAAGTACTTAATATCTTGCTCGATACAAAACTCTCTTGCAATATCCACATTACGGTGTGCACGTTGATCATTTGTGAATATGTAATGATCAGGGATAACTACAATCTTTTCCCGGTCCCATACCTTCAATCTCAAAATAGCCACAAAGTTAAATAATTTAATAGACACAATTAATGAATAATTGCTTTCGCATATGAACATGGATATACAACAAAATAGCTAAGGTTAAGTAAAAAAGACTCTCCTAACTCAGTTATGTATTGCTAAAAGTAATTTACAACTAAGATAATGTATGAAATCATGTGATTGCTACTTTGGAGAAGATTTTACCTAACCTCTACCCTTAACTCGGAAATTAGTCTTACAATAATGTTTATGAGAATACCAGACAAAAAATAAAAACAAAATACTTCAATGGAAAGTACTAATTGCATATCCACTTCTACACTTATTGTTTGTTTTTGGGTCTAGGGGAGGGGCCACCTTTGGGGCAGGCCCTCCACTCTTATTATTAATTTGTATTATTTGAATATACAGGATATGATATTCAGTTGATATTTCTCTCACATCAACATATAATACATTTATTTCATCTCAAAATGCAGTATACCTTGATATTTATCCAAACTCACATTAGCATACGATATTTATACGAGGTGTCATATAGTAGGTGTTAAAACAACATTTTCTCTTATTATTTTACCTTTCTATACTTGCATGTGATTTTATTTTACCATGATAACTTTTGAAATAGATCATAATTTAAATTTTAAATAGTGATAAAAATTATAAATGCTAAATAGAAATTGAGTTTAACTTTTTTTGTTGTTGTCATATATAGTTGATCCAAAAAACCTAAGATTTCAATCAGTAAGTGACGACGAGTGAAAAGAATGAAATAGGATTTCATCTCAAGTCCTTACATTTACCTAAAATAAATTTACTAATTAAGCTAGTAGACATCTTCAGTTTAATTTTAATTTATAATTAGTGTAAAAATTCTTCAATATCATCTAATGATACATTAATATATCAATAAAAAAATGAAATTATAATTATATGAAAAATCAAACATTTCTAATCATGTGTTAACATATAATAGAATGATATCATGTTACACCCACCCGGAGGAAGATCTTCTAAAGTAATTTATGAGTAAGTAAGTATATATCAATCATTGATTGATGGGCTCACCTATCAATCAATGATTGATAGACGCTTAATTGTTTATAAATTACTTTAGAGGGTCCAAATCTCACCAACCAAGTCAAAATTAAAATCATAACAAATTACTATATCATTAAATAAAATTTACTAGCTGCTATGACTAATTGTAAAAGTAGAGTATAAAAATAAATATCCAAATAACTACTCTCAACTTTTTTTTTTTTTTACAGTAGATAACTACTCACAACTTTAATGGGTTAGCACAAAAGAAAGTTGAGATATTTTAGCATACATGTAAACTATATCTTATATATACTCAACCAACGTGAATTGATCCAAGATTCAAATCTTTTAAGTATATAATCGTTGGTTTAATAAAGAGTGTACGTATAACCAAAAAAAAAAAAAAAAGAAGAGAGTAAAGAGTGTACCTTTGCACTGTCGCCGAACTCTTTGTTGAAGATCCCAGACACACCAGGACAAGTGATGTCGTTGATCATCAAAACATCCGCATTAACCCATGCGTTATCCCCTGGGCTCACCTCAGATCTCTCTGCACCTCTGGCCAGTATCTTCTCTGTCATAGTCATGGGAATTTTGGTCTACAGTGCACCAACAAAACCCACCATTAGCACTAAAAAAATCAATGGAAAACAGGGAAGAAAGTGAACAAGAGTTGAACTTGAACCCAACTGAGCCAGCTGCACAAGTGTTGCGTTTGTTCTTCTGGGATGACACAACAGAAACTATCGATATTGTTTTCTTGCATTTCTGATCAATAACAAAGGATGACGGTGATGGAGAAGGAAAAGCAAAGAGACCCAAATCTTTCTGGGACAAAAAGATCAAAATTACAAATTCTTGTTAGTAAAAAAAAAGAATTATTCAATTAACATAAAATTAAAGAGCTTAGAAATTAGAATCTGACAAAGCAATTGCTATATAGCCTATGTTAACAGTAGTAACAATGTTAATTCTAGTGTCTAAGCTTTAGAGAGAGACTCATAATAATGGGAAAGACCTTGCAACTGATGAAAGGTGAACAGCTGAAAGCCATGACTGAAGCACGGCAGGTAGGTTGTGCAAATTGGATGATAAAATAATCATAGGGAGACCAATAGGCACTGTTTTCTTTTATTCTTTATTCTTTTACTTTTTATTTTTGGCTGAGAACAGAGGATGTCAAGAACAAAAAGGATACGGAAATGGGTGTGATCAGATGGTTGGCAGACAGTAATGAATTATTCAAGTCCCATAAGGGATATTTTTTGTCACTTTCCCTCCCTTGAATGAAGCAGCCCATGGTCAACACTAGTGTCAAAACTCAAAAATACTTCGGCTTCCTACTACTTGGATACTTTTGTAAACTCTCATTTCAAAGCTACTCACTCAGCCACCACAGACCACCCTAAAAGCAGAATTAAATTACTTTTCTATATGCAGTACTTTAAGTTATGATGTTATCCCTCCTAATAGGTTAATCTTTTGAAATAGTCTCTCTTTATCATATTGAACAAATATAAGGGTTTAATGTGATATTTAAATCATCATGCTCTCACTTTTAATAGGATAATTTTTTGAATTAAACTCTTTCTGTAGCTTAAATTATAACAATTAATGCTTTTACATAGAAGTGGCCGACACAAAAGAAGCGATTTAAAAAAAAAAGATTACCTAATACCATAAGGATTAGAGTTCCCCCCCCCCCCCCCCCCCCCCCCCCCCCCCAAAATAAGAGATCAGAGTAAGTCTTCCAGAGTGCATACCTAACACTGGAGGAGTCCAAAGTGAATATCATCCTGAGTGCCTACCTAGAGTGGGCAGGAAGCACTCAATGTGATACTAAATCATGAAGCTCTCTCTCCTGATAGAAAAATAGGAATATAGGATAGTATTTTGAAATGGACTCTACTCATAACTTGAGTTGTAACACCGAAGTAACTCAACCGTTCGGATTGATAAAATTTTCCCCCTATACTCGACCCTACCCAATTAGATTAACTTTGATTGGATTGATTTTTATTTTGAGTAAAACTCTATTTTCGTCTCTTTGCTTCACAAAAATTTTAATTTAATCCCTAAACTTTTTGTTTTTTGATTTACATCTTAAATGTTCATTTTGTGTGTGTCAATTTGGTCTTTTCATCCAACTCCGTTCACTTTATTAGTGGAAGACGCTGCCTTGGATCATACTTAGAGACATTTTTTACTAATGTGTTCATCTGAGATTGGAGATGTAAATTTTAAATATATTAAAATTATTTTTTCCCTCAAAAGAATATGAAAAATCAAAATCATTCTTCATTAAGTTACAACCCTGTAAACACCATAAACTCATTTCCCACTCAAAATCCATACACTCAAAACCTATATTCAAGAATTAAGGCCAAAGAATCCCTAATCATGGTTGCTAGGAAATGCAAAGAGAAAACTTTCATCTTCTCACTATCCAACCATCACCAAAACCAAAAGAAATCCACCCATGCATTCACCTCAAACACTCTAATCCTAGCAGAAACAAACACCTTCAACATCTCAAATCAAGCACTAATCGAAAAAAATCAACCTGTGCATTATATAACACATATGGCACTCACCCTTTCTCCTAGGGGTATAAATTGGTTCGGATAACCGACTAACCCGATCAATCTAAATCGAACCAATTAAATTGGTTTGGTTTAGTTTGGGTATATTGATTAGTTCGAGTAAAATCTAAACCAATTAAAGCTTAATTGATTCAGTTCTCGGATTTGAAATTTCAAAACCGAACCAAACCGAACCAAACCAAACCATATATTTATATATTTTATTTTAAAAAAAAAAAGTATGCTACAACATTTTTTGGCTACTACTTATTTTTTTTTAATATTTTGTAATACTTTCTCAGTTTCTAACCCCTAAAACGTCGTTTTCGTTCAACACAGAAGACTAAAAAACTCCTCTGCCAAAATGTTCGGTTCTGCTCACCGACACTACAGTTCTGACCAGGAATATGCTATCAGGTGCTATTCCAAAAACTCTTAGAGAGGTGAGAGGCTTGAAAACTTTGGATTTTTCCTTCAACCAACTCTCTGGATCCATTCCTATTGAACTTCAAAATCTACATGTCATTCAGCTTTTGAACATCTCTTATAATGATTTAGAATGAACCATTCCTAATGGTGGAGTTTTTCAAAATCTTTCTGCTGTTCATTTAGAAAGCAATAAAAAACTTTGCTTGTATTTTGCATGTGAGTCTCATGGCCATGGAAGAAGGCATGTCAGACATTACATCATCATAACCACAGTGGTAACACTGATACTATATCTGATAATTTGTTTGTTACTATACATAAAGAACAGAAAAGTGAAAGTAACAACAACAACATCATCTAAACTTGGAAGCTTAGAAATGATGAATTGACTTTAAATGCTCTAGTATTGACTTTAAAAATAATGAATTTCTGGCTCTAGTTTATGAGTACTTAAGTAATGGGAGCTTTGAAGATTAGATTAAGGGGAAGAGAAAGCATGCAAATGAAAATAAATTGAACCTTATGGAGAGATTGAATATACATATTGATGCTGCTTCTGCATTGGATTACCTGCATAATGATAGTGAAGTTCTTATTGTGCATTGTGATTTGAAACCCAATAACATTCTCTTGGATGAAAATATGACTGTAAAAGTTGGAGACTTTGGATTCGCTAGGTTACTGATTCAAAGTTTAACTAATCAAGTCTCCATTAGCTCCACTCATGTCCTTAGGGGTTCAATTGATTACATATATACCTTCAGGTTAGTAGTCTCACAACTTTCTCTTAATTGAATAGTAGTAGTATACAACTTGTCAAGTTAAATCTCTCTTGAAGAATTTTTTAACTTATTCAAATATAATTTCTTAATACAAATATCAATATGTTTCTTTGTTCCCTCTTTATGAACCTTTTAATCCACATTCTGAAACATGAAATAACTATTAGTGTTCAAATTAATAAGTTTGATTCAATTTCTAGAAATTTTTTTATAAGTTTATTATGTATTTTTTATTATTATGAAAAGCTAATTATTTAGTTAATTTTTGTATTAAAAAAATGGTCAACTCGATCACCCGAACCAAATCAATTCATAGATGTTCGGTTCGGTTTGATTCAGATTTGACTATAAAAAAATATGAAAACCGAACCAAATCAAACTAATTGATTTTGATTAGTTCGGATTTATTTTCCCTCAAAAACCAAACCAAACCACTCACTTACACCCCTACTTCCTCCCCTACCACCATGTCCAGTCAACAACAACCCCTTCATTTTGCTCAAAACACATTACTACAAACATTACACATATATAGAGACCAAATTTGCCACAAAATCACAATAAACTCAACTCTGAATCATACCCCAACCTTGAGCCAAATCCCAATCATAGCAAAACAAAGAACCACCAACTTGCTAAACCTTGCACTACAACCAAGATATCCCCTCAACAAAGATAAAACCATCATAAATGCCTAGCTACCATGACTAAACATGGCTTCATGGCAACCACCACACAACACTGTCGTCAACCACCCGCTTCCAATCAAAGAATCCCCTAATTTGTCAAACCCTAATATTTGGGGAAGATGATGAATTGAGATATAGGTTTTTTTTAAAAAAAAATTAAAATAAATTCTCTTCCAACTTCACAATGGTTAGATCCATAAACAGCCACATCAAACTCTGAATCATACCCCAACCTTGAACTAAATCCCAATAATAGCAAAATAGAGAACCACACACTTGTTAAACCTCAAACAACAACCAAGACATCCCCTCAACAAAGATGAAACCAACACAAATGCCTAGCCACCATAACTAAACCTAGCTCCATGGCAACCACCACACAGCATCGCCGTCAACCACCCTCTTCCAACCAAAGAATCTCCTAATTTGCCAAACGCTAATATTTAGGGAAGGTGATGAATTAGGAAATAGGTTTTTTTTTTAATTTAAAATAAATTTTCTTCTAACTTCACAACAGTTAGATTCATAAATGGCCACGTCAGACTCTAACCAGCCAAGTAAAATCCAAGTCAGCATCTTCCGTTAGTAAAGTGGACAAGTTGGATGGAAGGACCAAATTGACATAAAATATGAACGTTTAAGATGTAAATAAAAAAAAGTTTAAGGACTAAATCAAAATCTTCTTGAGACGTAAAAGACGAAAATAAGGCTTTACCCTTTTATTTTTCTTCAAACGACCGAACCCAATTTGATTACACCCGTAGTAGTAGCTAGGATTCTAGAGGGAAGTTGATTCTAGTCCCTTGCATAAAGAATTGCAAGGAATTGTGGGGATATATAGCTTTCTTATTTTTTTTTCTTAGATTTGAATATTCTCCATTTTTGGAAGAAAATAATAGTGTTTTGTTATGAATTAAGGAAATAATCCAAATCGTATTTTGCTCTGCATGTTAAACTTCTATATTATGTTTTGATGACAAATAATAAGAGGAATAGAAAGAGAATAAAAGGAAAGGAAATAAATTTTCTTTTTTGAAAGTGCAAAATTAGATAGGAAGGAAAAGGAACTTAAGGGGAATTATTTCCCCTCTCTTCTCCTCAAATACTAAATTTTGGTTTCTCCCAAAATTGGAAACTAAACTTTTATACCTTGAAAGTAAGTATTTTATGCTCTGTTCCCTTCCTTTATATCTCCTAAACAAGATAATAGATTTCTATTCCATTTTTCTATTAATCTTTCAAAGAAAAATGCTAACAACACAATTTTTTTTACACTCCTTTCAATATTTACTTTATTATTGGGCCAAAAATAAGTGTTACTAACATTTCTCCCCTAATAACCCTTTTAAATATATGAAGTAAACCAATAATAAAGTAAGTGTTAAAAAGAATATTTAAAAGAGTGTGTTACTAATATTCGTCATCTTTCAAATGAGTGGACAGATAACTTTATTCTATTTTTTCTCTTACCTTTTCAACTCATCCTCACTTATTCTATTCCGTTAATAAAAGACATCCAAATATAAATGTTAACGCTCATTAAAGTCACGGAGTTAGAGTCATTAGGCATGTTTGGTTTAGTTCATTTAAGGAAAAATAATCGTTTATTTTTTAAAAGCTCTCTCAAGTAATTTTTTATTATAAGCTATTTTAAACAAAAAGTAAGTTAATCTAATCACACACTTTATGAAAAAATTTGAAAAGATATATGTTTATATAATCAATAATAACGTAAAACTAGTGATTCACCCACCTTATATGGATACTTTAATAAATCTTAATTATATTGGGTTTGGTTAACATGTGGCTTAGGACATGTGTTAAGAATTAAAAATAGTATTTATTACTCATTATTAATTACTTAAAGAAAAAAGTATTAACTGTTTTTAGATTTGCAAGATAATAAATGTTTGTAATTTTTATTTAACAATTTTATTTTTGATTTCTTAACATGTGTCCTAATATTTTATATGCATATATTATAAATGTATAAATACTTAAAATAAACTTATTTTTCATTTTGATAAAATATATTTAATCTTTTCTTTAACAAATTTCATTTATCTTATAATTTATTATGAATAAGATTTATATTGAAAAAAATATAGATAGGATTCAAAAAAGTTAAAAGGTGGATAAGAATGTTAAGGCAAAGGGTGATAAATTTGTTTGTTTGTTTTTTTAAAGAAAAAGACATGATATTCAACTAGAGATAGTAGCATAGCAAATTAACTCATTCTCATGGAAGAAAATTGTTTAAAGAAGAGAAATATGACATTCAAATACGGAAAGTAACATAACAAAATAAACCACTTTCAAGAAAGAATACTCAAAATTATTATATATATAGGGGTGGTTTAGATAAGGTAGAATATAGGTAAAAATAAAATAGAGATGATAAAGGCAAATGGAAAAGAAGACAATAAAAAACACATCAGATAGAAAGATTTGATATTAATCCATTAGTTTAAACCACTGCATCATGTTCATCATCAGTAATTACACGGCATAAACAGCATTACCACATTAAGGACCAACATTACAACTTGTTAGTTTAGACAATATCATCACAATCATAATTGGAAGAAGCAGGAAACAGGGAAAGGAATTTGGAAGCCCATGAACACACCAACACCAACACAGAGGAGAGGGATCATTTTAGATCTATCAATAGCATTTGTTTAACTCTCTCTCTCCTGAATCCAAGCATGGACCAAAAGCTCATATTACAATGATCACATGTGGAAAATCAGCTGAATTGAATGATAGGTAGTATATGATCAAACAACTCAGGCGTCTAACATTTATTGGTTAACATAAATGATAAAATGGAGCAACAGTTTTGCTCATAAATGTCATCCATTACATGCACAATGGAAGTCAAGAAGACAAGTTTAATGGGACTATGTTTCAATACTGCATCCTTTCAGCTACCACAATTTTATCTAGTTTTTATCCGCTCACAAAATTGTTATGTAGATAAAATATAAAACAAAAAACAAGTATTTTTGTCCTTCCAATGATAAACTTTTCACCACTTCTAACTTCCTCCAAGTTCTACATTTACATGCCAATTAAAATAACTAAGTATGACAGAATTATATGTTTCTGTTCTCTTAGAAAATACTTTATTAACTTCCATTGCCAAAAACTTCTACAAATCCTCTGACAAATTTGCAGATCTCAGACGATAATTTTGGTGGGACCAGATGAATTTGCATCTTGCTTCACAGTATTTCCTGGAAAAACCACAAAAGTAGTACTTGAAGGACAAAAATCATGCTGTAGCCCAAAAAGCATTGTGCATAGAAAATGTGGATTTACCAATCATACAATCCGTGTTATAAATCTCTAACTTGGATAACCAACATCAAGCTTTTACTACAGCTTTACATGATAGCTACGTTATGATATTTTAGGGACAAAAACAGACTTGTAAAAGAAATTCACACCGGTAGTAAAACTAAATGTGTCTAATGCTGTCACTATTAATGATGCAAACCACATCTTTAGAGTCAAACTGGCATATAATATATTAATATGGAAAAGGTTGCAAAATAAAATGAGAAGAATAAGTATTTTAAAGAGGAACACAGTTTGATTTGAAATTTAAAATACTACGTTATAGTGTAATGAGTGAAATTTGTGCGTAAATTTGTTCATCATGGTGCTGGAATATTGACCACTTTAGAGTTTAGAGGGGGTTTCTCTTACAGATAGTGTACAAGGTTGGAAGATATTGTTGCATTGAACTTCTGTCTGTTTAGTTTTTACTTCTTTTTCTTTTTTTAATAATTAGTTTGAAATTATTTTTTGCCCAGTATCTTGTACTTCTCTTTCAAAAAGTTAACTTTTAACATTTCAATCAACTAATGAAATGCCTCCAGTCCTGCTATATATCTTTCTCCCTCTATTTCCCCTATCACTATTTTTGTCTAAACTGGAAAATTTCTGATGAAAAGGTGTTGAGGAGATAATCAGAATAAGTTCACACTCAGACAAAAATAAGTTCTTATCAAAATGATGTTCACAACAATTAACATACATTCTGCTGTTTCGGCATCAAATAGCAAAGCCAAGAAACTTTTTTTCAACAGGGCTTACCACCATGATGTGGAGTACAACATTCTTTTTTTGTTTTTGTTTTTTTTTATCATGGCAAAATCTTAGGTATATTGAGAAAAAAATGAAAGGCAGAACTTTAAGAAAAAAAAAAAACAAAGAACTGCCGCAGCAAGTAACAAATTACCACCTGCTATAACATTTAATACAAGAATGTGAATAAGGTTCTACTCAGTTTTTCAAATTGAACCTTGCTTTGTCAAGGCAAGATCTTTTCCAGAACCATTGCCTCTCAATAAGATAACAGTGAGAATGAAACCATGTTCCCTTCAAAACAATGGATCACATTATAGGTATACTGATACTGCTCAAACGCAAAGGATTGAAGTATAGGCATAGAAATGCCCCCCCAAGTTACAAAATGCCTAAATTAAAGCCCATCCAATAACAAAAGCATAACTCACAAAAAACTATATTGAACAGGAAAATGATTGTCAAAATCTATTATGCAAGCAAGTACTGAAAATAACTTCTACAACGCATGATTCATCTCTTTCTTCTTTATAAGTTAAAATCATTTTCTACATTGCCAATATCAAATTAACGCTTTCATTCTTGCATTAAAAAATTGCTCAAGTCTATAGCAGGGGAAGAGATAGAAATGAATTACCATGTGTAGGATGTTGAGGAGGTGGCGCTTCGCCATAGATGGCTTTGAGCCTTGCCAGAGGGACCAACGCAGAATCAGTTGAGGCTTCAGCAAAAAGTTGCTGTTTCCAATCCCACAAGGTCTTTCTAATGGCCTTGTTGGATTTGACAAGAGATTCCTTCTCAGCCTCTAGAGCCTCAATGATCTTTTGCTGATTCATAGCCCTTACGCCCAGTGTTACAAATGAAGCACCTAGACAAACATTGATCAATGTGTTGTTGTTTGAAGCTCTCTTAGCCGTGTCAACTATTTTGTTAACAAACTCCATTTCTTTCCTGAAACCGAATCAAAATCTTCGAAAAAAAAAAAGCCAAATGCTCATGAAAAACAGTCAAACCATTTCAACTCAACGCTAGAAAAACCAAATGGTCATGAAAATGAAAAAAACTATACAGATAGTTACTTCAATGTTGGAAGGATGTACAGTACAGACCGAAAATTAAGGCCAAATTATCTAGAATTATGTTTGTCAGGGAGGTTCATCAAGTGAGATATTCCAAACTCAAAATCTCAATTAATAACACTTCTGTAATCCATTTATTAAGTTAGACAACCTTAGCCCTATATTACCACACATAAAAGGTATCAAGTATTTAATTTATCACCAAAATTAGATTAAAATAAACCTGAAACCTCTCCAAATTTTTTTTAAAGAATCATCATTCTTAAAACTCACATCTCAAACAGAGAAAACTTAAAGTACAATACAACTATTCAAAAATTCAAAATTTAAAAGATGTGATTTTAAGATAAAATGTCAAAGATTTGAAGAAAATGTTTATTCTGAAGTCAGACGAACACTAACTTACCGGAAATGAATGCGGGCACGACAGGGCGGCAGGGGGCGGCGATATGCTGTGAGAGTCAGAGAGAGGGAGGAAGTAGAAAGAGAGGCACAAGGGCTCTCTCACTATCTGAAACGACATCGTACTGCACCGTTTGCAATTTTCACTTATTAAAAAATTTCTTTTTTTTTTTTTTTGTTTCAACTTATTTCCCTTTTTTATATAAAAAGCAAATATTAAACACAACTATTTGGAAAAATGATAAATAGGAGGAAAGTTTCCCTTATCAAATATGTAATGTTTATACGGATATTTATCAAAGACTAAAATAAATATGTAATGAATAACATGAAGCAATAATATGAGAAAAAATTAGAAAATGACTTAAATGTCTCACATCTTTCATACTTATTTAGATTGCAAAATCAAATTAAAATGTAGGTGTTTAAAAGAATAAAGTTATGGAGATATAAAGTGGTATATTTGTAAAGTGTATTGGTAACATTATTGGTAGAAGTTTATTGTTATTTTTTTGGTCATTTTCATCATTTCTTGCTGCATTTTTTTGGAAAAAAAAAAGTACATATCTATCCGAAAAAATGCACTTAACCCAAAAAGAACCCATGCCCAAATGAACAAACTTCAGCCCACTAATCCTACGATCGGCTTCTCTCCAGTTGCTGGAGGTCCAGAACCCATTCTTTGGAGGTCCAAATGAACATCTAATTAAGTCTATAAAATAATATTAATTTAATATTAATTTTTTTAATATTAAAAAAAAAAAATTGAACAGAATTTTCATCCACTAATCTTGAAGCTAAACCTCCAATCCTAAACCTCCAATTCCCAACTCAAGCAGCACTCAAATCTGACCTAGCTTATCCATGTTTAGTTATTTTAAATAATTTGACACTTATTTTTTATAAGTAAAGTTTTGAATTCAAATTTTGTGAATAAAAAAACTAATGTTAAAATAATTTTACACCTTTATGTTTTGACTCGACTCAACTCTAAATAAATATAGACTCCTTACAACTTTTAAATACTAAAAGATTTACATAAAAAGAAAAAAAAATTCTGACCTAGCTTTGCTATGCCACGTGTGTTGTATAATTCTTGGGCCTAGCTTTCCCCTACACCAAAAATTAAACAGTATAATATGTTTTTGAGTTTTACTAAAATTACTCTTAAAAAAGATAAAATGAAAACTTTTAGATAAAAATAAGGTAAATAATATTTTTTTTTCAATTTCTAATGTATTCAATACCTTGTTTTTATTTAAAAAAAATCTATTTTGACTTGTTTAACAAGTGTTTTTATGACACTTATTAGTAAACTACTTTTTTTTGGGATTTTAAAGTGTATGGATGAAAAACTATTCAAACATACACAGTTGAAAAAAAAATTAATTATTGAATTTTTTATATTGATTTTTATGAATGAATTAGTTATTATTTATTAGTTGATAAAAAGGTAAAGATATTTGCATTCCACCTAAAACATACTACACTTATATTTACTCAACAAGTCACTAAATAAAAGTTTGCACTTATCTAATTTTTTTAAATAGTTTAAATTATTTATTTACCGAAAAGTAGTTTAAATTATTCAGAACAAACACACATTATGTGTCACATTCAGTTCTGAATTTTTTTTTTAAAAAAATGTGTAAAGAATGTGCTAAGCCTAAAAGTGTATGAACAACTAACATTTGAGAAATTCTTGGTTATACACAATTGTACCATATCATCCTTACACACACTCACAAAAAAATAGAGAGAGAAGATAATTTTTTATGATGAGTGAGTTTAGAAGGTCTCATTTTTTTTCTCTTTAATTTTTTGTAAGTATGTATAAAGATGATGTGATACAATTGTGTGTAATCAAGAATCTCTCCTAACATTTTACTGAATGAATCATCCGATGCCACTCTTTCTCACCTGCAACTGTTCCAATGCTTTGGGCTCGTATTAAGTCCCTAAGAGTAACATTTAACATATATATGAGCTTTTTTTGGGGTAAATAATAATGGAAAAAGATTTTTGAATATTATTTTTTATATTAACTTACACATCAAAATCTTACACAGAAATTGATTCTTATTTGGGACTGATTCTTTTGTATATGAGAATTGAAACAATCGTTACGTAAAATTTAGAGTTAAAAAAATAGTGTAAAACGAAAAGAATCATTAAATGAATTAACACCTCTTGTTAGAGTGAAGTAATGTGTATGTTTAATATATATAATTATAGCTTTTATGTTTTAATTAACTTTTTCTTTTTGGTTGAAATATAGTCTTTTAAAATGAATAGAAGATAAGTTCTAAGATCAAGAAATCACGAGTAGCTATCCAAATCACTTCCAACAAGAAGTCTAAAAAGATAATAAAACATGCTTACATGGCTACACAATATCATAACAAAGAAAGTTATTTCAGTAACCATCATATAGCAGTTAGCATGTACATAAGGATCGTAACTTATAGCTTTTATGTTATGTACATTCATTATAATTAGCATGTAGGAAATCTCTAATATGCAGACTATATGATTCCCTTATCTATAAATCTTCTTAACGGCCAGAGAACCTAAAGAATATTTATGAATTGATCTCTAATGAGTATCCATCGGATTATACAGAGGACACATGGGCACTTGCAGCATTAATTAGCATTTAAATTCCACCAAATCTTTGATCTTCACTACACTGTCTACACAGAAGATGAACACTCTCTCTTCCTGTCTTATTTACAACCACTGCGAAATTATTTCCACACTCTTCATCTCCCCATACACCAACTATTACTAATTAGACACTCCCCCTACTATATAAACCCTAAGCTAGTTTCAGGTGAACCATCCACTAAACATAGATTCTCTCCTTTTCTTCTAAACTAAAATGGCTTCCACCCCATTCTCTCGAGCCTGGCAGCTCCTTTGAAGCTAGAGGGTGAGCCCTCAAACTGTTGGGAGTCACTGTTCCAGCTCCAAGCTATAATACAGTGGCTAAATCATAATGTTTTTTTTTTTCTCTCAATGGTGAGACTTTACTTAGGCCATAGTTGCTGCCTGCCAAGCAACTAGGGTGACTGGACATGACTGCTGTGCTGGCTAAATATTCTTGGCTCTCTAGGGATTACCACGGAAGAGAATGATATATTGCAGGGCTATTTTGACGAGGCTGTGCACTCCCACCACCACCACCACTATCTGTAGTTGAGCCAAAAGATATAGTCCCATTAGGAAGCACGGACACGACACGGGACACGGATACGACACGACACAGACACGGCAACACGGTACATTTCAAAAAATATAAGACACGGCACGGCCAGGACACGTTATATAATAAAACATAAAATAAATATGTTATAATCATAAAAAGATATATTCTTAACATAAAAATTCAAATCCTTAACATAAAGTAAAAATATATATATGACTTCTAAATCTGTAAATGAAAAAATTATTAATTTATATGAATAGTATCAATCTCTTCTCCTCCACGTCCATCATCTGTAAATAATACAGCTTCCAAATCTGGCTCATCCAATGATAAATTTGCAACTTCAAGAAGACTAGGACCATTATCACATGGTTCAAATGCATCTCCACTAATATCTCACATCTTAGTTTCTCCAACCTTATATGCTTCACTTCTCCTAGACAAGAGTCAAAGATTAGTATGTACATATACTAAATCTTTTTGTTGGATTCATCTTGTTTCTCCTTACAGAATGAATAAAGGAATACGTACTCCAATTTCTTTCACAACATGATGAAGAACAAGGTTGCACAAGAAGCTTTAAAGCTAGTTTTTGAAGTAAAGGTGCGAAGCTCCATAGTTCACCCACCAAGATTTAGGATCTAACTCCCACCTATCTTGAACCGAATCAAAACTAGAAAATACATCTGCAGTTGATGAGAATCTAAAAAACTCAATAGCAACTTTCTTTCTGTCATTGGAATTAGGAAAGTATCTCTTAATACACTTGTTCCTCTCTACAGAAATTTCATCATCTTATTGAGGAGGTTTTCTAGTTGGAGCCCCTTGAAGCCACTGATTACTATAGTACCTACAAGCAAAGCAATAGTTAATAATCTGTACATTGTTATAAATTTTAATAATAAATCATTAAAGTATAAACTTACTTTGGGTTTAAAGAATGTGCCATGCAATGGAGTGGGGTGTTATTCTTAGTCCGCCTGTCAATGAGAATATCATAAACCACTACATAGAATGTTGATGGCTCATCTCCTCTCTTTCCTTCATGTCGATAAATTGCTACTTTCACTTTTTCTATCATTGTATCCCACATTTCATATACCAAATGAAGAGTAGGAACATCTTTGTCACAAAATCGAAGCATGCCATATATTGGATCTGTAAAAGAAATGATGTACTCAATTTTATCCCACCATAAATCATCTAAAATAAAAGCCTTCATTTTATCATCATCTTCTCTATAAGAGTTCCACTCGGGACTAATGACCATTTCTTGCAAAGCATGCTTTATAAGTTTGAACATTTCAACATCACTACAACTGATGCAAATCGTGTATCAGCAATGGCAAGTAACTTTAATGGCACAAACACATTAAAGATGGCTAATCTCATAGAGTGGTTCATAATAAAATTTCTGATAAATGAAACATCATCAGCAATTTGGGTGATCCAATGACACTCAGCATATGTAACTTCATTCTTTTCAGTATTTTTAGCAGCACATATATTCTTTAGCGCGAGATTCAAAGTATGTACCACACAAGGAGTCCAAAATATATGAGGAATGTCAGCTTCAATCAACATCCCCTTAACTTTACAAATAGCAACATTGTCAATTATGATTTGCACTACATTTTCATCTCCATTCATTGATTACATCTCTAATCAAGCCAGCCATATAATGTTTATTTTTAATCTCCTCAGAGGCATTAATAGCCTTCAAGAAAATAGGACCGCCTTCACTTGCAGCCATAAAATTTATCAAAGGTCTTCTTTGTGCATCAGTCCACCCATCAGCAACAATGCTAACACCTTTTGAAGCCCACAAACCTTTAATGGGTTGAAGCAATTTCTCAACATTTGCTTTCTCTTGTTGTAAGAGGGTTGTTCTCAAAGCATTGGGAGGTAAAAAACCAGATAATGAATGGCTAGCACAAAAGCAAAAGAACTCATATAATAAGGGTTTCTTGCAAGATGAAATGGTAAGCTGCAGAATAAAACATCCTAGCAATTTCAAGATGTTGTTGAATCTTTGCTTCCAAAGGACCTATTTTTCTTCTTTTTCCTATCAAACCTTTAGAAATGAGGAGATTTTGACTTTCTATAGGCAATGGAACATGGGGTGGTTTTGATGCCTTCTCGCTTCTTCATCAATTTTTTCAATTCTCATTATCTTCACACAACCAAAGAACTCCATTACTAGGGATTCTAAGCAAATGAGCTCTAACTCTAGAGTATGAACCACGAATAACTTTAGAACAAAAATTACAAGACCAACTCTTGTTTCCACCACCTGCAATTGAACTATTTTCTATAATCTTAACATATGCCCAAAGAGGATTTTTTTGATCAATAATTTCAGTAGTTGCAAATCTACTAGTGATAGTAGAACTAGAGCTAAAGCTTGCACCAACTGATGTAGTCATTGTCCTATCAAAGATTAAAATTATCAACACAAAAAATTAAACATATAAACATTTATACATTATAAAATGGGTTTAAGAATTAAATTTTAAGATATAAACACTCACAAAATTAAATATTATTATCTTATTCTAGGCCATAGGCCCGCAGGTTCAAGATCATAGTTTTGAAGATAACAATGAGTCAATGACTATTAATTAGAAGCATGGTTTTAAATTGCCATTGCGATCCTACGATTGCAGTACATTCTTGCATAGGTCGTTCCGTGAATTTTCTTTAAGCTTACACAAAATGTAAAAAAAAAAAAATCTATAATTATTATAACTCTTCATATATCTTTATTTATAATGTTTTATAAGTTTTTACTCATTTAATAAGATTTTATACCATCTTAAAAAATAATTAAAAATGAATTCATAACTAAAATAACATAATTATTATAATAATTATTAATAGATCTTTCAAAGTTTTATTTGGGCATATAAAAGTATAATAGAGTAAGAAATTAAATAATATATAAATTTAAATTAGTTTCAAATAAATTTCATGAAAATATGTCATATTTTTTACACTCGATAAAAAAGAATCTAACTTAGAAAAATACAACTAACTGCAACTTTAATCATGTCACCAATTATACAAAAAACAATGTCATTATTAAAATAGATGTCTACCTTTGCAAAAAAAAAATGATATAAACTCATAACTAATATCTTAAATATTTAGGAACATCATAAGAATTTTTTTTACTAGAAATTTACAAATAATAAACTAAATATCACAATTTTCTCACAATTTTTTTCTTCAATTTCCTCTTCTCCAATTTTTCCCACTCTTCTCTTCAAAAAAAATTTCCCAAATTTCCCAAATTTCCCAAATTTCCCCCTCTGGCCCACTTTCCCCTCCCGTATAGGAAAATTTTCCCACTTTCCCCAAATCCTCCCATGCTTTCTCTCTCATTCTCTCTCCATCTCCATCTTCGTTTCTCCATGGCAGCCCACGTTTCTCTCTCTCTCTCCATCTCCATCTTCGTTTCTCCATGGCCACGACTTACTCTTCCGCGCGCCCCTCCACCCACGGCCAACCCATCTCTTCTGCACACGCCCCCTCCTCTTTGCTTCACATTCCTCTCTCGCATGCGGCGTTGCCCACCTCCCCTCTCAAATTAATCGCCACAGCCACGCCGACCAAGCTTGAATAATGAAAGGTAACTCTATCACCGAAATCGATCGATAACTTTGTGCTCGTTGCCCGCAACACCGTTATGTTGCGGTCGATTTACGTGATTTTGGTTCACAACGCACTGCGGCCGATGCCGTTGCGGCACGGCCGCATATAGCAATATTGCTGACCACATCGGATGATGCGGACCGCAATTGAACCACGATTAGAAGTATAGTACTACACTAATACAAGAATAAGTATCCACAAAAAATTATAAAAAACTAAAATAATAAACTACAAAAAGACAAAATTAAAATAATTTTAATTTTTTTTCAATTTTTACTTTTTTAATAAAATATTATTATAACATAATGAAGAGAAAGTGCTATAGCCTACGATATCTTGGCTCTCACTAATCGTAAAAGTTAAACTTTGTGATAGAAAAAGTTGAGATACATTGAAATATTTTAATATATAATATACAAATACAAATAGAATAAGTTATTCTCAATAACTTCTCACCATCGTAGTTACAATAGAAAAAGTTCATGTCTGGAATATTTTAACAATAGAAGAACTTCCTTCAAAAGCTTATATGCAATTATTAGCCTTACCCGTGTAGCGGATAGATACACGGAAAAAGAAAATTGTCGATTTGTCCGCCGTGAACGCTGCGTTGGCCCACTTGAGTGATGCCCCGGGAGAGAAGAAAGATGAAGGAGGCAATGGTGTTTCAAAGGTGGATGAAGGAGAGCTACAGGAAGTCGGGATTCGGGAACTTTAAACCTGGCCTTTTAGAGGTGGGCCGTGTTGGTGGGCATTTATTGGTCGGGTATAGTCCCATAAAAAAAATGGGAAAATGGGACCGGACACCGTGCGGACACGTATCCGGTCTGTCGTTGTTCCGGTTGGAAACGTGTCCAACACCGGTTACTTCCTTCTTGAATAATTAACTAGTATAGTTTTGTTTCCTTTCTTCACTTTTTATATAGCCACACTTCCTTACACAGTTACACTCACACAAAAACAATATTATGCTTTTTGGCCGTTGATATGTACTGAACTTTTGGAAAAGTTGCTTGCACAGTACAGGTTTCACAAAAGCCAACCATTGAACATAAGAAAAAAGTGGAATAAAAAGAGAAATAGAAAAAAGTAAATGGTTTAAGATGGAGTATTGTGAGGAATATGTATTTTGTTTTTCTGTGTATCATTGTCCTGAATTTTTGAATCAGACGTTGGGTGAAAGCACGAGAAAATGACTTTTATTATATTGCTAACATATTCCTTCATGTAATTGAGTCTTTTAGTATTGAAGTATGGACAATACACTGGTTCATTTTTATGATATGTTTATACTCAACTTTTATTTAAAAGAATAGAGGTGACAAAAATTGAACACATGATTACTTGGTCATAACATTCGATATCATATCATGAATTATTTCTCCAAAAGCTTAAGTTGTGAGGTAAAGGGACATAAATAATTTTTATTATACCTAACATTTTTGTGCCTAAAAGGTTGTTGCATAAACATTTCCTTTCTTGATTTATACTAATTAGTTGGCTCATATTTTGTGTCGAATTTGAAAGTCTGAAAATGAACGGGTGATATGCTATATATTGTCATATATGTGTTTGATTGCAATAAATAAAAAAAATATTATGACACAAGAGAGATAAATCACCATATATATATTTGTTAATTACACTACTAATTTTGAAGGAAAATTCTTGATACCTCTTGAAGGTTGTGAGAATTATCATCTTCTAGTACAGTGGATCCATGGATGTGGACCAAAAAAATATAAACAGTGAGTATCACAGATAATACTTCTACCACTGATCAAGCTAATCATACACAGAGGGAGAATTAAGAATATTTATTTCCTATTTTAGCTATTCTGTTATTTAACTACCGTTATATTATCTATCTTTGTCAGCTAGTTAGTTAACTAGATCTAGATTCTTCTATTACTCGATGTAGCTATATAAATGAGCACACTGTGATTAATGACACAAGTTGAGTTTTCACAGTTCATCCTCTTCCGTTCCCTCTAATCTCTCTCTGGATTTTTTCTCAATTCTCATTCTTAATAGTGAGATTCATATAATCAGATGATTATGATTGTAGTATAGGAAAAATTACTTTTGAAGAAAATGTCAATAAACAATTCTCTCAAAAATTTAAATTGTTAAATAAAGGCACAATAATAATGTTATATCCATAACACGCTTGCATGGAATTGATTTTATATCTCTAAAACACTCTCACATAAGCGTGCCGTTAAATTAACAAATTTCTATTATGTAAATCATTGATAGATCTTCTCAAGAGCGGGAGGGGGCACCCCCACCCCAAATACCAAATTCATTTTGTTATTATTATGTTCCTAGTTTCCAATACACTTCATCTGGTCCAACATACAATCTCTCTTATTGACTTTGATTGCTAGTTTGCTACACACACTCACTATTTACTTGTCGTGACATACTTCGGCCAAAATCTAACCATTTGGAGTAGTGACGGACTTAGAAATTTAGACAATAGGAGCAAAGACAATATTATCAATACAAAAGCATAAACAAAAAATCAATTATAAATGAAACTCTAAACTTACTTTATTAATATTTGGTAAAACAACACTCAACACTACCAATGAAAATGAAAATGGAACCTACATAGTTGAGCTCAACTAACAACTGCAATAAAATATTTTGCAAAGTTTATTAGGCAAAGTTAGGAATAAAAAAATTAAGAAATTTAGAAAAAACAAAGAATTTATCAATACATGCAGTTAAAAAAATAATAAAAAATACACCAAAAAGAAAAAAATTAAGAAGAAAATACATACAGTCTCAAATAGCTTCAAAATGGAATGGTCTATCGCCCATTATTTTGTGGATACTGGATACTGCCACATCTCAACAACAAAGGAGCCAAGGAAGGATTGAGACGTTTAACGAGATCACGAGTATGCCTCTTGCCTAAAGAGTTAGCTGCACCCTGATATTCCAAGCAAGAATCGAAAAGGAGTTAAATTCTTTCATCATGATACAAATTAAAAAAAAAGAGGGCAAGCAGAAACTAGGAGGGTGAAGTTGGCAACCAAAGTGAAGTCTTGAAGAACAAATGATTAAGTAAAACTGTAAAAGAAAAAATATTGAGAAAGCTGAAGATTGAAGAACCAGCGTAATCAGCGTAATAGGAAGAGAAAAAAGTAGGAGATGAAAAGTTATATTTTGGTAAGAAAGAAAAAGAGTGAAAGTCTAAAAGAGTGCTTCTTAGTCTTCTTTGATACTCCAACCTTAAATCACATGGGGAGTTGAAGGTAAGGTAGTAGATTTTTAGAAATGAAAAGTATTATTAAAAATAAAACTTTACTTTTTATGTTAATTAATTAATCAATTTATTTATATGAGAGTAAAAATTATATATATAAAAAGAAATTAATTTATCTATATAGAAGTAAAAATTATACATATAAATAATAAAAAGAGTAAAAAGGATAAATATATATATATATATAGACTAAAGAAAAATTTTTAAGTTGAGTGGGGATACACCCACTCCATTAGACGTGTGTCCGTCCCTGATTTGGAGTATCTAATTCATTTCATTTCCTTAAGCTTCAAGGCCCACAAAATGAAATTACATCAATTTATTTATTTCAATCATTTAAAGTGGTAGAGTTTTAAGTTGACTCTATCAATCTGCCTTATAATGTTTTAGACTTGCAATTATTAGAATTAATTAGCCTAAAAATCCACCCCCTTAAGCCAAGTTCCACCAAGTAAATCATATCTATTGTTTAGTACTTTAGATTAATGCAATATATATTTTTGAATGCATATAAAAATAAGAACTACTTAATTATAATATTATTGGTATTTAATTTCTTTAAAATTTGATATAAATGATCGAGATGATAAATATTAATAATTTAATAGTTAAATTGATAAAAGTTTGATTTTATATAAAGTTTTTATGTTGTAGTACAATTTATATAAAGTTATTGAATGATTTAGGTGTGTCAAGTCATGTTGATTTTCAGATAATCTTTTTTCATATATACAATGTAGATACTGATGTGATGGCCAATTTTAGTCAAATTATTAGTTTAGGATAGTACTATATGTTGCTCTAACTATTAAAGCAATTAATTTGATGTAGAAAATAACAAAAAAAATAACAGAAAAAGATGATTTTTCATTGAATATTCTCAATGAGAGTTGAGAGGATGAGAAAATGGAGAATAAAGGTTGGGGAAGGACTGAGGTGTCCCCAGTTGGACAAGCAAGCGACAACATACAAGGATATGGTGAAGATGGCATCAGCGTATAGAAGAGATGTGGCCGTTGGTGTGAGTGGAAGCGATGGTGGGTTGGGTGGGGAGGAGGGAAATTGATGAAGAAGGAAGAAGATTGCTGAAGAGAGAGCTGCACAATTTGAATTTTAAAAAAATATAACAAATCAGTTGCGCAAGAGGGACTTGTATGAAACGCGGCTTTGCATCAGCCACTTATTATATATCTCCAATTACAACCTTTCAAAGGTGTAAAATATATATTTTCTCACCATTCTCTTAGTATATGAGACAAATATATGCATTTCGATTAGGGTTATCTTTTATGATTATGATTTTATTATGTATGTTTTCTTTATTTCATTGAAAATTGATTTTATGGTATAGACACTTATAACCTCTTTCACGATAATGATTCCTCCGGCATTACAATCTTTACCACAACAATGTCGTGCATTGGTCAAATTATTTTGTGTAATATATATTCAAAGAACTGCACAAGTTTGTTTCAGGATGCTGCCATGTCTTCCTTGTCTTAAAACAAATCTTAAAAAAAGTATACAGGTTAGACTTGCGTAAACGGTACGGAGAGAGATAAATATTGTTTAAAAAGTGTCCTACTTTAATATATTATTTTTAGAGGATGAGGGTAACCTATCTCTTTTTTTAATTTTTTTTTCTGTTTTTTTTTACTTAAATTTTGTTAAGTAAATAAAATTAGAATAATTATGATTTTTTAATAAATAACATATAATTTATTTTTTATTTCAAAAAATTTAAGTAAAAAAATAAAAAAAATGAGATGATCTTCAGTCGGTTTTAAAATAGTATTATTTGGATTAAGTATCCATTAAACCTAATTATTGGCCTGAGGGACCATTCTTGGATAATGGAGAAGACAAGACTACCCTCGCCTTTACTTATATATATATACTAGCTCTTTTGCAAATAAAGTTGCAAACAAACTCGAGTACTAAAGCAACATATTGAGTGAACATGGCAACTCTAATTGTGTCCATGACCATGGTTTTCTTTTGCCTTCTCAACGTTATAACCCTACTTCCTTATCTCACAAACGCATCCTGCCAATCCAATGGCCATGACTCCCCCCCATACAAACCCTCTGGAACGCAGGCCATTCTCACTCTCAACGACTTTGGCCCCAATGGCGACGGAGGGGGCCCCTCGGAATGTGACAACAACTACCATCCCTTACCGCAAAGAGTGGTGGCCCTGTCCACCGGATGGTACAACAACGGCAACCGTTGTGGTAAAATGATTAGAATCACGGCCAGGAACGGGAATAGTGCGGTGGCCAAAGTGGTGGACGAGTGTGACTCTGTGCATGGGTGTGACACAGAACACGACAATCAGACACCATGCAAGACTAACATTGTTGATGCGTCCCAAACTGTGTGGGATGACTTGGGCCTCAACACGGATGATGGTGAAGTACCAGTTACTTGGTCCATGGCCTAAACTCATTAGTCATGAGGATTGGGTAGATATATATATAGAATAAGGACAAGCATGTATGTCTAGAGCTTGTTTTGTTCCCTCTTCTGTGACTTAAGTCTATGTCTAATTGTCTAGTGTCTATGTATCTTTGGATGAATATTCATCCCATATTCTCCCCTAATAAATAATCACAACTTTGTATTGCACTAGAGGTACAGTCTACTTGAAGATGGTACGTATCATAATATTATTTCATCATAATAGTTTAATGTTATAATTATATTGAACAAATCTTTGTCACATATTATTTTAATACTATACTGCAATTGGATGAAAAGAAAGAATGTCTGCACAGTAAGCAATCAAAAAGGAATAAAGGGATTATGCTACGATTATATATAGTTGTCAAGTTCTTAATGAGAACATTTGTCAAGTTCTTAATCACATGTTCTGCTTGGATATTTTCCCTTGTCATGCAGTATCAAGTCAAATAAAATGAGCTCTTTGGTTCTATTCATTTCCACAGTCTCGCATCAATTATTGGTTGGAATGCTGTTGAGCTTCCTGGCTAGCTACTAGGCACTAGCTATACACTAATATTTTCTCATAAAATTGAAGCATCATGATGAAATAAAATCTATGTTTAGCTTAGAAGCTGTAATATATGAATTGAACATAAACTCTCATAACAACCTCGGTACCCAAAAATAAAAATAAAAAACAAAACAAAAAATACAAGTATTAGCATTAGTTTTCCAAACACAGAGGCAAAAATGTAAGACTTTTTATTTAAATTTTAAATTCAAATCTCTATAATATAGTCTTACATTTTCTACCCACGTTTTTGCTCTCTTTTACTAGGTTAAAATAGAAGAAATTATAGTAATACTTTCACTGACTGAAATTTAATTTAAAGTTTATTAAATAATTTTTAAATTTAATTCAAAACATATATAGTTATGTAATTCATATGATATGTATTTTTTGAAATAAGTATAATACTTTTAAAGTGTACAAAAATTTCTCGTCAAAATAATTACTAATTAGATAAGTTAATTGCTGAGAACCGATGAAATAAGCCAGTTACTCAAACTTGACTGAGTAAGACTTTTTGAGGGAATATTGAAGATATCCATTCCTAGAATTATAGATTTTTCTTTGTTGTATCGAGACCAACCCGTTATGAATAAAGGTATAGAGTTCCTAGTTTATGTATATATGTCAAACAACAAAAAGGCTATTTCTTATGAATTCTTTTTTTTTTTAATTAAAATTATCACAAGTGCCAAATAATCAATCATGAGAAAAAAATCAAGATAGTTAAAAAATAATAATGTAACTAACAAAATGTAAGGAGGTTGTTTAACCTTTTTTTCTTATTTGTAAATATTTCACGAAATCTCATTCGTGAAATTCAGCATTTTCTGTCAAACAAATACCTTATTTTATCAAAGTTGACTACACTAGACTAGTAGTACTTGCGTGCTTACTGGTTCAACTGCAGGGCATATAGAGTAGAGCTGTCAAAACGGGTCGATTTGATTCATTTTGATCGGGTCAATTCAGGTCAAGTTATTTTTGAACCAAGTCACATCAGGTCATAAGTTTTGAGTTGACATTTTATCAGCTTAGTCTGCTTCTATTCAATGTAAATGAGTCGGATTGGCCTAACCCATTACGGATTGATTCATTTGAGTTATTTTTAATTTCAGACTAATATTTTAAAAGCCTAACCTGATCATTTTATCAAATTATTCGGACTGATCCATCGAACTTGACACATTTTAATGACTTTAATGTAGAATTCCAAGTGACTGAGGGCCTTAGGGCTGAGGCTATTACTAGAGGTTATTATGACTCAATCTACTTTTTAAATTTAGTTTTACTTGTCTTTTTTGTTTTTTTAAACAATTTTGATTTATTTATTTATTTTTTTACATCACTTTTTATATTTTTTTAATATTATTTATCATACTTTTTTTACACTTACTCTTATTAAATTACATATTTTAAAAAAATATAAATAATATACACATATACCTCTTTTAAGGATATATAATTAACTTTTTCTTTTTGAAAAAATTATAATAAAAAAAGTTATCCCAATACTATCAGGCGCCAGGGGTCCGTAGGGTAGGTTGTCGACTAATACGGAATTTAAATGACGTAAAGGATACTTTAACTCACACCCATAAAAAATGTGAAAACTTTTTTTTTCACTTAAAATATAATAGATGTATATCTATTATATATTTTTGGAGATAAATATTAAATTATATTATATATGAATATAATATTTTTATAAAATATAAATAAATTTATAAATGAGTTAAAAAATTTAAACATATAAAAATTAAATAGATAATGAGACAGTAAAAAAGTGAAGCTCAAGATCGAGACTTTTATCACTTGAGCTAACTTGCATTGTCAATTTTATTTGTCTTCTATATGAATATTTGTTGGTTTGTTGACATAGAATAATTGCATATTATTTAACAACAAAGGCTAAAAATTAAACTTTTTTTCCAATACACCTAACTTCTATACTGCAATCAAGGAAGGTTCGAAAACTATTAGTATAATGGTACCATTCATAGAGAGATTTTGGCTTATATGCTCTTTGTTTTTTTTATTTTGACCCACGTAGTTGTATACTGGATGTTATGTTTAATTTAATTTTATTTGTGTTATCTTGAATTTGTTGAACTCTGATACTATTGCTGAATAAATTTCAATTGGCTATTAAAAAAATAAAAAGTTTTGTCAATGCATGAAGATTCAATGAATATCCAAATTGATTAAGCTTCCTGTTTTTTTCTTTATTGAGATATACTTTTTAGCTAGGGATGACACCTATGTAAAGTGTTACCTCTCTAATTTTCTCCTGTCTTTACGCCTGATTCTGGGAGAAAAATTTTCTTATCTCCGTTCCTTGCAGGGAGGCAAGAACATGTGAAAACTCCAAAATTATTTTAAAACAATTAAAACAAGTTATTCTACCTAGTGGTATTTTTTAAAAATTTTAAATAATATAAAAATAATATAGATAGAAATTATTAAAATGAATAAAGTATTAATATATATATATATGTAATATAATTATTAAGAATAATTTAATAATTTTTCAGAGACAAAAACTTAGTGAGGTGAGAGATACGATATCTCCATCCTTATCCGTACATTTGTTTCGGGAGATTTTAATCCCCGTCCTCTTGAAAAAAATTCTTTAAATTAGGATTATCAAATGAGACAATTCTCATATTTTCAAATGTACGTAAATTTTTCCATCCCTATTTTTAGCTAACATATCATGAGTCTGTCTTTTAAAATAATAGTCACAAACTTTTTTTTACAATCTTTTTTTTTACTATCTTTTTTTTCAATCTTGTAGAATTTGACATAGCTAAATCGAGAATGTGAAAATGAAGTCAAGTCCACAAGATCAATGACAAGGACTAATTAACTACCCGAGCAACAAAATGGAATCTGTACCGATGCCTAAAGTTTCATCGGACGTGCACGGCAAATAAGTCATAAATAAGGACAATCACGGAGGAGGATATATGATAGGATTTTGATTTTCTTATATCATTTTTTTATGTGATTAAGTGAATGAAAAAAATAAGTATAAAAATTATAAAAAATTACAAATTATGACTGAGTTTTATTAATAAACATCTTTGTGTTTATTTCTTTTTTCTACTTAATTACATAATAAAAATAATATGAAAAAAATCTAAATCATATATGCCAACAACCAAGAAACAATTTAAACTCATTAGACTCATAGTAACCACGTCAGAAGTCTCATCTGTATGTGTGCAGGCGTAATTGTGTGAAATCACTCAAGCGATTGTTTTAGGCTCCCGTTATACTATATAGGCCCATAATTTTATAATAACCACTTAATTAATATTAAAAACTGCAAAAGTTAATTAATAAAATGCTTATATATTGAGAGAATATTCGGATTCTCCTAATAAATCTATATTTCTCTCAATTTTTCTATATCTATATTAATTTATAATTATTTCTCTCATAGATGTGAGATAGGGAAAGCAATATATACTAAGAAAGAGTAATAATATTTGAATAAATTTATACTTAGGGAAACTGGATAGCAACTTAGTTTCGCTGTAACTTTTACTAAATAATCCAAATCGTACACATAACTCTCGTAGTTTGTATAAGTATCATTACTCATGAAGAAAGAGTAGTAATAATACTTACACAAATTTAAATTTACACTTATACAATAAACTCTATGTTTACGTTTTGAAAGTTTTTGATTAAATAAGTATTTTGGTCTCTTATATATATATATATTTTAATTTGATCATTTATTTTGTAAATTGTCATTCAATATAATTCTCTATTACAGTTTCGTAGTAATCTTAATAGAAATGATGATGTGTCACTAATGATGATGATATGCTAATGATATGAATATGACATGATAATAATGTGATCATCATTATTTAATGACACATCATCACTTCTATTAGGAGAATAATAAAGTCACGATGAAAAATTACATTGAATGACGATTTATAAGATAATTGACCAAATTAACAAAAATAAAATATAAGAGATTAAATTAAAAAATAAAAAAAATCAAAGTACCTATTTTGCCTAAAAAAAAACTTTTTATGTGCATGTAAAAGTTAAGAGGTAAGAGATATTATCCATTCCAAAATCCAAGTCATTACGTTTTAAGTTTTTGCTTTTGTTTTTTAATCACGAGGTGTCCTCATGCCATTTGAGCAGGGATTATCCCCATCTACCTTGGCCACGAAATGTTTGTAATGAACTTCCGCCATAATATCAAAATAAGAACAAAAAGAAGAACTATTAGCATTATTTTTCTAAACTGGAGAAAAGAAAAATCTAATTCATCTTTCCTTTTTGTCATTGTTTGCGGTAATCAAGCTGCCTAGAAGATTCAATGAATAGACAAATTGATTAATTTTTACATTTTTTTCCTTTTTATAACTTTCAGCTAGCATATCAAGAATCTTTTTTTAAAATAATTGTAAAACATAATTTTTATACAATGAGATGACAATATAGAAACAGACAAATGAGAACATGTTAGACATGTAAAGGATGACCCAAAAAAGGACATGTAAAGGAGAATATAGAACTTTACAAACGTGAGTTGGTTCAACTAGTTAAAAGGATTTTAATAATACTAGGGGTGGTCAAGATCAATCCACCATGATAATCTAGCTTGATCCGAAACTAATTAAGCTAGATTTGGGTCACAAAAATTTGACATGATATATTTTTGAGTTGAGTTTATATGGATCTCTCTTTGAATTGATTTAATTCGATTCGATATTATATAATATTTTAAAATTTATAATTTTTTTTAAATTAAGGATAAATTACAAAATTTCTTTACTTAAATAAACACTTTATGTATAAAATTATAATATTTTTATTGATATAATTTATTTTAAAATATATATTATAAAACTTTCCTTAATTTTATTACCTATAGATAAATTTTTATGATTTAATTTTATGTATAATATTTAAAATTATATATTTTATTTAAAATTCAGTAAACCCAATTCTAACTTGGTTATTAGTCGACTATAATAAAGTTGAGACCAAGTTAAAAAAATGAGTATAATCAAAATATTAAGTTGAGATCGAACCAAGATAAATTCGATTCAATGTGTTCATGAAGACTCCTAAATAATACTTTGCATTCCCCAAGTGTACGAATCCATGACCTCCAGTAATAGAGTAATTTTTTTTATACAGAGTAATTTATTATTACTATCATTTTTTTCCAACTAAACGAAACGAGAGAATATACATGTTACGGATTTCACTAATATAGTAAGTAGTGACAGGGTTCCAAACCTGGGGGTGTAGTTTACCCACGAAAGATCAACATGTATGGTAGAGAAACAGTTAGTATATGTTATTTTTTACTCATGTTATCTTAACATGTTCCCCCTCTAACAATTACAATTAGGTACACTGCTAAACATATATAATATAGTTATTAGCGAAAGCAAAATGACAAAGACGTTAGAAAATATTACGCCATGGGAGATTTTTTTTGTTAGTCACAAACTTAACACATCATATTTACACACATCTAATTATCATTTGACAACATATTAAAAATGGATCCCACCAAATCAACTTTGCACACTAAACCATCAACATAGCGTTAGTCTAAGTGGTAATGGACTTGGGCATTTTAAGCATGTGATTAAAAATTCGATTCTTGACTCATGTATATAGAAAAAATGCAATTGAGAGTGATCTCTTTCTTTGGAGCTAAACAATATTACGATAAATTAGTCCTTCGTATTCCGGGCAGAGGGATACTGTAGGAAAAAACTCAGCACACTAAACCAACTCACATGCTCCAATCTCCATTACGGCTTTAACCCAGACTAATTCCAATTTGAACTGAAACTGTAGGCAGGCTCTGTTCTTGCTTTTGGTGTCCAGTTTTCCACATTATTCCTTCTCTCTTTCGCTACCAAGTTCAAGTTAAGGGTATGACTTATTTCATATTTATCTTCCTTCCAACTGCATGGAATAGTTTTCACTTTTCACACTGTAGACAAAATATTAAAAGCTAGCACCGTGCATAACACAATGCGATAAAGATCACATATCCTTTTTTCTTTTTTCTTTTTTATCTCCTCAGTTAAATTTTGTCAAATATCTTAAATTTAATTACATGTCTCTTTTTTCTTTTTTATTTTAATTTATTTTTTACTTGATAAACTTTAAATGAAAGGATAGGAAATGAGACAAGGAAAAAGAGACAAATGATCTTCATTCAACACAATAAAGCCTATTTAATTTTATTTTTGTTAGTAAAAAATAACATTTTTTCAATTTAATGATTTCGATTAAGTAATTGAAAGGTTACTTTGTGACTCCATAATTCTAATTAGAATCAAGGGTAAACAAAGTCATTAAGATAACGTTGTTCGATTTGGGAGTTGACAAGAGAAATTGCTTTGATTTGTCATCAAAAGATGCTAGATTATAAAACTAGTGCTAGTTTCGATTTGATAATGAAGATGTTACTTTTGATTTCATAGTTAAGAATTTCACGTGGGACTTGGAAATTGAAAACTTCAACAATTGTAATGGAAACTCGAAATTAACAAAATAAGTCTTTATGAAATTGAGGTCATTTTGGCTTCATAATAGGTATTGAGATTTTGATTTAATATTGAAATCAAACTTTGAAAAGTGACTACACTTAGCAAATTCTTGAAAAAAGAATAGAAGATCTCGACTAGGTGGAAAACCAGAAAGTAGTTGAAGATTCAAGTTTGAATTCAAAAAAGGAGATTTTCGAATTTAAACTAGAAGTTAACTATAGTTGCAAATGTTAGATCAAGACAACAACAGTTACTTGTAGAACGAGGATCACTGACAAGGATTTGGTGATTATCAAACAAAGATTATCAATCATTTAATAGTTATCTTTGTTTTAGACACATGTCAAGATCTTGTAAAAATGGTAGTTACTTAGAAAGTCTATAAATACCAAGAGGATGGAAACATTTAGGGGTTGAAAATTCATTACTCACAAACACTTGTTACTTAAAACGCTCTCACATCCTTGACTTCTCGAGCAATACAGTGCAAGTCTAGTTCAATATGTTTCCATCCATTTTTATTTCTGTACAATTTACAAATTCAATGCAAGTTAATTTATCTTCAGTCCATTTAATTTCAGTTATTTTACTTTGTTGCAAAACTCTTTTCTACTCTTGATCAAGTGATTTTTTCCGAAGATCATTTGATTTCTATTGCTTTCATTTAAATACTTTCATTACTTTTCTGTAACTTTACTTTCTTTCAATTTATATACACGCACATCTACTTTTCATTGCATTTAGGCTGTGTTTGGTGGACAGGATAAGAAGAACTTGATAGTATTAGCTAATACTATCAGGTCTTATTAGGTGTTTGGTGGTTTAATATGATAGTATAGTCAAATCAGGTCAAATTTTTTTATCCTATTCTTACCTGATTATTCTATCCTCTCCCTAACCCCCTAATTAGACCTAATAGGATATGTGTTCCCACCTTACCCCTTAACTTCATCTCTCTCTGTCCATGCCGCTCCTTCTCTGCCATCACCATCTAATCTCTATGCTACAGTAACCCATCACCCAAGCCGCACCACCGCTCTTTGTCGCTGCCGGATAACTCACACCACCAACGTTACCCAAGCCCAAGCCACCACGGTGCCGTCCAGGTCCAACCCAATGAGCGCAGGAGCACGGGAAGCATGCCCTGCGCCACAGCGATCACGACGTTCTTATCGTCTTCGTGGAGCAAGCCCATCAATGAGTCCATTGCAAATTTGCGGGAGTCAGGTGACCCAATTTGCAAGTGGGATAAGGTTCCAAGATTCGGTGTTGGTGGAAGAAATGGCTGCGTCTTGGTGTTGGAGGAGGCCGCTGGGGAAGAGAATGTTGCAGTTGGTGAGGTGGCTGTCGACCTTGGAGAAGAGGGAGTCGACGTCGTTTTGGGTCTTGAGCTTGCCATTGGGAGGGTTGGGGAAGTGGCAGTCTTTGGCGAGTGAAACAACGTTGTTGAAGGTGAGGGAGAGAGGGTTAGCGTTGGGGAAGTGGGTGAGTTGGGATTGGAGATGGGTGAGTTTTGATTGGATGAGGGACCAGTTGGTTTTGAAGGTGAGAATGGAAGGGATTTGGTGAATGAGAAAGGAGAGGAGGTGAATGCAGAGATTGATGGGATTGGGATTGGTTTCTTCGTGTAGTTTCATGGTGCTTGTTTTGTTGTAGATGAAGACGGAGTGGAGGAGAATGGTTCTACTTTTTCTTGCTGATGCTCAGCCTTCCTTGCATGGAGCTTGAAATCAATTTCTCCATTGTCCAGAAGGAAATGACAAAAACACTGTACAGTAAAATTGGGTGAGAAGTCAAAGGAGACGGTGAGGAATGTGAAAGGTAATATGGTCATAGTAGATAATTATATATACTATCAAGTTACTTATATTATGTGCATCAAATATTTGATAGTATAAGAGTTTATCAGTTTATTTATACTATCAGATCTTATCCTATTACTTTATACTATCATATTTTATACTATTAAGTACACCAAATGCAGCCTTACTTTGAATTGTTTTACTTTATGCTTTTATTTTCTATAATTTACATTACATGTTACATTTACTTCAATTGTACTTTAATCCATGTCATTTACAGTTAATTTATTTTTATTTGCATTTGCATTTTCTTATTTCTCAGAAACAAAACCTTTATTATCTTCAAACTTATTGTTCATTAAGTTAAAAGCACGCATAAACAATTCGATTTTGAATTTGCATAACTATCTTGAATTCGAAATCATCATTTGAATTCCTTTAAGATATTAAATTTGGTCCAGAATCCTAAGAGGAAGCGATTCTCTTCCCCGAATTGAGATCGAGAATCAAACTTTGTCAATAGACAAAGGGTTTGCCATAACTTGATTTGTGATAAATTTTGGTAAACAATTTTATATATTTTTCTTGTTTACCCATCTTCCCAATGAATGCCAGAATAAACAATGCAAGTTCAACAGTGAAGGTTAAGATCTCAAGCAAATACCAGAACTTACCAATAAGGCTCAAAAGAAAACGTGAGTGAGAACTACGCAAAACTGCATATTGCATATACTTTATAATTATTTCTTAAAGTGAAAACGTTCATAAATAAATTTGTAAAATTAAAAATGAGCAGATAAACATACATAAAAATCATATATGCATTATATCAAGGTTCAACTTCCCCTCATTTTCCCCTCATTAATTCGATGGCAGCACATTGAATGAAGGAACATCGAAAGATAGAGAAAGAAGAGAATAGAAGTATACAAGAGAAAAAGAATAATTTTTTCTTCGTCGGGGAGCAAAGTGAGAGAGAAAAAGAAAAGGAAAAAGTGACATAGAACCAAAGACGAAGGTAAATGGTGTTAAGAGACCCAATCTAAAATATAAAATTATATTTTAAATTAAATTTAATAATTAATAATCATCTTTTAAAGTGTTGATAGAAAGAATATTTATAGCTTTCAAATAAAATAAATTAAATACAAATAAATATTACTAATTAATGATGAGATTTGGGATTTAGATAAAATCTCATTAAAATTAAAAATTTAACTATAACAAATTATAAAATAGATAAAATCTCTAAAAATAGGAAAAATAAAATCTCTAAATAACATAATTATATGTAAAATTCTAAATTATTAAAATCATAAATAATCTTAATCTATTATGCATTATTCTCCCTCTCTAGAGAGGACTTTCGTCCGAAGAGTTAAAATGCTGGTAATCCTTCAAAAAAACATAGTCTTTGTTAGCCAAGAAGAGGATGATATTGATATTGTTTTGTGGTGTCTCTGATCGGAACTTGTGAAAGATCCCATCAAAGGTCGACATTGTAGTGTTAAAGAGCTTCAATTGCATTTTTCAACTCTACAAAGAAACATAAAGATGACATATTTTTTAAGGGGAGGGAATAGGATACATTTATGGAAGATTAGAAGTTTCTGGCTCTGATGGTGGCAGTCGTGGTTCAAAACGGAGCCTGAATGACAATGTTAATTCTAATGATGTGCATATGGTTGTGCGTTTATCAACAAAGGAAACCCAAGTTCTGGCAGCTTTCTGGTGGTTTCAAACGAGTTTTGCAAAGATCAAGCGAATGATAGACAATAAAACGACTTTGGTTGCGAAAAATTGATACTCTCAAACAGCACTCGATGCTCTCAAACAACACAAAGCGTGAGGATCAACAAGACTTAGATGCCAAATTGATGTAGAACCAAAGGACAAAGGGACTCACTAATAGGAGACTCGGTCTCAAAAACATAATTATATTTCAACTTGAATTCAATAATCAACAATTGTCTTCTAAAGTGATAATATGAGGGGTATTATAGCCCTTAAAGAAAACAAAACAAACCAAATACAAATCAAATACTACTGACTAATGATCAGATTTGAGATTTAGATAAAATCTCATTAAAATTAAAATCCTAATTATAACTGAAATCTTAAAATAGATAAAATGTCTAAAAATACAGAAAGATAAAATCTCTAAATAACATAATTATTTATAAAATCCTAAATTATCAAAATCATAAATAATTTTAATTTATTTTGAATCAAAAGGAAGTATTTTGGTTTGACTCGACCTGCTAAGATCGACGCTGACCACCATTTGGTAAGGTGATTAGTGAAAGAGAGAAAGGGGGCAACCAAAAGAAGAGGGAGGGAAGGAGGATCAAAGGAGCAGAACCACCAAATATGAAAGTAAGTGACCTATCTCTTATGTCAACTTGTGTTTTCTCTAAATTTTTCTCCAGACCTTCTTCCATCCAAGAAAGCTCTAGAAAATGCCTAAAAAGATGATGAAGAAGAAGCCTATAGGTTGGGTTCAAGCCAAAATATGGTTGGATTCAATCCGCATAGAGCAAGTTTTATTAAGTTGGTTTAGTGGGCTGACTTGGCTTGATGGAATCCACTTTTAATGTGTTGTCAACTAATAATTGGACGTGTGTAAATGTGATGTTGTCAACTAAATGGGATGTCCAACCAAACACAATTTTTCTATGTTTGAAGCCAACTTTAGAGCCATCAAAATAGGACAAGCCCGATGGGCCGGCCCGAATAGCCTGACAAAATGGACAAGTTGGGCTAACAAATGTCAACCTGAAATTAAAATTAGCCAGAATAGACTGACCTGCAACAGATTGAGCCAGCCCGACCCGTTTACATTAAAAATAGGCGGCTTTTGTCTGCCCGAAACTTACATGGTCCGATCTGACCTGACCCAAAAATGGCTAGGCCGGTTTTGACAGCTTTAACTAACTTGGAAAGCGAGGGCCCAATTTGTAACCACTTAAATATATGTAATGCAACTGGAATGGGGAACTCTATTAGCACTGACCCCATCAACACTGACTTTAAAACTTAATGCATTGTGTGCCAGATCCAAACCATGCAACTTTGAGAGATTGAAGAAATGAGCTTCAGAAATTGTGCCCTTTAAGGAGTTCCTATTGCCACTTTAGACCTCCAGGTCAGAGAGATGTCCAATGCTCTCAGTTAAAGTTTTATTTATTTGATTGCCATCAACATGCAGTTCTTGCAGAGATGAAAGGTGAGAAAGATTGGGGAACATGCTAGCAATTTGGTTCTAGCTTAAATCTAATATCGTTAACGAATCTTTTGCACAATGAGAAACTATTGGGACAAACTCAACAAATTGCAATCCACTCAATAGGTCATTATCATTAGATGTACTACACTTAAATTGCATAAATCTCACATATATATGGGCATACCTCTTTTAAGCTTGTTTTCCCCAAGCCATAGCTCTAGGAGGGAGCTCAAGTTTGCAAAGGATTTGGTGTAGAAATGTGAAAAAAAATTATCAATGAGTTTTAGAACAACAAGGTCGTTTTGGAAACTTAACAGCCAAGGGAATATTGAGGATGTTTGGTTGTTTGAGGAAAGATCAATCATACTAAAGCACCTGAAGGATTGCGACTTGGTGACTGTTTCCTCTTTTCCTATCATATGCTTGCTAAGGTAGGTATTGGTGTTGGATTATATCATAACATGGATCAAACTTCCTTGAATAATAATAGTAACTAGGTGGTTTTTACAAAGATGTTATGGGGTCACAATGTCAAGCAGGATAGTATGTTGGAATTTAAGATCCTGATAAGAGTAAGATGGATGTCACATTATTGTTTTTAATATTGTATAGATTTAGATACAAATTAGAGCTAAATAGTATAATGATGGCCACCACCAAATTCGGATCGAAACCCTAAACGGAACCCGCCTAGTCACCTATAAACTACCCACTTGAATCTCTGCATCTAACCTCTACCTCCTCTACCAGCCGAGATAACCACAAATGCTTAGTCACTGCGAACCACAAAGCATCCCTCCAACTTCTGAGCTTGAGCCATCGTTCACTGCCTAACCACCACAATCACAAACCATACTTATTCATATAAATGAGCTGACTCAAGTGTTATAAGTTTAACATTAAATGCTCGCGAATAACCCATGTGTGTGTATGTGTGTGTGTATATATATTCAATCGCAAAAAGAATTGTAATTTTATATAAGAAAAGATATAGATAACAATAATTTATATATAACTATTATTTAGTAAATTGTAATTTTACCTAGCGAATTATAATTTTATTTATTATTGTAATTTTTGGATAAGAGAATACTTTTGTTCTCTGATAATTATTGAATCAACAACATAGAACTTATAGCCAGAATTGGTTAAGAATGGCTAACCAATCCGTTATAATTTAGGAAAATATAGAGGATAAAACAAATTGAAAAGATTTCCTATCTAAATCTAAATAATTCATATTTTATTCTAACTTCCTATTTGAATTTAAATGATTCAGATTTATTCTAATAGATTCTCCTAACAAACTTATTTGAATAAGATTATTTAGATTTTATTCTATATTAACAGATTTTCCTAACAAACTTCGACACCTCCTCAAGTTGGTGCATAGATATCTATCATGTCCAACTTGCTTACAAGATGTTCAAAGTTAGGTCGGAATAATCCTTTGGTGAGAATATCTGCTAGTTGCTGCGTAGTTGGAACAAATAGCATACATATAGCTCCATCATCAATCTTTTCTTTAATGAAGTGTCTGTTAATTTCCACATGTTTAGTATGATCATGCTGCACTAGATTTTGAGCAATACTTATTGCAGCTTTGTTGTCACAGTAAAGCTTCATTGGTAGGTTGATAGACATTGCCAACTCTTCAAAAATCCTTTTCAGCCATAGCATTTCACAGACTCCCTGAGTCATAGCTCTATATTCTGCTTCAGCACTACTCCTTGCAACCATATTCTATTTTTTACTTTGTCATGTGACTAAGTTTCCCTATACAAAAGTACAAAGTAAAAAATAGAATATGGTTGCAAGGAGTAGTGCTGAAGCAGAATATAGAGCTATGACTCAGGGAGTCTGTGAAATGCTATGGCTGAAAAGGATTTTTGAAGAGTTGGCAATGCCTATCAACCTACCACAATTAACAAGTCGCGACGACTTGTTAATTCAAATTTTTAAGATTAAAATCAACCAAAAATAGAATAATTGTGGTTTGGTTGATTTTAATCTTAAAAATTTGAATTAACAAGTCATCGCGACTCAGTTATTCAATTTAAGGATTGAATAGGTGAAGCTCGCGTCGCGCTAGAGACGTCACCCACAAATTATCGAGTTTATTAAATAAACTTTTAATTATTTAAAGAAAAAAAATTTGGTTGATTTTATTTTTATATTTTTTAAAGGAACAATTAATTTTTTTAAATTTGAATTAGCAAGTCGTCGCTGCTTTGTTAATCAAATTCAAGATTTAATAGGTGAAGCTCGCGTCACGCTAGAGACGTCACCCATTGCTCATCAAGTTTGTTGCAAAAAAATTTTATTTTTGAGAGAAAAGTTTTGAATTTTTATCGATTAACGATTTATTTTATATAAATAAATAAATAAAGACAAAATAAAAATGATAATAATAATGATAATAATGATAATAATATTAATAATTTAAATCATCAAGTTTGTCATGAACTCGGATGATATAAAATTACAAGATTAACAAGCTGTCACAACTCAGTTAAATCTCATTTTGTTCTTTTTTTTTTTTTAAAAAAGGGTTCAATTATTCTATTTTCTTTTTTTTATCATTTTTTATTTATCCCTTTTTAACTTTCATCCCAATAAATTTATTTCCTTTAACCAACTTCTATCAATAAATAAAATCAACTCTCTAATAAGAAAAACAAAGACCCATTATGAGGAAAAAAAAAACTTAGCCCTAACACTACTAACACATACCCACACAATCTTTGGCCCATTCCTGAATTTTTTTTTTAAAATGTCATTATCTAAACCTTTACTCCAAAAAATAAACAAAAAAAACAAAAAAAAAAGAAGGCCCATACAAACCCCATATCAGCCAATGGTTTTAAAATATAGCCCATTTGTTACAGAAAATTAAAAAAAATGTGAGAAACAAATTAGAAAGGGAAAGAAAAAAAAAGGGTCAAAACTGACCAAACAAAACAAAAAGACTTCAGAAAACTAAACAAGTGAGACGCAAAGAAATAAATGAAGAATAGAAAGTGAGGCTCTGCTCTAGTACCACGAGTGGCGACGCGAAGGAGGGGAGGTGCCAGCCGGCCGAAGCTCCACGCTGGTTAGGTGCGGGACAACGACGGCGGTTCACGGCTCGGCGGCATCTGGTTCACCGGTGGGTCGCGGTGCTCGAGTAGATTGGAAGCAACGCGGGTTGCTCGGTGAAGTGATAGCGCAGAGCTCTGGATCCCGTTCTGGTTCTCACGGTGTGCGCTGCGATGCGGTGGAGCTCGGGTATCTGGTTCGATGGCTCGGTGTGGAGGTCAATTTGGGTTACAGCTCTGCTCGCGGTGGAGCACAGTGACTAACCAGTGACGGAGACAGGAGCGGCTTCGATCTGGCACGATTCTGGTTCTGAGATGCCAGTGATGGCTCATAGTGGCCAGATCCGGTGGGTGTGTGTGTGGTTCAGTTCGATGGTGGGTTGTGGTTATTGATCTATGGTGGTTGTGCTCGGTTTGGGTGGCTGAGATGGTAATGGGTTTGGTGGAGCTTCACAGTTTGGTGGGGGTTAGGCCGTGGCTTGCTTGAGCTCAAGGTGAGGAGAGTGGAATGTGGTTGATGATGAAAGTGATGAGAAGTTGAAGGTGCAAAGTAGTTTTGGAGGTGGCGAGATGGGTAGTGATGGGTTCTCACGTGTGCATGGGTTGATGGAAGGTTGCGTGGTTATGTGGTTGTTTGTTAATGGTTGATGGGTGGTTGAAGGTGGGTTCACGTAAATGGTGGAGGGATGAGGAAGAAGATGGTAGGGATGGTTTTGAAATGGAAGTGAGTGGGATGAAGGTTACGTGTGCATGGGTAGTTATGGAGGTAGGTTTTTGGATTAATGGTGGAGGGAGAAGTGAGGTGGTTGCAAGGTGGAAGGTGGCAGAGTGAGGGAGATGAAGGTTATTGGGAAGTGATGATGATGGAGGTAATGAGAGGTTCCGTGAGCTTTTCCTGAAGAGAGGATCCCCCTTTTTTTTAGACAATCCATGTATATATTGTGAATAATATGTCTGTGCAGCCCGTGAGTGTGAAGGAAAATTTAAAAAAACATGTTGTGTATATATGTCGTACACCCATGAGTGGAGAGAGATGATGGGATATTAAGATCATCTCGGGATAATTGGTGATGGAGTTATCTTTGTATTATTGAAGAAGGTGAGGTCATGCTATAGTGAACATGTAAGGTTTTTTTATTTTTTTATTTAGGGGATAGGTCTTTTTTTCTTTTTAGTTGTAGTGGCATTAGATACATTTTTTTTTTTTTTTTTAGCAATCGTGCAATGGGTGTGGGTCAGGAACAATACAAATGAGTGGAGTAGGTGGTGGAGTGATAACAAAAGGAGAAAGCGTGTAGGGTCTTTTATTTTTTTTTTTTTTTTTTTTTTTTTTTTATATATATATATATTTATTATTTTTTAAACCGGTCAAAATTAAGTGTTCATAGTTACCCTCTTTACTTGTTTCTTATTAGATAAAAAGAAGAACTGTGGTTTTTCATTTTATCATCGTAAGAAACGAGTAAATACATGAACTCTAATTTTGTCCGGTAATGCATAAGAGGATAAATGCAAAACAAAGCAAAAACAATGATAGGAAGTTAAAATGTAATGAGCCGATGCGCTCAAAAGAATTTAAAATACATGTAGCTGATGTGCTCAACAAAAAGTAAAATGCATAGAATGCATAAAGCCAATGCGCTCAAAGAAATTCACAGAAATTTAAAATGTATGGAATGCATAGAGCTGATGCGCTCAGGAATTAAAAGACAGGAGCCGATGCGCTCAAAAAGTAAAAGACAGGAACCGATGCGCTCAAAAGTAAAAGACAGGAGCCGATGCGCTCAAAAGTAAAGACAGGAATTAAAAATGCAGGAGCCGATGCGCTCAAAAATAAAAGACAGGAATTAAAAGACAGGAGCCGATGCGCTCAAAAGTAAAGATAGGAATTTAAAATGCAGGAGCCGATGCGCTCAAAAAGTAAAAGACAGGAATTTAAAATGCAGGAGCCAACGCGCTCAAAAAGTAAAAGACAGGAATTAAAAGACAAAGAGCCGATGCGCTCAAAAAAATAAAGGACAGGAATTAAAGACAGGGAGCCGATGTGCTCAAAAGTAAAGACAGGAATTTAAAGACAGGGAGTCGATGCGCTCAAAAGTAAAGACAGGAATTTAAAAGACAGGGAGCCGATGCGCTCAAAAAGTAAAAGACAAGAATTAAAAGACAGGGAGCCGATGCGCTCAAAAGTAAAGGACAGGAATTAAAGATAGGGAGCCGATGCGCTCAAAAGTAAAGACAGGAATTTAAAGACAAGGAGTCGATGCGCTCAAAAAAATAAAGGACAAGAATTAAAGACAGGGAGCCGATGCGCTCAAAAAGTAAAAGACAGGAGCCGATGCGCTCAGGAACTTAAAATGCAAATGCATAGAGCTGATGCGTTCAAAAAACTTAAAAATGCAAATGCATGGAGCCGATGCGCTGCAATGGAAACATTCATGACAGTTAGACAATGCCTTAAAATCTCTTTTTTCTTCTCTCTCTTTTTCTCTCTTTTTCTTTTATATTTATTCTCTCTTTCTTTCTTTTTCATTTCTTTTCTTTCTTTTAATCATTCGAACCAACGACGACTTTTAGAAAGCTTTGACCAATCAAACCCTTGTTCACCTGCTTTTCTTCATCAGATCCTTTGGCTATCTCAGAATCCTCTTAACATCTTTTTTTATTCTTTTTTTTTTCATTTTTTTTCAACTATTCCTTTCTTTCTCGGCAACAAATCACTTCGACTAAATGTCACATTGCAAACTATACTTTGAGTTACTGGGATCTTTCAATCTAACTCAATCATTGAAGGATTGCTGTAGAAATGTCAGAATCAAGCTGTTGACCTTAAATTTATGTTATTTGAGACTTAACTTAATGAGTTAAACATGCATTCATGTATGGATAGAAATTGCTTAAATGAACAAACTTCTTTTCATTACTTTGGTAATATGATGAATATCGGTAAGACACATGATTAAAAGACGAAAACATAGAAACAAAAGAAAATTATAAGGGAAAGAAAATTTGCCCCAGTTTTGGTTCCATGTTCCTCATTCAATTGATTCCCTCAGTAACGTTTAATAATTCAAGCTGTCTCTGTTACTACTTTCTTCAACACATCTTTCCTTTAATCTTTTAGACATTTTCCCCAGCATGGCCAATTGAACGCAGAATAAAAATTGCCCCGCTTGGAGTTTCGAGACTCCTTCCTTTGAGATTTTGCCTATTTATTTGTCCTAACTTTTGCTTAAGCCGCGCCTTTTTCGGGTTTTCGACCTAACGGACCTCTTTTTTTTTTTTTTACTCTAACTTTGTTTAGGTTGCCTTTTCAAGCATCTTTTTTTTTTAGGCATAGAATTTCTTGACAATATCAGCATTTACTGGCTTTGACAATTCTTCTCCATCCATATTCTGCAAAATTAAGGCCCCTCCAGAAAATGTTTGCTTAACGATGTAAGGACCCTCATAACTCGGAGCCTATTTTCCTCTAGCATCCTCTTGGTTAGGGAGAATTTTCTTCAATACTAAGTCTCCTGAACATAATTCTCTAGGACGAACTTTTTTATTAAAGGCTCTGGCCATTCTGCTTTGATACAACTGTCCATGACAAATAGCTGTCAGTCTCTTCTCTTCTATCATATTCAATTGCTCATGCCGAGTCTTCACCCATTCAAATTCCTCTAACTCTGTCTCCATTAATACTCTTAAAGAAGGAATTTCAATTTCTATGGGAGAGACCGCTTCCATCCCATACACCAAGGAGAAAGGTGTTGCCCCGGTGCTTGATCGTATATTGGTACGATACGCATGTAAAGTATAGGGTAACATTTCGTGCCAGTCCTTGTAGTTCACAACCATCTTAGCCACAATTTTCTTGACATTCTTATTTGCTGCTTCAACTGCACCATTCATCTGGGGCTTGTAGGGAGCTGAATTATGGTGCTTGACTTTGAAACTTTCACAAAACTTCTGAATCTCAGCACCGTTGAGATTGGTGGCATTATCTGTTATTATCCTTTCTGGAATCCCATATCTGCAAACAATATCCCTTTTGAGGAATCTCACAAATACTTTTTGAGTGATATTGGCATACGAGGAAGCTTCTACCCACTTGGTGAAATAGTCAATCGCTACCAAAATGAAGCGATGACCATTGGAAGCTTTAGGATTAATTGGCCCAATGACATCTATTCCCCACATCGAGAAAGGCCATGGAGATAACAAATTGTGCAAGGAAAATGGAGGTGCATTAACTCGATCGGCATATATCTGGCATTTATGGTACTTTCGAACATATTCTATGCAATCTGCTTCCATGGTGGACCAATAATAACCGCTCCTTAAAATTTTTCGCGCCATCATATGACCATTAGCATGAGTCCCACAAATTCCTTCATGGACTTCAGTCATGATTAAACCAGCTTCACGAGTATCCACACATCTAAGCAAGGTGTCGTCATGGCTTTTCTTGTATATAACTTCCCCATTCAAGAAAAAGGCCATCACCAACCGGCGGATAGTCTTCTTATTCACTTCACTTGCCCCAGTTGGGTATTCTCTATGCTGGATGTACTGCTTGATATCGTGGTACCAAGGTTTACCATCTGGCTCGCCCTCCACATTGGCACAATACGCGGGCTCACTATGTACTTTTACTTGGATGGGTTGGACATTATTGTAGATGTCCAACCTAGTCATTACAGCCAAAGTGGCCAAAGCATCTGTAAACTGATTCATTTCTCGAGCCATATGAGAAAAGGTCACATTTTCAAACTTTTCGGTCAACTTGGTCAAATACTTTTGATAGGGCACTAACTTTGGATCTTTAGTTTGCCATTCACCATTCACCTGATAAATGATAAGTGCCGAATCTTCGAATACTTTTAATTGCTTAATCCCTAAGTCAATTGCCACTTGTAAACCATTAGCACAGGTCTCATATTCTGCAACATTATTAGTGCATTCAAAATCGAGCTTGATAGCGACTGGATATTGCTTTCCAGTTGGTGAAACAACCACGGCCCCTATGCCACTACCATGCATGTTGACTGCTCCATCAAAATACATCTTCCAAATGGACTCATCCTCACTTTCTTCTTCTCCTTCTACTGTCAAAATTTCTCCATCAGGGAACTCAGATGTTACTAGTTGTCCACCCTCAAGAGGGTTTTCAGCTAAATGATCAACAATTGCACTCCCTTTGACGGATTTTCGAGTTATGTACTTGATGTCGAACTCCGATAGTATCACCTGCCATTTTGAAATCCTTAATGAAACATGAGGGCTTTCAAATATATACTTCAAGGGGTCCATTCGGGAGATCAACCAAGTGGTATAATAGAGCATGTACTGCCTTAATCGTTTTGAGGTCCATACTAAAGCACAACAAGTCTTCTCAATTGTCATGTATCGGGCTTCACAATCATTAAACTTCTTACTCAGGTAATAAATCGCCTGTTCCTTTTTTCCTGATTCATCGTGCTGCCCCAGCATTGCCCCCATTGAGGTTGACAAGATTTGCTAAGTATAATATCGAGAGACGACCCGGTGTAGGGGTACCAACACAGAGGGTTCATCAAATAAGCCTTTATCTTATCAAAAGCTTCTTGACATTCTTCGTCCCATTTGCCCGGCTGATGCTTCTTCAACAACTTGAATATAGGCTCACAGGTGCTGGTCAGGTTAGCAATGAACCTAGCGATGTAGTTAAGTCTCCCAAGAAAGCTTTGCATTTCATGTTCAGTCTTAGGAGGAGGCATCTCCTGTATTGCCTTTGCCTTATCTGGATCCACCTTTATCCCTTCTCTGCTAACGATGAATCCGAGTAATTTTCCAGTGGACGCTCCGAAAATGCATTTATTAGGATTGAGCCTCAACCCATACTTCCTGAGTCTTTCAAATAATCTCCGTAAGATCATGTTACATGACTTTCCTCTTCTTTGGATTTAGCTACCATATCGTCTACATAAACCTCAATTTCTTTATGCATCATATCATGAAATAATGCAACCATAGCACGTTGATAAGTAGCCCCAGCATTCTTCAATCCAAAGGACATTACTGTGTAACAAAAGGTTCCCCAAGGTGTAATAAAAGTTATCTTTTCCTTGTCATCAACATCCATGGGGATCTGATTATACCCAGAATACCTGTCCATAAATGAGAACCTATGATTTCCTGCTGTATTGTCAACAAGAACATCAATATGAGGGAGCGGGAAATCATCTTTTGGACTGGCCTTATTTAGATCTCTATAATCCACGCACATCCTGACCTTCCCATCCTTCTTTGGTACTGGCACAATATTTGCTACCCATTGTGGGTGTCTTGACACCTCTATAAATCCAGCTTCTAATTGCTTAGTCAATTCTTCCTTGATCTTTAGTGACATATCAGGATGCATTCTTCTCAACTTTTGCCTTTTTGCTTCTACATATGGATATAAAGGAATTTTATGTGACGCTATTTCAGGGTCTAATCCAGGCATATCTCTGTAAGACCATGCGAACACATCAAGGAACTCCCTCAATAGTGCCACCATTTCTATACGCTCAGGATTATCTACTATTTTCAAATCTTTCTTGTCCTCTTCTGTTCCCATATTAATTACTTCTATTACCTCATTGCCCACATCAAACTCCCTCTCTGAGTATTCCAGCATTTTTTCAAATTCTTCAATAATCTCTTCCTCTTCACCAGATCCAGGATCCTCTTCATTAAATGTTGTAGGGGAATCAATTGACAAGTTTTCAAGGTCCCTTTCCTGAGATGAACTCTCTGCAAGACTCACATCCCTGGAAAGTAATTTATGGGGAGTTGGAAAGATAAAATAGAGTAGAAATGATAAAGCAAAAGAAGGAAGTCTTTTTTTTTTAAGAGAAACACAAGAAAAAGAAACTAATAAATGTAAAAAGAAGGTAAGCGAAGAGAGTGACATCGAGGAATACTGAATAAACATGCAACTTTACTTAGTTAATTGTCTTAAATAATATAAATATAAGATAAAAACATAGCTAGACACAAATATCTACTTGTTACAGCATGACTAGACAATTACTTGGAAGCAATAACATCAATGGTTGATTCAGATTGCCAGTTCTCCAATGACTCCTCTTCAGTGAAAGGCCGGATTGCTTTGTACTCTTCAGGGTCTTCTTCATGCAATGCATTGATAGCAAGATGGTATTAGGGACGAATGACTTCTTCAGGCATGATTACTTTGGTTGGTGCCGGGAATATCTCCCTCAGGTGAGGAATTTGCTTCACTTCGCCCTTATCACTCCTTTTCCCCAAAGTCATATTCCCCATTCTCTCTCCCATAGCCACTTCGTATCCCAATCCAAACTTGTCTAGTTTTTCTGGGAGTGAAATTGGTGTCCGAGTTCCTTGCAATTTTGAGCCCAGGCCTTTTCCTTTCTGGTACCCATTATTAGTCATAATTCGAGCCACCACCTGATTCACAGTTTGCATCGAGGGTTCACCCCCACCGAGTTCAGTTTCAACTACCTCAAAGCTGTGCCACAAATTCTCCTCATCTTTCTCTGCGCTTTCCACATACGGCACTGAAACCGGTTTTGACACGATGATTTCTTCTTCTCTGTGTATAGTAATAATCGACCCATTCTCAATGTATTTAATACTCTGGTGTAGTGTAGAAGAACAACGACCGGCGGCAGACATGGATCCATGGTCTCCCCAGGAGCATAGTGTAACCAGGCTCAATGTTCATAACTTGGAACAATACCTGAAAATTACTTGGACCAATCTCTAATGGCAACGTCACTTCTCCTAAAATGCCCCTCTTATTCCCATCAAAGGCTCGCACTACCATTTCTCGAGGTGACAGTTCATCCTCATTTATTGACAATGAGGTTAGAGTCAACTTCGGTAGGATATTTAATGCAGACCCCCATCAATCAAAACCTTTGCAACTATATACCCTTTGCATTTAAGGGTTATGTGTAAGGCCCGTGGGTTTTTCTCAGACCGAGGGGTGATCTCTTGATCCATAATGTGATCATGTTGACGTGCTTTATCGGGTCCACCATGCTAACAACATTCTCAGGGGTAACATCGGGTTTGACATAAGCCTCATTCAGTACTCTTAGCAATGCTTTTCGATGTAACTCAGATGTCAAAACGAGTGACAAAAGGGATATCCTTGCTGGAGTCTTCTTCAGTTGTTCCATCACATCGTATTCACTCTGTTTCATGATCTTCAAAAATTCTTCTTCCTCTTCTTTCCCTCTCTCCACTTCTCTTGCACTTTCCTCCTTACCCCATTCTTTAGCATTCTTTTTCTTTCCTACTTCTATTGGGCCATAAAATCGCCCACTTCTTGTAACTATATTAGTCACATACCCTTCATCCTAGAGTATTTCAGCAACTCAGGGTTTTGAAGTCTCTTCCCCGACTCCTTTTATTTCCACCTTAGCTTCATAATTCCATGGTACTGAATGAGTATCATTATAAGCAAACGACATTGGCTTCTTGATTGTAACAACTACTTTCCCTGGCGCCGGGGCTTGGTTGAGAGGTAGCACCCTCAGCACAAAGCGTTCTACTACACTGACTTCTTCAGAGGTGGCTACCCCTTGTCCGGCTTGTATTATTCCCAAAGTGAGTAATCCTTGGACTCGAACCTTAAAGTCCCTACAGTTCTCAATATCGTGTCCTGTTCCCCCACAATGGTAAACACATCTTGATTCTTCATCATACTTCTCCTCTTCTTTTACTGATGAAGCTGGTGCCGTGATAATGTATCCTGCCTTCTTCAACCCCTCAAATATTTGAGTCATTGGCGTGCGCAGGTTCATGGCATTCCTTATTAGAGGTCCTTCAATCTCCACGGCATTCGCCTCATTCCTTCCACCATGATTAGGAATTGGATTACTGACAATACTAGGTCCAGCATCTTCTTGAATGTCCAGTTTTCCATAAGCAATAAGCTTTCTTACCGCCGTCTTGAAAGACTCACAGTCTTCGATTGAGTGCCCCGAAATATCCATATGGTACTTGCAAGTTAAATTCGGGTTGTACCATGCTGGAAATGGTGGTTGTAAGGGATGTACGGGGTTCCCTGAGATGAGGTGAGCATCAAACAACCTTTGGAAAAGATCTGCGCTTGAGATGGACAGTTTTGGGAAGGGGATAGGTTTTGGGTACAGAAACGGCCTTGATTTTGGAAGTTTGGTCGAGGTTTTAGGTGGTTTTGGAAATTTTGCGGAGGCCGAGGTGTGTAATAAGTATAGATTGGGCGAGTAGGTGCATATGGCTGAGGTACCGGGATATTGTTGATTTGGAATGGCTGGGTTTGAGGTACATTTACGGGAAGAGCGGTTGGGCCAGGTAGATGAGACGATGCAGGTGTCTGATAGGAAGGGTAAGTGTTTGGGTTGTATGGGGGTGGTCGGTATGTAGCGTAGGATGGCGAATATCGGGGTTGCAGATTTTGCACGTAACTCACTTCCGGTTCCTTTTTCTTAGGGGGAAAACTCTTCTTGAAACTACTTTCATTATTGCCAGCTGACAATTTTTCAGCCTTTACCAAAATTTCAATTCTTTCTCCAGCAGCAATTAAATCAACGAAGTCTTTATAAGCGGCGCCCGCCATTGTCCCAATATAAGGAGCTCCTAAAGTTCCCAAGAAGTATGAGCACATCTCAGTCAGAGTTAACGCGATTGCACACAGGCTGCAAGAGTTCTCCACCTCTGGGCATATTGTTTGAATGTCTCCTTATTTTTCTTCTGTAATGTTCCCAACGCTCCCGGGTTGGGGCGTATCAGATTAAACCGATCTTGACCCATAAATAAATTCGCCATCCCAAGAGGAGATTTTTGAGAGGTCCTGTTGGATACACCACTCCAAAGCAGGCCCAGTCAAACTTTCATGAAAGAAATTGACGAGAAACTTCCAATCCCTTGACCATATGGACATTTTGGTAATGTAAGTTTTTAGGTGGAAAAAGGGGTTGGTGCTCCCATCATATTTCACAAATTCTGGGACTTTGAAATCCTTGGGGATGACGATGTTAGCAGTAGGGCACAATTCTTCTATCCCAAGGGGACCGTAGGTGCTAGGACCCTTGATCGCCTTGATTTGCTCTTCCATCTTTTCCATCCACTCTTCTTTCATCTTGTCATTTTGAACAGCCGCGTGTCCAGTACCGGTAGGAAATCCAGTTGTGAACTCAGCATTACCATGTACCTCATTGCGAGTACCTTCCAATGAATGATATCCTTCTCCAATAGGAATCATTATTGATGCCGTGTTTGAGGTTCCTCCCACATAAGGTACCTCAGTAGTAACTCCAGGGTTTGTCCTCATGGAAGTGGTATTCAGTGGGTGCGAGTGTGCCCCAGTTACTCCTGTACCTCCAACTGCCCCCATCAAGGTGAGGGTCTCCCTCATGGCTGACAACATTTCCTCAATTCTTCTTTGAGATTCTGTCACCTCATTCACCCTTCCTTTCACTTCATCTACTTCGAAACTTAGGTTCCTACCTTCGTTCTCTATTGCCATTCTTTGCAAGCAACCTTGTTCGAGCCCTTGTGTTATGAACATGGGTTTGATTGGTGTCTTCTTTCCTTAGTCGCGCAATGGTTGCTGAACACGGTAACATCATACAAGGAATGAGATGAAATGAATGAGATTAATGTCATGCATAAGATGAGATGAATGAAATGAAAACATTTTTTTTCAAATGCATGGAATGAAATGCAAAATTTAGTTATGCAAAATTTTTGGTGATCTTTATGTGTTTGTTTTACCTTTTTTTTTCTTTCTTTTTATTATTTGATGATTTTTTTATATTATTCTTAGTGTTAATTGTTGTACTATCTGAACCTTAGGGTAGAAAACTTTTGGAATTTGTTTTGTATTTGCTTTGTTTTGCAGGATGTGGGTAGTCTTTAGGATTGTAAAGGTTTGTACGCTCCCAGCACCCACTGCACCTACACATAAAGCACACACAATCAAGTGGGGCCCTATACCCGGGTCTGAGTGAAGCTTAAGTTAAGTAGAGGTTGCGTAGTGGTAGCCATTTTGGATGTACTTCCTGTTTGGTTATCGCGAAGACCTCATCTAGAGTGTGCCTTTTTCATGAATGTCTCACACTTAGTGATTTACCCACTATTTCGTGGTCAACATTCTGAAATAGGACTTGGCTCTAGAAACCTTTAGAATAGAAGAGCCACCCCATGGAAGTTCTCAAGAACTAGAAAGACTCTTAGATCTTTAGGATAGAGAGTCCCAAGTTAGAACCGGAACGGGATCCAGAGCTCTGCGCTATCACTTCACCGAGCAACCCGCGTTGTTTCCGATCTACTCGAGCACCGCGACCCACCGGTGAACCAGATGCCGCCGAGCCGTGAACTGTCATCGTTGTCCCGCACCTAACCAGCGTGGAGCTCCGGCCGGCTGGCACCTCCCCTCCTTCGCGTTGCCACTCGTGGTACTAGAGCAGAGCCTCACTTTCTATTCTTCAATTATTTCTTTGTGTCTCACTTGTTTAGTTTTCTGAAGTCTTTTTGTTTTGTTTGGTCAGTTTTGACCCATTTTTTTTCTTTCCTTTTCTAATTTGTTTCTCACATTTTTTTTTAAAATTTTCTGTAACAAATGGGCTATATTTTAAAACCATTGGCTGATATGGGGTTTGTATGGGCCTTTTGTTTTTTTTTTTTTTTTTTTTTTTGTTTTTTTTTTTAGAGTAAAGGTTCGGATAGACATTTTAAAAAAAAAATTTCAGGAATGGGCCAAAGATTGGGTGGGTATGTGTTAGTAGTGTTAGGGCTAAGTTTTTTTTTTCCCCTCATAATAGGTCTTTGTTTTTCTTATTAGAGAGTTGATTTTATTTATTGATAGAAGTGGGTTAAAGGAAATAAATTTATTGGGATGAAAGTTAAAAAGGGATAAATAAAAAATGATAAAAAAAAGAAAATAGAATAATTGAACCCCTTTTTTTTTAAAAAAAAAGAACAAAATGAGATTTAACTGAGTTGTGACAGCTTGTTAATCTTCTAATTTTATATCATCTGAGTTGCGACAGCTTGATGATTTAAATTATTAATATTATTATCATTATTATCATTATTATTATCATTTTTATTTTGTCTTTATTTATTTATTTATATAAAATAAATCGTTAATCGATAAAAATTCAAAACTTTTCTCTCAAAAATAAAAATTTTTTTGCAACAAACTTGATGAGCAATGGGTGACGTCTCTAGCGTGACGCGAGCTTCACCTATTAAATCTTGAATTTGATTAACAAAGTCGCGACGACTTGCTAATTCAAATTTAAAAAAAATTAATTGTTCCTTTAAAAAATATAAAAATAAAATCAACCAAATTTTTTTTCTTTAAATAATTAAAAGTTTATTTAATAAACTCGATAATTTGTGGGTGACGTCTCTAGCGCGATGCGAGCTTCACCTATTCAATCCTTAAATTGAATAACTGAGTCGCGACGACTTGTTAATTTAAATTTTTAAGATTAAAATCAACCAAACCATAATTATTTTTTTTAAAGAATTACGTGACTTTGAATTCCTCATTGCACCTAAGGATACGTAAGAGCGAGACTCATATTCTGTCAAGCCAAAAATTAAATTTTTATAATTTTTTTTCATATTTTTTTACAAAAAGGGTAAAACAAATATTTTCAAGGATTATTAAAAATTTACACAATTAATTTAAGGTACCGTCTTAGGACGGGTGTGTTAGGGGTGCTGCGGGATTAAGTTTCCTCCCTTCCCTACACATAACCGACTCCCGAATTCAATCTGATTTCAAAGACTATTTTTTTTCTTGGGTTTTCCAATTTTTCCTAATAAAATAAAATAAAATTGGTGGCGACTCCTAATTAAGATTTTTTTTTAATTTTAGTTGCTATCCTGCCGTGATTTTATCTGTCGCGACAGTCCCAAATACTATTACTAACACCGTAACCGGTTGACATATTAGTAGTTAGCAGTTGGTACATTACTTACAAATAACACAATTTTACAAATAAATAGACTATGCAATTATCAAAATACGAGCCATTCGCGAAGCATAATATACATACATAGGGGAGAGAAAAGTTATACAAAATGGACAACATAGAGAGTAGTATACATATATTGCCATATGGCACCAAAAACCAAAATAAAAGTACTACAAAGATCTAGAATGTTGTCTTCTAGCAAAACTCCATCCTGCTCCACGGCTTGATCCCTATCTGGAATTATCATGGCAAGGCATAGAAAATAGGGGGGAGAATTAAAAGAGCTCTCAGTAGTTTAACTCAAAGAATGTGTCATCACAATAATTCCAGCCATTATGGGGAAAAACTTATTGCATAAATCATTTCTATATTTAAAAAGGTGGCAAAATGTCAAAACAAGTCCTTTCTTTTCTCAAAATGGACATTCCATTTTCCGTATTTATGAAAACAGTTAATCATTCAAATCATCAATCATTTTGTGGTTAAAGTCTTATGACAATTCACAAATCATAACTCAATTCATGAAAACTCATGGTGGAAATAAATGACATTGTCCAATATTAATACATATAAAAAATTCTCATTTTCTCGAGGCCACATAATTCAATCTATGCTAGCATATAAAACCATTTACTTGGTAGTAGTCTGCTTTTAAGTTAGTGCACTTCAACCTCTTTGTGACTCTTTTATCACACAGAACTACTCCTAGTAACTGGACCTATGTCTCATTCAATATGGGAGAGAGGATGCCTACTAACCCTCATTCAATCCATATGAATAGACCACGACCTCATGTCGCTTGAGATGCTAGGATATGTCGCCCTACCTGTCCCGGATTTAGGATCACCTCAAGTGGGAGGGCAATGTCCATTCTTAACCACTAATAACTAGGAAAGCTCAGGTAAAGGGGAATAACACATCTTAACCCCAATTACTAAGGTATAAAGAGATTCTTTATTCTCTTTTACCATTAACCAAGCATTACCCAAGTGCAAGGTAATCCAAACCACACTCAGCCCAGTTCCACAAAGTGGATACCCATGAGAGAAAACAATTTTATCAAATCATCATGCAACATAATGCATTATTAAATCATTCTCATCATGGGTGTTCAAATATCATCAATCAATTCTCACTTGATGCAAACATATCATGCAATCAAGCATCATTTACATAACATTGTTTATGCTCTTTTTCATCTAATATATCTCAAATATGCCATTACATTGTATTTTGAAAGCAAATTCTTAAAAAACAGAGTAGAAATTCCATTCTGCCAAGATGGTGCCTAAGCGTTGGGATATAAGCGCCTAGGCGCTCAACGAGCGTTCAGACGCTCAACCATGAGTGCTTGGGCTTTCATCGTGCATCTAGAAAATTGTGTTTCTGGGTTTTGGGCGCTCAGGCGCTCCACTTTGAGCGCTCAGGCGCTAATCGCGCATCCAAAAACTTGAGTCTCTAGATTCTAGGTGCTCAGGCGCTCCACTGTGAGCGCTTAAGCGCTCAAACCAGAACCTCTGTTTTGGGGTCAGATCTCACACTATCCAAAGATCAAACTCAAGATTATCAACAACAACATCAAAATATCATGTTCAAGCATACAAAACATCTAGTAAAAGAACAAATCCCTCAAGGGTTTCATATCCCTTTTTACATATCAAATACCATCAAAATCAATGGGTGAAATTTAAGGAGAACATCATGAATTAATCACAAAATCTGTATCTCATGGCTTCCATTTCAAATCATGGATAAAAACTCAAGTTTCCAGATTTTGGAACACAAAGAATAGATAAGAAAAGTAAAAGTAATCCCCCTACCTCAAGATGAAATCACATTCCTCTTACCTTTCCTAGCCTTCCCTTCTTGATTATTGCTTGAATCCTTAATTTTCCCCTTGCTAGCACCTTGTTGAAGCCACAAGAAATAAGAGGGAGAGTAGAGAAACGAGAGAGAGAGAGAGAGAGAGAGAGAGAGCGTGAAAGAGAAAAGAAAATATGAATGAAGAGAGAGGAAAGAGAGAAAAGATGATAAGGTGTTTGTGGTTAGGAAAAAAAAGGTGAATAGTAAAAGTTACTTTCAACTAGTAACATTTTATCTACTATGAACACTTTAAAACCAACCCCCTTAATGATTTCTCTCACCTTCACAAGCATTATTGAGAATTCTAAAATTCTACTTACTATCCAACTCTATTTTTTCATAAATATTTTGTACACCTATATATCTCAGTGTCACTAAAAATACCGGATTGATCCAATTCAACTTTTAAAATTTTCTGTAGCTTGTTCCACCCCAAAAGGACAAGGAAATAAAGTTCTCATATTTATTTCCATTTTCGTGTTATTTTAGCTATTTTATGAGCTTTTATGAACAATTTCTCTCTTTCAATGTTATAGATTTATGCTCAAATAAATTCAAATAATTACCAAAATTTACCAGGAAATTTGTAACAGTCTCATTGAGCCACTATAATCTTAATTATGACTTATGTTTGGCAGAATGTTATACTTTAGTCCATACAAGTATTTCTGCAGCTTATATACCTTCTAATTGAACTTCTTTTGAAAACTGGGGGGTACATCTATATACACTTCCTCCTCCAAATCCTCATTTAAAAATGTATTCTTCACATCCAGTTGTTATAAAGGTCAGTCAAGATTTATGCAATAGATAGAAGGACTCTAACAATGTTCAACTTCGCAACAAGTGCAAATGTCTCTAAGTAATCAATATCATAGGTTTGAGTAAAACCTTTGGCAACCAATCGAGCTTTGTATCTCTCAAGTGATCCATCTAACTTGTATTTAATTGTAAACACCCATTTGCATCCCACAGTTGTCTTTCCTCTTGGCAAATCCACCAACTCTCATGTCTGATTCTTTTCAAGAGCTTTCATCTTTTCCAAGACAGTCTCCTTCCACTCGGGAACCTTTAGAGCATCCTGTACATTTTTTTAGAATCTTCATACATGACAATTGTGAGGTAACTGCATGAAAAATAGGTGAAAGATTTTCATATGACACAAAGTTGGATAATGGATGTTTGGTACATGACCTTACACCTTTTCGAATGGTAATGGGAAGATTAGAATCATTTGACTTAGTGGATTTAGATTCACGACTCAAAGAATCTGAAATCAGTTGAATAATTTGTGTAGGTTCAAGAAAAATATTACCTGGTGGGTTCACAGACTCATGGTAGTGCATGGGATCATTGAGCTCATTCCTTTGAGTAGTTTTCCTCCTTAAGTAGACAATGTCAACAGGTCTTAAGCCTTTGCTTGTGGTACTTGTCTCATTTATATTTGTTACATAAGAATCATGATTTTCATGTCTCGGTACTAAAGGTAAACATGTATCTTCATCATTTAAAAAACTTGACTCATTTATATTTAAACTCTCGGTATGAGTAACAAGGGGTGTGGAATCTTTAAGTTGAAAATATTGTGTCGAACCTTCAAATTCCCCCCTAAATATGAGTAGTAAAAAAAGGTGTTGACTTAAAAAAGTGACATTCATAGTGATAAATGTTTTTTTGGAGATGAGATCAAAACACTTGTATCCTTTTTTATTGGGAGCATACCCAATAAACACACATTTCTTTACTTGATGGTCAAGTTTATTTTGGTTTTGTTCTTGTATATAGACAAATATCATGCACCTAAATATTTTTAGAGGTAAAAACATTGAAAGCCTATTTGTTTGAAAAACACATCAATAGGGGTTTTAAAATCCAAAACCTTACTAGGCATTCATTTAATCAAATAGGCTGTAGTCAAAATGGCTTATCCCCAAAGATATTTAGGTACCATGTTTTGAAAGAGTAATGCTCGAACTACCTCTAACAAGTGTTTATTTTTTTTTCGCTTAGCCACCCCGTTTTGTTGAGGAGTTTTAATACAAGAACTTTGATGAACAATTCCTCTTTTCATGAAAAAATGGCTCAGATATTTAATAAAGTATTCTTTACCATTATCACTTCTAAAAATTTTAATTTTTTTCCTAAAATTATGTTTGCACCTTCTTAAAAAATTTATGAAAATTGTTTCCATTTCAGATTTTTCCTTCATCAAATACACTCAAGTCAACCTAGTATGATCATCAATAAACGTGACAAACCATTGTTTACCTGAACATGTAGGATCTCAACTAGGTCCCCAAACATCATTGTGGATTATGGTAAACAGACTGGATATTTTGTAAGGTTGAGGTGAATAAGAAGTTCGATGATACTTAGATAATTGACAAATTTCCCAGGAAAAATAAGATGGATTTTTATTCTTGAAAAATTCAGGAAACAAGTGTTTTAAATAAATAAAACTTGGGTGACCTAACTTATAATGCTATAACATTATTTCACTATCCCTAGAAACATAAATAGAATTGAAATAGGTACGTTGAGTTTGTCTACTCAAGTCATATTCATCTTCAAAAATGTAGAGTCCATCAATCTCCCTAACACTGCCAATCGCCTTTCCCGAATTTAGTTCATGAAATTTACAACACGAGGAATAAAAAACAACACGACATTTAAGATCTAGAGTTATTTTACTAATAAATAATAAATTGCATGGCATATTAGGAACATAAGAACATCATGGTGAATTAATGAAAGGGAAAGAGGGACAGAGCCAATTCCGGCTATTACAGAGAAGGAACCATCAACAATTTTGATTTTTCTATTGCCTGCACAAAGACTATAAGATGAAAACAATTTTGAGCAATTTGTCATATGATCAATTGCTTTAGAATCAATGATCCATGGAGCTTTTGAATTCAATTTGGTACTAAAGAGAGCAGCAGTTAAATAGGTACCTTTTTGAGCCAAAGAACAAGATGGGTTTACTGAAATGTTTAGAGAAAATAATTTGTACAGGTGCTCTAATTGTTCCTTTGTAAATGAGGTTGCCTCATAATTGATTTGTGGGATTTGTGGCTCTTAAATGTCCTCAGAGATAATCTGAAATGCACGATTTTTCCTGCTGGGTTTGGCAGTTTTCCATTGAGCTTCCAACGAGTCTCCTTTTTATGCCATAATTTTCTGCAGTGTTTGCACCATGGCTTCCTTTTTCCTTCTGAATTCTCTCCTTTAATCACAAAAGCTAAACCTTCAACTTCCTAAATTTTGGAAGTTTCAGGATTATGCAGCATAATTCTTCTCCTAGATTCCTCTCGTCTGACTTCTGAGAAAACTTCATGGATGGAAGGAAATGGTTTTCGACCTAGAATTCGACCTCGTACTTCATCCAAACTTTGATTAAGACCTGTGAGAAACATGTAGACTCCATCATTCTCCTCCCTTTTTTTGAACTGAGTAGAATCATTAGGGTTTTCCCAGTCATCATCATAACACTGGTCTAATTTTTGCCAAAGAGTTACCATGACATTGTAGTATGTGGTAACATCCTGATCACCTTGTTTGGATTGCCAAAGTTGAGTCTTCAAATCAAAGATTTGAGGTGAGTTTTCTACGTCAGAATAAGAATCATAAACACCCTCCCAGACATCCTTGGCTATCGGTAGAAACAAATGAGCCTTCCCAATTGCTAGCTCCATAGAATTAATCAGCCAAGAAATTATAAAAGAGTTTGTTGATCTCCATTTATTTAGGGAATGATCATTTTGTCTAGGTTGCGTAATCTCTCAAATCAGGTGCCTTAACTTTCCCTTGCCATCCATTATCAATTTCACGGATTAAGCCCATTCGAGGTAGTTCTTTCTGTTAAACTTATGTACAGTGAGTTGCAGGTTGGAATTTTGATAAAGGGCATCAACAGAAGATAAGGAATACCCTGGTTGAACAGAGTGATTACTCCCAGATGAATCTGTAGAGGTCGTTGAGGGATGTGGGATTACTTCGGTCATCATCGTTTTCACCATTGCTGAAGATGGTCCAGAGCACGAGGCTTTGTGATAAGCCTATATTTTATAGTCTTAAACCAGATAAATTATGGTGATTTACTTATGTTTATTGATGAATTTTAGATGAATCCTTATCATTGTCTTTGTTTTTGCAGATTGAATGGGATTTATCACATTTGGTGTGAAAGTAGACAAAGACACTGCGTTTTCAGAGTAAAAGAAGATTATTTTGGCTTAGATAGGGCCATGTGTCAACTCAGAAGCGATTGAGAAGTTAGACATGACCCTGTCTAACTTTAAAAAAAAAAGCGATTGAGGAATTAGACACGACCCTATCTAACTTGAAAAACATCTTTGACTAAGAGACACGACTTCCTTACAGTGATTTTACGCTATTTTAAGCTCACACGGCCGTGTCAAGCTTAGACACAGTCGTGTGAGGCTTCTTGTGCATAAAAACAACAGTTTTTGCACCAAATATTATAAATAGAAACAAATCCCTAAATCTGAAGATAACTTTTGTGATGACAGACTTTGGAGAGATAATTCATAAGAGAAGACAACCATGAATCCTTAAAAGATGGCTACGAAGAGAGGACAATGTTCTTGAAGGCTTGAACATCATAATCACCGTAAAAGGGATTTTGGTTTCTCTTCCCTCTAGTTTTCCCCATTTCTTTATGTTTTTCTTTCTATGGATTTGTGTTATGATTTAGGATTATTTGTATTAAACATGAGTAACTAATCTCATAGCTAGAGATATGGCAGATCTTGATTTCCTAATTAATTGATTTTTAATTCAAACTTGATTAAGGTAATTTCAATTGAGTTTATTGTATTGTTTGAATTCTTATCAAGACTTGATCGCTTTTGGCATGCTTTCATGCATTGTTTGACCGGTGACTATCCGTAACCAATGAGTGGACCTATATAATAAACCTAGGATTAGATTGGTGAATGACCAAACATCAATTTATTCTACCAATTGAATTGATGATTATGTTAGTTCATCTATTAAATTGGAGTTTAATATATTCTTAGTTAATTCAACTAAATGACCAAATAGGTAAATAATTTAGGAATAGAATAATGTTTATCCATGACCATTGGGACTTAATAGCAATTAAGAGAATATTGACAAGAGAATAATCTTAAATCATGAATGAATGATGTAACATCCTAAAATGTTTAATACCTTAATGTGTGATCATAAGAATTCCTAGATTAGCTTATTCAAAGAATTAGGTTTAAATCAAGATTTAATTGCTAGCAAAGTCAAAATTTAATTTGAGATGGATTGATAAGTTTTTAATTTAATTAAGGTTACCAAAATAAACCCTAAGGTCACGGCAATGACCTAGAAGACTAACCCTTGATTTCATAATCTCAAGACACATCGTCAAGCATTGGAAAGGGATTTTATTAAGTTGTGACAACATGCATGCATAAGACTAAGTATTAATTCTTTAGTAAAGGATGATTTAAGGAAGTGATCATAACTTAGTAAAGAAGATTAGAGCAACTAGAAAATTAATACATAAGGTAAGTTAATTAGTGAACTAAGCAAGCATTAGAGATAAAAATAACATGATGGTACACGACTACAAAAGAAAGGGAGCAAAATTAACACATGGATGTCATGCACACAAAGCCATAACTTATCAAGAAAAGGAAACATATTCTCTCAATTTTCAAGAGGAAGCCATGGCAATGGACACTTGTAGGGTTGCATGTTCACTTCCAAGCCAAGTGTGCAACATGCACACTTCTCTTCATGCAACATGCCACGACCAAGCCACTTATTGCAGCTCCAAAATGACTTTCACATGCTCAAGAACAAGTGGGCTACTGCATGTGTTTCAAATCATACAAATTGATACCTCTTTGGTCATCACAAGATGTTAAGGCCAAGTGTGCTGCATGCACTCCTTCAATGCATTCAAAATGCCACACCACCACCCATGGAATCCACTCTAAATAAGACAAGGACATGTGGCTAGCAACATGCATTCTTTCAAAGCATGCACACAACACCTATCCAAGCAATTCAAGGGATGAGACAAATGTGTAGCATGCACACCCTTTCATATGCAAAATGACACCTTTCCAAAAGCTTTGTTGAGTACAAAGACAAGTGTGTGATCTGTTAATAATTTCAGCTCTTAAATGTTCTTTGTTTGATCTAATTGGATTCCATATATGCTTAATTATTGTCATTTAGCTAAGTTTCTGATTTAGAATTGTCTTTGGGATGTTTATTGTGAAACTATGCTTAAATGTGGTTATAAACACTCATAAACGTATTGTGATTTTTAAGAGATCTATGAGTGATGGAGTCCATTGGTATTGAACTATTGAGAAGGGAGTTAAGAGACTTAAGGGAATTAGTATCAACCCCTAGAAGCAAAGGAAGAAGGGCATTCATGAAGAATCAAGGCTAGATTTGAAGAAAGTGATCAACACGACCCATGTCAAAGTACACGGGGTAGGCCGTGTATTATTCTGACTTTGAAGACTAGAAGATTTTGAACAACACGGCCCTTGTCAAATGACACGGGGTAGGCCGTGTACTCCTCTAACTTCACGAGGAACCGAGAACACGGCCCGTGTCAAATGACACGGGGTGGGCCGTGTTCTTCTCTGACTTTGGAATAACTAGAGATCTGTCATCAGAATCAGACATGGGTTGGGCTGTGTCCCGTGTCATCGGCTCAGAAGTTTAATTTCGTGTTTTAATGCTAAATTAGGTTCCCAAACCTATAAATAGGGTTGCTTAGAGCCCTTAAACCTGATCTGGGCAGAGAGAGCCGTTAAGGAAACTGAGAGAAACACGAAGACCTAGAAGGGGAAGGATTCGATTGAGGATTGGAGACTCGGATTCGAGTGATCAAAGATCAATCACTCTCAAGCCTTGGAAACTAGTTTGATCTTTAGTTTTTCTTTTCTTCTTTTGTTCTGAACAATGTTTTCTTTTAATTCTTCTTCTGTTTTTGAATTTGCCATGTGTGGCTAAACTTCTTGATTGGTTAAGGGATGATGAAACTCTAGTTTTGATTATGTGATTCTTGCATATTTCTTTATATCAATACAATTATGTTTTTATTCATATGTTTCTGTTCTTAGATCAATATAAAGGTTTTTATATTCTTGCCAAATTTTGAAAGTGGTAAAACTAGGATTGCTATGCGCGGTTGCGGTGGTATGACTAGTGAGACATATGATTTAAGTAATTTAATCCCGGTGTGTGATTAGATCTTAGTGTGATTGGTTTTCTAATTCTTAATGCAATCATTAGGTAGGTGTAAGAGCAGTTACTTTACAAATAACTAATGGTTAGGGTTTGATTTGAGCGGTTGCTGAATTAAGCGAAACTTAAGGAAAACAAGAGATTTATCTCACAATTACATAAGAACATAATTGATCATATTGGTATAAAGAGTATGTAAGTTAGCATAATCATATAAATCTAGTAGTGGATTCCATCTTTTAACCAATATCTTTAACTTGATAATTCAATTTGTGTTTACTATTTTGGTTTAAGTTTAATTTCTTTTGTTAGTTTTAATTAACAAAACCCCCCTTTTACTTTTTACTATTTTATTGTTCATCAGAGTTTAATTTAGGAATTTGATTAATAGTGTTAATTGAATTAGTTCTCTGTGGATCGACCCTTACTTACTACAACTGGTTGCAAGGTTTTTATATTTTTGGTGGAACTTGGCAACTGTTTTTGATATTATATTTAATCATATTCCACACCACACTAGTGTGCAAGCATGCACACTTCCATCCATGCAAAGTGCCATGACCCCAAGGCACTTGTGCAACTCCAAGGAGAGCAATTTGACACCTCCCACATGGCCAAGACACTTGTGAAGCTGCATGCTTCCAATTCATACAAAGTGACACTCAAGCCTAGATGAAATCATTCCTAGTCTACCATAGAAGGGGGTTGCCGAGCCACTTCTTTCACTTCACCTCACATCCTTCCTTTCATTTGTGATTTGAGAGACATTGTGATGTCTCCATATCCATCCTTTCAAGTCATCATCCATGGATACTCATCTTATTTCTTCAAAAGCCACATCAAGCCTAAAGCCTACCCTAGCCTCTTGGTAATGATGGCAGCCACGGTTCTGCCTAGAAGAAGGAAGATCATGGTAAGGGATGTGATATTAAAGAGCTTAAGGCTTCTCAAGCAACTCTTTGGCAGCAAATGCTTTGAGCTTGAACCAATTCCAAACCGTAATACTCCTAGAGATCCACCTACCTTTCCTTTCCCTCTACCTCTCATCATCTCATTCTTCTTTGTTTGCGATCCATTGAAGGCCAAAGATCAACACCCTCTCGGGTTAGAAGGAAAACCAAGGTAGGAAAAAAAATGGGGGCAATCTTCTCTACATATTTTCTTCATCTTGTAACTTCATCCACTTTCTTTCTATCTCTATTTCTTCTCTTCTTCTTTTAGGACAGCTTCTGTTTTATTTTGTTTACTAACTTATTAATGTTTTGCATCACTAACCGTGTTGTGTTTCTATCATAAAATAAATTAAAACTCATGATATGAACTTATTCTCATGATTGGAAAAATAATTTTGAAGAAATACTATGCTATCCTACTTTGATTTTATACTAATTTTATTAATCTATATTTTCAAGTTAAATGATTTTTTGAAGTGGAAATAAGAAGATACCTTTAAGACTAAGATATGGATAGTGCACTCTTTGAACTTGGAATTTCTTGGACTTAGTTACCTATGCTTGATTGTGGAGTTATTGAATGGTTTGAACTTAGTTACCTATGCTTGATTGTAGAGTTATTGAATTGTTTGAACTTAGTTACCTATGCTTTGCTTGGAATTCCTTGGACTTAGTCATCTATGCTTGATTACGGAATTTTGAACCGATGCATGACCCATGCTTGAATTAGAGTTTTTGGACTTGATCATCTATGTTTGAATTAAACATGAGGACTATTGGACATGATAATGGATGAGGCTGTGAGCCTTATGGACTTTTGAACTCTTTAACATGATCTTTTGATGATGGCCGAGGGCCTTGAGACTTGTTGGAGTCCTTGGTAATGTTTAATTCTAAGATAAAATAAGTTAAAACTTTAAAGAAACAGTTCCTTGGGATAACCAGACACGAAGATTTGTGGGGAGTATATTGGGAGGGTACCGCAACCCTGTGGGAGTAACATGCCATTGTGACTTCACGGGTTCGTGTAGGACTTGGAATTGGTATTCTAGCCATGTAAGATCACGTCAGGAAATGGCGCTACATCCGACAGACCCTTTTTCTCCAGGACGATTTGGAGAGCATGCAAGAGGAAGCATGTGTACTCTCGTCCACCGCTTTCCCAGTGGAGCACTCCATGGAGTAAGAGTATTAAGTAAAAGACTTCTAAACTCTATACATATTTCTCTTGTTTTTGCATGTCTTTGTTATCTCAGTTTCTATTTGTTATATTGATTTTATCATGTTTGCATTGCTATGGGCTACCTTATAATGCTTGTAATGTAATTATAATCTTAGATGTTCACACATATGCATTTAATTTCTCTTGGATTCATGTTATTCACTAATCTTTGCTTTATCTTGTAGAGAAAACGTTTTTGAAAGGAAAAAGGAAATGTTTTGGGGATCGAAATTTTTCAAAGGCAGAATTATTTATTCATTAACAAAAAGATTATTTTCTTGAAAAACTGATTCCCATGAAATACCATTAGTTCTGATTTTACTATTTTTCTTACTGAGAAATTGGTTTCTCACCCCCCTTTTTGATATATTTGTGGTATTTCAAACCCCACAAATATGAGTTCTATAGTGATTTGGCACGGTGAAGGACGGCAACAATATGACCAGGAAGTACAGCCTTTTACCTTCGAGGGGCAGGTCACCATCCAAGTACAGGTGTCCACCCACCTGGAGTATGGGACGGTCACGATAACCGGCCATTTCACCGTTCAGCTCGTTATTCCTCCTTGGAGATACCTTGATGCGCTTTTTTCAACACCCTGTTTCCACTAGTTCCTCGTTTGGATTCCTCCCCTGTGTACTACTTGAAAGGAGGAATTGTTTTATGATAACATTTTTTTTTATGACGGCTGTAGTTGACCCTGTGAGGTCAAATTTTTTTTTGAAGACTGTAACCGTTAATTGCGACTGTTGAACCACTAATGCTACTTGTTTAAGTTTCTCGTTAATGATGTCAATCTCTTTCTCCTAAATAATTGTCTATGATAATCATGATCGATTAACTGTTTGAAAGTTATAAATCTTAAGAGTCTCTAGTAATAACTGTTATCAATCTCCAACGGAATAAGGAAACCGAGTTAGATGAAAATATGGTAATTAGGATTTTACGTATTATAGTAGAGTCAGGATGTTACAAATGAAAATCTAATTAATTGGATTGAAGTGAACCTTGCACTCTAATCTCCCTCTAATTGATTTATCTCTACATTGTTTGATTGTCCATCATTTTTCCTTATTTGTTTTCTAATTTTATTTTGAATTTCTCTTTTCACTTACGATTGTTTAAATAACCAAGGGTTTAGCGAATCTAATAATTGCCTCTTATTCCTCGTGAGATCGACAACTGGGACTCAAGTCCTATATTATTATACGATATAGTGCACTTGCTCTGAGTGTACTTTACGCGTATCACTTTGATACCATGTAATTTTTGGATAAGAGAATACTTTTGTTCTCTGATAATTATTGAATCAACAATGTAGAATTTATAGCTAGAATTGGTTAAAAAAGGCTAATTAAATTGTTATAATTTAGGAAAATACAAAGGATAAAACAAATTGAAAAGATTTCTTATCTAAATATGAATAATTTAGATTTTATTCTAACTACCTATCTCCTAACAAACTTATCTGAATCAGATTATTCAAATCTTATTCTATTTTAACAGATTTTCCTAACAAACTTTGACAATTACTATGTATCATTACCTAATTCTAATTTTTTTTAAATCTCTTATTTTCTTCCTATTTTTACTCCATCTTATAGCATAAAGTTGTCTACTTAATACTAAATTAATAAACTTAAAAAATACTTTAAGGATAGATCTGATAAAGATAAAAAAATAATTAAACTATAAACAAATTAAACAAGTTGAGCTCAAACTTCATATATTTAAACAAGTCAAACTCAAGCTTTCCCTAAGTATGTTTAAACAATTTCCGTATTTATCTTAATGAGAAATTCTTATATTCTGAGAGTTAGACATGCCTCTTATTATGATCTATTCATTGCTTCCCATATTAGCTTGTGGGCCAAGCTTGTCTCTTCAAACTAATTTTTTTTTTTAAATTTTAAAAGTTAAAATATTAACTATAGTTAAGTAAAATTGTTTCGGCATCTCCTCATTCTCGTAACCCCTCTCACAATCCTCTCCAAATCCATCCACCAAAGTTTGTCCTCGTTGACGGATCATCAAGCAGCGAAACCAGTCGCAAAACGAAGCGTAGCCACACATATTATGAAGCCGCAAAAGCAACTGCGCATCGTCTGGCTCAGGTTGCGTCTCAGACAGTCTTATGCCAAATAGTATACAATTCCAAATAAAAATAATTTGTGTGGCCTCATGGCAAATAAAATAAAATCCTCAACTTGCTGCCAACATCTTTTAAATCGGAGCAACCAAGCTCTTAAATGCTAAAAAGAACGTGCTCAATTCTCAATAATTGAAATACTTTCTTACATCATTCTAAAGGTAAACATGCCAATGATTGAGAAAGACTAACGAGGGAAAAGAGAAATTGAGGAAAGCAAAAAGGAGAGGGAAATGTTAAGAAGTTTTTACTTCTACTTAACCATAGTTATTATTTTAATTTTTAAGAATTTCAAAATGTTTAATTTGAAGAGACAAGGATATCCCACAAGTTGACGTGGGAAGCAATGAATGGATCAGAGCAAGAAAGATATCTTAGATGTAAAACGAATGTGGAAGAGAACGAACCTGTTCCAAGAAGAACACAAAATCCTCAAGATTCAAACTCAATAATTTTATTATAAATGCCAAAAGTCCAAATAACCTAAAGGCACATGAAGGATATTTATAATCTAAGAGTAATCAAAATCTTAATTAAATACAAAATCTACTAAGATAATATTTTCTATCACTAAAATTTAAAATTCCTACAAATAAGGAACAAATATCATTTAAGATTCCTAAAAATAAGTAACAAATATATCTAAAAATAAAATTTCTAAATAATATAATTATCTGTAAAATTATTAATTTATAAAAATAATAGATTGTCCTAAATTATAAGTTTATCTGTTCTACATCATTCTCCTCCACTAAGAGAACTCTAGAGAGTTACACATCTTGTACTCGTCCAAAAGATTGAGAGCAATATGGTAGAATTAGAAGCCATAAACCATCCTCAGAAATCCAAGCGACACTAGAATTTGATTGGTTTTTCCATTTCACAAGATAGCGATGAAAAATGATGAGTACAAGAGCCAACTTTTTCAACATCAAGTACCTGACAATGGTGGTGGGACTATCGGAACGTTAGACATTTGAGAACTAGGACAATCTATAGAAATATGATAGGCTCACTATATGCAACAACAGGGTATTCACGCTCTCTACGCTCAACAATAGGCATGAGGGGTTCGACTTGGTGACTTTTGATGCAAGCAACAACATATTGGATGGAAACGACATGTCGCCAACAATGGGATGATGACGAACTACAACATAGATCTCGTGTGGGACTTTTCCAGGAGTGGTGGAAGGAAGTTGATGCAACTGATGAAGAAATGCAATGGTGGTTACATAATGGTATATATATGGATGTGGAAAACATAAGTTGGTACGACTTGTGAGCGTGGAAACTAAGGGTATGTTTGGATATTTAGTAATTGATGGAATGGAATGGAATGAGATGGGATGGAATGAGATGGAATGGAATGGAATGGGATAAAAGTACCATTCTATTGTTTGGATATTTTAGGATGGAATGGAGTAAAGATACCATTCCATTGTTTGGGAAGTGAATGGAATGGTAAGAATTATAACTTCATTTTTCCTATATTGCCCTTATTTCAAACACACTAATTTTAGAGTATAAGGTTAATATAGTAAAATCCTAATTATAATTACAATTAAAAACATGATTCCATCTCATACCCCCCAAATTGGGGGGGAAGAAAATTAATGGTTTGTGGTGGGATGGGATGGGATCCATCCCACCCACTCCCATCCAATTCCATTATTTTTAACACAACCAAATAATGGAACCTATCTCCATCTCATCTCATCTTATTCCATCCCACTCAATACCACCAATCTAAACATAGCCTAAAAGATAAGGGTTTTGTTAACATGTACATTAATGATACATGTTAAGAATTAAACATAGTATTTATTATTAATCTTAATTACTTAAAAAGAAAATATTAAATACCTTTTTGATATTTAAGATATTAAATACTTTTACTTTTTATCTAATAGTTTCTGTTTTTGAATAATAAAATCCAAAGAGTGTGTTTGAAATGTAAAAAAATATGAAATGATTTAATTTGTAAATCAAATCTAATTAAATATTGTGTTTGAAATGTTAAAAAATATGAAATGATTTGATTTTTAAAATCTCATGAATTTTATTCTTTTTGTTTTGAAAATTTCATCAAATTTGATAGGATTAAATTTAATTTGAAATAAATAGATTATTTTTCTCTTAATAACTACTTCTAACTACTTCTCTTAAAGATAAAAATATAAAATAATAAAATCAAATAAAATAAATTCTCATCTTAATGAGTTCAACACACACAATTTGATTTTTAAATCAATTCAAATTCTATTTTTTTAATAAACTTCAAACACAAAATTTAATTTTTAAATCAAATCAAATAATTTTCAAATTAAATTGATTTCAGATGCTACCAAAAAGTAATATAGGAGGGGAAAACACAATTTTAAGATGAATATGAAGTTGACGCGGAGGGGTTATGAGGGGAACTGGGTGTAATTTGAATTGGGTCAAGGAACATTGAACATTGCTCTGTATACCAATTGATGGGTTTGGTTTATCGTGGAAGGTGGCATTGTGGTTAGATTTGGAAGGTGATGGGTTTGGGAAACAAAAATGATCTTTTTATCTCATTTTTTATCCAACACCATTTTCACATTCATTTTGGATGGATGTGATTAAGTGAGAGAAAGTGATAAGAAAAAGAGTAAGTATAATGAATGGTATTGAGAAAGATGTAAAAAGAAGTGTATGCAGTGTTTGTGGTAAGAATATCATTGTTGTTTTGAAAATGGTGGCTGTTGTGAATTTGTTGATTTATCGTGGATTCTTTGTGGAATAGGTGCAATGTGGGGTCCCAAAACATGAAATAGATACCAATTGATATAGAACGAGTATGGAAGAGAATCAATAAGCCTTCGGGTTTCAAAAAGAATACAGAATCATAAGGATTCAAACTCAATAATTTTATTATTAAAGACAAAAATTTGAATAAAATAAGATATATGAAGGATATTTATAATCCGAAAATAATTAAAATCTTAATTAAATACAAAAATCTTAGTAAAATAATATTTTCTATCACTAAAATTTAAAATCCCTAAAAATATGCAACAAATATCATTTAAATTTCCTAAAAATATGGAACATATATCATTAAAATTCTTAAAAATAACAAACAAATATCTATAAATCATAAAATGCCTAAATGACATAATTATCTGTAAAGTTCTTAAATTATAAAAATAATAATCATCTTAAATTATGAGCTTATCTCCTTTATAACCCAGCAATAATCATTATCCTTAAGTGCTCCACTTAGTGTGCATTTGTGCATGCCTTGGCATCATTGGTGGACATCTACACAATGATAAGGACATAAGTAAATATTGACTATAAGATTATACATCTATGAATATTCGATTTAATTATTTAAAATTTGATATGTTTGATTGTATTAAAATAATATCACATGATTTACCATTGAATTGCTTAATTTACATTGTAAATAAATCAATACAAAGACTAGGTGTGAGAGTTTTGGTCTATCTCACTCCAAGGAGATGGGTTTCCAGTTATCCTCCGCTTTAGCATTCCCAATAAGGTGAGTAAGCCTTTCAACACAAAGACCGAAAACCTAAGGCAAAATGGGGTCACCTTGTTTAATGCCACGAAAGGGATATAAATGATTTGTTCGACTGCCATTCTGATTCAAGCACATGGTAGGAGAGGAGATACATTGGAGGACTAGATTAACAAAAATAATTATATTATTTTTGGTAATTTAAGGATTTACTCTTATTTTAGAGATCTTTATTAGAGATATTATCTTTAACAATTTATTTCGTTTTAAGAAACAGATATTTTATTAGGATTTTGTTTACCTTTGGGTTATAAACACCACTTTAGGTGACACATGTTATTGTCATTTTTTAAAATGATTAACTTATAGATATTATTATATTTAATTAGATGTGATTTGACAAAACTAGTTCTAAGAAAATAAATATAAAGCTAATTTTTGATTATTTACATAAATTTTATTAAAATCTTAATTTACTCATTTAAATCTTTGTCTTTCCCCTAACCTAATAATAAAATTTGAATTGAGCAGCATCATGCACTCCCTTGTAATTTCATTTTTCTAAAAGTCCCCTAAAAGTACATTATGATAAAAAATGAAAAAGTATAAGTGGAGTAAACACAATAATCTTGTATAAAATTATATGTTATCATAAATAATAATTACTCCACTTTTACATTTAACTGAACGACAAATTATTCAAGATAATATTAAAAATAATTTATGTTTAAATTCAATGCAATGTTTAACAAATCAGTCAAACTATCATTCAATAGAAAAAAAATATTTTTAATAAAATAAATGAATTATCCAAGTAGAGCTTTGGCTCGGCATCTGAAGCAATTAAATTCTCCTATATGCACTAGTATGATGTGGAAGTGTGCCTTTAATATCATGCGAGAGTGACTATAAGTGTCGATTGATGCAAAAAGTAGCCCAAAGATAAAGTAGCCCAAAGATAGACTAACTGTAATACTCTAGAAAGTCGTGTTAGATTTGTATATGGTTACAGAGGTAGCTTAATACTTATTTAATATATCTGTGTAGTTTTGAGGTTTTCTGAGTATGTTTAGACACTTTGTTGTAACACTATGTAAAAAATATAGCTGATATTTATTCTGGAAGTGACTTAAACTGCTTAGTTAGTGGAAATAAGTGTGGAGAGTTTGTTTCCAAGTCACAAATGTGAAAACTGTACTACAGTTAAAGTTTGAGAATTTTCAGAGTTAGTTTGGCATTTTTAAGTATATTGGTTGTGTGTTTTAGTGTCGGATTGACCCATAGCTGATATGGAAATATCAAGTTTTGGTGAAACAAAATTTTTAATGAATCTCAAAATTTATTTTGACTCTGTTGGAAGTTACGAATCTAGATTTTGTGAAATCTGAGTGTTCTTAGCAAATTGAGATTTTGGTACCCAACCAAGAGAAGTCCATTTGGACTTCCCTTCTTAAAATATCCCATAGTGGGGATATTTGAGAAACAAAAATAGAGAAGCAGAAACAGAGAAGAGAAGAGAAGCCATGAAGAAAGGAAAGAAAAGGAAACAAAAGAGAGAAACTGAAGAAGAAGAGAAGAAGAGGAAAGAGGAAGAGAAATTGTAACAGCCTAATATTTGTTACCCAATTATATCGTCTTATAAATGAATAACCCAATATTATTCCTGCTACTACTAACATATATCAACATCTAACCTATATCATTCATACACAATGAGTAAATATTGAGAGCCACGATAGCAAAAATTATATATATACATCACCGCCTCAAGGCATACTGTTATACATAACTTGAAACCATTAAGCAAATATAAAACAATTACATATGCTCATTTCAAAATAGCATCTATACTATGCTAATCCTCATACATCTTCTTCTTCCCTTTCGAAGGACTCACACCTAGATTTACATGGCAACACAATCGGGGTGAGAAAACATATCTCAGTAGAAGTATTCCAATACCAGTATATATACATCAACATATATATATACAAACATATAATATTCATAATTATCTCGTTGATACTTCAATCAGAGAAGCAACAACTCCTCATTTCAACAACACACAATCGCCCATACAATTGCAATGCATGAAAATGTCATGATAGCAACCGCCCATACAATTACCATGTTATGCTTAATTATGACTAATGATTATGTCTATGCAGATTCCTAAGTATGAAAATGCATAATGCATGATACCACATCTAGGACTCCAATCCCATGGCAATGTCATGAATGCATGAAACTTGAACAAAGTGATGGAAGTCTATAGTTTCATCCATAACCTCGAACAAGCACTGGAAGTCTCATCCAGCATACATCATTATCATAGAGGAAGTCTCATCCCCCCCGGTAGTGAAGTCTCATCAACTACACGATTATCGATAATAATCAAGGAATTTTATCCTTTCATACTTCTCTATATTAGGAAGGGTACTAAGCGCATTACCTGATATAGAACACCCACTTTCAAGGGGCCAAACAAAGCAAAGAAGATATTACTCACCTCTTTATTTCACAATATAGAGAGGATATTACTCACCAATCTATGATTCTCAACAATACAAAGAGGATATTATAAACCTCAAGATATTTCACATACAATAGAGTTGGATATTTCTCACTAATCTATTGTACAAACACATAGAAAGGATATTACTCACTAATCTATGCTTCACAAACATCTCATGCAAAACAATTACTAATTACTTCCCGTAACTAGTTTCACAATTGATTTATATGCATTCCAAGTTTATTTCACAAACAAATCATTAAATACTTTTAAAAGTACCTTATCACTCTTAAAAAAGCATACACGAATAATTCTCACACTTACAGAAACTCAATTCCTTGATCCATCACAATACAAATTATATGTATATATATAGTCATGTCTAATTACCTCCCGTAATTAGCATTTCAAATCAACTTGACTTAATACATTTCCACTTCATCAATTACTCCTATTAGAGTTTCAACATACTCTATTAGGCATAAACAAATGATTCTAGCTATTAGGAATCTCAAAACATCAAAATAAAGATTCTGATGAAATCTGCTCTAGTTATCTAAAAAGGATGTCTTTCATAAATTCACCAAAAATCCATCTTAACTGATAAAATTTTGAAATTTTACAGGAAGATAGCCTTATGTCTTAGCTTTCAAATTCAATAAGAACCAAGTCAATTTGATATCTGTAACTCAAGTTATGTGATAAACACTACAAGATGTTTGGGTGGCTCCTCTGTTTTGTGTGCTGCTGGACTACGAGCGATTAAGCACTCATTTTTGGCTGATCAATTGCCCAGTATGTTAGTGCTCTCTGGGTTTGGGCGATTAAGCACTCATTTTTTGGGCGATTCATTGCTCAACACTAGAAACTTCTACACAAATTGAATTTTCTGCTCTAATTGATTCCCAATCCATTTCTAATCACCAAAACACGAATTATAAGTGATTTCCAATCCTAAACATGATCTCTAACACGATAGAATTATCAAACACTAAAAAAAATTCATCTTATCTAGAAACATGATCAAAGATCAATCCTCCAAAAACTCTTTTTCTATCTTCAACTCCATGAGTTCCATGGATGTTCTTGAGTGAAAAACTAACACCCTTGAGTTAATTAAGCTTCATCCTAATCAACCTCAATCATTGAAGGCACTAAACAAGTAAGAACACAACCTCAACCACTTTAATCCCTAACTTCATCAAGATGAACTAGAAAAGAGTAAGATGAACAGAAACTTCCCCCTACCTCAAGGCTTGAAGATGAAGTAAATGACCACTTGATTCCTCTTTCTTGATTCTTGGTCCTCCTTTTTGGTCTCCTTCCTTTCTTCTCTTCGCCTCCTTAGCTTTCTTTCCCTTTTTCTCTTTTCTTCCTTTTCTCTTCTCTCCTTTACGTTTTCTGCCTCTCTGTTTCTGCATCCCAAAATAGTCCCACCCGTGGGATATTTCTCAAGAAGGGAAGTCTATTTAGACTTCTCTTAGTTGGGTACCAAAACCCCGATCTTTTAAGAACATTCAAACTTCTCCAAATCCAAATTTGTAGCTACCAATAGATTCAAAATAAATCCTGAGATTCATTAAAAATTCTGTTTCATCAAAAATTGATATGTCCATATCAGTTGTGGGTCAATCAGGCACTAAAACACACAACTAGTATGTTTAAAAATGCCGAACTAACTCCGAAAATTCTCAAATTTTAACTATAGCACAGTTCCCACCTTTGTGATTTGGAAACAAATTTTTCACATTTATTTCCACTAACTAAGCAGTTTAAGTCACTTCCAGAGCAAATAACAACTATATTTCTCACATAGTGTTACGACAAATTGCCTAAACGTATTTAGAAAGTCACAAAATTACACAGACATATTAAGTAAGTATTAGGCTACTTCTGTAACCATATACAAGCCTAACATGACTTTCTAGGATATTACAAAAATCAACTAGAGCTTGGATCCATTCTTGACTTCATCTTCTAGGCTTTAAGGTAGGGGGTTTATGTTACTTCATATCTTCATTTTCTTCATTAGGTTATGGGAACTTGATGGGGAAATATGGGAATTTGAAGTGTGAAAATTACATTTGTGTTAGTAAATGCATGAATCTTGTGAGAAAGTTTGAGAATAGTATGTTTTTGGTTTGTTACAGGCAATAGAACAATTTTTCATCACTTGAACACCATTGAATGCCATTTGTGAAGAAATTAGGGTTTTAGGGTGTAAATGGATGATTTAATCCAAGAATCTAAACTTTGTGTGGTGGGTTGGTGTTTTATGTTTCCTTCATATTTGTAAACTTGTTTGGGACTTAAAATCACCTAAAAATTAGTTTGGAGTGACTAAAATCCAAGAATTTGACTATTGGAACAGTGCCACAGCCCTGCAAAACGAGTTGTAGAGTTTCTAATTCAGTTACACGGCCCGTGTGCGATTACATGGCCTAGGCCGTGTAACTCTCTGCCAGAAATTTTCCTCACAGATGATTACACGGCCAAGACCATGTAATTTTACACGGTTGTGTAATCCCTCTGTGATAAGAATAAGCTCTTGTGGTCTTCATGAAAGTTGTAGTCCTTTCTCTTATTTTTCCAATGCCTCAATAATCGTATCATTTCGATAACCGTAGCTTAAGTTATGCTCATTTTATTGCGTATATGTCAAAGGTTGAGATTGAGCAGAATGCATTTCGGGTTAGGAAATGCATGTTTTGGATTTTATAAGGCTAGGAACCTTAGAGGGACCTTAGATAACCATATTAAGGTGAAATATCAAAGGGGAATGTGTTGGAACACCTTAGGTTTCCATATTATGGTGGAATGCCATAGGCCAGGATAGGGCACCTAGATGCCCAGAGCAGATTTTATCAGAATCTTTATTTTGATGTTTTGAGATTCCTAATTGTTAGAATCTTTTCTTTATGCCTAGTAGAGTATGTTGAAATTCTAATAGGAGTAATTGATGAAGTGAGAATGTATTAAGTCAAGTTGACTTGAAATGCTAATTATGGGAGGTAATTAGACCTGGTTATATATGCATATAATTTGTATTGTGATGAATCGAGGAACTGAGTTTCCCTAAGTGTGTGAATTATTCGTGTATGCTCTTTTAAGAGTGATAAGGTAGTTTTAAAAGTATTTGATGATTTGTTTGTGAAATAAATTTGTAATGCATATAAATCAATTGTGAAACTAGTTATGAGAAGTAATTAGTAATTATATTGCATGAGATGTTTATGAAACCTATTGAGGTTTGTAATGCTAATTATGAGAAGTTAATTAGACATGATGATATACTTAATGGTATGATTTGCCCTTTTTGAAAGGTGTGAGCCCCGTGAAAGTGGGTGTTTTATATCAGGTAAGGCACATGATAACCTTCCTAATATAGTGAAATTCTTGAGGATTGATTTCCTTGTTCATTATCGATAACCGTGTAGTTGATGGGATTTCACTACTTGGGGGGATGAGATGTCCTCTGGGATAATTATGTATGCTGGATAGGACTTCCAGTGCTTGTTCAAGGTTATGGATGAGACTTCCATCACTTTGTTCAAGTTTCATGCATTCATGACATTACCATGGGAGTGAAGGTCCTGGATGTGGTATCATGCATTATTCATTTTCATACTTAGGAATCTGCATAGGCATAATCATTAGTCATAATTAAGCATAGCATGGTAATTGTATAGGCGGTTGCTATCATGACATTTTCATGCATTACAATTGTATGGGCAATTGCATGTTGTTGAGATGAGGTATTGTTGCTTCTATGATTGAAGTATCAACGAGATAATTATGAATATTATCTGTTTGTATGTATGTATATATATATATATATATATATATGTTGATGTATATATACTTGGTGTTGGAATACTTCTACTGAGATATGTTTTCTCACCCCGATTGTGTTGCCATGAAAATTCAAGTGCGAGTTCTTCGAAAGGGAAAAAAAAGATGTATGAAGATTAACATAGTATAGATGCTATTTTGAAATGAGCAAATATAATTGTTTTATATTTGCTTAGTGGTTTCAAGTTATGTATAACAGTATGCCTTGAGGTGGTGATGTATATATATAACTTTTGCTATCGTAGCTCTCCATATTTACTCATTATGTATGAATGATATGGGTTAGATGTTGATGTAATTTAATAGTAGCAGAGTCAATATTGAGTTATTCACTTATATGACGATATATTTTGGTAACAAATATTGGGCTATTACACTAACCCTAATAAAAAAATTAATAATTTAATACCAAAAGAAAAATATAGTCTAACACATTTTGTATTTAATTTGCAAGATATTGTATATTCACGATTGGATTCCAATTATGTGGGATGCTATTAAATGTATTACATTTTTTGTGTTATTATATGAGATATTGTTGCAATATTTCTAAATATAGTCTAATACAATCAATTTAAGATTTAATTTACGAGATATTGTATATTGACAATTGTTTCTTGATTATGTAAAATGCTATTATGTTATTTTCTAATTAATTATGTGAGATAGTGTTACAAAGTTTTTCGATTATGTAGGATATTATTATTATGTTTTCCGATTATGTGAGATACTGATCAACATTATTTTCCTAAATTAGGTTTGATTTAATAGATTAACAAATCTTGTCCCTAGACTCGTTTACTTGATCGGTGGACATACCAGATTAAAAAGAATAAAACTTGGCTCCAACCTTTGGCTTCAACCCTTGCCTCTAACCTCATTTAATCTTCCTCCAAGTGTCCATTAGCTTCATCAATTAGGGTTGAAAGTAACAAATGGTGAGAGATTAAATGTGGTTAAAAGCAAGGGTTAGAGCTAAATTTTGTTCGATTAAAAAATATTATATACAAATTAGTCCAAGTTTTTTAGTTAAAGGGACACATGGAATATATTTTAACTACCACTGGGTGGAACAACAAGTTCATCAACAACATCCTTAAATGAAACTAGCGGCTTTGATACCAACTGTGAGAAAGAGAGGATCCCAAAATATTGGAGAGATATGAAACAATGAACTTAAAGAGGAACACCAAAGTGGGTCAGACACCATATCTTAACTTAAAACCTTAAGGCATTAAGTTGATGGATTCATCCACTTATAAAATCATCACTTTGTCCATTTCTAAACAATGTAAAACTTCTTTAACTCGCATATACACTTGGAACTCACACTTACATTCCCAACAAAAAATGGGTGGGGTCGAGGGATGCCTCACAAGGGAACACTAGGTGGGGGGAAATGGTAGGGCAATGGTTGTGGTCATTTGGGACTGAAACTTATCTCTGGATACACGAGATATCATTAGGTGTCATTTGAATAGTTACCCTATTTTAATGATTTATTAAGATTATTTTTGAATTAAATTATGTAATTATTTAATTAAAAAAGTTATACAATAAAAAATATTTCAATAAACCGAATGTCTGAGTCATTTTCTTTCAATATTATGTTAAAAAAATCCTCTTTATTATTTTACAACAAATATTCATATTATCTTTTTATAACAATAAAGTGAAATAAATTTAGAATATTTAAGAAAATCTCATAATTTCAATTATTGTGAGGGGCTTAGATAGTTTGCATGAGATTATTGGTTCAGAACTAAATGCCACAATTGTACCCAAAAAATTACAAACTATGTTTTCAAGTGAGATTTATCTTCAGGGTCAAAATATTCTTTTAAGTAATGCTATATAGTTAGAAAATATATTATTAAAATTTTAACATAATTCAACTAAATTAAGGGTGGATTTTAGATAAAACAAAATGGTAAGGACCATTCACGTAACAAAAGAGTCAAGCATGTCAAATGATTATGTTAAAAATTCTGGCAAAAGTATTCTTACTATCAAACTTTTTACTACTTTTTTACTCCTTTTGTTTGCCATCTTAAGATTTTGTCTCGAATAGTATGGAATCGCAGCACCATCAACTTTTCATCCATTACCTATTTTTTTCCTTTGGAGCTAAATTATCAATCATGACTCAATTCTCTAATTATTTAATTTCTGCCTCGTCATTAGCATACAGCAATGTATCTCATATTTGAATGAATTATTCACCTATTGGGCAATGTTTTTAATTTTCGAATATAGTCTAATACAATAAATTTCAGATTTAATTTGTAGGACATTGTATATTGATGATTGTTTCTCAATTGTGTAAGATGTTGTTGTTCTATTTGTTTTTAATTATGCGGGAGAGTGTTACGTTCCTTTTCGATGTGGAGGGGTGCTTTTAGAGTGATTCTTAGATGTTCTTGAAGTAAAAGATCTTACTATACATCATTGAATGAGTGACAAATTAGGTATAACATTAAAAATGGAGTTAAAGTGCAAGAAAATAATGGCTCACAAAGCTAATTTGTCAGTCATTCAATGGTACAGAACAAGATATTACAAGAGAAATCTTTTGTTCTATAAGCATATAAGAATTTTTCGTGCTTTTAATGAAGTTTCTGAGTAACTTAGTGCCGATTGACGGAAGAAGGCAAGGGCTAGTCCAAAGATAGACTAAGCATACAAAAAAAATCAATAATTTAATACCCAAAGAAAAATATAGTCAAACATATTTTTGATTTTATTCTCATTTGATGATTGGTTTCCTATTATGTTGGATGTTATTAATTATATTACACTAGTTTTTTTTTTTTTTTACGATATAGGATATAGTAGCATTGTTGCCAAATATAATCTAATGCAATCAATTTAAGATTTAATTTGTGGGAAATTGAATATTGAAGATTGTTTCTCAATTATGTTAGACATTGTTGTGTTGTTTTTTAATTATCTAGGATAGTATTACATTGTTTTTGGATAAGGTGGTGTGCCTTTAATATTGTTTAGAAGTGACTTGGTTCGATTGACACAAGAGCAAGCCCAAAGATAGACTAATCATTCAAAAAATAATAATTTATTATGAAAAGAAAAATATAATCAAATGAATTTTGTATTTGATTTTCATATAATAACTAGTTTATGATTATACAGGGCACTATTAATTATATTACACTGAGTTTTTTTTTCATAATATGAGATATTATTGCATTGCTTCCAAATATAGTCTAATACAATCAATTGAATATTTAATTTTTGAAATATTGTATATTGACAATTGTTTGCCAATTATGTAAGAAGGTATTATATTGTTTTCTAATTATATGGGATAGTGTTACATTGTCTTACGATTATGCAGGATATTGTTACTTGTTTTCAAATTATGCGAGATATTGGACATCATTGTTTTCCTAAAATAAGTTTTATTTAATAGAATAACAGATCTCGTCCCTTTATTCGTTTACTTGATGGACATACTAGATTAAATACAATTATATATAAATTACTCCGCATCTTTCTATTCAAGAGACACACGTAAGCGTACACATAATCCCATCAAAAAGTTAAAAGAAGGAGAAGGGAGAGGATATCACTTTATTGTAGTGATCTGTCGATTATTTCCATACTTTGAATGCCTTATGATTGATTTAATTGGACTCCATATGTGCTCAATTGTTGACATTTAACTAAGTTTCTGATTTAGAGTTGTCTTTGGATGTTTATTGTGAAACTATGCTAAATGTGGTTATAAACACTCATAAATGAATTATGCTTTTCAGGATATCTTTGAGTGTTTGAGTCCATTAGCATCAAACCAAGCTTGATGGCCATTTGAGGAGAGAGATGAATACTTAAGAAGATTAGTTTTACCCTCAGAAGCAAAGGAAGAAGGGCATTCATGAAGAATTAAGGCTGGATTAGAAAAAAATGATCAACACGGCCCGTGTCAAATGACACGGGGTAGGCCGTGTATTATTCTGAGTTTGAAGACTAGAAGATTTTGAAGAACACGGCCCGTGTCCAATGACACGGGGTAGGCCGTGTACTTCTCTGACTTCACAAGAGAATTCAGTTTTTAGCCTTGACCGATAACACGGGCCGTGTGATATGACACGGGGTGGGCCGTGTTCTTCTCTGACTTTGGAATAGCTGGAGATTTGACATCAGAATCAGACACGGGTTGGGCCATGTAACATGACACGGCCCGTGTCGTCACATCAGAAATTTAAATTCGAGTTTTAATGCTAAATTAGGTTTCAAAACCTATAAATAGGGTTGCTTAGAGCCCTTAAAGGAGGTCTGGGCTGGGAGCAGCCAAGGGGCTGAAGAGGATTCAAAGAACAAGAGAGAGGAAGATTAGATCGAAGATTGGAGTCTCGGGTTCGAGCAATCGAAGATCGATCATCCTCAACCTTTGGAAACTAGTTTGATCTTCAGTTTTCTTTTGTACTTTCATTCTGAACTATGTTTTTCTTCTGTTTTTCTTCTGTTTTTGAATTTGCCATGTGTGACTAGTTTTCTTATTTGGTTAAGGGAAGATGAAACCCTAGTTTTGATTATGTGAATCTTGCATATTTCTTTATATCAATACAGTTATGTTTTTATTCATATATTTCTGAATCTATTGTTGGTATGAAGGTTTTTATACTTGTTCCCGCTTTCAAAGTGGTAGGTAGATCTGGGTTTATTATGTGCGGTTGCGGTAGTAAATCTAGCAGAATGTATGATGTTCGTGTGGGTATAATTATCTTTATGCTATTTACCAATTATAAAAGTGGTAGATCTGGATATATTATGTGCGGTTGCGGTAATAGATCTAGTGAAATATATGTTCTAAGTAATTTAATCCTGGTGTGTGATTAGATCTTAGTGTGTTTGGTTTTCTAAATCTTAATGCAATTGTTGGATAGTTGTAAGAGCGGTTGCTTTATAACTAATCAATGATTAGGAGTTGATTTGAGCGGTTGCTAAATTGGCCAACACTTAAGGAAAACAGGAAATTTATCTCACAATCACATAAGAACATAATTGATCATGTTGGTATAAAGAGTATGTAAGTTGGCGTAATCATATAAATCTAGTGGTGGATTCCATCTCTTAACCAATATCTTTAACTTGATAATTCAATTTGTGTTTACTGCTTTGGTTTAAGTTTAATTTCTTTTGTTAGTTTTAATTAACAAAACCCCCCTTTTAATTTTACTGTTTATTTTTCATCAGAGTTTAATTTAGGAATTGGATTGATAGTGTTAATTGAATTGGTTCTCTGTGGATCGACCCTTGCTTACTACAACTGGTTGCAAGGTTTTTATATTTTTGGTGGAACTTGGCAACTGTTTTTGATATTATATTTAATCACAATCCACACCACACCAAATTTTGGCGCCGTTGCCGGGGAACTAATTTTCCAATTGCGCTATTAATTTGTTTCCTATTTTATCTCTGTTTTTATTTTTAATTTTAATAGTTTCAATTGTTCTCTTCAACTATCTTGCAGGTGTTCATGTCCGGTGAAGAGGTGAACGAGCAACTGAGGAATTTAAGGCGTTACTTTGAACAAATTAGCTCACAATTCACACTTGCTGACGTTGAAGTACCGCCCGTCACATAGATCTTTCCAGTTCTGCGGCATCCGAGATATCCGAGCCACCGAAGAAGAAGTGATGGCAGAAAATACACTAAGGATGTTGGGTGCTCCAGACTTGGACCAACAACTTCTGTGCATAGAGATTCCTGAACATGAAGGGGCATTTGAGCTGAAATCCGGCCTAATCCATCTTTTACCATCCTTCAATGGATTAGCTGGGGAGGAACCTAATAAGCATTTGAAAGAGATACATGTGGTTTGTTCTAGCATGAAGCCTGCAGGAATTTCAGTAGAACAAGTCAAGCTTAGAGCCTTCCCATTCTCATTGAAAGATTCTGCAAAGGAGTGGCTATACTACTTGCCACCTGGATCCATTCAGACATGGCAAGACATGGCTCGGGCTTTCCTAGACAGATATTTCCCTGCTTCAAAGGCCGCAACCATCAGAAAAGAAATTTGTGGCATCCAACAGAGGCATGGGGAATCACTTCATGATTACTGGGAGCGGTTTAAGAGGCTATGTGCTAGTTGCCCTCATGTGAACACCATATTTTGACCGGGGTTTTGATTTTATTTATTAAAAAAAATAACAAAGAAAACAAAAAAAAAAAAAAACAAAAACAAAAAAACAAAAAACAAAAAAAAAATTGAAAGGGGGGGCATTGCTGCACGTAAAAGGAAAATGATAAAATAGTAGTGCATTAAATGCACTGGGTGAGCAGGTAGGGAAGAGAGGATGGCTGAGGGGATTGAAAGAAAAAAAGAGGCTCTGATAGATGAAGGAGGGGGGCTCAATGCGGAGTGGTTGACGAAAAAAAAGAAAAAGGAAGAAAACTGTCAGCTGAGATGGAGACAGGAGCGAAAAACAGAGAAAAAAAAAAGAAAGAAAAGAGGGGGGACGAAACACAGAAGGAGATTTTTTTTCTTCTTCTTTTCCTTCTTTTTTCTAGCAGGCAGGCCACTTCCCAAAAACCATAAGCAGAGCCCCTTCAACCTTGAACTCCCCATCTACCTTGATCATCCTTCATCTCATCTTCACCTCCAAAAAAAAAAAAACGTGAACCATCTCCATATTCACGACCACCCTCTTTTATCTTCCCTAAATGATCCCATCTTCAGCCAAGGAAAGAAGATTGATGATGTTGAGTTGATCTCTGGTGGTAGCTGAGAAAAAGAAAAAAAAGAAGCAAGAATACTGGGGAGGCTGCTGGGAACGAAAGGGATTTTTGATTCTTTTTTGAGTTGAGTGTGTTATTGGTAGTACAGAAGAGGTAAGCCCTTTCTCATCACTATCCTTGCACTGTTCCGAGTAAAAATGTAGTGTTCAAATGCATGCTTGGATACTGGCTAGTTAGTTATGTTGTCCATCTTCTTTTCCTTTTCTTTTTAACTATGAGCACCATACGCACACTGGCACTCCTCCCCTTCTGCATCACATTTCTCAAACCACCAAAGAATTCATCTTCACCTCCAGAAAACCGTAACCACCACCTTCAAAAACTTCACAAAACACCATCATTCCTCATTCGACCGTCGAAATCCAAAGAGCCACATCCTTCCCTTTTCCGACCGTCGAACCCAAGCACCGGATCCATCATACCTTTAACCGACCGTCGGACCCCACGAACCACACCATTGTGACCCTCAACCCCTTCACAAAGCCCACCTTCACTTCTACCGACCGTCGAACTACATCACTGATCTTCACCTCATTCGACCGTCGAACCACACCATTGTGACCCTCAACCCTTTCACAAAGCTCACCTTCACTTCATTCGACCGTCGAACCACACCATTGGACCCTCAACCCACTTCACAAAATACCATCATTCCCTCTACCGACTGTCGAACTACATCAGTGACCTTCACCTCACTCGACCGTCGAACCGCACCATTGTGACCCTCAACCAACTTCACAGAATTCACCTTCACCTCACTCGACCGTCGAACCACACCACTACTACCCCTCACCGACAACCCATCCAAACCTTCACACCATCAACCAAACTCCGTCCCATCCGACCGTCGGACCCCAAAACGTGACCTCCACCATCTTCATCAATTGCAACCGACCGTCAAATCCATCACCCCTTCCCAACCGACCGTCGAATCCATCCCATCCTTACCCCCAACCGACTGTCAAACCCCAAAACAGAATCACCCCTTTCCAACCGACCGTCGAATCCATCCCATCCTTACCTCCAACCGACTGTCAAATCCCAAAACAGAATCACCCCTTTCCAACCGACCGTCGAGTCCATCCCATCCTTACCTCCATTCGACCGTCGAACCGAAGAAGCCAGCCACCCTCTCCTGCTAATCTGGTCGTAAACGAGGTCCTTACTGTTGCATCTTTTAATTTCGGGTTATCTGTTTCTTTGTTTTCTTTTCACGTTTTCTTGTTCTTTTTTATTTCATGTATCATCAGTTTGTTGGGCTAGATTTTGGGAGTTAAAAGTGATAAAAATAGCAAAAATAAATAATAATAATAATAATAATAAAGAAAATAAAAAAATCTTTTAATCCATGCAATGACCAATGATGATGATTGAATAGTGAATGCTATCTTCATTATCTTTTGGGTCATAAGGGTTTATTGAGTAGCCTAGTGCTAACTTGAATCCTGTGCAAAAAAAATGGATTCACTTTCAAATAAAATCTTTTTTAAATAAAATCAACCAACCCACACTTATTTTATAAAGAACTACGTAACTTTGAGTTCCCCATTGCACCAGGGGATACGTAGGAGCAGAATTTCATTTCTGTCAAGCCAAATTTAAATTTTCATAATTTTGTGGTTTCGTTTTTTAGTTACAATGTTTGCAAAAAGGGGTAAAATAAATATTTTCAAAGATTGTTAATAATTTGCACAATTAACCTAAGGTACCGTCTTAGGACGGGTGTGTTAGGGGTGCAGTGGGATTAAGTTTCCACCCTTCCCTAAGCATAACCGACTCCCGAATCCAATCTGGTTTCAAAGACCATTTTCAAAGAGAGGTTTTCCAATTTTTCCAAATTCAAATAAAATTGGTGGCGACTCCATTTTTCCATTGTCATATTTTAAAATCCTTTGAGTTAATATTTCCCGCCGCGATCCCGGTCGCGACAGATGGCGACTCCACTGGGGATATTTGGAGAGTCAGGCCTGTTGTTGTTAGTTGTACAAATTGTTAATAATTTTTATTTATTTATTTTACCCTTTTTATCCTTATTTTTGTTTTCTTTTTGTTTGTAAATGGATTTTATTTATTTTGTTCTGTGTAAATATCTGATAGCGTTATTCCTATGTTTGTTTTGACATGATGTACTTGTATATATTTCGTACTTAATTGTGCATAATTGTTGAAACCTTAGGATAGATGATCGCTGCCTGGCTATTGTATATATGTTTTTGCAGGTTGGGGGTAGTTTCTTTTTAAAATTTTTGTACAGGTTTGTATGCTTCCTTACACACATCACTATCACTTAACTCACACACTTTTTGGGCTCTATACCCGAGTCTGTGCGAACCCGAGGAGTAGGAGGGGTCTCGGCTTTTGTTATTGAGGAGCTTTATGCTCACTTGACGTTTGTCGAGACACCACTCAGATTGTTACTAATATCATGAACTAATCATATTGAGAGGGTTTATCCCTACTTGTGATTAATTCATGATCTAGGTCTTTGTCTTTCGAGATAAGGGCAATCTGGGAACCATGACTTTTTAGAAGTTTAGACTTGTCCCAAAAATCTTGCACTGATAGATTGAACATAATGACTGTCAAATCTTAGGTTCCACCTGACTAGGACACAAAAGGGAGCGTACTTCTTCTTCTTTATTTATCTGTTTCTCATATCCTTCGTTCGTGCATAAAAAAAAAGGGGCTATTCATTGCTTGCATCTTCATAACATTCTTAGCATGCTAAAAAAAAAAATCATCATGCATTTTCATGGCATCCCTAGCATTCAAAAAAAAAAACTTGCATTTTCATGACATTGCATATAAAAAAAAAATCATCATGCATTTTCATGGCATCCTTGACTTAAAAAAAAAATCATGCATCTTCATGGCATCCCTAGCATTCAAAAAAAAAAAACTTGCATTTTTATGACATTGCATATAAAAAAAATCATGCATCTTCATAGCATCCTTAGCATTATAAAAAAAAAAAAAGATCATACATTTTCACGACATTGCATATAAAAAAAATTATGCATCTTCATAGCATCCCTAGCAAAAGCAAAAAAAAAAAAAAAAAAACTTGCATTTTCATGGCATTGCATTTCAAAAAAATCATCATACATTTTCACGGCATCCTTGATATAAAATAAAAAAAATCATGCATCTTCATAGCATCCCTAGCATTTAAAAAGAAAAAAAAGCATCTTGCATTTTTATGACATTGCATTTTTCAAAAAAAAAAAAAAGATGGGAAGAAAAATAAAAAATATGTGTTTTCAAAGTTCATTCATTTTGTGCATCTCAAGCATTTCATCCTATTCTTTGTTAAATGCTATTTTGTTTTAAATCATCTTGTATTTTCATGACATAGCAAAAAAAAAAAAAAAAAAAGAGAGAGAGAGAGGGAAGAAAAATGAAAAAAATGTTTTCAAAGCTCATTCATTCTATGCATCTCATGCATTTCATCTCATTCTTTGTAAATGTTATTTTGTTTTAATAAATCAAATTGGTTTGAACCATTGTGCAGCCCTAGGAAAGAAAAGACCAATCAAACCCAAATTCGCAATCCTAGATCTCAGACCAGAATGGCTGCTAATAACCCCGAGGAAGGGAGAAACCTGAGTATGGAAGTTGATGAGATTAAAGGGAGGATGGATGAAGTGACGGAGTCTATGAGAAGAATGGAGGAAATGGTGTTGTCCATGAGAGAGACTCTCGCCTTGATTGGGGCTACTGGAAGCACAAGAGTGACTGGGGCACATTCGCGCCTGCCAACGATCACTTCAATGAGGACAAACCCCGGAATGACCACTGAGATGCCTGTTGTAGGAAGAACCTTGGATACCGCACCGCTAGTAATTCCTATCGGGGAAGGGTATCGATCTTCAGAGGATACTCGAAATGAGGTTCATGGTAATGCTGAATTCACCTGGGAACAACGATGTATGTCCATCCCAGTGACAACGGGATTTCCTACTGGGAGTGGTCATGTGGCAATTCAGAAGGATAGGATGGAAGAAGAATGGAAAGAAAGGATGGAAGAGCAAATCAAAGCGATCAAGGGCCCCAGTGCTTATGGATCGTTTAGAATAGAAGAGCTGTGTCCTACCGTGAAGGTCGTAATCCCTAAAGACTTCAAGATTCCTCATTTTACCAAGTATGACGGGAGTGGTAACCCTCGGTTTCATTTGATTAGTTATGGAACCAAGATGGCTGTTTGGTCCAGGGATGATAAGTTCCTCGTTAGCTTTTTCCACGAGAGTCTTACAGGCCCCGCTTTAGAGTGGTATCTGCAATTAGACCGCTTTAAGATTTCTCGCTGGACGGAATTGGCTGATCTATTCATGGATCAATACAAGTTCAACCTGGATACAGCTCCTACCCGGGAACATTTGAGCTCAATGCAAAAGGAAGATGAGGAAGCCTTCAAGCAATATGCCCAAAGATGGAGAGCTCTCGCAGCACAAGTGCAACCACCGTTGACATTGACAGAAATATGCTCATATTTTCTAGGGACTTTGGGAGCTCCTTATATTGAGATAATGGCAGGCGCCGTTTATCTAGACTTTGCTGAGTTAATGGCTGCTGGGGAGAGGATTGAAATTTTCGTAAAAGCAGGTAAATTGCCAACTGGCAATGATGAAAGTAGTTTCAAGAATGAGTTTTTCCTCTAAGGGAAATGAATCAAAAGTGAGCTACATGCAAAGCCAAAATTGGAAACCCACCATCTTACCTTGCCTACACTGTTCGCCCTCCATCAACTGAAAACCTCTGAATAATGGGAGATCTAGGATTTGATTGAAGTGGTTACAAAAAAAAAAAATCAGTGATGATGAACTTATGTTAACTTTCTTGAAGCATTGATGTAATAAATTCACATGAATATCTTGTTTCCTTTCATTTTCAGTGTCTTTCTTGATATTTACTTATCTTTCACTTCTTCAAAGTGTCTTCCTCGTATTTGGGGGCCCATCGGACTCCAATTCTTGGTAATTCTCATTTTGATAGATGTCAATAAAGTTCACGCGTGTAAGTATCATTTGCCTAAAAAAAAAAAAAATAAACAAACAAAAAAAAACAAACAAACAAAAAAAAAAAAAAAAAAAAAAAGAAAAAGAGCATTGAAGTAATCACTTGGTGTATATCATCCTTTTCGTCTCTGAATTAAAATTTTTGAAAATGAGCAATCAAGATTTGAAAGGAGGATTGGCCATGTTTCTCTATCCTTCATAAGAATTCATCTTTTCATTATCTCTCGACATCCCTTTTTGAGCTTGAAAGTTTTCTTCAATAAACCCTGGACAAGGATCACCTCTATACTAGGGGATGACACAAAGCAAAGGTCGATTGTCATGGTGGCTATTTTAAAGCATAAAAGAAAAAAAAACCAAAAAAAATGAATGAGAAATAAGTCATGACAAAGGCGAATGAAAGAGAGTGAAAAAAGAAAAAAGGGAAGAAGTGAAGAGCAGTAAGAGAAAAGTGTGCTTGAAAGTACAAAGGCAATTGACAAAGTTTAACTTTGAACAAGGATCCTTGGTCCCATTCAAACCCTTAAACAATTGTTTGAGCCTTATATCTTTTCTTTCATAACCCCTACCCTTGGCCATGTTACAAACCTCAAAAAGTCCATTCTGATCAATGAAGGGTTTGTCATTTTCATTAACTTTAATTTTGAGACAAAGGTTATGCTCATCTAAGTATCCAATTCATTGCTCCTAAAAAAAAAAAGGGAGACTTGCACCAGAGTAAATTTCTACCCTATCCGAGCTGGTCCCACACTGGGGCATTCTTCTTCTTAGTTCAATTTGTTCTTACACTAGGACAAGTTTCTACTCTGCTCGATTTGACTCCAAACTGGGGCAAATTTCTCTTGGTTCAATTTGACCTACATTAGGGTAGCTTCGTGACTTACACTGGGGCAATTTTGTTCACAAATGACATACTCTAAGCCATATTCATTTAATACCCTACATGAGGGCAGATTTTTGTATATACCTGAAAAAAATGGTTATGGTGTCCAGTTGTCAAGTCAAGATCAATCACGTCCATACTGGGGTAAAAAAAATAAAAAATAAAAAATAAAAAATTCTTGCTTGCTCTTCTACTTCTTGTGTCTTTACCCTTTGTAAATAATACCCTTTTTCCGTAGTCAAGCTTCCAAGAACAATCTGGAAGTTGTTCGCTTCTTTTCTGTTGTACTTTTTGAGTTCATGAGTGTCAGTTACGTAATGCTTCAGGTAAAGTGAACATGAGTACAACACTATGATTTGACCACCTAATGGTAATCTCCTAATGAGCAATTCAGATTGAAGAGATCTTGGAGGGTCCCATTTGATGGAAGAGGAGGCACCCGAAAAAAAAGAAAAGAAAAAAGAAAAAGAGAAGAAGAAGGAGGAAAAGCTCGTTAGGTTGAAAACCCGAAAGGGCGGCCTAAGCAAAAGTTAGAGCAAAAAGAAAAAAATGAAAAAGAGCCCGTTAGTCTGAAAACCCGAAAGGTCGGTCTAAGCAAAAGTTAGGGCAAATAAATGGGTAAAATCTCAGAGAAAGTCGATCTGAAACGCCTTGAAGGGTGCACCCAAACTGGGGCAATTTTGAATTGCGTCTGATCAGCTACACAGGGGCAATTTTGTTTGCATTTAGTTGGCCATACTGGGGCAAAATTTTTGAAGGATTAAGAAGAAGCTGTGTTGAAGGAAGTAGCAACAGAGACAGTGATTGAGTTATCAAGCAGTTGCGGGGAATCAACTGGATGAGAGATAAAGTTAAACACTGAGGCAAAATTTTCTCTCAAGGAGTCAGTCAAGCAATGGTTCATCCCATTCCTTGAAAGGAGAGTGGAAAGTGGAAAACAAAGAAAGAGAAAGAAGAAGAAAAAAAGGAAGAAAGGATGAGTAAGAATGATCGATGTTATCAGGTCCAACGAGCAACAGCATGTGAACAAGGGTTTTGATTGGTTTAAGCTTTCCAAAAGTCGCCGTTGGTTCAAAGGATTTTTAATAAAAAAAAGAAAAAAGAGAGGAAAAATCCTTGGAGATCAAGATACCTTGCCTTTTTGAATATCTATTTTTCGGGGGCACAGCAGCCCGTTTGTCTTTTAAATTCTGGGACTCATTTGCCCACCGTGCATTTTAATTTCTGTCAATTCTTTGAGCGCATCGGCTCCCTGCATTCTAAGTTCGGTTGAGCGCATCGGCTCCATGCATCTTAAATTCTGTTGAGCGCATCGGCTCCCTGCATTTTAATTTCTGTTGAGCGCATCGGCTCCATGCATTTTAATTTCTGTCAATTCTTTGAGCGCATCGGCTCCCTGCATTCTAAGTTCTGTTGAGCGCATCGGCTCCATGCATTTTAATTTCTGTCAACTCTTTGAGCGCATCGGCTCCATGCATTTTAATTTCTGTTGAGCGCATCGGCTCCCTGCATTTTAATTTCTGTCAATTCTGTGAGTGCATCGGCTCCATGCATTTTAAATTCTGTTGAGCGCGTTGGCTCCATGCATTTTAAGTTCTGTTGAGCGCATCGGCTCCATGCATTTTAATTTCTGTTAAGCGCATCGGCTCCATCCATTTTAAATTCTTTGAGCGCATCGGCTCCCTGCATTTTAATTTCTGTTGAGCGCATCGGCTCCCTGCATTTTAATTTCTGTCGGCTCCATGCATTTTAAAATTCTGTTGAGCGCATCGGCTCCATACATTTTAAATTCTATTGAGCGCATCGGCTCCCTGCATTCTAATTTCTGTTGAGTGCATCGGCTCCATGCATTTTAATTTCTGTCAATTCTCCATGCATTTTACTTTCCTTTGAGCGCATCAGCCCTTTGCGGTTCATTATTCTTGCATTGTTTTGTTTTTTTTCTTTTTTTGTATCATCGTGTGTATGTTCGGACAAAATATGAGTTCATATCTTTACTCGTTCCTTATTACAAAATTATGAAAAACTGTGGTTATTCATATTCTCTGATAAGAAACAAGTAAAGAGGAACAGCTAACTGAACACTATATTTTTGACTGGGGTTTTGATTTTATTTATTAAAAAAAAACAACAAAGAAAACAAAAAAAACAAAAAAACAAAAACAAAAAAACAAAAAAAAAATTGAAAGGGGGGCATTGCTTTGCACGTAAAAGGAAAATAATAAAATAGTAGTGCATTAAATGCACTTTGGGTGAGCAGTGAGTAGGGAAGAGAGGATGGTGAGGGGATTGAAAGAAAAAAGAGGCTCGATAGATGAAGGAGGGGGCTCAATGCGGAGTGGTTGACGAAAAAAAAGAAAAAGGAAGAAAACTCGTCACCGAGATGGAGACGGGAGCGAAAAACAGAGAAAAAAAAAAAAAAAGAAAAAAAGAGGGGGACGAAACACGAAGGAGATTTTTTTCTTCTTCTTTTCCTTCTTTTTCTAGCAGTGAGCCACTTCCCAAAACCATAAGCGAGCCCCTTCAACCTTGAACTCCCCATCTACCTTGATCATCCTTCATCTCATCTTCACCTCCAAAAAAAAAAAACGTGAACCATCTCCATCTTTACGACCACCCTCTTTTATCTTCCCCAAATCATCCCATCTTCAGCCAAGGAAAGAAGATTGATGATGTTGAGTTGATCTCTGGTGGTAGTGAGAAAAAGAAAAAAAGAAGCAAGAATCCTGGGGAGGCTGCTGGGAACGAAAGGGATTTTTGATTCTTTTTTGAGTTGAGTGTGTTATTGGTAGTACAGAAGAGGTAAGCCCTTTCTCATCACTATCCTTGCACTGTTATGAGTAAAAATGTAGTGTTCAAATGCATGCTTGGATACTGGCTGGTTAGTTATGTTGTCCATCTTCTTTTCCTTTTCTTTTTAACCATGAGCACCATACGCACACTGGCACTCCTCCCCTTCTGCATCACATTTCTCAAACCACCAAAGAATTCATCTTCACCTCCAGAAAACCGTAACCACCACCTTTAAAAACTTCACAAAACACCATCATTCCTCATTCGACCGTCGAAATCCAAAGAGCCACATCCTTCCCTTTTCCGATCGTCGAACCCAAGCACCGGATCCATCATACCTTTAACTGACCGTTGGACCCCACGAACCACACCATTGTGACCCTCAACCCCTTCACAAAGCCCACCTTCACTTCTACCGACCGTCGAACTACATCACTGACCTTCACCCCATTCAACCGTCGAACCACACCATTGTGACCCTCAACCCCTTCACAAAGCCCACCTTCACTTCATTCGACCGTCGAACCACACCATTGGACCCTCAACCCACTTCACAAAATACCATCATTCCCTCTACCGACTGTCGAACTACATCAGTGACCTTCACCTCACTCGACCGTCGAACCGCACCATTGTGACCCTCAACCAACTTCACAGAATTCACCTTCACCTCACTCGACCGTCGAACCACACCAGCTACTACCCCCTCACCGACAACCCATCCAAACCTTCACACCATCAACCAAACTCCGTCCCATCCGACCGTCGGACCCCAAAAAACTGTGACCTCCACCATCTTCATCAATTGCAACCGACCGTCGAATCCATCCCATCCTTACCCCCAACCGACTGTCAAACCCCAAAACAGAATCACCCCTTTCCAACCGACCGTCGAATCCATCCCATCCTTACCTCCAACCGACCGTCAAACCCCAAAACAGAATCACCCTTTTCCAACCGACCGTCGAATCCATCCCATCCTTACCTCCATTCGACCGTCGAACCGAAGAAGCCACCACCCCTCTCTGCTAATCTGGTCGTAAACGAGGTCCTTACTGTTGCATCTTTTAATTTCGGGTTATCTGTTTCTTTGTTTTCTTTTCACGTTTTCTTGTTCTTTTTTATTTCATGTATCATCAATTTGTTGGGCTAGATTTTGGGAGTTAAAAGTGATAAAAATAGCAAAAATAAAAAAAATAAAAAAAATAATAAAGAAAATAAAAAAATCTTTCAATCCATGCAATGACCAATGATGATGATTGAATAGTGAATGCTATCTTCATTATCTTTTGGATCATAAGGGTTTATTGAGTAGCCTAGTGCTAACTTGAATCCTGTGCAAAAAAAAAATGGATTCACTTTCAAATAAAATCTTTTTTTAAATAAAATCAACCAACCCACACTTATTTTATAAAGAACTACGTAACTTTGAGTTCCCCATTGCACCAGGGGATACGTAGGAGCAGAATTTCATTTCTGTCAAGCCAAATTTAAATTTTCATAATTTTGTGGTTTCGTTTTTTAGTTACAATGTTTGCAAAAAGGGGTAAAATAAATATTTTCAAAGATTGTTAATAATTTGCACAATTAACCTAAGGTACCGTCTTAGGACGGGTGTGTTAGGGGTGCAGTGGGATTAAGTTTCCACCCTTCCCTAAGCATAACTGACTCCCGAATCCAATCTGGTTTCAAAGACCATTTTCAAAGAGAGGTTTTCCAATTTTTCCAAATTCAAATAAAATTGGTGGCGACTCCATTTTTCCATTGTCATATTTTAAAATCCTACGAGTTGCTATTTTTCACCGCGATCCCGGTCGCAACACCTCAACATCAAATAAGTGAACAACTTTTGATTCAGTACTTCTATGAGGGTTTGCTAGTTATGGACCGCAACATGATAGATGCTGCTAGTGGAGGAGCTCAGTTGACAAGACTCCCAAGAAGCTAGGAATTTGATTTCAAGGATGGTGCTAACACTCAACAATTCTTCACCAGGGAATGACACTGGAGTGAGAGCTGTAAAAGAGAATTTGGAAACAACTAGTTTGCAGCAACAAATGATTCAATTGATTTGCCATGATTCGAAAATTAATGGATAATGGGAAAGTACCAGTATATGCTTGTGGGATTTGTTGCTCTTCAGGACATCCCACCGATATGTGTCCTACTGCTGCAGAGAGGACACACTGCGGAGGTAAAAACAATGAGGGATATGATGGCTCTTCCAAGAATTACAACCCCTACTCCAACACATATAATCCTGGGTGGAGAGATCATCCCAACTTTAACTATGCACAGCAGCCCCAAGCTCAACCTCAAGCTTTTGGACCTCCAGGGTTTCAGTAAAGGCAAACATATTTTCCTCAAAGGCAACAATAAGCTCAAGCTCCTAGGCAACCTGAGCCCTCATTGGAAGAGTTGATGAGACAAATGGCCACTAATAACATTCAGTTTCAACAAGAAACAAGGGCCACCATCAGTAACTTGCAGAATCAAGTGGGGCAGTTAGCCACTGAAATCAATAAGGTTCGAGCCAACTTTCTGGGAAACTCCTCGCAACCTAGGAAGTGAATCCGAGAGAAATTGTTAGTGCTATCACATTGCGAAGTGGGAAGAGGTTAAATGAACCTCCACCTCCTCTACAAGCCACTAGTGACAAGGATCAAAAGTCAAATGAGGTAAATGAGGAGGGGCAAAACTCCAAAGCTCCCAAGTTGAGTATTCCTGAACTCCATCCTAAGTATGTCACTAAGGCTCCATTCCCTAGTAGGTTGGTTAAGAGCAAGAAAGTTGAGGATGAAAAGGATAGCGATCTTCTTGAGACTTTCAGGAAAGTGGAAGTGAATATTCCATTACTGGATGCAATCAAGCAAATCCCGAAATATGCCAAGTTTCTTAAGGAAGTATGCATCGAGGGGGAGGCTAAAGAGTAATGAGAAAATCAGTATGGACCAAAATGTTTCCGCTCTCATCCAGCCTATGCCTCAGAAATGCAAAGATCCAGGGACTTTTACAATTCCGTGTGTTATAGGCAATTACAAATTTGAGCATGCCATGCTAGATTTAGGTGCTTCTATTAATGTAATGTCTATGTCTGTTTTTAACTTTCTTGGACTTGCCCTTTTGCATTCTACAGATGTTATGATTCAGTTGGCTAATAAAAGTAATACATATCCAGCCGGGTTGATTGAGGATGTATTGATAAAGGTTGATGAGCTGATCTTTCCTGCAGATTTTTATATTCTAGAGATGGAGGGGGAGTCACCATCCAGCAAGGCTCCACTCATTTTAGGAAGGCCATTCCTCAAAACAGCGAGGACCAAAATAGATGTGCATGCAAGAACTCTATCCATGGAGTTTGGAGACTCGATTGTTCAATTTAATATTTTTGATGCTATGAAGCATCTCATGGAGGAGCATTCTGTTTTTCATATTGATTTACTTGGTGATTTAGTTGAGGAAACTGATGTTGAATTATGTGCTGAATTTCCTGATTTAATTGGTTTTAATGATTCTATCCATTGCCACTCATGTACTGATTGTGGTGGTGATATGATATGTGCTATTTGTGCTGAGATTTCTGCATATTTGAGAGCTGATGATTATGTTTATGCAGCTACAAATGGTATTGAAGGATCTATCAACAATGCTCATAACACAGTTGCAGCATCTCAGACACAAAGGGCGATGGAGTTGAAGCCCATTGCAGAATTTTCAAAAAAGAAAAAAGCGCACCAGATGGCGGTCACTACTGTGGTAGATTTTGCTTTTGGATCATGGTCCACCATAGACAATGTCAATAGAGTTGATGAAGTGAACATGCTACAATTCAGTGGTGGGGCCAAAGAAATTAAGGAAGGCCCATGGGACCCTGGTGGAAGCTTCCTCATTTGATAAGGATGTTTCTTTTCTTTCCCTCCATTTTATTTTACTTGTCTTTCATTACTTGATGATTTTGATGAATGTTATTTCTCTTTTGAGCTTTACATTGAGGACAATGTAGAATTTAAGTGTGGGGGAGGATTTTACTCTGTTTTCTGTTTTTAATTTTTGTTTTATATTTTCTGCATTTTAATTCTGTTAAAAACCAAAAAAAAAAAAATTGTGTGTTTTTATTTGGTTTCCAATGATGTTTTGAGATTTGTGAAGTTTGAGTTTGAAGCAATTGAAATTCAAGGTTATGATTTATAAATTTCTTCTGTCATCTTGAATTTGGCATGCTTGATTTTGAATGTTTGATTGATGAATTGAGTTTGATAGATGCATACCTGGTGAGATTTTGAGCCTTTTGATGGATGGATTTAACATTTATACCATTCTCTTCTTTCTTGTGTGATTTTCACTCATGTCATGTTGATCACTCTAGAACTTGCTTTAATTCTTTTTGAGGCTACATTTTCACTTGCATACATGAACTTGATTGAGGCAATCTTTTGTGATTAACTACTTTGGCTAAATAGCCAACCTTGCATTATTTTCCTTTTATTAACCCCTTGAGCCTATTTGCCTATTCTTTGTCTTATCTCATTATATGCTCTATGGGAAAAACCATGATTTTACCTTACCTTAGAAAATGGGAGAGCATTGGTTCATTTTCATTGGAGGAGCTCTTTTGGTTGCAAGTGTTTAATAGGACAAGTGTGGGGGTTATGTAAGTTGATGTGTAATATGCAAGGTGTTGAAAAAAAAATGCAAAGAAAAAGAAAAAAATTCAAGAAAGATTGTAAAAGAAAAGAAAGAAAAAGGAAATGAATATGTAAAGAGAATGTGCATTATATAGATTTGAGGGGATAAAAATTTCATGTTTGTCAATTGAGTTTCTCCCCAATGTTCTTCTATTCTCTTGGGTGCTCATCTTACCATATCCATATTATTTCCTTCCCTTACCTTGGCCCCATTACAACCTTAAATAAAGTCCTCTTGATTTGTGTGTGCATGTGTTTGAGTAGTGGAGAAGTAGAAGATAAGCAAGCTTATGGTAGTGCATTTTTCATGGGTTGAATTGAGTGAAATACTTACCTTGTAAACACTTGAGAGATTGAGAGTGTATCTTATGAGGATCTATCATTCTTAATTCATGCTTTTCAAATTGAAGATGCCTTGACTGTTGGTTGGAAATTTGAAGAATTGTTATCTCTTGAATATTGTGATCCCTTGAATCTTTTCTTGCTCTTTTTGCCTCTCTTAAATATCATTGGAAATTGAGTTCTTTAAATTTTTAGGTTTTGTTTTCCCTGTTCCTTGGTTTGGTCTTATGTTTTGCCCAGGAGTGCAAAAGGCTAAGTGTGGGGGTATTTGATCTGTCGATTATTTCCATACTTTAAATGCCTTATGATTGATTTAATTGGACTCCATATGTGCTCAATTGTTGACATTTAGCTAAGTTTCTGATTTAGAGTTATCTTTGGATGTTTATTGTGAAACTATGCTAAATGTGGTTATAAACACTCATAAATGAATTATACTTTTCAGGATATCTTTGAGTGTTTGAGTCCATTAGCATCAAACCAAACTTGATGGCCATTTGAGGAGAGAGATGAATACTTAAGAAGATTAGTTTTACCCTCAGAAGCAAAGGAAGAAGGGCATTCATGAAGAATCAAGGCTGGAATGGAAGAAAATGATCAACACGGCCCGTGTTAAATGACACGGGGTAGGCCGTGTATTATTCTGAGTTTGAAGACTAGAAGATTTTGAAGAACACGGCCCGTGTCCAATGACACGGGGTAGGCCGTGTACTTCTCTGACTTCACAAGGGAATTCAGTTTTTAGCCTTGACCGATAACACGGGCCGTGTGATATGACACGGGGTGGGCCGTGTTCTTCTCTGACTTTGGAATAGCTGGAGATTTGACATCAGAATCAGACACGGGTTGGGCCGTGTAACATGACACGGCCCGTGTCGTCGCATCAGAAATTTAAATTCGAGTTTTAATGCTAAATTAGGTTTCAAAACCTATAAATAGGGTTGCTTAGAGCCCTTAAAGGAGGTCTGGGCTGGGAGCAGCCAAGGGGCTGAAGAGGATTCAAAGAACAAGAGAGAGGAAGATTGGATCGAAGATTGGAGTCTCGGGTTCGAGCAATCGGAGATCGATCATCCCCAACCTTTGGAAACTAGTTTGATCTTCAGTTTTCTTTTGCACTTTCATTCTGAACTATGTTTTTCTTCTGTTTTTCTTCTGTTTTTGAATTTGCCATGTGTGGCTAGTTTTCTTATTTGGTTAAGGGAAGATGAAACCCTAGTTTTGATTATGTGAATCTTGCATATTTCTTTATATCAATACAGTTATGTTTTTATTCATATATTTATGAATCTATTGTTGGTATGAAGGTTTTTATACTTGTTCCCACTTTCAAAGTGGTAGATCTGGGTTTATTATGTAATGGTTGCGGTAGTAAATCTAGCGAATGTATGATGTTCGTGTAGGTATAATTATCTTTATGCTATTTACCAATTATAAAAGTGGTAGATCTGGATATATTATCTTGTGATTGCGGTAATAGATCTAGTGAAATATATGTTCTAAGTAATTTAATCCCGATGTGTGATTAGATCTTAGTGTGTTTGGTTTTCTAAATCTTAATGCAATTGTTGGATAGTTGTAAGAGCGGTTGCTTTATAACTAATCAATGATTAGGAGTTGATTTGAGCGGTTGCTAAATTGGCCAACAATTAAGGAAAACAAGGAATTTATCTCACAATCACATAAGAACATAATTGATCATGTTGGTATAAAGAGTATGTAAGTTGGCATAATCATATAAATCTAGTGGTGGATTCCATCTCTTAACCAATATCTTTAACTTGATAATTCAATTTGTGTTTACTGCTTTGGTTTAAGTTTAATTTCTTTTGTTAGTTTTAATTAACAAAACCCCCCTTTTAATTTTACTGTTTATTTTTCATCAGAGTTTAATTTAGGAATTAGATTGATAGTGTTAATTGAATTGGTTCTCTGTGGATCGACCCTTGCTTACTACAACTGGTTGCAAGATTTTTATATTTTTGGTGGAACTTGGCAACTGTTTTTAACATTATATTTAATCACAATCCACACCACACCATGTAGGTTATCACATCATTATGTCAGCTCATACTCACACATCAAAAACTAAAGGTATGAGCCATCTCGCATCCTTGTTTTAAGCATCTATTGTTTGCTTTCACTAATTTTTTATTTTTAGTTTTATTTGTAGTATCTATATGATGCTGACTTATAAGCATGATTGTCAAACTCTCGAGTTAACTCTAAGACTCTTACAAGTTTTTTATTCTAAGGCACAATAACAAGTTAGCTCGAATGCAAACTTCCTTTTTGTATAACTCGTGCGAGTTTAAGTATACTTTGACAAAATCTGTAAACTCTCAATTCTACTAGCTTGTTTGTGAGCCTGAATTTATACATGACTTTGCCTTTAAAAATCATAATGATATGTTTAATTTTTGTCAATTTTGAGTTAATGAATCATGTTTTCATTATTAGTTTGTTATGTTTTGTCAAATTAAAAACTAATGTAAGTGCGAAGCTAAGTGTAATTCAATAGTTGGGTCATATATTGAGTCACGCATGTTTTAACTTATTTATTTTTTTTGGCTTTGTTATAAAGTTAGAATGTTCGATATTATTTATGAATATCCTATTTAATCATGGTAACGAGTTTACAATTCGAGTTTGTTGGGGTTCCACGAGCCTAAATTCTAGAGTTTGACATCCTTACTTATAAGTATGTAGAAATTAGTAAGACTTGTGAACAAATTGTTACCAAAGTAAAACTTTTCAGAAAAAATAGGACTACTGACATTCCACAAGATGTCTATTTTAAAAATTCAATTACATTTGTGACGATACTCACAAAAGTTGAAATAATAATTAGTTTTGAATATGAGATTAAACTCAGAATTTGAGGCAAGCTTTAGCCAAATCTTAGTCATATTCATTATATTAAATAAAATATGGTTGGAACTAAACATTTAGACCTCATATTTTAAAGGCTGAAAAAATATTGTAATATATAACAAATTATTTTAAGGCTAAATAAATTTATTTTAATCAAAGTTTATTTCATATTCTATCTATTTAAATGTATTAAAATAATGTTAAATATAAATTTTGAAATTTTTTTTCTCATTTGATTATATATTTGCACTGATTTAAAATTTTAAAAATTTAATATACCTTTTAAAAATAATTTTCTTAGAAGATACTTTTTATGGCCAAAGAGTGCAACCTCAAAATTCCTATTTGTTTTATTCGTAGTTCAAGTCATTTTATCAGTGTTATAATAACTTTATTTTGATTATATGCAATGATATGGGAGAACTAAGAAGGTTCTCCCCCAAATTCAGGCCCTAAGTATAACACACTTACCTATATTTGAAAGTAAATTTTCATTCATTGTCTCAGTATGTGTTTCCCTTAAATTAACGTACACCTAATATTCCAATGTAATTTGTAATGGGAACCTTTGTGGTTCACCCCATAGTTTATGTTTTGACCCTGACACATCAACCATCTGACAAACTTTTCGCCTTGTAGTAATATTTCAAAGTAGATTGTGCGTGTTTTCTTTAAATTAACATACACATTCTCTATTTCAGAAAATGTGTCTTTTAAACAATTGAGTGAAGAAGAATGTAGCAGTAGTGAATCTGGTTGGACTAAGTATTTTCAAGAAGCCGCAACAACAGAAGAAACAAAGGCAAAAGACAAAAGAAAGAATAAAAAAAGCCAAAGTTGATGGAAATGCAAGCGATGATTCAATGGCTTCAGATGCTTCCACGGGTCAAATTCGTCGCCAAAAGGGTCAAACTAGTTGCGGTAAAGTCTCTAAGGAAGATAAAAAGCATCAAGGAAGCGAGTCTTCTTCTCAGAAGAAATCCAACATTGAGGAGAAGAAAAGTAGTGGCAACATATGCAAAAAATCATGAAAATGTTTATTGCATAGGATGTTGTCCAATAATAAGTATGTTAGATAGAAATAATTATATTATTTTTGGTAATTTAAGGATTTACTCTTATTTTAGAGATCTTTATTAGAGATATTATCTTTAACAATTTATTTAGTTTTAAGAAACAGATATTTTATTTGGATTTTGTTTACCTTTGGGTTATAAACACCACTTTTGGTGACACGTGTTATTGCCATTTTTTAAAATGATTAACTAACAGATATTATTATTTTTAATTACATGTGATTTGACAAAACTAGTTCTAAGAAAATAAATATAAAGCTAATTTTAGATTATTTACATAAATTTTATTAAAATCTTAATTTACTCATTTAAATCTTTGTCTTTCCCCTAACCCAATAATAAAATTTGAATTTGAGCAGCATCATGCATTCCCATGTAATTTCATTTTTCTAAAAGTCTCCCAAAAATACATTATGATAAAAAATGAAAAAGTATAAGTGGAGTAAACACAATAATCTTGTATAAAATTATATGTTATGGTAAATAATAATTACTCCACTTTAACATTTAACTGAACGACAAATTATTCAAGATAATATTAAAAATAATTTATGTTTAAATTCAATGCAATGTTTAACAAATCAGTCAAACTATCATTCAATAGAAAAAAAAATGTTTTTTAATAAAATAAATGAATTATCCAAGTAGAGCTTTGGCTCGGCATCTGAAGCAATTAAATTCTCCTATCTGCACTAGTATGATGTGGAGGTGTGCCTTTATATCATGCGAGAGTGACTAAGTGCCGATTGATGCAAAAAGTAGCCAAAAGATAGACTAACCCTAATAAAAAAATTAATAATTTAATACCAAAAGAAAAATATAGTCTAACACATTTTGTATTTAATTTGCAAGATATTGTATATTCACGATTGGATTCCAATTATGTGGGATGCTATTAAATGTATTACATTTTTTGTGTTATTATATGAGATATTGTTGCAGTATTTTTAAATATAGTCTAATACAATCAATTTAAGATTTAATTTACGAGATATTGTATATTGCCAATTGTTTCTTGATTATGTAAAATGCTATTATGTTATTTTCTAATTAATTATGTGAGATAGTGTTACAAAGTTTTTCGATTATGTAGGATATTATTATTATGTTTTCCAGTTATGTGAGATACTGAACAACATTATTTTCCTAAATTAGGTTTGATTTAATAGAATAGCAAATCTTGTCCCGAGACTCGTTTACTTGATCGGTGGACATACCAGATTAAAAAGAATAAAACTTGGCTCCAACCTTTGTCTTCAACTCTTGCCTCTAACCTCATTTAATCTTCCTCCATGTATCCATTAACTTAATTAATTAGGGTTGAAAGTAACAAATGGTGAGAGATTAAATGTGGTTAAAGGCAAGGTTTAGAGCCAAATTTTGTTTGATTAAAAAATATTATATACAAATTAGTCCAAGTTTTTTAGTTAAAGGGACACATGGAATATATTTTAACTACCACTGGGTGGAACAACAAGTTCATCAACAACCTCACAAACAGGAGCATGTATCTCATTACAACATCATCAACAACATCCTTAAACCAAACTAGCGGCTTTGATACCAACTGTGAGAAAAAGAGGATCCCAAAATATTGGAGAGATATGAAACAATGGACTTAAAGAGGAACACCAAAGTGGGTCCGGCACCATATCTTAACCTAAAATCTTAAGGCATTAAGTTGATGGATTCATCCACTTAGAAAATCATCATTTTGTCCATTTCTAAACTATGTAAAACTTCTTTAACTTGCATATACACTTGGAACTCACACTTACATTCCCAACAAAAAAAGGGTGGGGTCGAGGGATGTCTCACAAGGTAGCAGTAGGTGGGGAGAAAGGGTAGGGCAATGGTTGTGGTCGTTTGGGAATGAAACTTATTTCTGGATACACGAGATATCATTAGGTGCCATTAGAATAGTTACCCTATTTTAGTGATTTATTAATATTATTTTTGAATTAAATTATGTAATTATTTAATTAAAAAAGTTATACAATAACAATATTTCAATAAACCGAATGTCTGAGTCATTTTCTTTTAATATTATGTTAAAAAAAAACCCTCTTTATTATTTTACAACAAATATTCATATTATCTTTTTATAACAATAAAGTGAAATAAATTTAGAATACTTGAGAAAAACTCATAATTTCAATTATTGTTTGGGCCTTGGATAATTTGCATGAAGTTATAAGTTCAGAACTAAATGCCACAGTTGTACCAAAAAAATTACAAACTATGTTTTCAAGTGAGATTTATCTTCAGGGTCAAAATATTCTTTTAAGTAATGCTATATAGTTAGAAAATATATTATTAAAATTTTAACATAATTCAGCTAAATTAAGGGTGGATATTAGATAAAACAAAATGGTAGGGACCACTCACGCAACAAAAGAGTCAAGCATGTCAAATGATTATGTTAAAAATTCTGGCAAAAGTATTCTTACTATGAAACTTTTTACTACTTTTTTAGTCCTTTTGTTCGCCATCTTAAGATTTTTTCTCGAATGGTATGGAATCGCAGCACCATCAACTTTTCATCCATTACCTATTTTTTTTCCTTTGGAGCTAAATTATCAATCATGACTCAATTCTCTAATTATTTAATTTTTTCCTCATCATTAGCTTATAGCAATGTATCTCATATTTGAATGAATTATTCACCTATTGGGCAATGTTTCCAATTTTCGAATACAGTCTAATACAATAAATTTAAGATTTTATTTGTAGAACATTGTACCTTGATGATTGTTTCTCAATTGTGTAAGATGTTATTGTTCTATTTGTTTTTAATTATGCGGGAGAGTGTTATGTTCCTTTTCGATGTGGAGGGGTGCTTTTAGAGAGATTCTTAGATGTTCTTGAAGTAAGAGATCTTGCTATGCACCATTGAATGAGTGACAAATCAGGTATAACATTAAAAATGTAGTTAAAGTGTAAGAAAATAATGGCTCACAAAGCTAATTTGACAGTCATTTAATGGTACAGAACAAGATATTACTAGAGAAATCTCTTAATCTATAAGCATATAAGAATTTTTTGTGCTTTTAACGAAGTTTTTAAGTTACTTAGTGCCGATTGACGGAAGAAGGCAAGGGCTAGTCCAAAGATAGGCTAAGCATACCAAAAAAAAATTCAATAATTTAATACCTAAAGAAAAATATAGTTAAATATATTTTCGATTTTATTCTCATTTGAGATATTGTTGCATTGTTTCCAAATTTAGTCTAATACAATCAATTGAAGATTTAATTTTTGAAATATTGTATATTGACAATTGTTTGCCAATTATGTAAGAAGGTATTATATTGTTTTCTAATTATATGGGATAGTGTTACATTGTCTTACGATTATGCAGGATATTGTTACTTGTTTTCCAATTATGCGAGATATTGGACATCATTGTTTTCCTAAAATAAGTTTTATTTAATAGAATAACAGATCTCGTCCCTCTATTCGTTTACTTGATGGACATACTAGATTTAATACAATTATATATAAATTACTCCGTAATTTTCTATTCAAGAGACACACGTAAGCGTACACATAATCTCATCAAAAAGTTAAAAAAAAAGGAGAAGGGAGAGGAAATCACTGTATTGTAGGTTATCACATTATCATGTCAGCTCATACTCACACATCAAAAACTAAAGGTATGAGTCATCTGGCATCCTTGTTTTACGCATCTATTTTTTGCTTTCACTAATTTTTTATTTTTAGTTTTATTTGTAATATCTATATGATGCTGACTTACAAGCATGATTGTCAAACTCTCGAGTTAACTCTAAGACTCTTACAAGTTTTTTATTCTAAGGCACAATAACGTGTTAACTCGCATGCAAACTTCCTTTTTGTATAACTTGTGCGAGTTTAAGTATACTTTGACAACATCTGTAAACTCTCAATTCTACTAGCTTGTTTGTGAGCCTGAATTTATACATGATTTTGCCTTTAAAAATCATAATGATATATTTAATTTTTGTCAATTTTGAGTTAATGAATCATGTTTTCATTATTAGTTTGTTATGTTTTTGTCAAATTAAAAACTAATGTAAGTGCGAAGCTAAGTGTAATTCAATAGTTGGGTCATATATTGAGTTATGTTTTTACTTATTTTTTTTTTGGCTTTGTTATAAAGTTAGAATGTTCGATAATAATTATGAATATGCTATTTAATCATGTTAACGAGTTTACAATTCGAGTTTGCTGGGGTTCCACGAGCCTAAATTCTTGAGTTTGACATCCTTACTTATATGTATGTAGAAATTAGTAAGACTTGTGAACAAATTGTTACCAAAGGAAAACTTTTCAGAAAAAATATGACTACTGACATTCCACAAGATGTCTATTTTAAAAATTCAATTACATTTGTGACGATACTCACAAAAGTTGAAATAATAGTTAGTTTTGAATATGAGATTAAACTCAAAGAATTTGAGACAAGCTTTAGCCAAATCTTAGTCATATTCACTATATTAAATAAAATATGGTTAAACATTTAGACCTCATATTTTTAAGGCTAAAAAAATATTGTAATATATAACAAATTATTTTAAGGCTAAATAAATTTATTTTAATTAAAGTTTATTTCATATTCTATCTATTTAAATGTATTAAAATAATGTTAAATATAAATTTTGAAATTTTATTTCTCATTTGATTATATATTTGCACTTATTTAAAATTTTAAAAATTTAATATACCATTTAAAAATAATTTTCTTAAAAGATACTTTTTATGGCCAAAGAGTGCAACCTCAAAATTCCTATTTATTTTATTAGTAGTTCAAGTCATTTTATCAGTGTTATAATAACTTTATTCTGAATATATGTAATGAGATGGGAGAACCTTCTTGGTTCTCCCCCAAATTCAGGCCCTGAGTATAACACACTTACCTATATTTGAATGTAAATTTTCATTCACTGTCTCAGTATGTATTTCTCATAAATTAACGTACACCTAATATTCCAATGTAATTTGTAATGGGAACCTTTGTGGTTCACCCCTTAATTTATGTTTTGTGTAACACCCTCCTTAGGGCATCACTTTTCCGACTCCCGACTCATAATCTGAAAAGAAGTTCGCACAAAATTTGAGTTATAAAAGATAGGTTTCAAAATTTCTTCTTTACTGAAACGTAAATTTACTGAAAATATTTGGTAATATTGAAAATCATATTTGAACTATTCATTATGCAATATTGACACCAATTAATATCACAATTTAAAGAGAAATATAAAATTAACAGACTTATTTTTTTTTAACAGTAGCAAATCCCATGACGGGTCCTACTTAATAGCACAGTACAACACTAACATTAAATCTTAACATACTCGTTCCTTCTCTTGTATCAACTTGATGCATCGAACTTTACTCCTTCTCTACCCGACACATCTTCGAACTTGAGAACAGACCACTTTTCAATGTTTCCATCAATCTACGAGTATCTACCACTGTTATGTCTAAGACAACTCATTCCTTCTACTTGTATAATTTTAACAATACGACAAAGCAAAACAATATAACAAAGAGGTGAGATCACCTACACCAATACCAAGACATGGCGACGAGAGATAACACAAACAAGACATATCATATAGATAGATCATACCACAATTATGATCATGTCATCAACATTAATCAACTATCATCATCCAATCATTTATCAACTCAATTATCATAAACAATAATTATGATAGTGCCCTCAGCATTATCATCATCATCATCCAAGTAATCAAAACAATTGTCATAGCCAATATTCCTCAATTAATATATCATACAGATATAAATGCTCAGATTTATGCATATGCACAAAGACTCAGTTTATCAAAAACAACTCTATGGAGGTTTTCACAATTTCAAGAAGAATGCTCTGGTTAATTATCAGCCTTAGCCCAAAGACAATCTTCCAGTCGTTGAAAAGAATCATGTTCTTGTCGGGTATCGTCAATGCGTTGCAACGGACTGCATCGCCAAGTGGCACAGTGCTTGCCAACGTCCACTGTCGACCGCCGCTTCTCGACGCCCCAAGATCCATCATAGACCTCACTATCAATTCTCATTCCTCTTCAACCACAAGGGCCATAATAGCTATTAGCTATATTTTATACAATGCACGAATATATCAGTGCAAGTCCAACCCCAAAGGGCCAAATCTTTTCAATTTCATTTGTTCAATGTAATCATATGCTTCAACGCATATTTTTTCAATGCACGTATAACGCACCAAATTCAATCACAGACATATCTTTCTAATGCATGTATAATGCACCAAATGCCAATCATAGGCAAAACATGTCATTTTCTCACACAAAGATCCATATATTTGGTTCTACAAAAGATTATTTATCTTCGTATTTTCAATAGAAAAATCATATTATCACATTTTCATAGTTATAAAACACTTTCGTCGTGTTTTCACAAAATTACTAACATTTCCATTTCGTTTCACAATTCCAAAATGTTTACATTACATTTTCACAATTCCAAAATGTTTACATTATATTTTCACAATACCATAACACTTCTTTTACATTTTCACAATACCGTAACACTCTTGTTACGTTTTTAAAATTCCAAAATTTTTTTATTACGTTTTCAAAATACTGCAACTCTTCTGTTGCACATTTAAATCACGTATTAAATTTTTTTAACATTTTTCTCAATTGCATAAAAATATACGTTTCTCAAATTGCGTAACAATTTTTCACCATTTTCAAAATTGCGTAACTTAAAAATCATTCTTTTAAGTTGCGTAAATCATTTTTCATCATTTTCAAAATATTTAAAACACTTTCCAAATCACATAAGATTTTACATCATTTTCACAATTACGTAAAAATATTCTATCATTATTTAATCACGTAGTGATTTTTCAATAATATTTTCAATAGTTTAAAATATTTAAACGCTTTCCAAATCGCGTAGAAATATTTTAACATTTTTCAAATCGCGTAGAAATACATTAACATTTTTCAAATCTCGTAGAAATATTTTACTTGTATTTAAAATTATTTTTAAGATACGTAAAATATTTTTCAATATTTTACAATTACGTAAAATATTCCTCAATATTCCAAACATTATTTTGGACTTAAATAAATCAATATTAATTTCAACACATTCTTTAAATTGCGTAGCTTAAAAATCACATTTTTAAGATACGTAAAACATTTTTCATCACAATTTCATTACAAAAAATATTTCTTAACCTTCAAAAATTCCTTTTTAACTTTTCTCAAAATAATTTAACTTTGTATTTTATTTTTCATATTTTCCTTATTCAAGAAAATCTTTTTCCACATTTCTTAATTCAAGAAATCCTTTTCCAAAATATAATTCACAAAATCACTTTTCCATTGATATAAATCAACGCTTTCAAAACTTAACATTTTCTAACGTCTTTCAAAACTCAAAATAAGTTATATGTTAGTAGATTTTCATAATACCACTATATTCTTCATTTTTCCCAAATCATTTCCAAACACAACATTCTTCAAAATAAATTGAAGTTCGAAAACATTTTCGTTTACAAAAACTTAATTTCTCAAGTGATTAAAATGCTCTGATTCCCTTTTCAAATTCCTTGTATTAAATCAATTATATTTTCACTTAAAAAATTATTTTATTTCATCAAAATCTAGGTATTATAAGCCTTCAAAAATGTGGACATGACTATTGAAAATTATCAAAACATTTTTTCTTCTAAATTGATATGGTTTTACACAAACAAAATCATTAAAATTTTATTTTTAAAACCGATGTACCGATGGTTATAAAAACCAAACCTATTTGTTCAAATCCTTTTTCACTTTCTTTACAAATCCTTTTTTTTTTACTTTCTTTGTAAATCCTTGTTCACTTTCTTTGCAAATCCTTAAAATCAATATTTGCCCGTTTCATTCAAAACTCATATTTAGAAAAACACTTAGGATCTTTTTACACAAAATAAATCAATAAAAATTCCTCAAAGACCGTATTCTTGTTCTCTTGAAAAACAAACCCTTTGTTTATTTTTCATACTCTTCAAATCATCCATTTTCATTTTTCATGAAAATATTAATTTGTGAACACCTATTTTGAGGTGTCTTGGCTAAAATTCTCATTGTCCTAAGGACCCAAAAATTAATTCCCTTGTTCTTGAAAAATTTCAACATGAACCCTAATCAAGGGCATCAAAAACTGAAACCTCTCCTTTGGTTATTGGAGCCAAAAATTGAATTCCTTTTCATCACCACATCATGACATACACACACACACACACACATATATATATATATATATATATATATATATATATATATATATATATATATATATATTTCATCATAAATACTATAAGCATGCCATATACTTATCATGCATAATATAAGCATATCATCAAAGCCATAAAATCATGCAAAGCATATCAAACATAAGCAAATAAATCAAAGCTCATAAACACACATAAATTATTACATGACCATGGATTGAAATCCTCACATGGATTCACCATCCATCAAATATAAGACCATCTCTCACTACCATACTTGGTTGGTGAGATGAATCTCCCTCTTACCTCTTGAAGATCCTCAAAAGCTTCTTGATTTGCTTCTTTTTCCAAGTCCTTCACCACTAAAGGCTTCTCAAATACAAAACAAAATACATAGAAATTAGTATACTAAGTTTGATTAAGAGGAACCATGGATCAAACATGGTTTAGAATATGAAAAAGAGAGAAGAAATGAAGTTTCTTTACACTTCACCTCAAAAACCCAATAACTTTGATTTTGAAGAAAGTCCATGAAGATGAATGATTTAGAGAAAGTCTCCAACATAAAAGTTGCTTAGAATATCATGTAGATTCAAGATCTATGGTTGGATTAAATTAAAAGAGATTGGATGGTGGTTTTGAGTGTCTTGATCGAATGGTTTCTCTTGAAGCACAAAGATGGAATTTTTTATTTTTGATAGAAACTTGAAGCTTGGATTTGAAGCCCAAGATGAATGATTTTGGAAAAACTCATAACTAGAGATGTTCTTAGAATGGTGTTTAGGTTTAGAAAATCAAGTTAGATGAAATGATAGAAATTTGGATGATGGTTCTAAGGTGCTTGACCGAAACTTGCTTGGAGAAGAGAAAATAAGAGAATTTCTTGTATTAGTTCTTGGTTCCTTAGATAGAATGATGAGCAATTGAATAAGTGAAATCAATAAATGAATATTGTCTCCTACTTTTGAGTGTATGACCGTGGGATATCAAGAAGAGAGAAAGTGAGAATTATTTGATAGCTTTAATAGATATTGAGTAGGATGATGACTATAGGGTACATGTGCAAAGTCACTAAAATTGACTAAGCTTTGCATTAAAAGATGATAGCTTCCTTTTGTCACAAAGTGAAGACAATGAAATGAAATGTCTTCTTTCTCAAGTGTATGGCCGTGGAGTGTGATGAAAAATGAAGGTGATAATGCATGAAATAATTTTGGCCTCCCTCCAAGAAATTTCCTAAGGATGCAAACAAAGAAATCATAATCAAGGATAATGTAATATTGACCATGACATGTAATAATGGTCATAAAGCTTTTTTTTCTGTCTTCTAAACAATCCAAAACCGTCCCATTCCTCCATTTTGCATGCAATAATTTGTCATCTTTTTCAAGCCATTATTTGAAGCCTTTCTAGCCATTGATTAATTCAATGGTTAGGATTTAGGTAGATTTTTTATTTAGAAGACTTAATCTAGTAATTGGATCTTTCTCCTTTAAATTCTAGCCATTAGATGTGTCTCCAAAATAAATGGTCAAAGATTGCTCCTTCAAACTTTAAATCCAAGGGTCATAATTAGTCTTTGTCACTTTTTAAGACTAAATCTTCACCATTGATTAAATCTTCATCCAATGGTCATAAATGGTCCTTGTTACTTTCTGAAGACCAAATTTCCACCCTTGATCACTTCTAAATCCAATGGTAAATGGTCATAGCCATTATATAAAACTAAATCTCTACCCTTGATTTAATCTCCATCTAATGGTTATAAATGATCTTATTCACTTTTAAGATCAAATCTCCTCCGTTGATTAAATCAAGATCACGTCTCCATCATTAATTAAATCAATGGTGGATATCTAAACCACCAATGTTGACTTAAGCAATTTAATTTCTATTTTTATCTTCTAAAACAGCACGAAAGAATATATTTATTATATTTTTATCATCCGATAAATTAAATACAGTACAAAACACAGTACAAGAAATTTTTTAAAACTGTTTTCGGATTCAGGTTTAGTAAGATCTCCTTTCTCCGTCTAAACAGTACAAATTTTTTTATGCGTAGAAAATTCTCATTTTGTGGGACCCACCTGAGCCCACGTACGGCCACTAGACCCACATACACCCCCTAGGCCCACAAACAGTAAAAATTTTTATAATCACACATAAAATCACAAAAATTAGAAAACTCACAAATATCAATTCAGATTATATAAAATAATTAAAACATAATGGTAAAAATTAAATTACATAAAATTTTTCCTGGCCCAAAAATTTTTATTTTCCTAACTCGGAGTAAATCACTCAAAACGATCAAATATGCTGATGGAATAATCAAAATAATTTTACAGTATCCAGAAATAACTAAATAGTAAAATTCTGTTAACAGTCAAAATTACTGTTTAAGAGATAGAAAAATTTCGGGTGTTACATTTTGACCCTGACACATCAACCATCTGACAAACTTTTCGCCTTGTAGCAATATTTCAAAGTAGATTGCGCGTGTTTTCTTTAAATTAACATACACATTCTCTATTTCAGAAAATGTGTCTTTTAAACAATTGAGTGAAGAAGATCGTAGCAGTAGTGAATCTGGTTGGACTAAGTATTTTCAAGAAGCCGCAACAACAGAAGAAACAAAGGCAAATGACAAAAGAAAGAATAAAAAAGCCAAAGTTGATGGAAATGCAAGTGATGATTCAATGGCTTCAGATGCTTCCACGGGTCAAATTCATCGCCAAAAGGGTCAAACTAGTTGCGATAAAGTCTCTAAGGAAGATAAAAAGCATCAAGGAAGCGAGTCTTCTTCTCAGAAGAAATCTAACAATGAGGAGAAGAAAAGTAGTGGCAGCATATGCAAAAAAACATGAAAATGTTTATTGCATAGGATGTTGTCCAATAATAAGTATGTTAGATAGAAATAATTATATTATTTTTGGTAATTTAAGGATTTACTATTATTTTAGAGATCTTTATTAGAGATATTATCTTTAACAATTTATTTAGTTTTAAGAAACAGATATTTTATTAGGATTTTGTTTACCTTTGGGCTATATACACCACTTTTGGTGACACATGTTATTGCCATTTTTTAAAATGATTAACTAACAGATATTATTATATTTAATTAGATGTGATTTGACAAAACTAGTTCTAAGAAAATAAATATAAAGCTAATTTTAGATTATTTACATAAATTTTATTAAAATCTTAATTTACTCATTTAAATCTTTGTCTTTCCCCTAACCCAATAATAAAATTTGAATTGAGCAGCATCATGCATTCCCATGTAATTTCATTTCTCTAAAAGTCTCCCAAAAATACATTATGATAAAAAATGAAAAAGTATAAGTGGAGTAAACACAATAATCTTGTATAAAATTATATGTTATCGTAAATAATAATTACTCCACTTTATCATTTAACTAAATAACAAATTATTCAAGATAATATTAAAAATAATTTATGTTTAAATTCAATGCAATGTTTAACAAATCAGTCAAACTATCATTCAATAGAAAAAAAATATTTTTTAATAAAATAAATGAATTATCCAAGTAGAGCTTTGGTTCGGCATCTGAAGAATTAAATTCTCCTATATGCACTAGTATGATGTGGAGGTGTGCCTTTAATATCATGCGAGAGTGACTAAGTGCCGATTGATGCAAAACGTAGCCCAAAGATAGACTTAGTACCCTAATAAAAAAATTAATAATTTAATACCAAAAGAAAAATATAGTCTAACACATTTTGTATTTGATTTGCAAGATATTGTATATTCACGATTGGATTCCAACTATGTGGGATGCTATTAAATGTATTACATTTTTTGTGTTATTATATGAGATATTGTTGCAATATTTCTAAATATAGTCTAATACAATCAATTTAAGATTTAATTTATGAGATATTGTATATTGACAATTGTTTCTTGATTATGTAAAATGCTATTATGTTATTTTCTAATTAATTATGTGAGATAGTGTTACAAAGTTTTTCGATTATGTAGGATATTATTATTATGTTTTCCAGTTATGTGAGATACTGATCAACATTGTTTTCCTAAATTAGGTTTGATTTCATAGAATAACAAATCTTGTCCTTAGACTCATTTACTTGATCGGTGGACATACCAGATAAAAAAGAATAGAACTTGGCTCCAACCTTTTGCTTCAACTCTTGCCTCTAACCTCATTTAATCTTCCTCCATGTGTCCATTAACTTAATTAATTAGGGTTGAAAGTAACAAATGGTGAGAGATTAAATGTGGTTAAAGACAAGGTTTAAAGCCAAATTTTGTTTGATGAGAAAATATTATATACAAATTAGTCCAAGTTTTTTAGTTAAAGGGACACATGGAATATATTTTAACTACCACTGGGTGGAACAACAAGTTCATCAACAACCTCACAAACAGGAGCATGTACCTCATTGCAACATCATCAACAGCATCCTTAAGCCAAACTAGCGGCTTTGATACCAACTGTGAGAAAGAGAGGATCCCAAAATATTGGAGAGATATGAAACAATTGACTTAAAGAGGAACACCAAAGTGGGTCAGATACCACATCTTAACCTAAAACTTTAAGGCATTAAGTTGATGGATTCATCCACTTATAAAATCATCACTTTGTCCATTTCAAAACAATGTAAAACTTCTTTAACTTGCATATGCACTTGGAACTCATACTTACATTCCCAACAAAAAATGGGTGGGATCGAGGGATGTCTCACAAGGGAGCACTAGGTGGGGGGAAAGGGTAGGGCAATGGTTGTGGTCGTTGGGAAATGAAACTTATCTCTGGATACACGAGATATCATTAGGTGCCATTTGAATAGTTACCCTATTTTAGTGATTTATTAAGATTATTTTTGAATTAAACTACGTAATTATTTAATTAAAAAAGTTATACAATAAAAAATATTTTAATAAACCGAATGTCTGAGTCATTTTCTTTTAATATTATGTTAAAAAAATACCCTCTTTATTATTTTACAAAAAATATTCATATTATCTTTTTGTGAGGGACTTGGATAGTTTGCATGAAGTTATAGGTTCAGAACTAAATGCCACAATTGTACCCAAAAAATTACAAACTATGTTTTCAAGTGAGATTTATCTTCAGGGTCAAAATATTCTTTTAAGTAATGCTATATAGTTAGAAAATATATTATTAAAATTTTAACATAATTCAGCTAAATTAAGGGTGGATATTAGATAAAACAAAATGGTAGGGACCAGAGTCAAGCATGTCAAATGATTATGTTAAAAATTCTGGCAAAAGTATTCTTACTATCAAACTTTTTACTACTTTTTTACTCCTTTTGTTTGCCATCTTAAGATTTTGTCTCGAATAGTATGGAATTGCAGCACCATCAACTTTTCATCCATTACCTATTTTTCGTGCTTTTAATGAAGTTTCTGAGTAACTTAGTGCCGATTGACGGAAGAAGGCAAGGGCTAGTCCAAAGATAGACTAAGCATACAAAAAAAATCAATAATTTAATACCCAAAGAAAAATATAGTTAAATATATTTTTTATTTTATTCTCATTTGATGGTTGGTTTCCTATTATGCGGGATGTTTTTAATTATGTTACACTAGTTTTTTTTTTACGATATCGAATATAGTTGCATTGTTCCCAAAAATAATCTAATGCAATCAATTTAAGATTTAATTTGAGGAAATTATATATTGAAGATTGTTTCTCAATTATGTTAGATGTTGTTGTGTTGTTTTTTTTATTATAGGGGATAGTGTTATATTGTTTTCGAATAGTATGGAATCGCAGCACCATCAACTTTTCATCCATTAGCTATTTTTTTCCTTTGGAGCTAAATTATCAATCATGACTCAATTCTCTAATTATTTAATTTTTGCCTCATCATTAGCATATAGCAATGTATCTCATATTTGAATGAATTATTCACCTATTGGGCAATGTTTTCAATTTTGGAATATAGTCTAATACAATAAATTTAAGATTTAATTTGTAGGACATTGTATATTGATGATTGTTTCTCAATTGTGTAAGATGTTATTGTTCTATTTGTTTTTAATTATGTGGGAGAGTGTTACTTTCCTTTTCGATGTGGAGGGGTGCTTTTAGAGAGATTCTTAGATGTTCTTGAAGTAAGAGATCTTGCTATGCACCATTGAATGAGTGACAAATCAGGTATAACATTAAAAATGTAGTTAAAGTGCAAGAAAATAATGGCTCACAAAGCTAATTTGTCAGTCATTCAATGGTACAGAATAAGATATTACAAGAGAAATCTCTTATTCTATAAGCATATAAGAATTTTTCGTGCTTTTAATGAAGTTTATGAGTAACTTAGTGCCGATTGACGGAAGAAGGCAAGGGCTAGTCCAAAGATAGACTAAGCATGCAAAAAAAAATCAATAATTTAATACCCAAAGAAAAATATAGTTAAATATATTTTTTATTTTATTCTCATTTGATGGTTTGTTTCCTATTATGCGGGATGTTTTTTATTATATTACACTATTTTTTTTTTACGATATCGGATATAGTTGCATTGTTCCCAAAAATAATCTAATGCAATCCATTTAAGAATTAATTTGAGGGAAATTATATATTGAAGATTGTTTCTCAATTATGTTAGATGTTGTTGTGTTGTTTTTTTAATTATATGGGATAGTGTTATATTGTTTTTGGATAAGGTGGTGTGCCTTTAATATTGTTTGGAAGTAGCTTAGTGTCGATTGAAACAAGAGCAAGCCCAAATATAGACTAATCATTCAAAAAATAATAATTTAATATCAAAAGGGAAATTTAATCAAATAAATTTTGTATTTGATTTTCATATAATAACTAGTTTATGAATATACAGGACCCAATTAATTATATTAAACTAGTTTTTTGTTCATGATATGAGATATTGTTGCATTGTTTCCAAATATAGTCTAATACAATCAATTGAAGATTTAATTTTTGAAATATTTTATATTGACAATTGTTTGCCAATTATGTAAGAAGGTATTATATTGTTTTCTAATTATATGAGATAGTGTTATATTGTCTTACGATTATGCAGGATATTGTTACTTGTTTTCCAATTATGCGAGATATTGGACAACATTGTTTTCCTAAAATAAGTTTTATTTAATAGAATAACAGATCTCGTCCCTCTATTCATTTACTTGATGGACATACTAGATTTAATACAATTATATATAAATTACTCCGCATCTTTCTATTCAAGAGACACACATAAGCGTACACATAATCTCATCAAAAAGTTAAAAGAAGGAGAAGGGAGAGGAAATCACTTTATTGTAGGTTATCACATCATCATGTCAGCTCATACTCACACATCAAAAACTAAAGGTATGAGCCATCTCGCATCCTTGTTTTAAGCATCTATTGTTTGCTTTCACTAATTTTTTATTTTTAGTTTTATGTGTAATATCTATATGATGCTGACTTATAAGCATGATTGTCAAACTCTCGAGTTAACTCTAAAACTCTTACAAGTTTTTGATTCTAAGGCACAATAACGAGTTAACTCGAATGCAAATTTCCTTTTTGTATAACTTGTGCGAGTTTAAGTATACTTTGACAAAATTTTTAAACTCTCAATTCTACTAGCTTTTTTGTGAGCCAGAAGTTATACATGATTTTGCCTTTAAAAATCATAATGATATATTTAATTTTTGTCAATTTTGAGTTAATGAATCATGTTTTCATTATTACTTTGTTATGTTTTTGTCAAATTAAAAACTAATGTAAGTGCGAAGCTAAGTGTAATTCAATAGTTGGGTCATATATTGAGTTATGTTTTTACTTTTTTATTTTTGGCTTTGTTATAAAGTTAGAATGTTTGATATTAATTATGAATATGCTATTTAATCATGTTAATGAGTTTACAATTCGAGTTTGCTAGAGTTCCACGAGCCTAAATTCTTGAGTTTGACATCCTTACTTATAAGTATGTAGAAATTAGTAAGACTTGTGATTAAATTGTTACCAAAGTAAAAATTTTCAGAAAAAATATGACTACTGACATTCCACAAGATGTCTATTTTAAAAAGTCAATTACATTTGTGACGATACTCACAAAAGTTGAAATAATAGTTAGTTTTGAATATGAGATTAAACTCAAAAATTTGAGACAAGCTTTAGCCAAATCTTAGTCATATTCACAATATTAAATAAAATATGGTCGGAACTAAACATTTAGACCTTATATTTTTATGGCTAAAAAAATATTGTAATATATAACAAATTATTTTAAGGCTAAATAAATTTATTTTAATCAAAGTTTATTTCATATTCTATCTATTTAAATGTATTAAAATAATGTTAAATATAAATTTTGAAATTTTATTTCTCATTTGATTATATATTTGCACTTATTTAAAATTTTAAAAATTTAATATACCTTTTAAAAATAATTTTCTTAAAAGATACTTTTTATGGCCAAAGAGTGCAACCTCAAAATTCCTAGTTATTTTATTAGTAGTTCAAGTCATTTTATCAGTGTTATAATAACTTTATTCTGAATATATGTAATGAGATGGGAGAACCTTCTTGGTTCTCCCCCAAATTCAGGCCCTGAGTATAACACACTTACCTATATTTGAATGTAAATTTTCATTCACTGTCTCAGTATGTATTTCTCATAAATTAACGTACACCTAATATTCCAATGTAATTTGTAATGGGAACCTTTGTGGTTCACCCCTTAATTTATGTTTTGACCCTGACACATCAACCATCTGACAAACTTTTCGCCTTGTAGCAATATTTCAAAGTAGATTGTGCGTGTTTTCTTTAAATTAACATACACATTCTCTATTTCAGAAAATGTGTCTTTTAAACAATTGAGTGAAGAAGAACGTAGCAGTAGTGAATCTGGTTGGACTAAGTATTTTCAAGAAGCCGCAACAACAGAAGAAACAAAGGCAAAAGACAAAAGAAAGAATAAAAAAGCCAAAGTTGATGGAAATGCAAGTGATGATTCAATGGCTTCAGATGCTTCCACGGGTCAAATTCATCGCCAAAAGGGTCAAACTAGTTGCGGTAAAGTCTCTAAGGAAGATAAAAAGCATCAAGGAAGCGAGTCTTCTTCTCAGAAGAAATCTAACAATGAGGAGAAGAAAAATAGTGGCAGCATATACAAAAAAACATGAAAATGTTTATTGCATAGGATGTTGTCCAATAATAAGTATGTTAGATAGAAATAATTATATTATTTTTGGTAATTTAAGGATTTACTATTATTTTAGAGATCTTTATTAGAGATATTATCTTTAACAATTTATTTAGTTTTAAGAAACAGATATTTTATTAGGATTTTGTTTACCTTTGGGCTATAAACACCACTTTCGGTAACACATGTTATTGCCATTTTTTAAGATGATTAACTAACAGATATTATTATATTTAATTAGATGTGATTTGACAAAACTAGTTCTAAGAAAATAAATATAAAGCTAATTTTAGATTATTTACATAAATTTTATTAAAATCTTAATTTACTCATTTAAATCTTTGTCTTTCCCCTAACCCAATAATAAAATTTGAATTGAGCAGCATCATGCATTCCCATGTAATTTCATTTTTCTAAAAGTCTCCCAAAAATACATTATGATAAAAAATGAAAAAGTATAAGTGGAGTAAACACAATAATCTTGTATAAAATTATATGTTATCGTAAATAATAATTACTCCATTTAACATTTAACTAAATGACAAATTATTCAAGATAATATTAAAAATAATTTATGTTTAAATTCAATGCAATGTTTAACAAATCAGTCAAACTATCATTCAATAGGAAAAAAATGTTTTTTAATAAAATAAATGAATTATCCAAGTAGAGCTTTGGCTCGGCATCTGAAGAATTAAATTCTCCTATATGCACTAGTATGATGTGGAGATGTGCCTTTAATATCATGCGAGAGTGACTAAGTGCCGATTGATGCAAAACGTAGCCCAAAGATAGACAAACCCTAATAAAAAAATTAATAATTTAATACCAAAAGAAAAATATAGTCTATCACATTTTGTATTTAATTTGCAAGATATTGTATATTCACGATTGGATTCCAATTATGTGGGATGCTATTAAATGTATTACATTTCTTGCGTTATTATATGAGATATTGTTGCAATATTTCTAAATATAGTCTAATACAATCAATTTAAGATTTAATTTATGAGATATTGTATATTGACAATTGTTTCTTGATTATGTAAAATGCTATTATGTTATTTTCTAATTAATTATGTGAGATAGTGTTACAAAGTTTTTCGATTATGTAGGATATTATTATTATGTTTTCTAGTTCTGTGAGATACTGATCAACATTATTTTCCTAAATTAGGTTTGATTTAATAGAATAACAAATCTAGTCCTTAGACTCGTTTACTTGATCGGTGGACATACCAGATTAAAAAGAATAAAACTTGGCTCCAACCTTTTGCTTCAATTCTTGCGTCTAACCTCATTTAATCTTCCTCCATGTGTCCATTAACTTAATTAATTAGGGTTGAAAGTAGCAAATGGTGAGAGATTAAATGTGGTTAAAGGCAAGGTTTAGAGCCAAATTTTGTTTGATTAAAAAATATTATATACAAATTAGTCCAAGTTTTTTAGTTAAAGGGACACATGGAATATATTTTAACTACCACTGGGTGGAACAACAAGTTCATCAACAACCTCACAAACAGGAGCATGTACCTCATTACATCATGTCGCGACCGTGATCGCGGCGAAAAATAGCAACTCATTGGATTTTAAAATATGAAAATGGAGTCGCCACCAATTTTATTTTAACTTAGGAAAAATTGAAAAACCTTTCTTTGAAAATGATCTTTGGAACCAGATTGGATTCGGGAGTCGGTTATGGATAGGGAAGGGCGGAAACTTAATCCCACAGCACCCCTAACACACTCATTCTAAAATGGTACCTTAAGTTAATTGTGCAAATTCTTAACAATTCTTGAAAATATTTATTTTACCCCTTTTGCAAACATTGTAACTATTTATAAAAAAAAAAAAGGAAACCACAAAATTATGAAAATTTAATTTTGGCTTGACAGAAATGAAATTCTGCTCCTACGTATCTCCCAGTGCAATGGGGAACTCAAAGTTACGTAGTTCTTTATTAAATGAGTGTGCGTTGATTGATTTTAATTAAAAAAGATTTTTTTTAATAAGAGATTTTATTTGAAAACCAAATCATTCTTGCACAGGATTCAAGGTAGTACCAGACTACTCAATAAACCCTTATGATTTAAATGACATTGAAGATAGCATCTGCTATTCAATCACCATCATTGATCATTGCATTGATTAAAAGATTTTCTTTTTTATTTTTTTTAGGAATGTACAAAGACAAACAAGTAAACACAATTTTTCATGATCAAAATAAATAATAATAATAAAAGGATTAAATATAAACTTCACAATTCAAACATCTTTAAACAAATTTTATTTTGTTTTTCATATTTTTCTCCATTTTTTTATTTTTTTGGCTTTTTATTAGTCACAAAGCACAATATAGAGCATACCATTAAATTAAGTAAACATTATCAAACAATAGCTAATCCTAAAAAGAAACAAATAACTACTCGAAATATACTCTTATATTTTTATTTTTTATTTTTTATTATTATGATTCAAAACCCATATTTAGCAACCCAATTTTTTTGTTTTAGTGCCATAAATAAGCCCAACCACGTATAAGTGGGCTGGAGCTTCGAATAATCCAAATCCCTTTTGCATATTACTCTTTTTCTTTTATTTTTTTATGATAAAAAAAACATAAAAATTTTAAAAAAAAACTAACCAAGTAAGAATCACTTTCAGAAAAGCACTAAAAGAAACAAATGAGTGAGAGAAAATGAGGCTCAGACCTCTAGTACAGCAAGAGGCGACGCGAAGGACGGCTGGTGGCACATGGTGACTAGATCTGCTCATGGCGGTGCGACGACAGTTGGGCTTGGTGCGAACGAGACAGAGGCGCAGCAACTGGTGCGAGACGTCGGTGAGGCAATGCGCGGGTGGGCTCGGTGCGAGAGGAGCGGTTCACGGTTGGGTTCGGGTCTTGAGGCAGAGAGGACGGCGCAACGACTGGGAGTTCCGGGTCGGTGAGCAAGGGTCGCGGATCTGGGATGGCGCGCGGAGGACGGCAGATCTGGCTCGGAAAGCGGTGACGAAGCCAAGACCGCAACCCAGGACAGCACACGCGGAGGAGCAACACAGTGGTTCACTGATGGTCTGGCTCGCGCAGATCCGGTCGGGCTCGCGTAGATCCAGTCGATTCTGGCGTGGATTCTGGTGCGGCGTGAGTCACAGTTCTTGACGAAGCCGGCGGGTTGAGGGTCGGAGAAGACCGTGGTTCACCGTGGCAACGGTGGCGTGGGGTCTAGGCAAATCTAGATCTCGATTTTCTGGTGATGTGATGGAGGTGGTGATGGTTTTGGTTTGGATTTGGTTGGTGTTGGTTTGATGGCAAAGTGGTGAGAGGTTTGAGGTTGTAGAAGATGGTGGGGGTCAATGATGAGATGAGGTGGGTATGGTGCAGCTGTGTTAGTTGTAAAAATGGTGAAGATGATGGTGAGTGAGTGAGTGAACTCGGTGGTGTGGGGTGAGTTGCTTGAAGATGGTGATGGGGGATGAAGGGTGGAGTTGACTCGGTTGGAGGTGGTGGCAGAGGAGGCTCACGGTTGTTGCTTGAGTGATGG